>OX336388.2:2044812158-2045452089 GCA_946902985.2 Meconema thalassinum
GGTGTACATGTTAGTTACGTCGAAGGATACTAGCCTGAAGCTAGGTTTCATTTGTAGGGTGTTCAATGCTGTTACTAGTTCTGTTGTGTTCTTTACAGAGTTGTTTTTGTCGTTGGAAAGACGGCATTTTAAGATTTTTAGTAACTCTTTGCTGATTTTGTAATTAGGGGCATTCCTACAATTGACTATTGGTCTCATTGGGCATTCCTTTTTGTGTATTTTTGGTTGTCCCCTCAATGACGGTATTTTCGTGTTCATGTTTATTAGTTTTGATTTTTCGGCTTTGGTCAGTATGTATTCTGTTTCTTTTAGCGCACTTTTTATTTGTTTTTGGAATTTGTTGGTGGGGTCTTTTGTTAATTCCTTGATTTCGTTGTTGTTTAGGAATTCGACTGTTTTTTCAATGTATTCTGTTTTGTTCAAAATTACTGTAGTGTTTCCCTTATCTGCTTTTGTGATGATTAAGTCATGTTCTTTTATTTTTTGTTTCAACGACTTTATTTCTTTGAGTTGTTTGTTGTTTTGAATGTTATTGCTATCGCCCTCTCGTTTGAGGATTTTTTTGGCTTCGTTGGTGGCGAGATTTTTGGTTAATTCCCTGTCTTCTGCTGGGAGCTTGTGACTGGCTATCTCAATATCTGTGATCAACTGTTTTATATTGTGGTTCGTGTGTGCGTCTGTGCAGTTGTATTTCAAACCTTTGTCTAACATATTCATTTCACCTTGAGAAAAGGTTACGTTCGTTCTGTTGTTTACTCTGCTGTGGAAATTGAATTCATTGTTATTCGTGTGTTGTTCGTTAGATTGATGGTTCTGTGTTTCTCCTAGTTTTCTTAATTTATTTTCTAGCGTTTCATGCTTCCTCGTTGCTCTGATTTTGATGGTGTCATGTAGGTGCTCGGTGAAGCTGTCCCATTGGGCTGCGTGCCAGAAATTACTTAGTTGCAATTGAATGTCGTATAATTTTTGGTTAATTTTTTGCTTTCTTATGTATGCAAATCTTAATTCGTTTTTTATCCAAAGCGCTTTGGCTTGTTTAGTTGAAATGATCGAGGCTGGTGTGTTCGGTACGGTTTTAATTGGTACGTATTTAGGTGTGAGGTTTAGTTCTATACATTTTTTGTTGAACCAAATTGACTTGTCTAAATTCATGAGTTTAAGCCTGAGTGATTTGAATTTCTTGGCTTCACGATTTGCCTGACTAGCCGTGAACATTGTGGTGTTTGAAGCCATATTTTCAGTGTTGCCTTAGTAAACAAGTGTTTAGTGCTTTTCAGTCGGTCAACACGAATGTACCCAAAAGAGATGGGTTATGCCCTAATCCTGAAATAAATTACATGAGATTAATAAAACACTAGGATGACCAGTTTCGATCGTCAAGCGATCATCATCAGATCCATTACACTTAGGCTATAAAATCTATGTTTGAAATACAGGTGAAAATATTTACAATATGTACAATTATTTAGTTGCAGTATTGGTACTGCAACTGTCAGTGTATGCTAAATGCAGTATATATGTTAGGTGAAATGCTAAATGGTGATAGCTATCCGGAGATTGTACTTCAGAGAGATTATATGGTTGTAAACTAGGGTTAAACTATAAAATTTTAGGCTAACTACTTATCTGATTGTCTTCCGTACTACAGCTACTCGCAGTTTTCGTGTTTACTAGAACTCACTGTGCGGTTGACTGCGGTGGTTATCTTAACGACTGGTTTTTCCCTCCCTTCTCCCCCCTACCCCTACGTGCTGTGGGGAGTGATCGCGATGTGTTTATGTGAGGTGTTGCCAACCTAGATAAGATGTATGTTATTGAATGAGGTGGGTCTGCAACTATTAAAGACCGTGGATTAGCCCTCGCCACGCGTGGAGCATAACCCATTCGAACTAAGCGTTGACGGTCTTATGAGGACGTCCCGGCACCTTTAATACTGCCGCGAATATGGGCCTTGGTTTATTGCAGAAGAAAAGTACATCGTACACCTGATCCAGATAACATTTACATATTAAAATCCTCAAACGAGAGGGCGATAGCAATAACATTCAAAACAACAAACAACTCAAAGAAATAAAGTCGTTGAAACAAAAAATAAAAGAACATGACTTAATCATCACAAAAGCAGATAAGGGAAACACTACAGTAATTTTGAACAAAACAGAATACATTGAAAAAACAGTCGAATTCCTAAACAACAACGAAATCAAGGAATTAACAAAAGACCCCACCAACAAATTCCAAAAACAAATAAAAAGTGCGCTAAAAGAAACAGAATACATACTGACCAAAGCCGAAAAATCAAAACTAATAAACATGAACCCGAAAATACCGTCATTGAGGGGACAACCAAAAATACACAAAAAGGAATGCCCAATGAGACCAATAGTCAATTGTAGGAATGCCCCTAATTACAAAATCAGCAAAGAATTACTAAAAATCTTAAAATGCCGTCTTTCCAACGACAAAAACAACTCTGTAAAGAACACAACAGAACTAGTAACAGCATTGAACACCCTACAAATGAAACCTAGCTTCAGGCTAGTATCCTTCGACGTAACTAACATGTACACCAATATTCCGATTATTGAAGCAATCAACACTATCGAAAACAACTTAAAATCCAACAATTCGGTAAAAGAAATTGAAGAGATTGTGAAATTACTGAGGGTCGTTCTCAACCAAAACGTGTTTCAATTCGACAATAAAATATACACACAGAGAGAAGGCCTAGCAATGGGATCGCCACTAAGTGGTTTAATCGCTGACATCTTCATCAATGCACTAGAAAATGCGTTCTTAGAAAAGACTTCAACAAAGGGAATAGTAATATGGAAAAGATACGTAGATGATGTAATTTGCATCTACGATACTGAACTAACAAGCGAAGAAACAATTCTCCAATCCATTAATAGCCTTCACCACTCTATCAAATTCACTAAGGAATCCGAAATAGACCGGAAAATAAATTATCTCGATATAACTATTGAACGTAAAGACAACGACCTTTCATATTCCATATTCCGGAAAGCAACACAAACCTCGCATGCAATCGACAATCAGTCTAATCACCCCAGTACGCACAAACTAGCGGGTTTCAACTCAATGGTGCACAGGGCTTTAAACATACCCATGTCAAAAGACAACTATAATAAGGAAATAAGAACAATTATGCAAATAGCTAAGGAAAACAACTTCTCGCCAAGCAAAATAAACCAAATTATAGCCAAACATAAAAATAAAGATAAAACGATTCCCAAACCGGACAGTAATGAGAAAAAATTTGCGCGTTTCAACTATGTGAATGCGAATACATATAAAATCACTAACCTATTCAAAAAGCACGGCATAAAGATAGCTTTCACGACGAAAAACACAACCGCTAGGCACCTCCTAAATAGTAATATAAATAAACGTGACCGGTATTCAAGGTCAGGGGTATATTCTATAACGTGCCAAGACACCGATTGTCAAGCTAATTACATCGGGCAGAGTGGAAGGCGAGTAGACACACGTTATAATGAACATAGGAATGCGATAAGATACGGAACACATTCAGCCGTGTGCGAACATATGTGTGACGCAGGGCACAGCTTTACCAACATAGAGTCGGACCTTAAAATAATCCATCACGAATCGAAAGGCAGAGCTCTTGATATAAAGGAAGCAATCGAGATACACCTAGCCAAACGAAACAATCCCAACAATCTAAATGAACACACGTTCATGGAGAGCTCACCCCTCTTCACGCTACTAAAAAACACACCCTGTCGGAAACAAAACACAATTTAGCGACACAGCCAAGCTAGATAAAAAAGGGGGGAAATTAGGGGGTTTTTAATAGGTAAATGTTATCTGGATCAGGTGTACGATGTACTTTTCTTCTGCAATAAACCAAGGCCCATATTCGCGGCAGTATTAAAGGTGCCGGGACGTCCTCATAAGACCGTCAACGCTTAGTTCGAATGGGTTATGCTCCACGCGTGGCGAGGGCTAATCCACGGTCTTTAATAGTTGCAGACCCACCTCATTCAATAACATACATCTTATCTAGGTTGGCAACACCTCACATAAACACATCGCGATCACTCCCCACAGCACGTAGGGGTAGGGGGGAGAAGGGAGGGAAAAACCAGTCGTTAAGATAACCACCGCAGTCAACCGCACAGTGAGTTCTAGTAAACACGAAAACTGCGAGTAGCTGTAGTACGGAAGACAATCAGATAAGTAGTTAGCCTAAAATTTTATAGTTTAACCATAGTTTACAACCATATAATCTCTCTAAAGTACAATCTCCGGATAGCTATCACCATTTAGCATTTCACCTAACATATATACTGCATTTAGCATACACTGACAGTTGCAGTACCAATACTGCAACTAAATAATTGTACATATTGTAAATATTTTCACCTGTATTTCAAACATAGATTTTATAGCCTAAGTGTAATGGATCTGATGATGATCGCTTGACGATCGAAACTGGTCATCCTAGTGTTTTATTAATCTCATGTAATTTATTTCAGGATTAGGGCATAACCCATCTCTTTTGGGTACATTCGTGTTGACCGACTGAAAAGCACTAAACACGACCTAATAGATAAACTTTATTTTGATAAGATCAGAATATGTTATACAAATATCCACTTTACAATACAAAATTATCTTTTTATATATCACTTGATGTCAATATGCATTTTGAGACATATTTCGGCTCTGTGAGCCTCCTTCAGTCAAAATCACTAAAAAATTATCCTAAAACAGTCTAATGTTTAGTCTCTCAATAAAAATTTTGTAAAACATTTTTACATCGTCAAGATGATTAAAACACATGAATATAAAATGCTTAAAGGTTTTTTTTTTATGTACAAAATTTCGAAACGTGGGCCACATTCTTGTTGATCCGTTTTCAAACAGGGGACTTATCTGGGAGAGCTCCACTGGTACTGCAACCTTCACCTTTCTTGACATCCTGTGTTTCAGTCTCCTCCTTGACCACAACTGCGCTCTCCTCTTCTACACCTGTGTCAGCAAATGGTATATGATCTGGTTGAACCTCAATATGCTCCACATTATCAGTAGATAATTGCACATTTGGCTCTAAAATAGATGATTCTTCAGAATCTGACGAACAGTCTGGTTCTTCTTTGATTGAATACTCCTCCTCCATATATTTTTTTCGTGTAGCCTTCTGAGAGGCCGAGTGCAGGTCTTTCTAGTCGACGCCCGTGGACGACCTGCGCGTCTGGATGAGAGATGGAATGAATGAAGATGAATGATATTGGGCAAGGATGTGGAAGGAAGCGGCCGTGGCCTATCAGAAGGTACCGTCCCAGCATTTGCCTGGTGTTGAAAATGGGGAAACCACGGAAAACCATTTCAAGGACGGCCGACGGTGGGGCTCGAACCCACGCGTCTACCGAGTCAGCAGAGAGCTTGGTCCCATGACCTAATGCAGCGCTTTAGCCAGCGTAGCCACTGCTGTCGGTTGTCCTCCATAATGATCCAGGTGTAATCATGAATCATACCGAAGTATGGAGGGCCTAGTGAAAAAGGGCAAGCCCCACATACAGTACATATTACATTCGAATACCTTTAAGGAAACACTTAGAAGTAGCAAGGGGTAACAAATAAACTTTCTATTTTTACGTTATGCCCAAAAATGAGGGCGTTTGAACCTAATTAACAAATTAATTTGGTTTCTTCTCTTCCCAAAATCTCTTCATTCTCTCACTATTCTCTTCGGTGAAAATGGATCAACAAGAATGTGGCCTACATTTCGAAATTTTGTACATTTAAAAAATATCTTTAAGCATTTTATATTCATGTGTTTTAATCATCTTGACGGTGTAAAAAAGGTTTTACAAAATGTTTATTGAGAGAATAAACATCAGACTGTTTTAGGAGAATTTTTTAGTGATTTTGACTGAAGGAGGCTCACAGAGCCGAAATATGTCTCAAAATGTATATTGACATCAAGTGATATATAAAAAGATAATTTTGTATTGTAAAGTGGACATTTGTATAACATATCAAAATCAATGCGGGAAAACTTGGAAAAATGACTTAAGTCATAGATATTCAAGATCAGAATAGTTTGTTAAGTTGTACTGCTTCCTTTATCTGATAATTAGGGCCCGGATGTTGATGCCGTAAAAAGTATAAAAATGCACTTAAAATTTTCAAAAATGACTGTTTTAAATTACCTAAAAATTCGAAAAATGCACTATAAAATGGAGAAAATTATTTTATAATAATAAACTCACCAATAGTTCAAAAATTCTAAAAATGCACTATAAAATGGAGAAAATTATCTTATAATAATAAACTCACCAATAATTCAAAAATGACATCTTAAGCTCAAACTGAAAAGTCAATCAAAATAGATTTCTAGCACTTAACAAAAGGTTTATTAGCCTACTTTCGATTTCTGCAAAAAATGAAAGTAGACTTATGAGATCACTACAGGGCGAAAAAAAAAGTGTGTCTGTCTGTGTGTGTGTATGTGTGTGTGTGTGTGTGTGTGTGTGTACTCTGAATGTCTGTCCCCCCCCCTCGAACACGGTTAAACCGAATTGAACGAAATTTGGTACAGAGGTAGCACTGGCAAAGGGCACCTCAGTGTCATGTTTTATATTGCCGCCATCTTTACCAAAAGGTAATGGCGGCCAATCGAATGGTCAAAACTTAATAATGCTTTACGACCAAACTAATCATCGGATCTTTACCAAATTTGGTAACAACCTACCTTCATATGGGACGCGTCTTGTGCCCAAACTACAAGGTCATCAAACGTACCATTTCAGGATGGCGGCCGTGTGAATTATGCAAAATTTATAATCCATAACATGGGACCCACCAGTTCCGATTATCGAACCAAGAATCGTTTAATCAGTTCTAAGCGACGTGGTTCGTTCGAAATTAAAAGTTTATATTGTAATATTATAATCTAGAAGTGACTTTAAAAATCTGAATCGTCTCGGCTATTTGACAAGATGGCAGCTGATCTCTCGTTCTGACCTATATTTTACTAATTTCAGTATGTTGCATGCAATATAACCTACTGATAAAAATTATATGAACTTAATATGAAATGAACTCGGTTTGAAATATACTCCAGTGAAGAAATCTTCAGTCCAAGTGATTATTTGCTAATACAGTACGTTATATGTATTTAATCGATAACGCGTGAGTTATGAGTGTACTATTGGCTGTGTGGTTAGAGCTCCCGTCTCTCATGTGGCTGGCCGGGGTTCAAATCCTATCAGAATATAACTTTTTTTGCTTGATTTTTTTTATATTTATTGTTTCTTGAGTACTGAGACGTTATAAAATAAAGCGTTATATGGTGCGTTTTGCAATGGAAATTATATATTAAAAAACGACATTCTCCACCGGAGTGACATCTACCATCCTTCAGTTGTACCATAGCGTTTAGAAGAGAAAGTGTGCCGACTCCCGACTTTGCCGTATCTTTAGTATGGGTAGTTGCTGCACCCGCCGGTAGACTGCGCAGCGGTTGATTGTGGCTGGCTGGAGACACTTTCTAAGCGCTCGCGAGTTTGAAAACATAGAAATGCTGCCGTGTTTAGTCCTTATTTCTTGGTGTTGAAAAGTGTATGCGATCAAGAAGCGATATTGAAATAATACATACGTTATGCCACTGGTGTGTTTAGTATTTGTAAGCCTTTACACTTACTTCTTTACATTTGTGCTGTCGAGTGAATTATAACCTGGTAAGATTCGTCAAACAAAGCTGTGTAAGTGAATATGCCGTGTTGTTTTGTTCCCGGGTGCCGATCTGGATACGACAAGTCATCTGCAACACATAGGCACTTTTTAGACCCCCAAAAGCCGAAGATGATTTATTTAAATGGGCTAAGGCCATTCCGAGGAAAGACATTAAATTGTCAAGTAAGTCATATGCAGGAATGTGACAAACATTGCTACGTTAATTTCCTTATTAAAACGGACACTTTCATTATAGAAGGAAAGACAGTCGAAATGGCGAGAATGAGATGGAGTTTGAAGCCTGGTGCAGTCCCACACTATCTAGCAGGGTACATTGTCAAGCAACTAAGGGAAGGAATCAGCTGTGTGAAGTGTGCAACAACCCTTCAAAGTGAAAAGGCCGTCGGACACAACAGCTGCAACTTTCACTCACATAAAGGACTTTGGCACAATAAATGCCCTTAGTTACCTAACTCACCCGTCTGACAGTGTCTTCATTCTTTTACAGGTCGAAATAGTCGTTGAAATGAAATTATCTTCCCTTTCAAATTTGTGGGGTGATATATTTTATGAGTGTTAGGACAGCATTGATGAGATTGTTTTAGGGCCGTGATTTTTTGTTTGATCTTGTATGGAACATAAATTGGACCTTATTGGAAAACTCGTTTTTCATTTCATGAAGTGCGCTTTTTCTTTCGTACGAAAGAAATTAGGAAAGAGCAGTCATCTTTTAAGTCTGGAAAATCATCGCGTAAGCTGTCCAAAGCTTCGGACAACTGAAAGCTGTAAGTTATATGGGGGAGTTTGTATTATATTATACTGTATTATATTACAAGAGTTTAGTGCTTTTCAGTCGGTCAACACGAATGTACCCAAAAGAGATGGGTTATGCCCTAATCCTGAAATAAATTACATGAGATTAATATCCTAGTGTTTTATTAATCTCATGTAATTTATTTCAGGATTAGGGCATAACCCATCTCTTTTGGGTACATTCGTGTTGACCGACTGAAAAGCACTAAACTCTTGTTTAATAAGGCAACACTGAAAATATGGCTTCAAACACCACAATGTATTATATTATATTTACTGTATTTGTGCAGTAGTGAATGGTCTGTAGCTTTACGATTTTTACACATTCAGTTACATTTTGACCCCCGTCTCAATATGTTATTTCGTTATTAACCGGAATCTGCGCAGAGTCCTTGTTCAGATGGGGCAAAGTTCCGTCCCCCCAGTGTGACTGCGGTGCTCCTTCCCAGTCTATACAACACATTGCATTCGAGTGCAGACTGCGGGCCTATGAAGGTGATCCACTGGACTTTATTCAGGCCACACCTTCTGTGATACTGTGGCTGGATAGTTTGGACTTAAAAATATAGATATGTTGCTGTTTCTTGTCATGTGTATTTATGTATATATTGTATATAGTACTTTCTGTCATCTTTCATTCTTGTTTCTGCATGTAAAAGTCATACGATAAATAAATAAATAATTTCGTTATTATATGAACCTATGACGCAATCTGATGTTTCATAATCAACACAACGGACGTCAGCGTTTTATATACTCAGTGCGGACAATTTTATATTTGGATCATCTTGTCTAATACAACGTAGTGTAAGCTGATAATATTCAAGTACTGAAAAGTAACATTCAACTGCTTGTATTGATATCATCCTCACTCAGCGCTAGCCGACGCCAGAGCCACCTAGCGGCTGGACCATACAAACTCCACAAGTCACGTCACTTTCTCTTCTATACGCTATGGTTGTACTATGCAGAAACTAAAGATTCGAGCAGCGCTCTATACCGGCCAGTTAGTGAACCCAGTCTTAACGACTGCTAGGAGTAATAATACAGTAACATTCGTTTATTCCTTGTGCACATCGAACCAAGAATCGTTTAATCTGTTCTAAGCGACGTGGTTCGTTCGAAATTAAAAGTTTATATTGTAATATTATAATCTAGAAGTGTCTTTAAAAATCTGAATCGTCTCGGCTATTTGACAAGATGGCAGCTGATCTCTCGTTCTGACCTACATTTTACTAATTTCAGTATGTTGCATGCAATATAACCTACTGATAAAAATTATATGAACTTAATATGAAATGAACTCGGTTTGAAATACACTCCAGTGAAGAAATCTTCAGTCCAAGTGATTATTTGCTAATACAGTACGTTATATGTATTTGATCGATAACGCGTGAGTTATGAGTGTACGATTGGCTGTGTGGTTAGAGCTCCCGTCTCTCATGTGGCTGGCCGGGGTTCAAATCCTATCAGAATAGAACTTTTTTGCTTGATTTTTTTTTATATTCATTGTTTCTTGAGTACTGAGACGTTATAAAATAAAGCGTTATATGGTGCTTTTTGCAATGGAAATTATATATTAAAAAAACGACATTCTCCACCGGAGTGACATCTACCAGCCTGCAGTTGTACTATGCAGAAACTATAGATTCGAGCAGCGCTCTATACCGGCCAGTTAGTGAACCCAGTCTTAACGACTGCTAGGAGTAATAATACAGTAACATTCGTTTATTCCTTGTGCACAGAGGCGTTGTTGATAACCTCAAAACTTGCAATATGGATGATTTGGAGATGGATTATTTTGTTATACCGTGTATTTAAGATTAGCCTATAAATTAACGGGTTGCGAAGTTACTTCACTTAGTCCTATATCATTCGTATACGACACAGAACAACAACGTGACGTCAGTTTCTGATCTGCTCTGATTGGCTATTACATTGCTGCAGTCGGGTAGTTGGCAGTCAAGGATAAAATTCGCGACTGCCAACTGCCAGCTACCAACTGCAACATCATGTTGTGTATGGTGCCTATAGTATACACGGAGTCGATCGCGACTGCCGACCGAGGACTACCAACTACGGACTGCCGACTGCGCATTGTAGATGGGCCTTATTAGAGCAACGAAGTTTCAATTATTGTAAGTAGTCGGTGTTTGGAGTGTTTGCTGATGAAATTGCAAAATGCTGGGGTAAATTATAAACTATGGTTTGCACGCCACTGTTCAAATCCTGTGTGCCAATTTGCACTTCAAATAGGAAGAAATTAGGAGATGATAAGGACAGAGAGTTATAACTATACCCATACATTTAGGAGAAAGTAGGCTATATGTTCTTTCCCGAACATCTTGTGTTCACTTTAATCTGAGTTGCACTGCTCTACGAATGTCACTCTGATGTTTTCAAATGTAAATGATCTGCGGTTTCAGCCAACAAGTTTTTATATCGCGAAAAGCTGTGTTCAACATCAGCTGATGTGATCGGAGCGTACTTGAAGTGAGGAAGGTCGTTTGCTGCTAACTCGGAGAGACGTAACTCCCTCATATAAAGCTGTGACATGACTAAATAGAAAACAAAAATTACCTTAAAAGGCCAATTTCTCTAAAATATGACCCAAAAATCTACCAAACTTAAAAATATGCTCTTAAAATGGAAAATAGCACAAAAAATGCAAAATGATGCAAAGTAAAAATGACATATTTGAAGACGGGGTGACCCGTCCGGAGTTTCTATGCATTGCTTTAGACAGCTCAGTAAAAAGATGACATATCATCAACATCCAGGCCCTACTAATAATGAATTTTCGCGTTTCCTCAACAGTAAAAATGTATTAGTGAAGGTTTGAATTTATCCCCTCATTACCTGACCTCTGAAGGAGGACTTTGTTTCAGAGTCAATACAGTATATTCGTAACCCCCCACTAGTGACCCCCAGCCTCTCAGACCGAGCGGTGACAGAGTGTGGGGGTTGTTCGTACACAGAGTGTCCGGCTTCGATGTATAATCCAAAAAATAATATCTTGAATGTAATTGAGATAATCCTTGGCAGTTTTATTCTACAAGTAGACAACCTGAAAATGTTTTTACATACCTAATATACCTCGATATGCGCACCATTAGTAGCGAGACAGACATCGAATCTATAATCCACCTCTTTCCATGTTTTTGTAGCATTGTAGGTGTAACATTTGCGAAAGCTGCGAATTCGATGGTTTTAGATCTGGTAGATCACGAACTTGTGTTTGTTTCTTCATTTTTGACAAAACACCACAGGGAAAATTAAGTGGTGTAAGGTCTGGGCTTCTAGGGAGGACTACCTCTCACAATCCAGTCCAAGAAATTTCTCATTATAACCGTATGATGATATGGCGCACTATCCTATTGGAAGATCATACCACAAGGAAGTTGTGCCAAAACGTACAACTCCAACATGTCTAGGTACCTTTGTGAATTAGCGGTATTCTCCGCGCGAAAAAGAATAGTCTTATGACCGTGTCCTTCAACAATTCTTCACTTTCGAAGAGTCATGTTTGTACTCTACCATGGGGTGGAGGTTTTCCTCGCCCAATATACGGCAGTTGTGTCTGTTCACCCTCCCAGGAATGGGGAATGCAGCACTGTCAGAAAAACAGGGCATATCAAGGAATGCCTCATTTTTGTCAATTTTTGACAGAACTCCTTTCACAAATGCCTTCCGTCGCGACTTGTCATCACGTTTCAGCTTTGTGACAAAACTCTCTGTGATGTAAAGAAATAAACCTTTTGAGTCTCTCTACTTGTAGAAACAAGCCACCAATCACCTTTACTTTCGAGGGTATTGCGTTTTTAGCCTATTTTCGTTTATGAAAAAATTGGCTTATGGGATCACCTTTTGTCCGTGTGTCTGTGTGTGTGTGTGTGTGTGTGTGTGTGTGTGTGTGTGTGTGTAATAAAATCTAAACGGCTGGAGCGATTTCAATGAAACTCGGTAAGTTCATAGCACTATTCCCGACGACTCAGACCGTGCCCTTCAAATTTTGTTACTTCTCACCAAACCAACATAGCGGCTGTGCGAAATATTTCACCAGCATTCAATATCTCCGAAACTATTCCCGATATCTCCCTGGAATATTTTACGGTGATAAAGGGAACTACTAGAAGTTCATCTATGTGACATTTGAAAACCTGG
This sequence comes from Meconema thalassinum, assembly GCA_946902985.2. Taxonomy (NCBI): domain Eukaryota; kingdom Metazoa; phylum Arthropoda; class Insecta; order Orthoptera; family Tettigoniidae; genus Meconema; species Meconema thalassinum. The sequence goes on from OX336388.2 coordinate 2,044,824,864, forward strand.
TAACTACAAAACCAACATGGCGGCCAAGCGAAGCTGCGACTTTTAAATAGACGTTTCTCGCAATTTAACCAACCAAACGCAATGAAACGTGGTACAGCATATGTTTATACACATTGTAATGCACCGACATTTAACTTCGTTCAATTGTTTACATAACCTCAAGACGGCGGCTGTGCGAAATAATATATCTGAAACTATTACCGGAATCACCCTGAAATTTCGTACGGAGATAAAGTGCACTACTGGAAGTTCATCTATGAGACTTTTAAAAACCGGTTAACTACAAAACGAACATGCCGGCCAAGCGAAGTTGAAAGTTTTAAATAGACTTTTCTTGCGATTTAATGATTCAAACGCAATGAAACTTGGTAAAGCAAATATTTATACACATTGTAATGCACTGGTATCTAATTTAGTTCAATTGTTTACATAACCTAAGATGGCGGCTGTGCGAATTTTAAAATTAAGTTTTCATTTCTTGTGTCGTAAGCATGCGATCGAAGTGAAAGTTTGAATAATGAACCTACGCAGTAATTTTCCTTTAATTGTACATGACTCTACGGCCTATACATACAACAATCCAACATGGCGACCATCCGAAATATTTAGATGGTTCTCAATATCTACGAATCCATTACAGCAATCAAACTGATTTTGTATGTTGATAGGGGCTATGAACATATAGAACTTTCAATAACCTGGTGATCGAAAATCCAACATGGCGGCGACGCGAAGTATAAATATTCACATGGTCGTTTCTCGCAATTTAACCATCCGAGTGCAGTGACACTTGGTACAGTAAATCCTTATACGAATGTTAATCCACTGGCATCTAATTTTTCCAATTGTTTCCATAACCACAAGATGGCAGCTGTGCAAAATTTTAAAATCTCATTTTTACTTCTTGTGTCCTAATCATGCGATTGAAGTTTGAATACTACACGTACACAATAATCTTCATGTAACAGTACATAACGCTGTGTACGTTTGAGTCTTCAGTCTTTTGACTGGTTTGATGCAGCTCTCCATGTCTCCCTGTCCTGAGCTAATCGTTTCATCTCTACATAGCTACCACATCCGTGGCAATCTGTTTAACATGTTCTAACCTTCGTCTACCCCTACAGTTCTTGTCCTCAACCCTTCCTTCCATAACTGAACTTGCTATTCCTGGGTGTCTTAGTTCCAACCTACCTCTTCTCTTCATTAGCAGTCGCCAGAAACATCTCTCCTCTCCCACTCGTCTTAATACCTCTTCGTTTGTAACCCTATCTACCCATCTGATCTTCATCATTCTCCTGTAACACCACATTTCAAATGCTTCAATTCTCCTCTTTTTTGCTGCACCAATAGTCCAAGTTTCACATCCATAGAGCACCACGCTCCAGACAAAGGCTTTCAAAAATGACTTCCTAATACCTAAATCTATATTCGATGTCAACAGATTCCTTTTTTGTAGAAATGCTTTCCTTGCCTGAGCCAACTTACTTTTTATGTCCTCTTTGCTTCGTCCATCACTGGTTATTTTGCTTCCTAAGTAACAGAAGTCCTCTACTTCTTTCAGCTTTTCTCCTCTTAATTTGATGTCCATAGAGGTTTCTGATATATTTCGGCTGCATTCCAGTATTTTTGTTTTACATTTATTCATTTTCATCATGTATTATTTCCATTCAAAAACTCATTTAAATCCTCAGGCGTTTCGGCCAAGATGACGATGTCATCAGCAAATCTCAGAGTTGATATTATATCTCCTTGAATCTTCACTGCCACATAACTCTAAGATCTGCAAATATAAAAATCCAACATGGCGACCATCCGCAATATTTAGTCGGTTCTCAATATCTACGAATCTATTACAGCAATCAAACTGACATTTTTATTTTGATAGAGCCAATTAACATAAGTAGGATACATGAAAATAGGCTGTATAGTTCTTAACGGAACTACTTGTTTATTATACATTGAAGCCGGACACGATGTACCTTCCGGAAATAGTTATGCGAACATCCACTTCATGTCGTCATTGCGAATGCGCTCTTGGATGTATTAAACATTACGATGTGAGAAACCGGGATCACTGAAGTAATGTGTGATACTAAGTATTCTTTTCTCTGGCAATCCGAGATTCAATAGATTTTGCAACTTTTCAGTCGATTAATAAATTACACGTAATTTATTCCAGGTTATCTTTCAGATATTCCAGTATTTTGTGTGTGTGTGTGTGTGTATGTATGTGTGGGTGTGGGTGTGTGTGTGTGTGTGTGTGTGTGTGTGTGTGTGTGTGTGTGTGTATTGTCCGACTGAAATGTTACAATATCAATTGTCAATAAGGCAACACAGTAAAATTGCTTCAAAGCTCTCTTTAAATCGGCTTCGGTGGCATGCTGAACGGCTATGCCCAACATCGCGGGTTTAAATCCGGCCAAAGTCGTCGGAATTTTTAAGAGCGTTAAAATCCTTCAGTATCCCTTCCTTTGGAGGGGAAGTAAAGCCAGTGGCCCCATGTCATAGATTTATGGCACATAAAAGAACCTACCACTACATTTGGCAGTGTGTAGCCAAATTTGTAGGTTATATTTGGTTGGTTAGAAACGCTCCATCAAGTTCTAACGTTCGCCGCTAGGTGGCAGTGGCAGTGGCATCTGGTAGCCAAAGTTGGAACTAATTAAAATTGAACGTGCTGGGAGCCCTCGGGCGTTCAATTAAATTCCCTGCTATGGTCATTGGCTGAAATTCATCTATACTAATATAATAAAGCTGAAGAGATTGTGTGTTTGTGTGTTTGTGGGTTTAAATGCGCTAATTTCTAGAACTACCGGTCCGATTCGAAAAATTGTTTTTTCATATGATAGCCAGATTCAAGAGGAATAGTTTAGATTATGAAGCATTAGGCTACACCTCTCATGTAACCTTAAAGATTGATTTTTGTTCAGTAAGTCGCCGTGGTGTTGGGGTAGCGCGCCTGCCTCTCACCCAGAGGCCCCGGGTTCGATTCCCGGCTCCGTCAGGGATTTTAAAACTGACGCGAGGGTTGGAACGGGGTGCACTCAGCCTTGTGAGGACAACTGAGTAGCTGTCTGACAATGAGGCAGCGCCCCGATCACGAAAACCAAGATTAACGGCCGAGGTGACCCGATGCGCTGATCACGCGTCACCCCACTATCTGCAGGCCAAATGGTTGGACAGCGGTCGCTTGGTTGGCCTAGGCCCTTCATGGGCTGTATAGTGCCAGGGGTTAAGTACCTAAAACAAGCGCTCCCGAACAGCTCTATCCGAATGCGCTGGCGTTATGGTTAGTGATACGTACACCGTTTCACTGATCTCAACCAAAATTTGTATACTTACCCTTTGGAACCCTGCGAGTAACACTGTCTACGTGAAATTTATGACAGACCAGTCCATTCCCTGCATTTAGGCCCTTTGTTGCAAATCTACACCTTTTCACCGATCTGAACCAAAATTTTTATACTTACCTTTTGGAACCCTGCGAGTAACACTGTTTACATGAAATTTCGGACAGGCCACTCCATTCCCTGCATTTAGGCCCTTTGGCACAAATCTCCACCTTTTCACCTATCTGAACCAAAATGTGTATACTTACCCTTTGGAACCCTGCGAGTAACAATGTCTGCATGAAATTTTGGACATACCACTCCATTTCCTGTATTTAGGCCCTTTGGCACAAATCCACACCGTTTCACCGATCTGAACCAAAAATGTGTATGCTAACCCTTTGGAACCCCGCGAGTAACACTATCTACGTGAAATTTATGACAGACCAGACCATTCCCTGCATTTAGGCCCTTTGGCACAAATCTACACCTTTCCACCGATCTGAACCAAAATTTGTACACCTACCCTTTGGAACCCTGCGAGTAACACTGTTACATGAAATTTCGGACAGACCACTCCATTCCCTGCATTTAGAACCTTTGGCACAAATCTACACCTTTTCACCTATCTAAACCAAAATTTGTATAATTATCCTTTGGAACCCTGCGAGTAACACTGTCTGCATGAAATGTTGGACATACCACTCCATTTCCTGTATTTAGGCCCATTGGCACAAATATACACCATTTCACCGATCTGAACCAAATTTTACATACTTACCCTTTGGAAGCCGACGAGTAACACTGTGTGCTTGAAATTTCGGACCGACCACTCCATTCCCTGCATTTATGCCCTTTATCACAAATATACACCGCTTCACCGATCTCATCCAAATATGTATACTTACCCTATGGAACGCTGCGAGTAACACTGCCTGCATGAAATTTTGGACATATCACTCCATTTCCTGTATTTAGGCCATTTGGCACAAATCTACACCGTTTCACCGATCTGAACCACATTTTGTCTACTTACCCTTTGGAACCATGCGGGTGACACTGTCCACTTTAAATTAGGCCCTTTATCACAAATCTACACTATTTCTCCTAATTGCACCAAATTTTACATACACTTTGAAACCCTACTGGTAATACTGTCCACTTGATATTTTGGACAACGCTCTCCATTCCCTACATTTAGAATAACAGACAAAATGAACTTGAAAACCACGTATTAAGGCCCTAGAACCATTCATGTCTGTAGTAGTGTAACTGTAAGAATATTTTAATAAGTCTATTGTTGGCTGGCAATTCGGGCAGCATCGCGTCGCCCCTACCAGTGTTCTGGTGCAGAATTGCGAAAATAGTTGCATCTTGCGCTGTTTATAAACTGCAGTCACGGGAATTAATTAGTGCAAAAAGATGTCTTAGGTCCTTAAAACAGTTATCATCATGAAAATATTATGCCTCTGTATAAGTGCAATGGTGTTTGTGCAGTACATTGAGGTTACCAGCTACAATAAGCGTTGGTGCTTTCAAATTTACCTTCATTTATTCCGAACCTTATCATTGAGCGCTATGTGGCGATAAATAATACTATTGCTACCTCAGTAGCTCGTGACAGCCGAAGTTTACCAAAGTGTTCTGATTATTTTCCTACGGCGCTATGTGACAAAAACGACACTATTGGTCTCTACATTTCTAACAGCCAATGTGATATAGGCCCAAGGCAGTGTCTTTTAATTCACGTACTCCTCTTCCTAATCATTTTTTTAAATTTGTTTGTAAATTACATGTGTCAGTGCTGTAGTTAGTAAATAGCTGTTTGCCTATTCATAATTATCATTATTATCATTGCGGGAAAATTACCTGAATGTTACGTCCATTATACTGTACTACTTTTAACCACACTATAACAACCACCACCACCACTACCATCACAAAAAGTTATATTTTTAAAATATGTTCTTCTGGTAGTTTAAGTATCATGTGCCAGTTCTGCAGTAGTATTCATTATCATCCACAAAACAAATCAATCCACCAGGCGAAGCCGGGAACTACTGCTAGTATATTATAATCCGAGATTCGTGACAGAAGGTATTCTAATTCCAATAATACTTACAATTAGTAGCCTATATAAAGTCTGAAATAGTAATTATCTTAAATGGATTGGAGAAGGTGACTTAGAAACATATGTTCCATTTCAACGATTTATTGTAATGATTGTATGAAACCCTATAAAATCACATGGTAGGCATTTGAATTAGAATGTGGGTCCTCGGTAAAGCTATACCAGTGTATTTACTCGTATTTTCCTTGATATGTTGCATAATACTGTATTAGCGCACATTTTAGGGTCTATTTCATAGACAATATCTTGTGAATATGCAATGAAGGAAGTTTGTAGTGTTACGTGACCGCTAATCTCACGATCATGAACTACGGGACCTCCATTTTTACGTGGAATCCGAACCATAGAATGTGATATTTTGCTTCGAAAATCTCACATGCATTGGCCGGGAATCGAACCCCGGTCCGCCCTGGTGAGAGGCAATGAGCTTGACCACTGCACCATCATGCCCCCGTTGTGTAGGTGTGCCATAGAATTAAACCAAAGAATGTCAAAATTTTGAATGTTGAAAAAAAAAAGAAGGCTACTTAACACGTCTTCAGCATAGATCCAACACAGGTGAAATTTCAATATTTTTGTTCTGTTTGCACTGTAAACGTAGAAGCCATTGCTGGATTCTATGGATTCTAAGTTACTGATCTTTACACTGTACTGACCTAAAATACTGGTGGCTTCGGTGGCGTAGTCGGTAGCATACTGAGCTTCTATGCCCGAGATCGCGGGTTCAAATCCGGCCGAAGTCGTCGGATCTTTTAAGAGCGTTAACAATCCCTCAGTATGCCTTCCTTCGGAGGAGAAGTAAAGCCGGCGGTCCCATCTCATAGATTTATGGCATGTTAAAGAACCTTCCACTAATTACACCTGTGTGAAGCTAAATTGTATAGGTTACGAATGTAAACAACGCTCTTAGGTTCCTACGTTCGTTGCCAAGAGCCGACTGCGGTGGCGTCTGGTAGCTTAGTTTGTACTAACAAGGGAAGTATCAGGTAAGACAGGTCGAAACCTATCTTGAAACTTTGTGGACGCAATCGTTGTACTATAAGAGGACAATGTGCAGAAAATCAGTTGCCAGATTGAACTGCAATGCTCCGAAATTATGTGGCGAATATCTCATATAAATCATCATATTTAGGTGAATGGATCAATGAAACGGGCAACGAAAGAAAAGCTATAGAAGCAAGACTACAGAAAATGGAAACTGCTTTCCATTTGACAAAACAAGTTTATAACAAAAAATGCCTCTCTTGGAATTGTAAAATTCAACATTATAAAACAGTAGTCTTGCCTGCAGCCCTTTATGCAGCCGAGACACTTAATCTACAACATAAAACACTGAGAAATCAATTGGAATTTAAGGAACGCAAAATCATGCGAAAAATTTTGGGACCAAGAATTAAAGATGGAATTCACCTTCCGAAACCTAATGCTGATATCCATTTTAAAAAAATTACAAAATCACAGACCCAATCCGTATGAAAAGGATCCATTGGACATTTGGACGTAATGGACCCAACTAGGTTAACAAATAAAATCTATACGTTTTTGCAGAAAAAGGCAACACGGTCCAATTGATACAAACAGGCGGAGAAGGACTAGGCTGAATTAGGTTTTCCCAATCTCAAGGATCGAGAGGAAATTAGGAAAATTACTCATACACGGGGTTTTGAGGCAGAAGAGAGAAGACTTACCAGACTCGTCTGGTCGCAGCAACGAAGAATAGCTCAGTCGTTGAGCATGAAGAGTTATTGGGCAAGCATCAAGGCCAAGAAGTGTTGATTCCGCGTGGTCCTAGGAGACCCATTTGCGCAGAAGAAGAAATCAATGGGAAGTGGCGAGTACCGTACATGTTGGAAGGGACAGCCCTGATGGCCAAAGCGCTCAAGACCGGTGGGAAGCAGCAGCACGTTCCTGTCAGCATATACGCCCCGCCTCACTACTACTCCGAGTGCCACAGGGATGTCCAGCTTCGCAAGCTGTCATGCCTGCGCACCAGGATGTCGGGTACGATTTCTGAGCCTTGCAGTTCAATCTACACGTTGTCCTCTTATAGTACAACGATTGCGTCCACAAAGTTAAAAGATAGGTTTCGACCTGTCTTACCTGATACTTCCCTTGTGAGACTTCTTCAGTACGTATCAGGAGCACCGCCTTAGTGCTGGTGAGGCCAGACAACTGAAGTGCCCAGCCAATCGTGTCAAGGTTAGTCAGCTATGCCAGTGTAATGTAGCAGCTCAAAACACCCAGGCGGCACCTGACTAGTACTTGGAGGACTTCGGTTCAACTCCCAAGCATCTCTAGTATTTTATCATTTTAAATGATTATGTCGACTTCGCTGGGGTCTGGCGTTACGTTACGGTGACGGGACGAAATGTACCGAGAATGCACTGAGGTGTGTGACGTCATAGTACTGCTTGAGCTTTTTTTTTTTTTCTTTTCTTACGGACTTTGAGTTCACGCAGCATTTATAGCATTTGTAGCATTCAAAATTATATAAAGTCTAGACTAGTGTTTTATCAACTTGATTAATTTTTAAAATATATAAAGAATGATGACTGGTTGCATATAATTCTGTTAGATAAATCCCGCTGCAACTTATGAGAGTACATCTTTATTTTTAGCCTATTTTCAATTTTGAAAAAATAGGCTTATGAGATCACCTTTTGTCCGTGTGTGTGCGTGTGTGTGTGTGAGGAGTGTGTGTGTGTGTCCCCTAATAAATTATAAACGGCTGGAGCGATTTCAATGAAACTCGGTAAGTTCATAGTACTATTGCGGACGACCCCGACCGTGCCCTTCAAATTTTGTTACCTCTCACCAATCCAACATGGCGGCTGTGCGAATTATTTCACCAGCATTCAATATGTCCGAAACTATTCCCGATATCACCCTGAAATTTCTTACGTTGATAAAGGGAACTACTAGAAGTTCACCTATGTGAATTTTGAAAAACTGGTAACTACAAAACCAACATGGCGGCCACGTGAATTTGTGACTTTTAAATAGATGTTTCTCGCGATTTAACCAACCAAACGCAATAAAACTTGGTAGAGTACATGTTTATACACATTGTAATGCACCGACATCTAACTTCGTTCAATTGTTTACATAACCACAAGATGGCGGAAGTGTGAAATATTTCACCGACATTCTATATCTCCGAAACAATTAGCGGTATCACCCTGAAATTTTGTGCCGAGATAAAGGGCACTACTAGAAGTTCATCTAAGCGACTTTCAAAAACCGGTTAAATACAAAACGAACATGGCGGCCAAGCGAATTTGAAAATTTTAAATAGATCTTTCTCGCGATTTAATGATACAAACGCAATGAAATCTGGTACATGAAATGTTAATACACATTGTAATGCACTGGTATCTTATTTAGTTCAATTGTTTACATAACATTAGGATGGCGGCTGTGCGAATTTTAAAATTAAGTTTTTATTTCTTGTGTCGTAATCATGCGATCGAAGTGAAAGGTTGAATAATGAACCTACGCAATAATTTTCCTTTAATGGTACATGACCTTAAGGCCATGGATTTAACAATCCAACACGGCGACCATCCGAAATATTTAGACGGCTCTGAATATCTACGAACCTATTATAGCAATCAAACTGATTTTTTTTATGTTCATAGGGGCTATGAACTTAAGTTCACCTATAGGACTTTAAATAACCTGGTGATCACAAATCCAACATGGCGGCGACGCGAATTATAAATATTCACATGGACGTTTCTCACAATTTAACCATCCGAGTGCAGTGAAACTTGGTACAGTAAATCCGTATACGAATGTTAAACCACTGGTATCTAATTTATTTCAATTGTTTCCATAACCACAAGATGGCAGCTGTGCGAAATTTTAAAATCTCCTTGTTACTTCTAGTGTCCTAATCATGCGAATGAAGTTTGAATGCTACACGTACACAATAATCTTCATGTTACAGTACATAACTCTATGACCTACATATATAAAATCCAACATGGCGACCATCAGAAATATTTAGTCAGTTCTCAATATCTATGAATCTATTACAGCAATAAAACTGAAATTTTGTATGTTGATAGTGGCAATTAACATAAGTAGGCTATATGAAAATAGGCTGTATAGTTCGTCACGGAACTACTTGTTATGTTGGAGTTACCCATTGGTTTCACTAATCCACAGGCCGGACCAGAGCTGTAAACGTCGAGGTCTTGGCCCTTGTCCAGGTCATGTCAGCTCATATTTGTGTTTCTTTCGTCTGAAAGGCGTGCCGAGTGAGTTACCTGATGTCTCGGGTAAGTGCATTCACTTATGTTATCTCACGTAAGTAGCGAAAACTTGGCGCTTGCAACTAGTTAATCGTAAATGGAGGCTGTAGCAACTCACAAGATAATTACTGTATAGTAGAAGATTGTAACTCTTATTTTCAGATACACAAGACGTACTCATCTAATTTCAACTCGGGTATATGCTCTGCTTTTCTTTAAATCGCTTATCCTACCAGTTCGGCTTCGCTCACGGACCCGTCGCAAGAACGGTGTCTTGGAGCTGAACACACTTTGTCAGCAGATGCAACCGGGGATGGTGATGGGCCGATCGCCCAAGCAACCGCTAACTTAGGTCTCATTAAAGAAGGGCCGTGGACCTGTTGAAAGGAATCGTCCCAGCATTTGCCTGGGGGGGGGTGAAAATGGAAAACCACGAAAAACATTTTCAGGACGATAAGATCTGGCCTTAGTAGTGACTAACAGTTCAGGCTGACCGTGCTATATCGTGCTTGTGCGTGCCGTCCCGTTGAGTCAAAATGGCGGCTATTTTTTGCTCGGAAATCCATATATTTCCGTAATTTCGTAAGTGTTTATCCTTTTAGGAATGTACTGAATAATACATATTTAGTATCAAATGGTTTATAGAGACGGCAGGAAACGCTAATGAAATCGTTCATTGCAAGATAAGATATTCTAGGCAGGCTGTTATTAACGCAAAGTTAGTATTTCGCGTGTATAGCATAGAGAACGGGGTTTCCTGATAGCAAAGGATGGCTGAGGTGGGAATCGAACCCCCTCTACTCATTTGGACCACCCGAGTCTGAGTAGACCCCGTACCAGTCCTCATACCACTTTTCAAATTTCGTGGCAGAGCCGGGAATCGAACCGCGGACCTCCGGGGTGGCAGCTAATCACGCTGACCACTACACAACGGAGGTGACGACCCTCGTTTTAGAATGTAAAATAGCATCCATCTCGGCCTTATATGTCTAGTGGATGTCTCAACATAGCATGGAGAAAGTGATCTAACTTGTTACACAGGCACGTACAGTATGTAGCTGCTTGTTAGCTATCAAGAAAAGTATCTCGGTATGTTTCATGAGATACCCCGCATACTTGCCTAAGAATATTCACCCAGAAGCAACACTGCTAAATACTTGCCGGAAGTTCAGTTATTAATGCTCCGACATTTCCAGCTCCCTCCGCCAGAGCTATTATTATTCCACTGAATATAAACAGTCGCTTATTTCTGTGAATCTGAGGATAAAATAAATGTCTGGTAGATTCGGTACAGCAGAAACCCTTAAATCCAATAATGTTGTTTATTATGGTACAATACAGTAGAGTTCGATATTTCGAGTCTCAATAGTTCAATATTCCCATGAATCTGAGTCGAAAATTTTGAATTAATCAAAATAAGCAAGATGTTCAGTAAATAACATATAGCCTACTTTCTCCTAAATGTATGGGTATAGTTATAACTAGGGCTCGGATTTTTAAATAAATAAATAAATAAATATTTTTATGTAAATACATATTTTAAGCATTTTCTCTATAAATACATAAATTCCTGTTTTACAATTATTTGCACATAAAAAGACAGAATATTAACATTTAAACAAGATGTTCAGTAAAGAACATATAGCCTACTTTCTCCTAAATGTATGAGTATAGTTATAACTCGTTGTTATTATCAAAGAGTATAATAGAACTATTCTTTGTTGAAGACCTTAGAAACGATTTACCTCTACCAAACGCCACGACCTAGATAAAAACTGCTACCATCATTGAAGAAAGAAAGAAAGAAAGAAAGAAAGAAAGATAAGAAGTATATCAAGAATGTTATGGATCTGGAGACATAATCGACCGGACTGGCGGCGTAGCTCAGCGGTAACGTTCTCGCTTGCTGGGCCCTAGGTTGCAGGTTCGTATCCTGGCGCAGTCAGCTGGCATTTGAGGGTGCACAAATGCGAGGGAGCCGTGTCAGTACATTTACTGGCACGTTAAAGATCCCCTTCGGGCCAAAATTCCGGCACCCCGGTGTCTCTAAAAGCAGCAGTAGTTAAAAGGGATGTAAAACCAATAACATTATTATTATTATTATTACGACCTGCCGTGGGCAACATCCAACTTTGAGTTGAGGCATGTCTTTACACGTCTGGTTGTGCATGGCTTTCACAACCCTAATTGAATTAACAAATCTTTCCATGACCCTACAGAGACGTGTGTATACAAACTATGTGGATATTTTCGATAATATAATCCTAACAGAGCGAGTGCATTCTAGCGGCCAGAATAAGAAACTTTTCAATAAAATCTGGAAGTTACCTTTTTGGCAGCTAGATGTCTCGAGTAAATCTGCTGGCGAATTATGTTTTAATTAAATATATATTTTACACCATAATGTGGACAATATAACGCTTAATAACATTTTCAAGTAACGCAAAATAGGCTGTTACAAACCCTTTAAAATAAAAAGTTAAAATGTATCGTAGTATCAACTTGTCATTCTTCAAATTCGATGCGCATAGAATGATAATGGTATAGTAATCAATGGATCCCCACGTAGACTAGTCGGGACATCTAGTGGTGAAATATCGAACAATATAATCCTAACAGAGCGAGTGCATTCTAGCGGCCAGAAGAAGAAACTTTTCAATAAAATCTGGAAGTTACCTTTTTGGCAGCTAGATGTCTCGAGTAAATCTGCTGGCGAATTATGTTTTAATTAAATATATATTTTACACCATAATTTGCACAATATAACGCTTAATTTTAAAACACCTGAGTCATTACAAAACAATAAACATATAACATTTCAAGCAAAAAAACTAGCTCTGATCGGGTTTGAACCATAGGAATCTGAGCGACAGGCTATCGCTCTACCACTGAGCTAATTGTGTCAACGAATATCGTTCTATTTAAAATGACTTACATAGAACTTGTTAGCAAATAATGATTTATACTAAACGATTTCATCACTGGAGTATATTATTTATATATAAAGCATTTCATACAAAGTTTATTTATTTTTTATCAGTACGCTATATTGCATTCAATACTCAAATTAGTGAAATATAAGTCAGGCACAAGATATCCGCTGCCATCTTGTCTTATTAATGAATCAGCTGAGCTTTTTAAAATCTCGTCTGCACTATAGTATTACAAAATAAACTTTTAATTTCGTACGTGCCTCTTCCTTTAGAACAGTTAAAACGATTCTCGGCTCGATAATCGGAACTGGTGGGTCCCATGATATGGATTATAAAGTTTGCATAATTCGCACGGCCGCCATCCTGAAATGGTATGGCGGACGACCTTGTAGTTTGGTCACAAGACGCATCCTATACGAAGGTATGTTGTTACCAAATTTGGTAGAGATTGGATGATTTGGTTAGTCGTTATTTGATTTTACGTTTTGAACGTTTGAGTGGCCGCCATTCAGTTTTAGTAAAGATGGCGGCGATATAAAACATGACACTGAGGTGTCCTTTGCTAGTGCTACCTTTGTACCAAATTTCGTTCAATTCGCATTCACCGTGTTCGAATTGATAGGGGGGGACAGACATTCAGAGTACACACACTCACACACACACACACAGACTCACACACACACATACACACACACAGACTCACACACACACATACACACACACAGACAGACACACTTTTTTCGCCCTGTGTTGATCTCATAAGTCTACTTTCATTTTTTGCAAAAATCGAAAGTAGGCTAAAAATCAGTATGCTAGATAGATTCAGTTTATTGCATTTTTGTTCAGGCGCGGATTCAAGGGGGGGGTCACGGGGGTCATGACCCCCCCCCCCCAAACGGAGACCAAATTTTTTTGCAAACTCAAAAAACGAAAACACAATTACCAGACAAATAAAACTTAACGAATTTTAACTGAAAAACAGGTGTTTTTTTCATTTTATTCAATACTGAATTATCTTTATTGGAATTATTATGTTATGTTACAACTGTACATATTTACAACTTCAAACCTCTTGTATAAAAACTAATAGTTATACAACAAAATCAACTCGTCTATTTTGTTTAGCAAACATTGTGATTACCGAATCGATGTTTATAGTGATGTCACGATGAATGTGCAGCAATGCACGGATAGGAAACTGGGGCTTTTTTCGCACCAAAAATTTTTGCCGACCTCCAAACCGCAAGCTTGGTTGGCAATTTAAGCTGTGACTTTCTCCATTTGTCGGTACCAACTCGACTTGCCGAAACTGTAACGTACCTTGATCCTTTTCTCGAAGCTCGATGTAAAAGTCGCAAAACACGCCGTTACAATTTGTACGAATATTTTTGGTGCGCTAAACGCATCAAATTTCTATCCATGTAGCTTGCAAAAAAATTGGTCTGGTTTTGTAGGTGATTGCGTTTTTAGTGATACCATTTTTCTTAACAATTTCGATTCTCTGAACCCCCCCCGCAAGGCCAAACTCTAGATCGATTCTCTGACCCCCCCCAAAACCAAACTCTAGATCCGCGCCTGTTTTTGTTCTGTGTTACTTCAATGGGAAATAACCTGTGAGCTATTCTAATATTCGTGCAGAGCGTATGTCAGCTTGTAACTGTGTTATTCTTAACTTGTCACCCCCGTGGAAGCCGGGGATTTCCTTGTCCATAGCCATATTGCACCACGTGCTAGACCATGTGGGAAAGCAATCATGGCTGAACAGCGATCTCAAGTTACACAACACCTCAAGTGCAAGAAATATATTGCCGCAGTTTCGCGCCTTCAGAAGAAGTGTTTCGCGATATTCGGCAATTTGTGATGGGCAACGTGAAGATGTATCTCATTGTGTATTGTGAGTCTTCAGTAGTCAGTGAGGCATAGCATAAATTGCATTTGTGAGTACTGCATATTGTTTATATTCACATTAATAAACTAAATTATAGTTAAATATATTTACTTTTTTGTCACATATTTCAGGTATTTTAATACATAAAAATAAATATTTTCCCGATTTTTAGCACCTAAAAATCCGAACCCTAGTTATAACGCTGCCATCTTGTCTTGTAACCGAGGTGGATCGGTTTCTTAAAGTCACTGCTACCGTGAAATATAATATGAACTTAAAATATCGAACGGGCCACGTTCTTTAGGACAGTTTAAACCATTCTCAGTTCGATAATCGGAATTGGTGGGTTTCTGGTACGGCTGATGACCTTGTAGCTTTGGCGTAAGACGCGTTTCATATGAAGGTATGGTTTTACCAAATTTGGGAGAGATCCGATTATTAGTTAAGTCGTAATTTGATTTTAAATTTTGAGCATTTGGGTGGCTGCCATTAAGTTTTGGTAAAGATGGCGGTGATATAAAACATGACACTAGGATGTCCTTTGCTAGTGCTACCTCTGTACTAATTTTGGTTGAATTCGTTTTGGTCATGTTTCAATTGATAGGGGGGACAGACATACTCACACACTCACACACAGACAGATATACAATTTTTGATCCTGTTCAGATCTCATAAGTCTACTTTCATTGTTTTCAAAAATCGATAGTAGGCTAAAATTCGTCAGTTTCATTGTCCGAAAGCTGAACACGGGCGTCGTGCTTGTTGACACTGACCTTGAATGCTGTCCGGTAGTTCCCGATACTACCACTCTCCGCCACTCCTTCCTCCTCACCAACAATATAGTTCTCTCAAATTCCTTGTTAAAATGACCGGTGGCTCAAACGTTACGCAGTACCACGCGCTGACAATAACTACAGTATATTATTCTCTGTTCGCTGTTGAACAATAGCTGATGGTCCTTGACCAATAGCGTGTTTCCTCTGTCACTCCACGTGGAGTCGAGAGTCCGGCTCGCTTGTCTGGTCTCCAGTGTTGCACAGTTGCACGCAGTTCTGTCCAGACTCGCTGCTTGCTCTCAGTGGCTACGGTGGAGAGTTGACAACGCTGTTCTTCGAGCTGGAAAATCCCTGGCACCCCGTTGACATGGAAGGAAAACAAGGCCACCCAGCTAGGTGAGGAAAGTGAGAGACCTAGACTGTATATATCGCCACCACGTTATAAAAGTACACCAGTCTGTCACTCTTGAAGTTTGTCGAGGTATTTTGTGCACGTGGCTGTTAATGTTTTGATTTTATTCTCTATGAGCTTTGGCAAAATTGTAATGTCATAAGTCCAAGTTTGTCTACAGTTCGAGGTAGTCCCCCTCGAATTACCAAGACTACTGTATTTCTTTTCTTTCACATAATCAAGTTTCCTGGCATCTGTCAAGCGTAAATCTGAGTCAGATTTGCGAGCAAACTTTGAAAATGAAAAGGCAAGTTTGAAGAGCTTCCGCAGTATAACACATGGTATTGTTACACAGATTCCCGTATTCTGCTGACAGGGAAGTGATTACAAGCCTTAGCTCGCGTGTTGCGAGGGAGCTTTCAGTTTCGATCTGCAAACCACCACATGGCACAGTACACCGCCATCGTACAAGAACATAAACATTTTAGTTACTGTCGCAATAACCATATTTCCCTTCTGCGTGTGTCTGGTAGGGATGTTTTACTAGCTTCACTCTTAGACTCCACACACCGACCGGAGTAATTCCACGAGGTAACGTGCAAGGTAAGGGGATCAAGCCACACCCAGACTCGGAAGATTGGGTTCGAACTCCACTGTCTTTGAAATGGTTTTCCATTGTTTCCCATTTTCATCTCCGGGCTAATTTTGGGATGGTACCTTTTAATAGGTTACCGCCACTTCCTTCCAGCTACTTGCTCAATTTCAGTTTCATTCATCGGCATTACTAAAATTCCAATCATTAACTCCTGCCATGAAGAGAACTTGTAGTTTTACGTGACTGTTAATCACGCAAACCTGAGTCACATGAACTCCAATTTTACGTGGAATCCGAACGTGATATTTCACTTCAAAAATCTCCCATGCAATGGCCGGGAATCTAACCCGGTCCGCCTTGGTGAAAGGCACTCTCATGAAGAACATTCAGGTGTAAATAGTTTCATATTTTGATAACGATCTCCTTTTTTTTACCTTTTCCGTTATGCTTTCTATAGTCCTGTATGTTTCATCATTAGATATTAATTTCCATACTTCTTCTATTTTCACTGCGCTTAAGATTTTTCTCATAATTCTCCTTTCTGGTTCTTCAAGTTTGTCTAATTTATAATAAACTACTAGGCATTTACTCGCATATAGGCATTCTGTTTTTACCACTGTATTGTACTTATTTAAAGATTTTTAGATAGGCACTTTTTGTTATAAGCATTCTTAGTAATACCATATGCAGTTTCCATCTTGTGTACCCTTTCTCCTATTGCAAATTTGTCTAAACCATTTTCTTGAATTAATTCTCTTAGATACTTGAATTTTCTTACTTTATCGACTCTACCAATATTATTATTATTATTATTATTATTATTATTATTATTATTATTATTATTATTATTATTATTGATTGGAGAGTGGCCACGGGAGTGTTCAGTGCGGAGTGTATCCGATATACTAAGTGGATTAGAAAGAAGCTAAGCCTAGGAGGTAAGCTGAAATGAAGTGCAAATGTTACAGAAAGAGGCGTACTACCGTACTACGAAAGTACTAATCAATTACAAACATATACCAGTGTACTTAGTTAAAAAGTCTCATGACAAATCCACTGGCGTGCTAGCCCGATAAGTGAGGTTAAGTTAGCAGAGTCACGGATCGCCCACCGAAAGAGTAAACTCTGGGTAGTTCATACAGGCAACGCAAGGCTCAAGTGTAGCAGGTGCGCACAAACATTTCACACCACACGGAGCGAGCAAAGGTACATGCTAGCATTGTGTAAAGACTTTCAGTCAGGAAAATGAACTAGATACCTCATGCAGACGGAATAAGGCTGAAGTGTTACAGTTGCGCAAAAACATTTTAATTATTATTATTGTATTGTGAAGTGACTTACCAAAGCGGAGCGCTTGGAGAGAGTTTCTGTTATTGAGGACCAGTCAAAACAAGAGAGCATTGGGAATCTTCGACCGAGTATGGAGGATCTTTTGCAACGGTGTCGAGACATTCTCAATAAGATGAAGCTTGAAACTGGCAGGCAGCGTAATATATCCAACGATGTGAAGAATGGCATAGTGGAACTAGAAGAGGCCATTGATTCTATAGCCTATTGTGATCGTACTTCACATGCGGCACAAGACGAAGCTCACAAGGTTGTATTGAATGACCTACCGAAAGACATGACCCCCAATTCTAACAGCCGGAACGAAGTTACTTCGGGAACTGTAGCTGCTCAGGAGGGGGATAAGAAGAATGAGACAGAGTCGTCAGAAATATGGACTCCTGTTACATCGAGGAGAGACAGAAGATTGGTAAAGGTTAGAGAAAATGCTGAGAATAGGCAGGAGGATTTTGCTGATAATGTTGACATATCTACCCACCAAGCAACCCCAAACAGACAGAAGCGACCTAGTAGGCCAAGGCGAGCAGCCTTGCTGATCAGACCAGCTGAAGGAAAATCATATGCCGATATTCTGAAGGAGATTCGCCAAAAAGCAAACCCGAATGATACAGGAACTGAAGTCCGGTCCATTCGACAAACTAAAGCGGGAGACGTCCTTGTCGAGTTGGGAGCAAGTTCTAGGGATAAAGCAGCTTTTGGTAATTCTCTGCGAAATGTTCTGGGGTCCAATGCTACAGTTCGTAGGCTTGAAGCGAAGGCAACTGTTGAAATCAGAGACCTTGATGCTCTAACTACTTCCGAAGAGGTCATGGAAGCTATCCAGAGAACTATCCCAGAACTCTCTCCAGATACCAAGGTGCTGGTGACGAAGACGAATACGAGGGAAGTGAGGATGGCTGTTGTCACATTAACAACTAGTGATGCAGATGTGCTCTTGAGGAAAGATCATATCACCATAGGATGGGTCAATTGCAGGATTAGACGGAGGATCATGGTATCTCGTTGTTATAGATGTCTGGACTATGGACATGTTGCTAGCAACTGCAAAGGCACAGATAGAAGTAAACTTTGCTACAATTGCGGCGGGACAGGTCACAAAGCTAGAGGATGTACGGCCTCAAAGAAATGTGTTCTTTGTGAAGAACGAGGTTTTATCAAAGATTTAGCACATGCTATGGGATCTGGCCAGTGTAAGGTCTTCAGAGAAGCTTTGGACAAAGAAAAGGCACTGAGGTTCAAATGATTCGTATACTTCAAGCCAATCTACATAGAAGTAAGACAGCCAATGATCTGCTATATCAGCTAGTCACAGAGAAGCAAAGCGATCTCTTGCTAATCAGCGAACAGTATAAAGATAAAGAGTCATCTCTTTGGTTCAGTGACACACTTGGCACTTCTGCAATCTGGGTGTTGGATTCTAAAAAAGTTATTATAAAGGATCATGGAAGTTCTGATGGTTATGTTTGGGTGAAGACCAGAAGGGTCACCTATTTTAGTGTTTACCTAACTCCTAATGAGGCAATTGAGCACTTCCGCCGCAAAGTAAATTCTTTGGAAGATGCAATTCTAAACGCCACAGATAGTGTCATAGTGGCTGGAGACTTTAACGCCAAAGCAGTGGAATGGGGTATGCCAAGTACAGATTCCCGGGGTAAGTACATTCTAGAGATGGCATCCAGGATAGGCCTTCTAATATTAAATATTGGTACAGTTCCAACTTTCCGACGTCCAGGATGTGAAGGAACAATTCCGGATGTCTCCCTGGCATCAGAAGTAATTGTGCCATTCATTAAGAGATGGAAAGTGTTGGAAGATTATTGTGCTAGCGATCATCAATTCATCGCCTTTGACTTTGAATCAAATGTTCAGGGACGGGAAGTACCTCCCCAGAAATGTCAACGGTGGAATGTAAATAGGATTAGCATGGACAAGTTCAAAGATATCATTGGGAAGGGTGCAGAACAGATTCGAAGTGCTGAAGCACGGAGAGAGTTTGAGGTTGAGGATCTGGTTTCTGCAACCATGAAAATTATTACGTCAGCTTGTGATGTTTCGATGCCCTCCTCAGTACCACGTCACCGAAAGAGCCCTGTATACTGGTGGACCAGAGAGATAGCAGAATTAAGGAAGAACTGCCTCAGGCTTCGCCGTCTTGCCCAGAGAGCAAGAAATCGGGAAGAAGCTAATGAAAAATCAGCGGAGCATAAAGCAGCAAAGAAGCTACTTCGGAAAGCCATAACTACGAGCAAGGTTCGGAGTTGGAGAAAGCTTCAGGAAGATATTGACACTGATCCATGGGGTTTGAGTTACAAAATTGTAACACAGAAACTTGGAAATCACAGAACATCGTGCATCATGGAGGATGATATTATGAACACCATTGTTCAAAACCTTTTTCCAACTCACCCCACAAGACCTGAGAGGAATTTTGAAAGTGATCTAGATTTCCCACTGTTTACTGAAGATGAACTTCGGGTTGCAACGCATTCTTTACGGAACAACAAGGCTCCGGGGCCAGATGGGATTCCTAATGAGGTTCTGAAAATAATAGTTGATCAAGATATGTTGTTGTTATTGTTGAGAATGTTCAATGTGTGCTTGAAAGCAGGAATCTTTAGCTTTCGCTGGAAGATCTGTCGCTTAGTGCTCATTAGTAAGGGCATGGGTGACCCTGAGTTACCAGCATCGTACCGCCCACTTTGTATGCTTGACACAACAGGCAAACTATTTGAGAAACTCATAAGACGGAGATTGCTTGAAGCAATAATCGCAGCCGGCGATTTATCACCAAGACAATTTGGATTCAGGGTAGGCCGGTCGACACTGGATGCAGTTCAAGAAGTCGCCGAAAAAGTACGAAGAGCGGAGAGTTATAATCATTACTCTCGCCGGGTGATTCTTTTTGTTACACTGGATGTTAAAAACGCTTTCAACTCTGTCAAATGGACAGATATGGATGCTCTAGAATTTTCATTCCATGTTCCAAGGTATCTCCTTCGGATCTTCGACTCTTACTTGAAAGATCGTGCTCTGCTCTACGATACTACAGAAGGGATCCGTAGAGTACAAGTCACGGCTGGGGCTGCGCAGGGTTCGATACTAGGACCTGATCTCTGGAATGTTACATACGACAGCTTGTTGAGGCTTGAAATGCCTGAAGAAACTATTCTTGTAGGATATGCAGATGATGTTGCTGCTCTTGTAGCAGGAAGAAGTGTCGAGCAGGCACAGTTGCGACTCAATATGGTAATGCGCAAAATCAATAGATGGATGGAGGAACATGGTCTGTCTCTAGCACTTAGTAAGACGGAAATTGTCATCCTAACAAAGAAGAGAATTCAGACAATACTTCCAATACAGGTAGGACAAATTCAAGTAGAGACGCAGCCAGCAGCAAAATACCTGGGCATAATGATCGACAGTAAAATGAATTTTGGGGAACAGATTAGACGGACTGCAGATAAGGCAGCCAGAGGAGTAACGTCCCTCAGTCGGCTCATGGCCAATGTTGGTGGGCCAAAATCTAGTAAGAGAAGACTATTGATGACAGCCATCCATTCAGTTCTGCTGTATGGAGCGGAAATATGGGCGGATGCCCTGGATAAGGAAATTTATAGGAAGCCACTGGCGCAAGTGCAGAGGCGGGGGGCTTTGCGCGTGGCATCTGCATATCGCACGGTCTCTGAGGAAGCAGTTCTCGTTATTGCCGGGATTATTCCGATTTTTTTTCTTGCGAAAGAACGCAAGAACATTTACTTGAGGAAATCTGATATGGGTTTACAAAATGCAAGACGATCGGCAAGAGTACAAACCTTTCAAAATTGGCAGATCAAATGGGAGCAAGGAGATCAAAGCCAATGGACTAAGAGAATGATCCCTCAGGTGCAGGTTTGGACAGAGAGGAAACATGGTGAGGTTGGTTACTATCTCACTCAGTTCTTGACTGGTCATGGGTACTTCTGTTCCTATCTTAAGAAGATGGGGAAGGTGGATTCATCAGATTGCATCTACTGTATCAACGAATTAGATAATGCTAATCACACCATCTTCTCTTGTGGACGGTGGATCCAAAATAGGCAGTCTCTTCAAGATCACATTGATGTAGAGATATCCCCGGACAATATTGTTGCAGTGATGCTACAAAATGAGGAAAACTGGGAATTGGTAGCAAGCTTTGTTGAAGATATCCTCCGAACAAAGAAGACGGACCTGGATCGCCACTGAAGATGATTCATTACGGAAGAGTGCCCTACAGGCAAATATAAAATGACTCTAGCCTGAAGTAATGTGCTAAACGGTTCCAGGCTAGTGTTCAGAAGTAACGGGGGAGTTTTAGTCGGTAGTCTGCTACTCAGGAGCAGGAGCCCGACACTCTGTGCGTAAATGCATTTCTTCCCCTAAAAAAAAAAAAAAATATATTATTATTATTATTATTATTATTATTATTATTATTATTATTCTTTCCGATGAGGCCTGCTAGGGACCACGTGCCAATTTCAATTCTTCACACTTTGTTGTTTTCTCTTCCGTTCCCTCCAGTACTCCTTCATCCGTTCACTATGCTGCTTCTTTCTGTCCTCGGACCACTTTGCACCAGGTTTCTTTGGTAATCTTCCTTGGAATCATTTCATACTTAATACCCTTTTTCTAAAGATCTCTCTGTTCACCGTTTCTTCTTCACTTATATTATTTCTTTCTAAATCTTTCTTTACTTCTTGAATCCAGCTAGTTGTTGCCCTTTTCTCCCAAAGGTACTTGAATATCCTTTTTGTTAATTATTATTATTATTATTATTATTATTATTATTATTATTATTATTATTATTATTATTATTATTATTATTATTATTATTTTGGTTTTGTTAACCGATGATGACAACAAACAGTATTGGTAAGATATCAGCACGTAAAAGGACTCTGACGACTAGCCGACAACATTAACACTCATCCATATGTCACCCACATAGTAATGTTAATATTAATATGCTGGATTTATGGAAGAAGACGACCCCTCACCCCTGCGGTTGGATGCCAGAAGCTGAAGAACTACCACCCGGACACAACGAAAGCTGGTTGGTGTGGAAGTCCCTGAACAGGTTACGATCAGTAGTTAGAAGATCCCGAGACAAACTGAGGAGTTGGGGCCTCAGTACAGGTGACACGTCTTGCGATTGTGGACAAGAACAAACCACAAAACGCATGCTTCATTGCCCTCTGTGCCCTTCATAAAACAAATAAATATTAATATTATTATAATTATTATTTTAATTTCCATCTGAGCAACACCAGTATATTTTTGTTGTTGTTGTTGTAGTTGTTTATATCTCCGAGTTTCCGTTTTCTCCTTGATAGAGAGTGAAATGAGAGAATCTCGCGTGCCGGCTGGTCGTTGTGGATGAAATGCTGGCACTGCCTGCGTTATCTGTCAGTTAATTGTACCAGGAAAGCAACGAGTCGCACTCCATTTACTCGTAGAAGCTTATCTCAACCAAATAACTCATAAGACAAGACAAACTTGTGCTGTAAGACAGGGGGCAGCTAAGAATAAAATGATTAGACTTTCATAACCAAAATATACTGCAAGTGAGTTAGTTAGTTATTGTTGTTTTGGGCGGCGGAACAGCGAGGTCATCTGCCCCTAAAATAGTGCAAGTGAAATCCTGCTGCAGTGGTATATATTGTTCCGTCCTTCGCTCGTAGTAATGCCAAGGGATGCCAAGAACTTGCCTCTCCGGAGATTCAACTCGTTCATAAAATCAAAAGTTGATGTTTCGATTACTAAGGCAACACTGAAAATGGCTTCAAACAGGATAATCGTTCATTAAAAAAAAAAAAAGGTAAAGTGTGTAAATATACTTCTGTATGAGTGATTGACTCGCTGAATAATGGTGTATCAGAATGAATGAATGAATGAATGAATGAATGGATGAATGTAGGCCTATGATGTGATGGAAGTGAAGTGAGTGAACTAGATAACAGTACATTATGCAACGAGCCTATAGAGGCAATAATTGAGACAAGAGTATGTTTATAATTTCAATATGATTGTCTTAATTACCATTATAGGCGAGTTGCATACGACTGTTTATGTTCGACGGTATTTTATAATAATTTTTATTAATGCAGCCAATGGCTTTCTTTTCAGGACGGGTCAGGGAAGGGATAATGGAAGGAAATCGTCCATGGACCTATTGAAAGGAACCATCCCGGAATTTGCCTGGTGGTGAAAATGGGAAACCACGGAAACCATTTTCAGGACGGCCGAGGTGGGATTCGAACCCACGCTCTCCCGTTGCCAGCGAGGCACGAGATAGCACGTTAGCGCTTTCGGCCACCGCGGCCATGTTCGAACATAAATATTCATAAATATCTGTCGAGGTTTCACCAATTTTATGTACTGAACAGAGTGCATGGGACGCAGAGAATACCTTGTATTTGACCATGACCTCCTCAAATACCCCACTATGGTACTTAGCCACGCAGTGAAATTTAAAATGGAGGCCCGGGGAAGTCAGAGCAGATGCGATGCTATCCTTACCTAATTGGTCACTCAACTGTTTCTTGAGCTCTGATTGGTGGGAGAAACTGTTTCATAAAAAAATAAAAATATTGTGTTATAATGACCCTCATTATGATACAGTTTTCTGACATATAATATTTACGTTTCGACATCATCGAACATAAAATATACTATATTATTTAGGTTCGACCCTGACTATTATATGTCAGAAAACTGTATCATAATGATGGTCATTATAACACTATTTTTCATTATGATACAGTTTCTCCCACCAATTACAGCTCAAGAATCAGTTGTTTACCTGATTAGATAAGGATAGAATCGCACCTGCGCTGAGTTCCAAGGCTTTCTAATTTAAATTCCACTGCGTTACCTAGTGTCATAGTGGGGTAATCGAGGAGGCCATGGACAAATACAAGGCATTCTCTGCGTCTCATGCGCTCTGTTCAGTACATAAAACTGGCGAAAGTTCGACAGATATTTATGAATATTTATGTTCGAACATAAAATAGTTATAATAATTATCGTCGGACATAAACAGTCGTAATGAACTCGCATACGCTCGTTTTATAAACATACTCGTGTCTTAATTATTGCCATTATAGGCTCGTTGCATAATGTACTTTTATGTCATTGCGAATATTCCAAATATGTAAATACGAGGGTCATTCCTTAAGTCATGGCAACTATGTTATATCTTTCAAACATATTTCATCACGGTAATTCCAGTGTAGACATTCGAACCCCCGCGGAAAACAGCACAGAATTCGCCCGACAGAAGGCGACTGTAAGTGCAGGTGGCTAGGTTCCAGCGCCATGCACGTTCATTCTGAGCAAGGTCGTGTTACAAGACAGATTTAAGCAGATTGGAAAAGCAATATTTCGTGACAATTGCTTTTCTCGGTGGCAGAATAGCTAAGCAGTATCATCCAGCACTATGTGAAGCTGTTGGTGTTTACAGAACAGTTGCACGTTGGGTGGAGGCTTTCCAACATGAACGCGAAGCAACTGCAGTCTCGCCACAAAGTCTGCCCGAACTGACATGTCCGTGTCTGTTATTGAACAGTGTTCCAATGCTTGTAAACAGTACCCTGGATGTTAATTGATTGATTTGTGTTCGATTTATACTAGTGCAAAACAAATTTACCCAGAGTTCCATTGTGTGGTTTTCATTTGTACTGTACCTTTGCCGTTAACTCCTGTACTCGAGTTATGTATCCCGTCCAGGGTCGAACCCCAGACTCCATTCTAAACTAAAGGTTATGGTCATTCTTCCTATAGAAGGAACACCATTGCCCAATGCATTCCTCAATATGCTATTATCAACGTGTTAACTGGAACAAGGCTCATTCTTGGAAACAAGGAAAAGCTTCCTTCACAAACATGTTATCTTCAACACATTTGCTTTACTATCTGTAGATTATTATTTATCAAATACTTCCTAGAAGGACTAAGGAAATGGCCCTGTACATTTCCTCATATGATTACTTAATCTGTTATTTCCAGGTGTATTAACAGCAACAGCTGTGAGTGATCAAATTCACAGAACTGTTATCAAAGACATGAGTCCATATCCTGTAAGATATATATATTTCCACATACTTGTTATCGAGTGCGCCCCTCCACTGTGACGCACTTTGTTATGAAGGGATTTTGTATAAAAGGACCTGGGCTGAGAAGCAAAGGCCTCTTCCAGTTACAGCAGCAACTAAACAGGTTGACTGGTGTTAACTTGTATATATTGGATCGTCAAAGATTAATAAATACATCTACAAACTAACCAACGTGTTCTCATTCATAGAAATCAGATACTACTCATCAGAAGTAAGAACCACGAGACCTACTGACTTAGCAGTAGCAACGACTTCTTAGTACATCACTAAAGAAGACTGTTAAGCGACAAACTTAACTGGGGGCCCGTCCGGGATAGGTAACGATTATCCTTGCCAGATAATCTACGAGTAAGTTAGTGCAGTGTTCTGACAAACCTCACAAGGAGGCATTTCGTCACTATACTAGCGACACCAAGGTACTTATCTTCACACTAGATGCAGTCATCGATTCTATGAACCAGCCAGCAAGCCAGGAGTGGAACTGACAACCTCAGGGAGGCCTTTCATCCACGACTAACTTCGCCAGCTTAAAGGAAGGAAGTTCGCCGACAAACGTTCCAAGAAGCCCACGCTCCAAGTAAACGCCTTTCGCAACAACCGACCGCCATCGCCGTACGTGCCGACAACGCTCCAGAAGCGCTTTCCGACCACACGACGACACAAGAGAACCAACCGACTCCGCAGTTCCAAGAGGATGCAGCCAGCACTGATCATATTTTCTTGCCTGTAAGTCAAACTCCAAATAATACCTTATTTGTGAACTAGAGTATTATTAGTAAAGCATGGTTCAATATTTCAAGTAACAAATTGGGAGAGCAACAATAATAATAATAATACAAACTTAAATAATACATTCTTTCCCTTTCAAACGGAAACAAATTACAGTAAACTTTAACTAGTAGAGTTTGCCTTGTCATTTCGATTTGAATTAAAATTAATAAACTTAAAACAAATAATAAATATATAATTATAAATATTTGTACTTTCAAGAGGAAATAATTTAGTGGGCTCTAATTAGCAGACCTTACACTCTTTATTTACTTTTGAATTAATATTGTAACTAAACAATTAAAACAATAATAATAATAAAGTAATATCATTTCCTAACAACAAGTGAATTAGTGCAGCCCATACTGGTCTTTCGTTTGTCACTATTAGAGAAATTAATCAAATAATTAAATATTTATTATAAAGAAACATAAAACATCATCATAAATCAACATTCTCATTTCAGAAAACATATCATTAATTTTATCATTTTACTAGTTCGTATTGTGGAGAATCTAAACGGGATATCCACATATCACTAACCTTTTAAATTATTAATAATAATAATAATAAGTTATTTCCTTTATTGTGAAAACCTAACCGGGGCTCTTTCACATATATTTTGATTAATATTAACACTTATAAGTAAGTAATTAACTTTTTAAAATAATCAATTTAAATTTATTTAATTTTCATTAACTTTTAATTAATTTTATTTCATAAACAATTTTGAAAACCGTCTTTATAAATTCAATCAAAATGCCTGAAACCGAGTTACTTTCAAAATTCGAATATGCTCAGATACAGCTTTTGCCTGAATTTAACAGCACTAATTCTTGCAGTCTTGACTATTTCTTAGCAAGAACAGAATCGTTTCTAAACACTCATAAGAGAATAGCGACAGCTACAAACTCAGTATTAATAAATGACTTCCTATTTAACGTCATAAAGTTAAAACTAAAAGGTGAAGCATGTAGCATTCTTGACTTAGAAGCCAACAGTACTTATGAAAATTTTAAAGATAAACTCGTAAGAAAATACGGTAACGTCAAAGACGAGAGACTTCTCATCCAGGAGATCTCTAATTGCTTCCAGAAAAGAATCGAATCATACAATGACTATCATGATAAGTTAGGATTGACTTTGCAATGCAAAAGCTTACGCAAACTCAATTACCAAAACCAAATTTTAGAATTGAAATTAAGAGAACTTGAAGAGTTAAGCCTAAACACGTTTAAAGCAGGAGTTTTGGAACCCTACCGTTCATACTTAAGATATGCACAGTTTACAGACCTGAATCATTCCCTCAGGTTATGCAGGTCTTATGATAACGATCGCGCCCATGAAGATTACATGGACCAACTAAGAGGAAAACTACCTCCTAGCAAGTTTCCAACAGCTCGACCACTAGGCCACGCAGCACACAGTCCATTCTCGAATTTTAACCCAGCTCCACCAAGGAAATCATTTAACCAAGCTTTCATGCAAAATCAAACCCACAGACCCTTCTTTAAAGATAAACCACAACCAATTTTCGGACCCACTCAAGCTCCGAACACTCAGCCTTTCAAGCCACCAAACTTCATGAATCGTCCTTACCCAAATCCCAATAATATTGGCCGACGTTTCACGCCCACTAACCAGCAAATATTTCCACAGCCGATGTCAGGTGTTTCAACCATTAGAGGTAATCTGAATGCTCACTTAGAACCTTCAGAATACATCGAACAGGAAGCTTTAGGTCCCATACAGCAAACACAAGAGTATGTAGATGAGTACAACATACAGAACTACCCACAAGAGTACGACAATCAGTACTATGAATACAAGTGCGATACAGAGGAACAGTCTCAGGATTTTCGCTTGGCCCGGCCATCAAAATCGAAGACTTAAATCATTTAGGTAGGGCAGATTTCGCTCAATTAGACGCAAAGATTGACTACGCCTCGAACCTAGTCACTCTCAACAGCACGGACATACCGTTTCACTTTCATTCTTCACATACGCAAGTGAATCATTTTCAACCCACAGTAGATACAGCTAACATTCCGATTCCCGTCAGCATCGAGAAAGAAGATGAGTATGTTCTGAATTTTAAATATGGTGAAATGTATCTCTTAGATGCCAAAACTCACCAAGCCTTACAGCCCACAGAGGGACAACTAAGACAAGAGTTTAAGGAACCAATTTTAGTTGAGCCACTGGAAATAAATTCCATTACATACGGTAACATTCAAGAATATCCCCACACAAAACTAGGAAAGTCTGATTACGTCAAAGACAAAACCAACTATGTCGCAGACGCACTCTCTAGAATAGAAATTAACATGGCTAATGAAACAGCTTCAATTGTTGCCATCCCCGGAGATGACACCTACCAAAATGATATGGATAATGAAACTGTCCATTCAAACCAAGCAGACCCCATATTCACATTGAAAATATCTGAGCGGAACTTAAACCAAAACCGCAATCAGATTATTGTAAAATATGGTAATTATCCCAAGGTACTTAAACAAAACCTGTTTAAAAAATGTACCAGACACATAATGATTGTCACAAAGAAGAATCTTCAGGAAGATTTAGCGAATCACCTCCTCAAAATAATAGTAACCTCAAACAAGTACGCTACTTATTTTGACGATATCACTCTCGAGATCCCATTCATCAGGGCATGCCAGAAGCTATTTACTTCTGAACTAATCATTATCAGGTCATCCAAATTCTTGGAAGACATTGAAAGCCCCGAAACTCAGAGACAGCTGATTTCACACTATCATTCTGAAAACCACAATGGTATAGTAGAAACTTACGATTATCTTAACACCAAATACTACTGGCCTCATTTAAGAGAACAAATTAGGACAATCATCAATCAATGTAACCTCTGTCAGAGAAACAAATACGAGAGACACCCTAACGAGGTTTCGAACCAAGGTCTCATCACCGCCGATCACCCTTTCTCTCAAATTCACATCGACACGTTTCACTTCGAGCAAAGTAGCATATTAACTATAATTGACATTTTCTCAAAGTATAGACAAACCTACATTTCACCAAATGGTACAGGCCTGGCCACACTAAGCCAATTACAAGTTTACTTTTCCCACCATGGATTCCCAAGGAAAATCACACATGACCAAGGAGGAGAGTTCGAAAACAATGTCATAAAAGAATATTGTAAAGCCACGAACATCGAATATCACGCTACTACCCCTTTGAATTCTTCATCTAATTCTCCAGTAGAAAGACTGAATTCGACCCTTCTAGAGAAACTTCGTATCTCCAGAGATCACGATAAGTTCACTCCGCTCTCAGAGCTCGTGACCACCATGATCACGAATTACAATTCCTCAATCCATTCCACTGCTAAACAACCTCCTTTCAACGTTCTATACGGACCCTACTATAAGGCTTTAGACCACGTCTTCTCGCCATGTCCCAAAATCAATGAATACATTGAAAGACAATGAAATCAGTTGAAAATTGTAAAAGAGAGTCATACTAAACCAAACACCGACACTTTCAATCATAATTACCAAATTAATGAAACTGTCTTCGTATTAGATCCCCTCACCAGAAACAAGAAATCAAAAACCTGTACAACGAAGGTATCATTACCAAAATTGAAGAAAACAGGGTATACTGTAAAATGAGAAACGATAAAACTCATGTAAGGAATTTTCGGGACATTAAACCAAAAAGAAAATTTATTATTCCAGATTCCTCCCTGGATATGGCACCATCATCACACAGCCCATCCAGACACAAGGATTCTATGCCGACTCATTAGGACCAGCCTTAATAATTAACGATTATCACCGGTTCATGTTTTATTTCAATTTAACGAGTTTAAAAGAATCTTATAATAATATTCAAGACACTATCTCAAGTCTCGTATCAAGAAGCAATAATACTTTTCCTTATCTAATATCAGAATTAAGAGAATCAATTAAAGAAACAAAAAAAGGAATTAAATAAGTTGCTGCCTGCTACACCTAGAAGTAAGAGAGGTCTTATAAATGGTTTAGATAGTATAATTAAATTCATATCAGGTAATCTAGACCAAGATGATCTAGACAACCTACAAGAACAATTAGAAGCATTAAAACAAAGTAATGCCAAAGAAATTAAAAATATTAATAAATTAGTATCAATCAGTAACTCCATTGCTCAAAAGTTCTATAATGAAATGAACCATGTAAACTATAATATGAAGGTAATTAACGGTATTTTACAAGAAGAAGACTTCAAGATTAACCTTATGGAACATCAACAATATGTGCTCTTGTGTACGAACAAATTAGATAAAATCATACAAGTGATGCAAGATACTATTAGCTTGTCATTTAATGAAATGACAAATATCAAGATGTTCTCCCAAAAGGATTTAACAAATGTTGTAAAACATTTACAACTAATCTACCCAACAAAAACTAGAATTCATACTGACCAGTATCATCAATTTGAGAACCTTAAACTGTCAAAAACGCAAGTTCTCATGATGAACGAAGAAATGGTTGTAATATTATATATGCCAATCACTGATGTTAATCCCTCCGGAAAAATATTACTTGCAAGGACCTACCTTAAGATGGTCTAACGCACCTTGTATAAAAATTACTCAATATTACGGATGTATACTCTTTAATACTAGAATAAATGCATGTAATTTAACGGACACTACCAGATGTCAATTTGTCACTGTCAAAAACGAGGTACAACTATTTCAACCACTAAATAAGAAGCATAGCCTTTTCTCTAGTAAAAATCCTCAAATAATCTTGCAAACCTGCCCAGAATCTCAGAGAACTATAAAATTAGCAGGATCATATGTCATCTACTCAAATGAGTCTTGCCCTATTACAAGTATGGGCATAAATTTGCAACAGCAACCTACAAATTATGTGCACCTAAAAGAGATGGGTTATGCCCTAATCCTGAAATAAATTACATGAGATTAATAAAACACTAGGATGACCAGTTTCGATCGTCAAGCGATCATCATCAGATCCAATACACTTAGGCTATAAAATCTATGTTTGAAATACAGGTGAAAATATTTACAATATGTACAATTATTTAGTTGCAGTATTGGTACTGCAACTGTCAGTGTATGCTAAATGCAGTATATATGTTAGGTGAAATGCTAAATGGTGATGGCTATCCGGAGATTGTACTTTAGAGAGATTATATGGTTGTAAACTATGGTTAAACTCTAAAAATTTTTAGGCTAACTACTTATCTGATTGTCTTCCGTACTACAGCTATTCGCAGTTTCCGTGCTCACTTGAACTCGCTGTGCGGACGACTGCGGTGGTTATCTTAACGACTGGTTTTTCCCTGCCTTCCCCCCCTGTCCCTACGTGCTGTGGGGAGTGATCGCGATGTGTTTATGTGAGGTGTTGCCAACCTAGATAAGATGTATGTTATTGAATGAGGTGGATCTACAACTATTAAAGACCGTGGATTAGTCCTCGCCACGCGTGGAGCATAACCCATTCGAACTAAGCGTTGACGGTCTTATGAGGACGTCCCGGCACCTTTAATACTGCCTCTAATATGGGCCTTGGTTTATTGCAGAAGAAAGGTACATCGTACACCTGATCCAGATAACATTTACCTATTAAAAACCCCCTAATTTCCCCCCTTTTTTATCTAGCTTGGCTGTGTCGCTAAATTGTGTTTTGTTTCCGACAGGGTGTGTTTTTTAGTAGCGTGAAGAGGGGTGAGCTCTCCATGAACGTGTGTTCATTTAGATTGTTGGGAATGTTTCGTTTGGCTAGGTGTATCTCGATTGCTTCCTTTATGTCAAGAGCTCTGCCTTTCGATTCGTGATGGATTATTTTAAGGTCCGACTCTATGTTGGTAAAGCTATGCCCTGCGTCACACATATGTTCGCACACGGCTGAATGTGTTCCGTATCTTATCGCATTTCTATGTTCATTATAACGTGTGTCTACTCGCCTTCCACTCTGCCCGATGTAATTAGCTTGACAATCGGTGTCTTGGCACGTTATAGAATATACCCCTGACCTTGAATACGGGTCACGTTTATTTAGATTACTATTTAGGAGGTGCCTAGCGGTTGTGTTTTTCGTCGTGAAAGCTATCTTTATGCCTTGCTTTTTGAATAGGTTAGTGATTTTATATGTATTCGCATTCACATTCTATGTGAATGCGAATACATATAAAATCACTAGGCACCTCCTAAATAGTAATCTAAATAAACGTGACCCGTATTCAAGGTCAGGGGTATATTCTATAACGTGCCAAGACACCGATTGTCAAGCTAATTACATCGGGCAGAGTGGAAGGCGAGTAGACACACGTTATAATGAACATAGAAATGCGATAAGATACGGAACACATTCAGCCGTGTGCGAACATATGTGTGACGCAGGGCATAGCTTTACCAACATAGAGTCGGACCTTAAAATAATCCATCACGAATCGAAAGGCAGAGCTCTTGACATAAAGGAAGCAATCGAGATACACCTAGCCAAACGAAACAATCCCAACAATCTAAATGAACACACGTTCATGGAGAGCTCACCCCTCTTCACGCTACTAAAAAACACACCCTGTCGGAAACAAAACACAATTTAGCGACACAGCCAAGCTAGATAAAAAAGGGGGGAAATTAGGGGGTTTTTAATAGGTAAATGTTATCTGGATCAGGTGTACGATGTACCTTTCTTCTGCAATAAACCAAGGCCCATATTAGAGGCAGTATTAAAGGTGCCGGGACGTCCTCATAAGACCGTCAACGCTTAGTTCGAATGGGTTATGCTCCACGCGTGGCGAGGACTAATCCACGGTCTTTAATAGTTGTAGATCCACCTCATTCAATAACATACATCTTATCTAGGTTGGCAACACCTCACATAAACACATCGCGATCACTCCCCACAGCACGTAGGGACAGGGGGGGAAGGCAGGGAAAAACCAGTCGTTAAGATAACCACCGCAGTCGTCCGCACAGCGAGTTCAAGTGAGCACGGAAACTGCGAATAGCTGTAGTACGGAAGACAATCAGATAAGTAGTTAGCCTAAAAAAAAATTTTTAGAGTTTAACCATAGTTTACAACCATATAATCTCTCTAAAGTACAATCTCCGGATAGCCATCACCATTTAGCATTTCACCTAACATATATACTGCATTTAGCATACACTGACAGTTGCAGTACCAATACTGCAACTAAATAATTGTACATATTGTAAATATTTTCACCTGTATTTCAAACATAGATTTTATAGCCTAAGTGTATTGGATCTGATGATGATCGCTTGACGATCGAAACTGGTCATCCTAGTGTTTTATTAATCTCATGTAATTTATTTCAGGATTAGGGCATAACCCATCTCTTTTGGGCACATTCGTGTTGACCGACTGAAAAGCACTAAACTCTTGTTTACTAAGGCAACACTGAAAATATGGCTTCAAACACCACAATGTTATGTGCACCTGTTTCCACTCCTGTCAACTCCAAATGATCCATACGTTAAAACCGAAATAAATTTCCATTCATCCCACCTCGATGTGAAAGGAATGAAGTTAGATTTAAAACCCATTCCAGAATACAATACTAAAATGAAAACTTTTGTGTCTGTGAACACAAGTATTATAATACTTATTTTCTGTGTTATTATGTTAATATTTAGAACAAGAATATAACAAGGTATTAAATCTGCAAAGAATAGATTTAAGAAAATTGTTGTCGAGGACGATAACGAGCAACAAAGGGTGGAGGAGTTATGTATCCCCTCCAGGGTCGAACCCCAGACTCCATTCTAAACTGAAGGTTATGGTCATTCTTCCTATAGAAGGAACACCATTGCTCAATGTATTCCTCAATATGCTATTATCAACGTGTTAACTGGAACAATGCTCATTCTTGGAAACAAGGAAATGCTTCCTTCACAAAAATGTTATCTTCAACACATTTGCTTTACTATCTGTAGATTATTATTTATCAAATACTTCCTAGAAGGACTAAGGAAATGGCCCTGTACATTTCCTCATATGATTACTTAATCTGTTATTCCAGATGTATTAACAGCAACAGCTATGAGTTAACAAATTCACAGAACTGTTATCAAAGACATGAGTCCATATCCTGTAAGATATATATATTTCCACATACTTGTTATTGAGTGCTCCCCTCCACTGTGACGCTCTTTGTTATGAAGGGATTTTGTATAAAAGACCTGGGCTGAGAAGCAAAGGCCTCTTCCAGTTACAGCAGCAACTAATCAGGTTGACTGTCTGGTGTTAACTTGTATATATTGGATCGTCAAAGATTAATAAATACATCTACAAACTAACCAACGTGTTCTCATTCATAGAAATCAAATACTACTCGTCAGAAGTAAGAACCACGAGACTACTGACTTAGCAGTAGCAACGACTTCTTAGTACATCACTAAAGAAAACTGTTAAGTGACAAACTTAACTCTCGTGCTCCCCCAGGGGCTCACATCTAGTGGGACGTGGGTTGGCGACCACGGGGCCCCAGCTGAGTCCGGCATTGCTTCCACTTACTTGTGCCGGCTCCTCTCCGTCTTCTTTCCTGTCGACCTCAATTGGTCAACTCTTGTTCTCTTCCAACCCCGACGGTATTAAGGTATCCGAGGCCTATGGAGTCTCTTCCTTTCCCGCCTTAATTGGCCCTTGTCTCATCCTTTCTGATACCCTCCTTCTGCGAGGGGTCA
The DNA here is from genome assembly GCA_946902985.2 of Meconema thalassinum. Taxonomy (NCBI): domain Eukaryota; kingdom Metazoa; phylum Arthropoda; class Insecta; order Orthoptera; family Tettigoniidae; genus Meconema; species Meconema thalassinum. The sequence continues at coordinate 2,044,860,126 of OX336388.2, forward strand.
GCCTTCTTTTTTATTTCATGTTATCTCCTGCCTTCTGCTCAAGGCCCTCAAGGAGGCCGGGTGTATGTAGCCCCACCACTTTTGGTGCACCCTAGATAATGCTACACCCTCAGGGGCTCACGGCTGGTGAGTTTGAGAGTTGGCGACCCAGAGGGATTCCTGAGCTGGATCCGTTTTCCCCTTTTGTCCCTTATCTTTGGGGCGGACCCTCTCCGCTTTCACTTTCCTATCTGCCTTTCATGGCTCTCCTTCCTTCCAAGTCCGTCAATCCGCATTCTTCGGGGGTTGAGGGCATTTTTTTCCTCCTGTCCTTTATTTGCCTTATTCTCCTTTAGTTTTCCATTTCTTCTTCTAATATGTAGGTGAGTAGTTAGTTTTAGTTTTAAGTTTGCATTTCATTTTCATCTTCACGACCACCCAAACCATCAGGGGCCGATAACCTAGATGTTAGGCCCCTTAAAACAACGATTATCATCATCATCATCATCCTGTACTCGAGCCCTATTTTCTGTTGGCATTGAGATATCACACGTGCACATCATGGATTTCCCATGCTGTAGCATTATTGAAAGATATACCATAGTTGCCATGACTTATGGAATGACCCCCGTACTTAAATATATTTGTATAACATGTAAATATTGTAAAAAACAAGATGTTCAGTAAAGAACATATAGCCTACTTTCTCCTAAATGCATGGGTATAGTTATAACTCTTTGTCCTTTTCAAGGAGTATGATTGAATGTTGGTTGTAGTAGCTTGTTGAAATACAACGTGCTATAGGGATATTAAACATGAATATGAGGTGCCCTTTGCTAGCGCTACCTCTGTACCAAATTTCGTTCAATTCGGTTTCACCGTGTTTGAATTGATAGGGGGAATCGATTTGCACACATACTTGGCCACCATCTGCAAACTATTGGGCTGATGTTCTTGCAGTTTGGTCTGAATATGTTTCCCACATAAAGATATGGTGTTGCAAAATTTGGTAGAGACTAGATTATTAGGTTGGTCGTAATTACATTTTAGCTTTTAACATTTGGGTGGCCGCGATTACGTTTCCGTCAAGATAGCGGTGATATAAAACATGACACTGAGGTGCCCTTTGCTAGTGCTACCTCTGTACCAAATTTCGTTCCATTCGGTTTCACCGTGTTCGAATTGATAAGGGGAATCGATTTTCACACAAAGATGGCCGCCATCCGCAAAATATTAGGCTGATGACCTATTAGTTTGGTCAAAGGATGCTCCCTCCATAAAGGTATGTTGTCGCTAAATTTGCTAGAGATCGGATGATTAGGCTAATCGTAATTTGATTTAAGCTTTGAACATTTGTGTGGCCGCCATTACGTTTCTGTCAATATGGCGGCGATATAAATCATGACACTGAGATGCCCTTTGCTAGTGCTATCTCTGTACCAAATTTCGTTCCATTCGGTTTCACCGTGTTTGAATTAATAGGGAGAATCGATTTTGACACAAAGATGGCCGCCATCCGCAAACTATTAGGCGAATGACCTATTAGATTGGTCAAAGGATGCTCCCTCCATAAAGGTATGTAGTTGCAAATTTTGGTAGAGATCGGATGATTAGGTTAATCGTAATTTGATTTAAGCTTTGAACATTCGTGTGGCCGCCATTACGTTTCAGTCAAGATGGTGGCGATATAAAACAAGACACTGAGGTGCCCTTTGCTAGTGCTACCTCTGTACCAAATTTCGTTCCATTCGGTTCCACCGTGTTCGAATTAATAGGGGGAATCAATTTTGACATAAAGATGGCCGCCACCCGCAAACTATTAGGCTAATAACCTATTAGATTGGTCAAAGGATGCTCCCTCCATAAAGGTATGCAGTTGCAAAATTTGGTAGAGATCGGATGATTAGGTTAATCGTAATTTGATTTAAGCTTTGAACATTCGTGTGGCCGCCATTACGTTTCTGTCAAGATGGCGGCGATATAAAACATGACACTGAGGTGCCCTTTGCTAGTGCTACCTCTGTACCAAATTTCGTTCCATTTGGTTTCACCGTGTTTGAATTAATAGGGGGAATTGATTTTCACACAAAGATGGCCGCCATCCGCAAACTATTAGGCTAATGACCTAGTTATTTGGTCAAAAGATGCTTCCTCTATAAAGGTATGTTGTTGCAAAATTTGGTAGAGATCGGATGATTAGGTTAATCGTAATTTGATTTAAGCTTTGAACATTTGTGTGGCCGCCATTACGTTTCCGTCAAGATGGCGGCGATATAAAACATGACACTGAGGTGCCTTTTGTTAGTACTACCTCTGTACCAAATTTCGTTCCATTCGGTTGCACCGTGTTCGAATTAATAGGGGGAATCGATTTTCACACAAAGATGGCCGCCATCCGCAAACTATTACGCTGATGACTTATTAGTTTGGTCAAAGGATGCTCCCCCTATAAAGGTATGTTGTTGCAAAATTTGGTAGAGATCCGATGATTAGGTTAGTCGTAATTTGATTTAAGCTTTGAACATTTGTGTGGCCGCCATTACGTTTTTGTCAAGATGGCGCCGATATAAAACATGACACTGAGGTGTCCTTTGCTAGTGCTACCTTTGTACCAAATTTCGTTCAATTCGCATTCACCGTGTTCGAATTGATAGGGGGGGGACAGACATTCAGAGTAGACACACTCACACACACACACAGACACACAGACACACACAGACTCACACACACACATACACACATACAGACAGACACACTTTTTTCGCCCTGTGTTGATCTCATAAGTCTACTTTCATTTTTTGCAAAAATCGAAAGTAGGCTAAAAACGGGATGTAAGCTATGCCAGTGAATCATGAATTAAGTAACTGGGGTTTGCCCTCCAGGCCTTCCATACTTCTTGTATGTTCCATGGTAAATACTGTGAGGTCCCGGCGAGGTTCCAATCTATATAGACCTCATTGTAATAATAATAATAATAATAATAATAATAATAATAATAATAATAATAATAACAATAATAATAATTTTATTTTTTTATATTTTTTACGAGGGTCTGTGGAAAATCTTAAAAAGTCACTCCACAGTAGTGTGGGATTCTTACCCACTAAAAATCACATCCCTTTTCCCACGATGCGTTCATCACCCCGGAACCGCTCTCGCATTACTTCAGGGTGATGTCGTGCTTACTTAGCCTTTCAGCCTTCTTCATTTCGTACGCTTCCAGATCCCGCGTTTTCTGGCGAAGGTCATCCTCCACATACACTGCTACATGATCCCATGATTGCTGGTTCCGTAACATCACAGAAATAATATATTATCTGGTGTCAGTTCTCCCAATTCAGTTTCCACATATTCTCTCTTTATCATCCAATGGCCACACACGATGAAGGTGTGAAGTACATCATCGATGTCGTCACAATATATGCATGTTGCACCACTCGCTCCGCCTACTCTATGCAGGAATTTCCGGAAATATCCGTGTCCTGTTAGAAGTTGTGTGAGGTAATAATTGACTTCACCATGGACTCTTTCGACCCAGGTATCCAGGCGTGGTATCAGTCGCTTGTTCCATTTACCTCGAGGATCACTTTCACATCTGAGTTGCCATCGCCTCATCCGTTGATTAAAGGCACGCTCCTTTCTTTCCCAGCTCTCCTTGGGTACGCCAGATTTCTTGTCGCTCCAATGCAAGTAGATCTATTGGGGCTATTGCTGCCACCGTGAGGATTGCAGGTTCAGAAACCGTGCGATATGCACATGCAATACGTAAAGCTGCTCCCCGTTGTACGGCTGCTATCCTTCTCCGATACCATGCAAATCTCAAGAATTCGGCCCAAACTTCAGAGCCATACAGGAGCACCGACTGAACCGTCGTCATGAGGAGGCGTCTTTTACTTGATTTTGGGCCGTTAATATTGCCCATCAGCCTACTAAGTGCTGTCATGTATTTTACTGCCTTATCTGTCGCTCTCTGAATATGGTTCCAGAATGTGAGCTTAGAGTCAAGTGTCACTCCTAAATATGTTGTACTCGTAGATGTTTCAATCACTGTATCTCCAACAGTCATTGGTACAAGAGTCTCAATCCTTTTCCTCGCCAGAAGTACTATCTCCGTTTTATGTTCTGCTAGTGTTAGTCTGTGACTCGTCATCCAGTTTTTTATGCGCCGCATCACCTGGTTCAATTTGATTTGAACCATCTCAACATTGCTGGCCACTATCAAGGCAGCCACATCATCAGCGTAGCCCGCTAGATTCGTATCCTCTGGCATCTCCAGACGTAAACAGCCATCATACATGATGTTCCAGAGAATGGACCAAGGATCGATCCCTGCGCTGCTCCAGCCGTTAGTCGTTTTGCCCTTCGTCCATCTTCCGTATCATACAGCAAAGTGCGATCCCTGAAGTAGTCTCTCATTATGCGCTTAAGATACTGTGGTACTTTGAAAGTCTCTTCAAGAGCTTCCAACATGTCATTCCAACTTGCCGAATTAAAAGCATTCTTTACATCCAGGGTCACAAGAAGTGTCACTTTACGAGAATGATGATTGCCCGTTTGCGCTCTTTCTACTGTGTTCACCACCTCCCATATTGCATCAATAGTAGAATGTCCTCTCCGAAATCCATGCTGATGAACAGATAAATCCCCTGCTATCTGAACTGCTGAGAGAATTCTTGGCTGCAGAAGTTTCTCTAGGCCTTTTCCAGCTGTGTACAACATACATAAAGTTCTATAACCAGCAGATTTTCCTTTGCTGATCAAAACCAATCGAGACATTTTCCATCGGGCATTAAAAACACCCGCTTGCAGGCTATGATTGTACAGATTCAACAACAGTTCTGGACAAAGTTCTGATATTATCTTTAGCACTTCTGCAGGTATATCATCTGGTCCTGGAGCCTTCCTGTTTCCAAGGGAGCTAAAAGCTGTATTCACTTCTTCTACTGTGAAGAGAGGTATATCATTCAGTTCACTTTCATCGTCACAATCAGTCCTCTCTGTATGGTCGGGAAATAATAATAATAATAACGCAGTGGCATACGTTCAAATATCTGTCATTCTTAACGCTTGCTAAAGGTTTTAAACCTCCCCACCACATAAATGAAATAGAAGACCATCAACTTGGAGTAGAAAGCCGTTTGGGATCTTTTCTCGCCTTCACATTTCTTATAATAAGAATAAGAATAATAACACATTCCGGTAACTGAAGGAAGAAACAGCACATGGCCACCAGTCAATATTTGAGAACACTCTTTCCGTATACAGTCTACTCCGGTTAATCCGTTTAATTGGTCCAGATAAAACTATAGAAGGGAAGGCACTCATATTGTCCCGTAAAATATATCTTATATCACCAAATATCAGTCGCCTCCGTGGTGTAGTGGTCAGCGTGCTTAGCTGCCACCCCGGAGGTCCGAGGTTCGATTCCCAGCTCTGTCATGAAATTTTAAAGTGATATGAGGACTGGAACGGGGTCTACTCAGCCTAGGGTGGTCCAAATGAGTAGAAGGGGCTTGATTCCCACCTCAGTCATCCTCGAAGTAGTTTTCCGTGGTTTACCACTTCGTCTCCAGCCAAATGCCGGGTACCTAACCTAAGGCCACGGCCGCCTCCTTCCCTCTTCCTTGCCTATCCCTCCCAATCTCCCATCCTTCCCCATCCTTCATAAGGCTCCTGCTCGCTTTGCAGGTGAGGCTGCCTGGGTGAGGTGCTCGTCCCGCCACCCCAGTTGTATCCCCCGCCCCGATGTTTCAAGCTCCAGGACTGCCATGGGGGCGGTAAAGGTGGGATCCCTCGCTGAGTCCGAGAGAAAAGCCAACCCTGGAGGGTAAACCGATTTTTAAAATGACTACAAGACAAAATACATTAAATCTGAGCCTTTAAATCACTGAGCCACCGTGACCAGGACTGGATTATATCACATCCACTTCGTGGCGTGGTGACTATTATTCTTGGCTGTCACCACGCAGGTGACTCTGCTTAGGAATTCAATTCGTGTTTTAGGGGCTGGATCGGGGTTCACTCACCGTCTTGAGGCTGAACTGAGAAGAGGTGGTTCGATTTCTATCTCAGCCATCCTCGAAGTGGTTTTCCGTGATTTCCCACTGCTACTCCAGGATAATGCCGGGATGGCACCTATATTAACCCCTTATAGGGCAGACTATTTTTTCTAATTTTTACTTTTTTTTTCACTTATGGAGTTTAGGTGGTACGGGTATTTTTTCTCGAAATGTGATTTTTTTACATCAATTAAGGGTAAATTGAGGGTGACTTGGTACCTGTGAGGGGAATCGAACTCTTGTCCCTCAAGGGTGTTAGGTGTGGGTGCAAAACTAAGAGTATATTCGTGATCAGCACCCTCGATTTACCCATAATTGATGTAAAAAAATCACATTTCGAGAAAAAATATCCGTACCACCTAAACTCCATAAGTGCCTTTTTTATTCAAATTTTCATTTCAGCTCTAATTTTTATATTGATTTTAAGAATTCAATTTCCTTAAAATAAATTTTAAAAATTTTATGTTTATTTATTATTTTAATTTTATAATTTTAATTTTTAATTTTATAATCTTAATTTTATTTTAATTTTTAGTGTGTTTTATTTTAATTTGTATATTTATGTTTTGTTTTATTGTTTAATTTTAATATTTTTGACTATATTTACTAGTTGAAATTTTATCCAGCTCCATAAAACTAGACAGATATAATATTTGGTTATTAGAAATATTACATCTGCAAGAAATGTTGTAATTAGGCTGAATGTTTCAACTATTAACACCTTTGATAATAGCCTACAAACTCTTTTTATAGTAGGTGGTTTGTATATAGACCACTATCCTACGAATAGTTAATGCGACCACCTCCTCCTACCCACATACTTGCGCTAATTGCAAATACACACACTATTACAGCCACCATATTGACGCAGGTTCACAGACAGATTCCACACACATCCAGCTACACGGGGCTACGAACATGATGTCGCAAAGCCCTTAAATAAATCAACTACCAATGACAACCAAATTCGGCAAAATATCTCAAGCGTCTAAATTGAAATACCTGGTAGAAGTCATCCAACATTCCGAACTGAATCGTGAAGCAAAGAAAGAAATTATCTCTAAACTGCAAAAAGCTTACAGACTCACTTGGAACAGATATAATAAAAAATCAATATCCAGAAATGCAAAATTACGGCATTACAACACTGCAATCAAGCCTGAAGCACTATATGCTTCTGAAACGCTGATTATTGGGGTCAGATCATTAATTAAAGATGTGGAAAAGCAAGAAAGGAAAATCTTAAGAAACATTCTTGGACCAGTCTATACGGGGGAAATCTGGATGAAAAGAAAATCCCAAGACTAATACCAGCACTCGGAGAAAATCTCAGACACATTTAGAAAAAGACGATTGAAATTTTACGGGCATATCCTCAGGATGGGCAATCAGAGACTGGCCAAAAGATTCTTAACCTTGCCCTGTCAATGAAAGTTAAAAACACCTGGCTGCTTGAAGTTGGAAAAGATCTTTAGAAAATAGGCATCACAGATGACATTGTATTAGACAGAGCTAAGTTCAGAGAATTAGTCGATAATCACCGCTTTGCAGCCCATCCAAGCACTATCACCAACAATACCTGGTCAGAAGATCGAAAGAGAGGCCACAGCGAGAAGATGAAGAGATTTTGGGAGAAGAGAAAGGCAATGTCATCAGCTAAATAAGTTCAATCGCGCTCCTTAGTCGGGCATGACGAACAAAGAAGAAGAAATGGAATATATCACAACCATAACATGTATCTTCAAGGCAGTATTATTGTATGTGTCTAAATCTTGGAAAGTTAGCAACCAAATTACCAGTCGATTACAGGTGTTTGTTAATAGGTGTCTGGGAAGGATTTGTAATATATCTTGGCCTGAGACAATTTCAAATGAGGGGCTGTTAGTTCGAACTTCAGAGGAACAGATTAAAATCTAAATAAAAAGAAGGAAATGGAAGTGGATTGGGCACACACTTAGAAATCTGATAATGCCATTGAGAAGCAAGTCCGGGATTGGAATCCCCAGGGTAGCAAGGCCCAAGCATTCGTGGAGGCGGACGGTAGAGGCAAAGGAGCGACAACAGTAAAAGACATGGAAAGAAGTGAAGAGGATGTCCGCCAACAGAGTGAGATGGCGCAGCTTCGTGGATGTCCTATGTTCCAATGGGAACGACAGGAAATAAGTCAAGTAAGTCATAACATGTATCTGGCACTCAATTAGTGCGACACTTGCATCAGCAGTGTTAATTGGTGCGAGTAGATAAGATGTCGCAACTACAAGAGTGCCTCGGAATTTGGAATTTGTACTCTTGGATGGTTTCACTGACAAGAGAACACCCTTATCATGTCCACAGAAGCAAAAGAACTTTGATCAGTTTCAAGATCAATTCGAAATGAAACTATCAATGTTTATATTTTCCAGGGCTGAACTTTGCCCTCAGCTTGTGTGAGAACATACGAGGGAGTTCCAAGAAAAACTCAGAATCTAAGTGGTTTGCACCATATATTGTAGGGCTTCTTGCACGTATTCACCCAATTTGCGTATCAGATTATCTTAGCTTTAGCTATGTGCCTGGCTTTGAGGGACTCGTAGGTTCAAATCTCATCATCAGCATTCTCCTAATACATTTTTTACTGGCTGCGTGGCTCAGCGGTAACGTTCTCACCTGCTGATCCCAAATAAGCGGGATTGAATCCCGGCGCAGTCAGTTGGATTTTGAGGGTGCGCAAATGTGAGGGATTTACTGGCACTATTAAGGTCCTCTTCGGGGTAAAATTCCGGCACCCCGGCGTCTCTAAATCCCGCAATAGACAAAATGGACGTAAAACCATTAACATTAACATTTCATCCAAATAATTTTCGGGTGTTTATGTACTACATCAGATTTATTTCTAATATTTTGTCTGACTTACTCTATTTCTTTAATACCCCAACAGAATGTTTTATATTTTATTTCTATTTAATCGCCTATCCTCCAAGCTCGGCTTCGCCCACGGACTCTGCAAGGGATCATTCCTCTACCACCACAAGGACAGTGTCTCGGAGCTGGACACACTTTTTCAACAGATACAACTGGTGATGGTGGCAGGCTGATTCTTCAGGCGACCACTAACTTGGGTCAAATAAAGGGAAGGTCAGGGAATGGAGTGGAAAGGAAGTCGACCGTGGACCTGTTGAAATGAACCGTCCCGGAATTTGCATGGGGGTGAAAATGGGAAACCACGGAAAACCATTTTCAGGACGGCCATGGTGGGGTTCGAACCCACGCTCTCCCGATACCAGTGAGACATGAGGTAGCGGCATAATACCGATAAAGATTTACTGTATTGAATTACCCTGGCGGTGAAAGTCAAAACATTCCATCTCTTTGGCGCCTCCATAGGGAGCGTAGAAGTGTCTTAAGAGCTGAAAGCTCTTGGTTCCTTAAGGATCTATAGAATCTCCTATAGTGTTAATTTTCAACGTTGTATTAACCTTTACCTCAGAAACTATTAACAGCAGATGGTGGACTGGGTTCGTTTCCTGGTCAATACATGTGCGATTATCGAAGTGAAATGCCATGTCCTGTGGTACGGATTCCACGTAAAGGCCTTTGATAATGTAAGTTGGGACCAACTCTTCAAAATTATCAAATCTTGGGTATTAGACTGGAAGGATAGGAGGCTGATACTACGACTTTATTAAAATCATTCCAAAATAGTAGACATCAAAGGAAGTAGTGGCTCATGGTCGCATGATTAACGGTCACGTAAAACTGCAAGCTTCCTTCCTATTAATAGGAACTAATTTAATATTCAGGGATGTTCCTTGAGGCATTCTCCTTACTTAAACAGAGGCTTCTTGAAAATAAATGTATTTTTATTTTTCAAGATTTTTAGCCTATTTTCATTTTGTGAGGATCACCGTTTGTCCGCGTGTGTGTGTTTGTGTGTGTAGGTGCGTGTATGTGTGTGAGAGACCCCCTAATAACTTCTAAACGGATTGAGAGATTTCAAAGAAACTCGGTATGGTCATAGTACTAATTTGGCCAACCCCGACCGCACCATTCAAATTTTATTACGTCTCATCAATCCAACATAGCGGCTGTGCGAAATATTTCACCGGCATTCTACATCTCCGAAACTATTACTCATATCACTTTGATTTATTTTTACGGTGATAAAGGGCACTAATAGACGTTCACCAATGTCACATTCATAAACCTGTCAACAAAACGAACATGGCGGCCAAGCAAAGTTGAGACATTTAAATAGACTTTTCTCGCGATTTAACCATCCGAGTGCAGTGAAACTTGGTACGGTATATGCGTATATAAATTTTAATCCACTGGCATCTAATTAATTTAAATTATTTTCATAACCACAAGATGACGGCTGAGTGAAATTTTAAAATCTAGTTTTTATTTCTTGTGTCCTATTCATGCGATTGAATTTGAATAAAACACCTACACAATAATCTTCATGTAATAGTACATAACTCTAAGCCCTATATATAAAAATCCAACACGGCGACCATCCGAATTATTTAGACGGTTCTCAATATCTACGAATCTATTACAGCAATCGATCTGAAATGTTTAATATTGATAGAGGCAATTAACATAAGTATGATATGTGAAAATAGGCGGTATAGTTCTTCTTCTTGTTTAAAAAAGGTGTAATTTTAACAGAATTTTCATGAACATGTCCATCTATCAAAATTAAAGTGAATTTCTAATACACCATGGCCGCCTCCTTTCTAATATTTTGTCCAGCTTTATCGATTTATAGTAATTTTAACAGAAATTTCATGAACATGTCCATCTGTCAAAATTAAAGTGAATTTCTAATACACCATGGCCGCCTCCTTTCTAATATTTTGTCCAGCTTTATCGATTTATAGCATTTGTAGATATTGGAAAGGCCTTGGATAATGTAAGTTGGGACCAACTCTTCAAAATTATTAAATATTGGGTATTAGACTGGAAGGATAGGAGGCTGATACTACGACTTTATTAAAATCATTCCAAAATAGTAGACACCAAAGGAAGTAGTCAGGAAGTAAAAATCAGGAAGGGAGTAAGACAGGGTTGTCCCCTTTCACCGTACCTCTGCAATGTATTCATCGAAAAAGCTATAAATAAGTTCAAAACGAACACAAAAGGAATTAGAATAAATGGACAACAAATCCATTGTATTCGCTTTGCAGATGATATACCAGTGGTTGCAGACTCAGAAAAGGAAGTATCCAAGATGCTGAATATACTGTCATCATATTTAGTAGATTTATACTTAAACATTAACGTGAAGAAGACAAAAGATATTAGTTGTAAGTAAACATCCTGAGCGAAATCACACCAACATCAGGCTTGCTAAAAAAAAAGTAGTGGAACAAGTCACCAGTTTCCCTTACCTCGGAAGGTTAATCACAAATCATAACCGCTGCAGCAAAGAGATAAGAAGAAGAAAAGCGCTTGCCAAACAAGCATTCAGCAACAAAAGAACTCTTCTGACCAATATACATCTAGATATTGAGATTAGGAAAAATTTTGTGATGTCATTTGTGTGGAGCGTACTCTTATATGGATGTGAATCTTGGACAATTCGAGAACAGGATAGGAAACGGCTTGAAGCGTTTGAGATGTGGGTCCAGAGGCGAATGCTAAAGGTCAGTTGGACTGAAAAAAGAACAAACGAAAGTATACTGCGAGAAATCCAGGGGATGAAACAGTTGGTGGTAACAGTACATAGAAGAACAGCAAAATTCATTGGACACACCGTGCGTCATAATATCTTTCTATTTCTATCCAATCTACTGGAAGGAGAGATCTTGGGAAAGAAGGGTCGAGGTTGACCTAGGAAGCAATTCCTTCAAGTATTGATGCAAAACGTAGGATATGGTTCCTACTGTTAGATGAAAAGACAAGCTGAAGAAAGAAGACAATGGTTGAATCGACAAGGCATTGCCTTTAGACCTTGATTGATTGATTTATCGATCGTGGAGACGGATAATATAAATTAACAACATTAAAGTGAAAAGTCCGTGCTTCGTACAGAAATAGACGAATATGCTCGATATAATTATAAATAGTAAACAATAATAGCAATTCATTTCCAGTGTTTGGCTTTAGCATATGATCTAATTTATTTTCTAACAATAGACAAAAAGCAGACAAATAGAAAAATTTCACGAAATTGCAGCTAAGATCAGGCGCCAAATACCGTATGGAAAACTTAATACAAGGAGGTATCCACCCGTTATCTAGATGGAAAACCTCAAAACACTAATATAACAGCTTAGACTTTCACGGCCGGCATTCATAACTATGTACTGCACCCATCTAGCTGGGATAATGCTCGATCACGACCTGGCTTGCTGCTGCGGTTCGACACATGTTACGTCCAACCCACAACATGATCCTACATTTAGATATGATAGCACTTTTCAGGATCTACAAGACTAAATTAAAAACCAAACATTTCACAAATTACATGAGTTTATTCATAAAAACTCCCAGGAACAAATACAAAATCTGTAAAACATCAAGATTTTGGAAAATCCAAAATAAAATCATCAAAAATCCATAACCTTTCTCAAAAATTCACATAACTCTACATTGTCGCTTTATCTTGCTTAGGTGGTATTTACATTGGAGTATCAATATATATCTCCTTTTCGCAACATATTATTAAGGCATAGGGCGTGCCTATAATTTCATAACAATTGTACGCTAAGGCTTTACGGATATGTAACTGTATTATCAATATCCCGTCTGGGCTTTTATTTATTCTTATTTCACTTTGAATTATTTTATTATCATTCACTTTTAACTGTATTAACTCTTCCGGTAAGCCTTAGGTTTCACACAACAAATCAACACTTTAAAATAACTACATGCCATGTCCTCGAGCTCATGTCCTTCCAAAATTTATTTCATGCTGTAGGGTGGTTTATTAATGATGTATCATATGCTATCATTATTTCATTACTCAGTTATTTAAAAACTCAATCATTAGTTTACCCATTTTACTTCACACATTTCTTCAGGCAGGAATCGAATATTTAGTAACAAACTTATTCTATGACTACTATGGTCAAATATTATCGAAATTTTACAAACTTAGTGAGGGGATGCTTTTCAAAAATCCACCAATTCAATTATTTACTTTATAATTTCATAGCACCTTTATTTAACAAACTTGCATATTCCATTACCATTTATTAATATCTATTCAGCACCTACAACTCCTGTATACAAAGCATTCATTGTATTCGTCACCCCTCATGGTTGGAACGGTCTGCGTGGCGGCTAGACTTCCCCCACCCTCTCGTTTAACTGTGATTTACGACCCTGTCCTCGTCACAATCATTCCCCTTGCAACTCTCAAATGGTTACTTCTTCTTAAAAGGCGTATGAAAATCCAATTTATCACATTATTTCAACGACTCTGTCCCTCACTTGACTCATTATTCAATTCACTTTCCTTATAACCAATGCCATAAATAGAGATCACGACGCATTATATATTTATTAGGAGAAAACAAGAGATCATCATCATTCCTTGCTTTTGTCCCTTTCATAGGCAGGCAATGAGGGATCCCAATCACTCCTCATCCCTATCCTATCGTTTTATTCATTCCACACGTTTCCATTTGGTCGGATATAACACAACGATGCTGGCAAAGGACGGGTTATATGACACTAGGCTTAGAGACTTCCTTATGCCTCTCCAGTTGTTGCCATATCTCGTACAAACCCTTACACCTTCCAGATTAATACACACATATTTAGCAAAGCCCAACGGGTCTTACATCGTAACACATTACCCTGAATCGGAATCTACCGTCCGATCAGGTGGGTCACACCCTCGTAAATACAGCAACAATACCGACGATATCCGACAATTATACCTTTTTCATCTCTCAAATTATTCAGGTTATAGGATATATTCATTTGCTAGCATAACATTACTTTATTCATTTCTTATAGGCCTATTTCGGCAAAACAACTTTTATAAAAACTTGGACTATCATCGCATCTTTGACAACTCAACTTGCTCGCATTAGCATTTACTTCAACATAGCCTATGGCTCATAACTTTCTATTACATTTTCACGGTGTTCGATTTTCACTTACTACTTAGCTCATTACATTTATTTGCTGAATAGCGTTATTATTTCATTATTTTTACGGTATCCCCAAATATCCTTCAATTACTTCAATTATTTCAACTCGAGTTTATTATTATTATTTTCATTAATATTCATTACTTCATTATTAACTTGTGGAATGAAACTATTCAATTCAACATTTATTATTTCGGAGTCTCAAAACTCAATATTCATTATTTCGGAGTATAAGAACTCAACTTTTATTATTATCATGGTGCTTATTCCATTTACTTTACTTTCATTTATCTGGAGTAATTTTACTTCCCATTTACATTATTATATTCGATTCCTCCTTTCAGATTTCATTTCATTATTACTTAATCATCTTTCGGGTTTTCATTATTATTATTATTATTATTACCTTTTGCACTTCGATAATTATCCTTCACCTTTTTACAAACCATCTTGGCGGTTTCTTTTTTTACATCTTAACATTACTTGGTTATTCATTAGTGCATACTTTTCATACATTTTTATAAATTCACTGACTAGCATATGATGCAATCATTAAATATAGTAGACATTATTTTTTGACTCACCCTGTTGTTCAGCTCATGACATGGTCTTTGGATGGCTTATCCATACATTTCTTCAGCACTTCATCACTACACTAAAATAGGCCTTTTTCAATCTATGGTCTTCAAGTTGACACACGTACATATTTCTATACATTTTACACTGCTTTTATAACATTTATAACACTAAAAAGAAATTCACTCAATTAATATTTTACACTTTCACACGGACCCAAATCTCAGCGTACTGTGGCGGTAACATCACGATGCTGGTGATACTAGATAGTCTTTTTCTATACTGCTTTGGACGTGTGATCGCTCCTACTCCTCCTAATTTTAGGTAAGTCTCTTTTCTTCCTATTCTTCCTAATATCGTGCCTGTCTTTCGTTCGAATACTTTCTTATAAAGCTTTTTCACTTGTTAATGTGTATTTTTTTCTATCTGCTATAACTCTATACTTTTGATATTTACAGTTGCTCCTATCGCAATCTTACAGGTTTTTTTCTATCTTAGTCTTCCGCGAAGACTGCACACTTCTACTTAAAATTTGTGTCCCTTCAAATGTTCCGTTTTATCGAACCTACGTCCTCTGACGTTTCACTGGTTGGCTGTAATAAATTGTTCTGTGGTTCCCCTCTGGTCATATTGTCTCTTTCTGCGTGGTGTAACTTTCTATCGCTCACTAGCTATTTATTTGAGCTCGAACCTACGTTCTGAATTCACCAACTCCTTCAACGTCTTTCTACTGTATTCCACACTCTGTTTTAAAGGCTTTAGTGTGCTTTCGCGTCTTGTAATCTGACGTATCCTAACGCGACTTCGTCTTGAACCAATGTAACTTCGTTAAACTTCACTCGAAACTTAGTGATTTGCCTATCGCAACTTGTATTGTACTTTGCCTCTTCTGAGGTTCGAATTCTAATGTCTTTGAGTACAGTTTCTTCCCTTGAGGTTCCGATAATATCGTTAACTACCGTAACCTTTCACCGAGGCTTGATCTAACTGATCGTACTAAATAACTTTCGATTACATGCTGCACTAAGACTTTTTGTAAACTGATGAACTTTGCGTAGCGTACTTATATTGTGGTCTCTCGCAGACTGATGAAACTTCCTCTAACGTACCTCTACCAAGGCTCTCACTCGACTGATGAATTTCATACTTTGGCCTGGGCTTAAAGCCTATTTATTCATTTTGGGACAGAAATTAGTCCCTGACAATGCCGGGAATTCAACTCCTGAGTCCTGGCTCTAATTTAGTCTATATTTTAATTCCAAGTGTAATTGGTAATAATATTACAATTGCCTGCTGGTGGAACGAGAATTGTTCACGGGTTTATTTTTAATTAATTTAAATAGTTAGTATCCACTCCCCTCAAGTCCAAACCCTCCTCCACGTGGTGAGAGACGGGCAACGGCATGAAGTAGGGGATTGCCTGTAGGGGTGAAGTACAGTGGGGACTTTGTGTGCCCCGGGACCCCTGCGGTAGCTGTGAAGGCTCTATGGGAACCCTGAAAAGTGACGGCTGACGGGACTCTGGTGAAGCTACGATAGGCCTAGGAAGCCAGTAGTGGATATCAATTTTGCTTTCAAAACAGGAACAAGCCTCGGAAAGGACGGATGCAAACGACGACGACCCGGATATGCTAATGGACTACGAGTTGGGACATTAAACAAACAGACACTGACAGGAAAGGTGGAGGAGATTGTAGATGTGATGGAGAGAAGAAAACTGGATATACTGGGCTTGGCAGAAACAAGATGGAAAGGAGAAGGTCGCAGAGAACTGAGGAAAGGGTACCGGTTGTACTGGAGTGGGAACAGTGAAGGAAGGAGCAGCGGAGTAGGAATAGTTGTGAGAGATGGAATGAAGGAAGAGGTAAAGGGAATAAGTGACAGGATCATGAAGATCAGAGTAATTTTAAAGGGAAGAAGCCAGGAGATAGCCCAGGTATATGCCCCTCAAGTTGGATGTACAGCTCAAGAGAAGGAAGACTTTGAGGAGGAGCTACAACAGCAGTTGAATGGTCAGAGCATCATTGTCATGGGAGATTTGAATGCACATGTAGGAAGGGAAAGGCAAGGATATGAAAAAGTATTGGGAGCAGAAGGATGGGGTAGCAGGAATGAAGAAGGGAGAAAGTCTCTGGATTTTTGCAAGAGAAACGGTTTAGTGGTAGGCAACTCCTGGTTCAGGAAGAAAGAAACCCACAAGGCAACGTTGTACAGCAGTGATTTAACAAAGAAATCTTTGGTAGATTACATGCTGTACCACTGGGAAATGAAGAGAAGTGTCAGAGATATAAAGGTAATGCCATCAGAGGCCTTAGATAGCGACCTCAGAATACCTGTAATGAACCTGGGAGTTGTTAAGGATAGCAAGAGGACAGAGTACCAGGAAAGGAGAATCAAAGTATGGAAACTCAAGGAAAAGGAAGTCAAGGAAGAATTCCAGAAGATAATAAGGGAAAGGATACCAACAGACAATCCTAAAAGTGGGGAAGAGGAATGGAAGCAATTCAAGAACACAATGGTGGAAGCTGCAGTGGAAGTATGTGGAAGAACAAGCAAGAGAAAGCGGTGTAAAGAGACACCATGGTGGAATGAGAGAGTAAAAGAAGCTGTGGGAAGGAAGAACAAGGCTTTCAGAGTTTGGTTCCAGAAAAGAACTGATCTGGCAAGGAAAGATTATAAGATAAAGAAGAAAGAAGCAAACAAGATTGTCGCAGAGGAGAGGAAGAAGTGGATGGTAAAGTGGACAGAGATGATGGAGGAAGACAGCAGAGGAAATAAGAATGTACTTTATGGGATGGTCAAAAGTAAGAGAAGAGGTCTGCGAGAGGATGTGGTAATGATGGACAAAAACGGAAATGAGGTACACAACAAAGAAACACTCAAGACAGTGTGGAAAGAGTACTTTGAGGATTTGCTGAATCCAAATGGTCATAGGGAGGAAGACAATGTATTGGAACATGGAGAAGACAACACAGGATTGGAAAAGGACCTGAATTGGAGAGAACTGGAGATGGCTATAGACAAGATGAAAGGAGGAAGGGCACCGGGTGTGGAAGAAGTGAGTGTTGAAATGGTGAAGGCAGCAGGGGAGGTTGGGAAACAGTGGCTGTACCGTGTGACGAGGGTGATATGGAAGGAGAAAAAGACCCCAGAAGATTGGAAGAAAGGATTAATTGTCCCAATATTTAAGAAAGGAAGCAGAAAGGGGTGCAGAAATTACAGGGGAGTCAAACTCATACCTCACTGTGCCAAGATATATGAAATGATATTAGAAAGTAGAATACTAGCCAAAGTGGAGAGAAAATTGAGAGAGGAGCAGTATGGATTCAGACCTGGAGATCAACAGTGGATCTCATATTTTCAGTGAGACAGCGCCAGGAACACCACTTCGAATTTGAAGAAGATCTGCTGATGCCTTCCTGGACATCGAAAAGGCCTATGATAGTGTGTGTAGGGAGAAGATTTGGAAAGCAATGGAAAACATGGGAGTGGAAAAAGGGACTGTAGGCAGAGTGAAGGAGATGTATTGTGGAAGTGTGAGTTGTGTGAAAGTTGGAGGGGGAAGAACAGACTGGTTCAGACAAATGAGCGGCCTGAAACAGGGTAGTGCGCTGTCACCCCTTCTCTTTATTGTGGTTATTGACGAGATAATGACACGAATAGCAGGAAAGATAGGAGAAGATAAGATGAAAGCAATGGTGTTTGCAGATGATCTCATGGTCTGGGGAAACAAGGAGGAGGAAATTCAGGAGCAACTGAAGGCTTGGGAAGAAACAGTGGGAGAGTACGGATGGAAGTTCAACATCAGTAAATGTGAGATCCTGTTAACAACCAGGAAAAAGGACAGACCAATGAGTGGAATAACACTTGGAGGTGGACAGCTGAAGAAGGTGGAAAGTCTCAAGTACTTGGGAAGTATAGTGGAGGAAAATTGGAGAAATGAAAAAGAGATTACGGAACGTGGCAGACAGGCAGAAGCATTTCTGAGAAGCATTATGAGCTAAGTGTGGAATAAAGATGTCCCAGAAAAAAGCAAGGAAGTGTTATACAGAAGCTACTATATCCCGATACTGACCTATGCTTCAGAAACCTGGACAATGAAGAAAAGAGACATAAGCAGAATACAGGCAGGTGAAATGAAGTTCCTGCGAAGTAGGATCGGAATAACAAGAAGAGACAGAGTGAGGAATGAAAAGGTCAGGGAAATGGTGAAAGAGGAGCCCTTGCAAGGTAGGATTGAGACATCAAGACTGAGGTGGTATGGACACTTAAAGAGAATGGATGAGAAGAAGATTCCCAAGAGGATACATGAGATGCAGATGCAGAAGAAACGACCAAGGGGAAGACCAAGAGATAGATGGCTGAAAGGAGTGGAGGAATGTGTCAAGAAGAGAGACGAGGACTGGACCAGAGTGACAGCGGAGAGGTGGTGGGAAGAAAGAACGAAGTGGCGAGGCTTATGTTCCAAACAGACCCAGCCTGGGGCTGGAAACTGTACAAGATGATGATGATGAGTATCCACTCGACGGGGCCAGCCTAATTCTCCTTGCCGTCCGCGGGTAACCTTCTGCTCACATTCCAATGACGTTTTCCTTAGCATGCATTATCTGAAGTGTCTTATTTCAAGTCTGCCATCCTTCCGATTTTTGCCGTCCCTGACCCTCTTCTGACTTCAGATTTAATAACTTTGGGAGTTTATTTTGTTAAGTTTAATGGTTGTAAGTCCCCCTCTGTATGCTTCAAAATCTCGCTGAATTGACAAAATCCGGGGCCTAGTTTCAAGTACCTCTTGAGAAAGTAGTTTCCCCCATAACTGTTGCACTCGAAAAGTAATAATTATCTTTGAGTTGCTTATTCATCGGAATGTCGAGTGTAACTTATAGCCTCTTGACTCTGCATCCCTCTAGTTCTTTTACGGCTTCCTTAATGGCTCTTTTCACTTAAACTGTCCGGCTAATGGGAGTTTATGTGTTTAAAATGACCACCTGCGTTTCCTGCAATGTCTCTGTGGCTGTTTCCCAGTGAGCTCATCTTCGTTACTTCTTGTGGTCTTTATAAAATTCTAAAATATCTTCCTATGAACGGTCCGGGGTTCATTTTGTGCCATAACCCAAACGGGCACAATTCCCTCCTTCAAGGATAAATAAATGGTCGAAATTTTGAGAAAATTTATTTATCCCAAAAATGTATTTCCTTTGGGATATATATTTCCTTTATGTTAGCTTTACTTAGTTCATCTGCAAGGGCACGCTCTGTCCCTGCCCGTTTTAAGTATTCAGTCACTCTTCAGTTTTAAGTTTTGATATATATTCAGCACCTGCAACTCCTGTATACAAAGCATTCATTGTATTCGTCACCCCTCATGGTTGGAACGGTCTGCGTGGCGGCTAGACTTCCCTCACCCTCTCGTTTAACTGTGATTTACGACCCTGTCCTCGTCTCATTCATTCCCCTTGCAACTCTCAAATGGTTAGTTCTTCTTAAAAGGCGTATGAAAATCCAAGTTATCACATTATTTCTACGACTCTGTCCCTCACTTTATTAGGAGAAAACAAGAGATCATCATCATTCCTTGCTTTTGTCCCTTTCATAGGCAGGCAATGAGGGATCCCAATCACTCCTCATCCCTATCCTATCATTTTATTCATTCCACATGTTTCCATTTGGTCGGATATAACACAACGATGCTGGCAAAGGACGGGTTATATGACACTAGGCTTAGAGACTTCCTTATGCCTCTCCAGGTGTTGTCATATCTCGTAGAAACCCTACACCTTCCAGATAAATACACACATATTTAGCAAATCCCAACGGGTCTTACATCGTAACACATTACCCTGAATCGGAATCTACCGTCCGATCAGGTGGGTCACACCCTCGTAAATACAACAACAATACCGACGATTTCCGACAATTATAATTTTTTCATCTCTCAAATTATGCAGGTTATATGATATATTCATTTGCTAGCATAATATTAGTTTATTCATTTCTTATAGGCCTATTTCGGCAACACAACTTTTATAAAACTTGGACTACCATCGCATCTTTGACAACTCAACTTGCTCGCATTTGCATTTACATCAACATAGCCTACGGCTCATAACTTCCTATTACATTTTCACGGTGTTCGATTTTCACTTACTACTTAAGCTAATTACATTTATTTGCTGAATAGCGTTATTATTTCATTATTTTTACGGTATCCTCAAAGATCCTTCAATTACTTCAATTATTTCAACTCGAGTTTATTATTATTATTTTCATTAATATTCATTACTTCATTATTAACTTGTGGAATGAAACTATTCAATTCAACATTTACTATTTCGGAGTCTAAAAACTCAATATTCATTATTTCGGAGGATAAGAACTCAACTTTTATTATTATTATTATGGTGCTTATTCCATTTACTTTACTTTCATTTATCTGGAGTAATTTTACTTCCCATTTACATTATTATATTCGATTCCTCCTTTCAGATTTCATTTCATTATTACTTAATCATCTTTCGGGTTTTCATTATTATTATTATTATTACCTTTTGCACTTCGATAATTATCCTTCACCTTTTTACAAACCATCTTGGCGGTTTCTTTTTTTACATCTTAACATTACTTGGTTATTCATTAGTGCATACTTTTCATACATTTTTATAAATTCACTGACTAGCATATGATGCAATCATTAAATATAGTAGATATTATTTTTTTCACTCACCCTGTTGTTCAGCTCACGACATGGTCTTTGGATGGCTTATCCATACATTTCTTCAGCACTTCATCACTACACTAAAATAGGCCTTTTTCAATCTATGGTCTTCAAGTTGACACACGTACATATTTCTATACATTTTACACTGCTTTTATAACATTTATAACACTAAAAAGAAATTCACCCAATCAATATTTTACACTTTCATACGGACCCAAATCTCAGCGTACTGTGGCGGTAACATCACGATGCTGGTGATCCTAGATAGTCTTTTTCTATACTGCTTTGGACGTGTGATCGCTCCTACTCCTCATACTTTTAGGTAAGTCTCTTTTCTTCCTATTCTTCCTAATATCGTGCCTGTCTTTCGTTCGAATACTTTCTTATAAAGCTTTTTCACTTGTTAATGTGTATTTGTCTATCTGCTCTAACTCTATACTTTTGATATTTACAGTTGCTCCTATCGCAATCTTACAGTTTGTTTTCTTCTATATTAGTCTTCCGCGAAGACTATACACTTCGTCTTTAGGATTTGTGTCCCTTCAAATGTTCTGTTTTATCGAACCTACATCCTCTGACGTTTCACTGGTTGGCTGTAATAAATTGTTCTGAGGTTCCCCTCTGGTCATATTGTCTCTTTCTGCGTGGTGTAACTTTCTATCGCTCACTAGCTATTTATTTGAGCTCGAACCTACGTTCTGAATTCACCAACTCCTTCAACGTCTTTCTACTGTACTTCCACACTCTGTTTTAAAGTCTTTAGTGTGCTTTCGCGTCTTGTAATCTCACGTATCCTAACGAGACTTATAGCCTCTTGACTCTGCATCCCTCTAGTTCTTTTACGGCTTCCTTAATGGTTCTTTTCACTTAAACTGTCCGGCTAATGGGAGTTTATGTGTTTAAAAAGACCACCTGCGTTTCCTGCAATGTCTCTGTGGCTGTTTCCCAGTAAGCTCACCTTCGTTACTTCTTGTGGTCTTTATAAAATTCTAAAATATCTTCCTATGAACGGTCCGGGGTTCATTTTGTGCCTTTACCCACATGGGCACAATTCCCTCCTTCAAGGATAAATAAATGGTCGAAATTTTGAGAAAATGTATTTATCCCAAAAATGTATTTCCTTTGGTTCTTAAACACTTTATGTTAGCTTTACTTAGTTCATCTGCAAGGGTACGCCCTGTCCCTGCCCGTTTTAAGTATTCAGTCACTCTTCAGTTTTCATCCTCGTTACACCTCATTTTCTACTAAGACATTAATTTATAATATTGGTTAGGCTTGCTCCTGCCCGTTTTCACTCCAAATGCATAATCTCTTCCCAATTTCTAAGTTTCTCATTTTCCTCTCTTATTTCATCATTCTCATCCTCAAATTCTCGGGCTAATTCTTTAGCTCCTCGTAGCACTTCTTTAAACTACCTTCACAATCTAACTATTCCCATTTCTTCCTTTTCTCAATCTCAATATTTTTCTATTTCCACCTGGGCTACTAGGGTTTGAATAAGTTCTTCATATTCTTTTGGAGGATGGTAAAGTTTCAAATTCGTAGCGTTCATGATCATCTTGTGATCTATTACGAGATGCTGAACTTAATACGCATTATTCTTGAGATCTTTGATTATCCTATAAGGTCCATCATAATTCTTGCGAAATTTCTTATAAACGCGATTTTCTGGTTCCGAAATTGCTGGTCTTTTCTCGAGCACTAGTTCACCTTCTACTAGTGGTCTGTGATATCCCTTATGGCGATTACTCTTTTGCCTTTTTCAGCCTGAGCTTTCAAATACCCATACGTCCGTCTAATTATTATCTCTCTTCCTATTTGGGCATCACTGAATGTGGGTAATATCTGATCCCATGGCCTTTCTGGTTTCAATTACATCGGCTTGTCGTTTGTTTTCTATCTCCTGAATGTCCCCTGACAATTTATCAATTTTTCCTTCTAAATCCCGCTTGGATTCCTCGCATTGTTTTCTAACTGTGAATTAACTTGTATCTTTAATCGCTCAAAATTTTCATTCACAACAGCTATTTTCTCGTCCAATGTTTTTGTAAGAGACTCATTTATTTTCTCGAATTTATCGTCAATAAGCTCTTTAGTTTCCCTCATTATAATATTAATCTTTTTATCAATCCTATCTAGGCGCGTGTTTACATTCACTTGTGCGTCTGAGATTTGGTTTACATTGGTTTGTATATCACTTATGCTTTGTTTCATTGGCTCTATTTGAGCTTGAAATTTCTTACCCGTTGTATTTAATTGAACATGTATATCACTCAGCTTGGTGTCCATTTTATCATTTATATCACCAAGCTTTGTATCTATCTGGCTGTTCACATCATCAATTCTTGTGTTTACATTACTGATTTCAGTGTTACATTACAGATTTCAGTGTTTAGAATTTCAATGTTTTGTTAACATTCTAAACTACCCTTGTTGATACTTTCTTGAACAGCTTCTTGGCTGTCCTGAAGCTTATTGTCCAAGGCTTCAAATTGTTTATTATTGTCTTCTCTACTTTCCTGAAGCTTCCTTTGAAGCGTCATGTCCACGGCTTCATTATAACTCTCTTTGTTTTCCTAAGATGTCAGGTCCATGCTCTCCTGTAATTTCAGAGCATTTTTCTTTGCGTCCTACCTCAATATGTCCAGGAAATTTTGCATCTCCACACTCATAGCCATTCTGTTTTCAAATATAATTTGAGAATAGATGGGCTACTGACATCCAAAAACCAGTCATGCACATGAAATGACGTGATGTTCGATTAGCATGTTAAAGTGTTGTGTTTAAAATTCTTTCAATTGAAGTTGTGATTGGGTGCATACGCGTACGAACCCCTTTCGCACTTCCCTCCTTCAAAACTCTGAGCAAGATATTCAGATTTGACAAAAATTAAAATTTTTCGAGTTTTTTTTTAATATGGAAAAATCGAGTTTTTCCTGGTTTTACTGAAAGAAAAACCCTCCTCACGTATCTGGACGCCATTTTGAAGATAGGTGTTGGTACATCTTGGTTATGTGAAGAACAGCCCAAATTCATACACATAAACGGGAGAACAGCATCAGGCTTAAGGCCTGGACAAAATAGCTTCCTTAAGAGAAGCTTAGACTGAAATGATTGGGTTGAGGAAATGCGGCCTGGTTCTTTCAATACCTTACTGAACATTGAGAGTAAATACAATATTTTTATTTATATGGTGAAACTCGCAAACACATTAATAAATAAGATTTAATTAATAAATTAATTATGTTGGCCCGCCTGGGGCAATTGCAAATGTTCATTAATTTAAATAGGTTGGCACAGCCATGTGCTATTAGACAAAAGTTCATTCTGCTTGATGCACACACAAATTTAATATATTCTTGCACTTGCTAGCAAAAACACTTAAAACGAAGATTATTAAAACAATAATAAAAGGCACAAACTTATCTTTTAGTGGCGATGACTAGAAAGCATACTGACGGAGACTGCCGTGGCCAACACTTGATTTTTGGCAGTAAAATTTGAGATGTCCAGCATCAGGGAAATAACCTTGCCAGGCCGATCTTCTGCTTCACCAGCGTGGTACATTGTTTAATATCGTTAGGTTTGATGTTATTTCTAGAATG
This sequence comes from Meconema thalassinum, assembly GCA_946902985.2. NCBI lineage: Eukaryota > Metazoa > Arthropoda > Insecta > Orthoptera > Tettigoniidae > Meconema > Meconema thalassinum. The sequence continues at coordinate 2,044,885,147 of OX336388.2, forward strand.
CCAAATAACATGGAGTATATAACTGCGATTTGGCGCAGCTTCTTGCAGTTTGGAGTAAAGTGTAGAATGCACTTTCTCAGTGCAGAAGTTCTCTGCTGTTGCGGTGCATGGTAGTTTCAACCATGAAATGTAGCTTAGGCCTGAAGTTTAGAATGCCCCGGAGAAGGGCGGAAGGCACGAATGCCTATCGCAGGTTGAAGAAAGTTGAAGAAGGAATGCGGATGGGGGGCAAAACGCCGCCACTTAAATAATAGCATCATAGAAGCGTCTGGAAGCCTACAGGCTGGCGGGCAATGATTGGCCAGGGCAAGCTGTGACGTCCGTCAGGCAGGAAGGCAGCAAGCAAGGTGACACCCCTTTCAGTATGCGAGCGTAGGCTGGAGGCGCATGACCTTAAACATGCTGAGGTAAGAGTCTTAGATGTATATAGATAGAGTGAACACTAGTAATAGACAACATAATATTGACAGAAATGAATAAATACATATTGCTCGTTCGGTGGTCTCAAAAGCATTTGACCTACAAATGCAGCACGAAAGAAAAACACACTATAAACATCACGAAAGTGATCATGCTCCGAGACCCCCGAAAGAAAACAATCAAAGAATCAGTTGGAAAAAACAACAATGAAAGAAGATGACACTAAGTCTCAACAGGCAAGATCGCAACCATAGAAATTGGTCTAGTATAGACACCTTTACTAGTGAGAACATCTACAACTCTCACATGCTTATCACGACCCAGATGGCAGTGAGTTACCCTACCAATATTCCATACGAGGGGGGGACTTGGATCTCGCAAAAGAACCATATCTCCCACTCGCACATCAGGCTGGGAAAGCCGCCACTTCTCTCTTCTGTTAAGTGAGCTGAGATACTCTAGCTTCCAACGGCGCCAAAAAGAGTTTCGCAAAGATTCTAACTTTCTCCAGAAAATAGGTAACCAGAGATCACAGCGTCGACTCAGCAAAGGAGGCGTAGAAGCTAAAGAACAGCCTATTAAAAATGGCTAGGTGTTAACGGAAGAACATCTTTAGGATCGTTAGACAAAGGCGTGAGCGGCCTAGAATTTACGATACCCTCAACCTGAATAATTAAAGAATTGAATTCCTCATAGGAAAGGATGGCTGAACCAAGGGTTTTCTTCAGCTGTCTCTTCGTGAGCTTTATGCAAGATTCCCAACGGGCACCATGATGGGGGGAGTAAGGGGGAGTGAAATGCCATTTGAATCCCTTAGCATGAGAGAAATTAGAAAACTGTTCCTTAGCAGAAGGAGAGGTAAGTGCAGTTTTCCAAAGATCAAAAGTACTAACAAAAAATTTTGCGTTATCTGAGAAAACCTCAGAGGGAACACCCCTTCTAGCGGCAAATCTAGAAAAGGCTGCTATAAAATAAGGAGTAGAAGCACTTGTAACCAACTCAAGGTGAATGGCTCCTGTCCCCATGCACACAAATAAAGAAATATATAGTTTACCTAACAACTTTCGCTTAGATGAAGGGGAATTAACTTGATAGGCATAAGGACCAGCATATTCGATACCCGTAAGGGCGAAAGGCTTACTAGGTTCGGAACGAAAATATGGTAAGTTTCCCATAATGTGCGTGATTGGCTGGGGCTTGGACTTGAAACAAGGTATACATTTCTGAATAACAGAAGAAACTTCATGAACACCGTTAATGAGCCAATATTGCTCGCTAATTAAGCAAAGCAAGGTGCGGGTGCCAGCGTGCAAATTCTGATAATGAAATTTCTTTACGATGAGAGTAGTAATAGGATGTCTAGAAGGGAGAATAATGGGATGTTTTTCTCATCTGAGTAACTAGAATTTTCTAGCCTGCCCCCCACCCTTATTAATCCATCTTGGTCCAAAAAAGGGGTGAGAGGTAACAGCCTACTAGACTTTGGCAGAGCTTTTTTGCTTAAAAGCGTCTGATACTCAAGAAAGAATACTTCTTGTTGCATAAGAAACAAGATTCTACGAGTAGCAAATTCCAATTCCATTTTAGTGAGAAAGGGTTGCGGTTTCACAGGCTGATTAAGAATAAGAAATTTCCATCGAAATAAATATGCTACCACACGAATTAATTTATTAAATGAAGAGTAACTCTGAAAAAGACAAGTAGCAATAGAAGTTAGAAAAAGGGAAGTGGTAACAATGCGAGCATCAGGAACATCTTCTGCGAGCGGATCAGATGAACGAGGCCAACAAGAAAAATCCTGGCTGAGCCACGCCGGACCATTCCAGTATAGTTTGAGAGAAATTAATTTCTTGGGCAAGCAGCCACGTGAAATTATATCAGCGGGGTTTTCTTTCCCCGGAACATGATTCCATTGGTCAAAATGAGACAACTCTTGTATTTTAGAAACGCGATTAGCCACAAAAGTGGTCCAATGCGAAGAAGGTTTTGAAAGCCAAGCTAACACGATGGAAGAATCACTCCAAAACCATGTGCTCGAAAATTTCAAATTTAAACTGATTTTTAATTTACTGGCTAATTCCACAGCCATTACAGCAGAACATAATTCCAATCTAGGCAAAGATATGGATTTGAGTGGGGCTATCTTTGATTTTACACAAATTAAATTGGAAAATCCGGGTAAAATATTGTAAGGGCGGCCTACTAAGTAGGCGCAGCAACCGTATGCCTTTCCAGAACTATCTGCAAATACGTGCAAATCGAAATACTGACATGATAGGTCGGAAATTAAAGTGCGGGGAATAGAAATTTGAGAAAGATCTAACAAACTCTTGCGGTATTTCAACCACTCATCTAAAAGGGGGGAGGGTACATTTTCATCCCAACCAATTTTCAATAACCAAAGTTTTTGTAAAAAAAAATTTGCAGTAATAACCACCGAAGCAATGTACTGCAAGGGATCAAAAACTCTTCCTATTTCCGATAATAATTGCCTTTTTGTTTCAGGGTGAAACTCAGATAAGTGTACTTGATATGAAAAGGTATCTGAAGCAGGAGACCAAAAACACCCAAGGTTTTAATAGCTGATTCCTCAGTAGGAAGCGCAACACATTTGTCAACAGGAGTTACTTGTGAAAAGTTAGATAAAAATTCGGTTGAATTCGAGTTCCACTTATGAAGGGTAAACCCACCACCAGAAAGAAGAGAATTTAAATCTTCACAAACAAGAAGTGCTTCAGAGATACTAGGAAAAGAATACAGAAAATCATCTACATAGAATGCAGTTTTCATTACTTCAGAAGCAAGAGGATGAAAAAGATGACCATCTTGTTCGGCCAACATATGAAGAGATCGTATTGCGAGAAAAGCAGACGGCTTAAGACCGTATGTCATTGTTCTTAAACGAAATATTTTTATAGGTTTTGCATTGTCGTCTCGCCACAAAATTCTTTGCAAATCACGTTGTTCTGAATTTACTAGAATTTGTCTATACATTTGCTTAATGTCAGCAAGGACAGCAATGGGGAATAGACGAAAGTTAAGTAAAATTGAAGTAAGATCTGTCTGAATAGCGGGTCCAGAATGCAGAGTGTCATTGAGAGAAACACCATTAGCATCTGGAGATGACCCATTAAAAACCACTCTTATCTGTTCTCGGGTGGAAGAATTTTTCCAAACCGGATGATGATTAAGATATACTATTTCTTTAGGAGGATTACTAATTTCTTCAGATTTTGGAACTACTTCCATGTGATTTGCTGATTCGTATTCTTCCATGAAGGAAGTATACTGAGTTTTTAAGAGAGCATCTTTTTTAAAGCGATTTTCAATTGCGAATAAAGCTTTGAGAGCTCTGGAATGTGATTCTGTAATAATAGGGGATTTAGAAATGCGAGGAAGAGTAACCACGAATCTGCCTTCAGTAGTGCGAACAGTGGTTTCTACGTAGAATGTTTCACAGATCTCATTATTGCAAGAATGCGGTGAGGTGACTTGAATGTCCTCAATGTCCCAGAACTTAATTAATTCTTGATTTAAATCAGCACCTACAAAATAACAGTGAGATTTCTGTTGAACGGGGTTGCGGTATATTTGCCCAGTGGCAATCCCACCAAAATCGGTTCTACGAAAGAAAACATCACGAGCAACCTTAACCTTTCCGGATGTAAACATTGCCAAAAAATGCTGGCACTTAAAAGAATTTCTACAGATGAAGCTCTGTTGAAATTCGGATCTGCAAGTTGCAAATGATGCGGAATATTCCAACCCTGGACTTGAAACGAAGTAATGGGAGTGTCATTACCTATGGAATTGATAATTTAAAATTCTAAATTTAAATGAATGCCGAGATTATTGGAATCTTTTACATCCACTTTAGCATAACTCAGAGATTGCGATTTAGAACCATTAATTCCTGTAACTTCTATAGAAGTAGGGCATATTTGTAGACCTAACTTGCGAACTAGCGATTCACTGATAAAATTGTTAGTTGCAGCATTATCCGACAATCCTCTTACAGAAACCCATTTTCCGTGAACATTCTCCACTAGAATTTGGACAGTGGACAATAAAACTTGAGTTTTACTGAACGAAACAGAGCTTTGATTAAAAGACTGAGCGTTATCCGGCAAAGTCTCAGAATTAGATTTAGCGGATGAACTATTGGTTGCTAAGGACCGCGATCTTTCATGTCTATGCAGGAGAGTATGATGCTTTGCTTTACAGTGAATACATAACCGTTCAGAACGACAATTGCTTATCATATGTGTCCCTGATAGACAATTAAAGCAGTGCTTGTGGGTCGTAATTAATTTGCGTCTTTCGTCCACAGATAAAGATTTAAATTGAGCGCATTGGTACAAGTTATGTGGTTGTTGACACACAACACAAGCTTGTACTTGATTGGGAGACCGAATATTGCTAGAAAAGGCATGTGACCTTAGTACTCTCTGAGTGGGGCTGATGACCTTACTATTAGAAGGAGGTTTAAAGGTGGAGCCACTCTTTTGGCTGGCTACAGCAGAGAGAATTTGGCATTTCGCCTTTAAGAATTTATTAATAGCTTCGTAGGTACACAATGAATGTTGCGACAGATCTGCTTCCCAATCTTTTAAAGTTTTAGTGTCTAAATTAGCACAAATAAGATGAATCAAAAATAGATCCCAATAGTCAACTGGTTGCGCCAAATTTGCAAGCGCACGAATATGAAGTTCTGCAGCATCGATCAGATTACGAAGCGAGCCAAGATTATCAGCTTGGACAATAGGTAAATTGAATAAACCCTGTATGTGACGTTGAGTTTTTAAACGAGTGTTCCCAAACCGATCTCTGAGAAGAGCCAAAGCTACTTCATAATTTTCATTTGTCAACGTAAGCTCTTGGATGAGTTTAAGTGCGTTGCCTTGCAAGGACAAACGCAAATAATGAAACTTCTGTATTGAAGGAAGAGAATCGTTTTCGTGAATCAATGAATTGAATAATTCAAAAAATGGTTCCCATGTAGTTTCATCTCCGGTAAATTTAAGTAATTCTATTTTCGGTAATATAACACGGGAAGGAAAAGAAGAAGATTCTGAAGGAGTTTTCTCCTGCTTTTCCTGCAATGTTAAACTTCTTAAAAGTTGCTTTGCGTCTCCGAACCCTGTATAATATATATTTTCAACCTCACAGCGTTCACTTTGCTGGTCGGGATACTGTCTCTCAATATTACTTTGGATCTCATCATATTTCTCAAAGGCCTGTTCATAACCTTTCAGTCTTTGAGAAATTATGTCACTATTACGTTCTTTTTCCGTGAGCTCATATAGAAAAGTGCGAAAACGCGTTAACTTGCCTTTGTCAGAAGCTCTGGCATTAATGAGTTTCTCGTCTATCGGCATTATGAAAGTTTGTTGTGTACTCACGACTATACTGTGAGCTGGTACACCTTGCTTCGGAAGAAGTTGACAGTCTGCCAGAAAAGAGAGTGCGGCTTCCCCTGCGGTGAAATGCGGGCCTGCTGTTTGTCTCCCTTCTCAGTGCCAACCATATACACTCGAGTTGAAACTTTCGAAGTAGATTAGAAAACACAATTTTTAAAATATTAACACACTCAATGTTCAGTATGGCATTTAAATTTTGAATTAGTTCCAACATTAATTAATTTGAAGATTTTGTTAAACAGAATGTTTACAAGCATTCCCTGTTATCGGCATCAAATGATTATGTGAAGAACAGCCCAAATTCATACACATAAACGGGAGAACAGCATCAGGCTTAAGGCCTGGACAAAATAACTTCCTTAAGAGAAGCTTAGACTGAAAGGATTTGGCTGAGGAAATGCGGCCTGGTTCTTTCAATACCTTACTGAACATTGAGAGTAAATACAATATTTTTATTTATATGGTGAAACTCGCAAACACATTAATAAATAAGATTTAATTAATAAATTAATTATGTTGGCCCGCCTGGGGCAATTGCAAATGTTCATTAATTTAAATAGGTTGGCACAGCCATGTGCTATTAGACAAAAGTTCATTCTGCTTGATGCACACACAAATTTAATATATTCTTGCACTTGCTAGCAAAAACACTTAAAACGAAGATTATTAAAACAATAATAAAAGGCACAAACTTATCTTTTAGTGGCGATGACTAGAAAGCATACTGACGGAGACTGCCGTGGCCAACACTTGATTTTTGGCAGTAAAATTTGAGATGTCCAGCATCAGGGAAATAACCTTGCCAGGCCGATCTTCTGCTTCACCAGCGTGGTACATTGTTTAACATCGTTAGGTTTGATGTTATTTCTAGAATGCCAAATAACATGGAGTATATAACTGCGATTTGGCGCAGCTTCTTGCAGTTTGGAGTAAAGTGTAGAATGCACTTTCTCAGTGCAGAAGTTCTCTGCTGTTGCGGTGCATGGTAGTTTCAACCATGAAATGTAGCTTAGGCCTGAAGTTTAGAATGCCCCGGAGAAGGGCGGAAGGCACGAATGCCTATCGCAGGTTGAAGAAAGTTGAAGAAGGAATGCGGATGGGGAGCAAAACGCCGCCACTTAAATAATAGCATCATAGAAGCGTCTGGAAGCCTACAGGCTGGCGGGCGATGATTGGCCAGGGCAAGCTGTGACGTCCGTCAGGCAGGAAGGCAGCAAGCAAGGTGACACCCCTTTCAGTATGCGAGCGTATGCTGGAGGCGCATGACCTTAAACATGCTGAGGTAAGAGTCTTAGATGTATATAGATAGAGTGAACACTAGTAATAGACAACATAATATTGACAGAAATGAATAAATACATATTGCTCGTTCGGTGGTCTCAAAAGCATTTGACCTACAAATGCAGCACGAAAGAAAAACACACTATAAACATCACGAAAGTGATCATGCTCCGAGACCCCCGAAAGAAAACAATCAAAGAATCAGTTGGAAAAAACAACAATGAAAGAAGATGACACTAAGTCTCAACAGGCAAGATCGCAACCATAGAAATTGGTCTAGTATAGACACCTTTACTAGTGAGAACATCTACAACTCTCACATGCTTATCACGACCCAGATGGCAGTGAGTTACCCTACCAATATTCCATACGAGGGGGGGACTTGGATCTCGCAAAAGAACCATATCTCCCACTCGCACATCAGGCTGGGAAAGCCGCCACTTCTCTCTTCTGTTAAGTGAGCTGAGATACTCTAGCTTCCAACGGCGCCAAAAAGAGTTTCGCAAAGATTCTAACTTTCTCCAGAAAATAGGTAACCAGAGATCACAGCGTCGACTCAGCAAAGGAGGCGTAGAAGCTAAAGAACAGCCTATTAAAAATGGCTAGGTGTTAACGGAAGAACATCTTTAGGATCGTTAGACAAAGGCGTGAGCGGCCTAGAATTTACGATACCCTCAACCTGAATAATTAAAGAATTGAATTCCTCATAGGAAAGGATGGCTGAACCAAGGGTTTTCTTCAGCTGTCTCTTCGTGAGCTTTATGCAAGATTCCCAACGGGCACCATGATGGGGGGAGTAAGGGGGAGTGAAATGCCATTTGAATCCCTTAGCATGAGAGAAATTAGAAAACTGTTCCTTAGCAGAAGGAGAGGTAAGTGCAGTTTTCCAAAGATCAAAAGTACTAACAAAAAAATTTGCGTTATCTGAGAAAACCTCAGAGGGAACACCCCTTCTAGCGGCAAATCTAGAAAAGGCTGCTATAAAATAAGGAGTAGAAGCACTTGTAACCAACTCAAGGTGAATGGCTCCTGTCACCAGGCACACAAATAAAGAAATATAACGTTTACCTAACAACTTTCGCTTAGATGAAGGGGAATTAACTTGATAGGCATAAGGACCAGCATATTCGATACCCGTAAGGGCGAAAGGCTTACTAGGTTCGGAACGAAAATATGGTAAGTTTCCCATAATGTGCGTGATTGGCTGGGGCTGGGACTTGAAACAAGGTATACATTTCTGAATAACAGAAGAAACTTCATGAACACCGTTAATGAGCCAATATTGCTCGCTAATTAAGCAAAGCAAGGTGCGGGTGCCAGCGTGCAAATTCTGATAATGAAATTTCTTTACGATGAGAGTAGTAATAGGATGTCTAGAAGGGAGAATAATGGGATGTTTTTCTCATCTGAGTAACTAGAATTTTCTAGCCTGCCCCCCACCCTTATTAATCCATCTTGGTCCAAAAAAGGGGTGAGAGGTAACAGCCTACTAGACTTTGGCAGAGCTTTTTTGCTTAAAAGCGTCTGATACTCAAGAAAGAATACTTCTTGTTGCATAAGAAACAAGATTCTACGAGTAGCAAATTCCAATTCCATTTTAGTGAGAAAGGTTTGCGGTTTCACAGGCTGATTAAGAATAAGAAATTTCCATCGAAATAAATATGCTACCACACGAATTAATTTATTAAATGAAGAGTAACTCGGAAAAAGACTAGTAGCAATAGAAGTTAGAAAAAGGGAAGTGGTAACAATGCGAGCATCAGGAACATCTTCTGCGAGCGGATCAGATGAACGAGGCCAACAAGAAAAATCCTGGCTGAGCCACGCCGGACCATTCCAGTATAGTTTGAGAGAAATTAATTTCTTGGGCAAGCAGCCACGTGAAATTATATCAGCGGGGTTTTCTTTCCCCGGAACATGATTCCATTGGTCAAAATGAGACAACTCTTGTATTTTAGAAACGCGATTAGCCACAAAAGTGGTCCAATGCGAAGAAGGTTTTGAAAGCCAAGCTAACACGATGGAAGAATCACTCCAAAACCATGTGCTCGAAAATTTCAAATTTAAACTGATTTTTAATTTACTGGCTAATTCCACAGCCATTACAGCAGAACATAATTCCAATCTAGGCAAAGATATGGATTTGAGTGGGGCTATCTTTGATTTTGCACAAATTAAATTGGAAAATCCGGGTAAAATATTGTAAGGGCGGCCTACTAAGTAGGCGCAGCAACCGTATGCCTTTCCAGAACTATCTGCAAATACGTGCAAATCGAAATACTGACATGAAAGGTCGGAAATTAAAGTGCGGGGAATAGAAATTTGAGAAAGATCTAACAAACTCTTGCGGTATTTCAACCACTCATCTAAAAGGGGGGAGGGTACCTTTTCATCCCAACCAATTTTCAATAACCAAAGTTTTTGTAAAAAAAAAATTGCAGTAATAACCACCGAAGCAATGTACTGCAAGGGATCAAAAACTCTTCCTATTTCCGATAATAATTGCCTTTTTGTTTGAGGGTGAAACTCAGATAAGTGTACTTGATATGAAAAGGTATCTGAAGCAGGAGACCAAAAAACACCCAAGGTTTTAATAGCTGATTCCTCAGTAGGAAGCGCAACACATTTGTCAACAGGAGTTACTTGTGAAAAGTTAGATAAAAATTCGGTTGAATTCGAGTTCCACTTATGAAGGGTAAACCCACCACCAGAAAGAAGAGAATTTAAATCTTCACAAACAAGAAGTGCTTCAGAGATACTAGGAAAAGAATACAGAAAATCATCTACATAGAATGCAGTTTTCAATACTTCAGAAGCAAGAGGATGAAAAAGATGACCATCTTGTTCGGCCAACATATGAAGAGATCGTATTGCGAGAAAAGCAGACGGCTTAAGACCGTATGTCATTGTTCTTAAACGAAATATTTTTATAGGTTTTGCATTGTCGTCTCGCCACAAAATTCTTTGCAAATCACGTTGTTCTGAATTTACTAGAATTTGTCTATACATTTGCTTAATGTCAGCAAGGACAGCAATGGGGAATAGACGAAATTTATGTAAAATTGAAGTAAGATCTGTCTGAATAGCGGGTCCAGAATGCAGAGTGTCATTGAGAGAAACACCATTAGCATCTGGAGATGACCCATTAAAAACCACTCTTATCTGTTCTCGGGTGGAAGAATTTTTCCAAACCGGATGATGATTAAGATATACTATTTCTTTAGGAGGATTACTAATTTCTTCAGATTTTGGAACTACTTCCATGTGATTTGCTGATTCGTATTCTTCCATGAAGGAAGTATACTGAGTTTTTAAGAGAGCATCTTTTTTAAAGCGATTTTCAATTGCGAATAAAGCTTTGAGAGCTCTGGAATGTGATTCTGTAATAATAGGGGGTTTAGAAATGCGAGGAAGAGTAACCACGAATCTGCCTTCAGTAGTGCGAACAGTGGTTTCTACGTAGAATGTTTCACAGATCTCATTATTGCAAGAATGCGGTGAGGTGACTTGAATGTCCTCAATGTCCCAGAACTTAATTAATTCTTGATTTAAATCAGCACCTACAAAATAACAGTGAGATTTCTGTTGAACGGGGTTGCGGTATATTTGCCCAGTGGCAATCCCACCAAAATCGGTTCTACGAAAGAAAACATCACGAGCAACCTTAACCTTTCCGGATGTAAACATTGCCAAAAAATGCTGGCACTTAAAAGAATTTCTACAGATGAAGCTCTGTTGAAATTCGGATCTGCAAGTTGCAAATGATGCGGAATATTCCAACCCTGGACTTGAAACGAAGTAATGGGAGTGTCATTACCTATGGAATTGATAATTTAAAAATCTAAATTTAAATGAATGCCGAGATTATTGGAATCTTTTACATCCACTTTAGCATAACTCAGAGATTGCGATTTAGAACCATTAATTCCTGTAACTTCTATAGAAGTAGGGCATATTTGTAGACCTAACCTGCGAACTAGCGATTCACTGATAAAATTGTTAGTTGCAGCATTATCCGACAATCCTCTTACAGAAACCCATTTTCCGTGAACATTCTCCACTAGAATTTGGACAGTGGACAATAAAACTTGAGTTTTACTGAACGAAACAGAGCTTTGATTAAAAGACTGAGCGTTATCCGGCAAAGTCTCAGAATTAGATTTAGCGGATGAACTATTGGTTGCTAATGACCGCGATCTTTCATGTCTATGCAGGAGAGTATGATGCTTTGCTTTACAGTGAATACATAACCGTTCAGAACGACAATTGCTTATCATATGTGTCCCTGATAGACAATTAAAGCAGTGCTTGTGGGTCGTAATTAATTTGCGTCTTTCGTCCACAGATAAAGATTTAAATTGAGCGCATTGGTACAAGTTATGTGGTTGTTGACACACAACACAAGCTTGTACTTGATTGGGAGACCGAATATTGCTAGAAAGGCATGTGACCTTAGTACTCTCTGAGTGGGGCTGATGACCTTACTATTAGAAGGAGGTTTAAAGGTGGAGCCACTCTTTTGGCTGGCTACAGCAGAGAGAATTCGGCATTTCGCCTTTAAGAATTTATTAATAGCTTCGTAGGTACACAATGAATGTTGCGACAGATCTGCTTCCCAATCTTTTAAAGTTTTAGTGTCTAAATTAGCACAAATAAGATGAATCAAAAATAGATCCCAATAGTCAACTGGTTGCGCCAAATTTGCAAGCGCACGAATATGAAGTTCTGCAGCATCGATCAGATTACGAAGCGAGCCAAGATTATCAGCTTGGACAATAGGTAAATTGAATAAACCCTGTATGTGACGTTGAGTTTTTAAACGAGTGTTCCCAAACCGATCTCTGAGAAGAGCCAAAGCTACTTCATAATTTTCATTTGTCAACGTAAGCTCTTGGATGAGTTTAAGTGCGTTGCCTTGCAAGGACAAACGCAAATAATGAAACTTCTGTATTGAAGGAAGAGAATCGTTTTCGTGAATCAATGAATTGAATAATTCAAAAAATGGTTCCCATGTAGTTTCATCTCCGGTAAATTTAAGTAATTCTATTTTCGGTAATATAACACGGGAAGGAAAAGAAGAAGATTCTGAAGGAGTTTTCTCCTGCTTTTCCTGCAATGTTAAACTTCTTAAAAGTTGCTTTGCGTCTCCGAACCCTGTATAATATATATTTTCAACCTCACAGCGTTCACTTTGCTGGTCGGGATACTGTCTCTCAATATTACTTTGGATCTCATCATATTTCTCAAAGGCCTGTTCATAACCTTTCAGTCTTTGAGAAATTATGTCACTATTACGTTCTTTTTCCGTGAGCTCATATAGAAAAGTGCGAAAACGCGTTAACTTGCCTTTGACAGAAGCTCTGGCATTAATGAGTTTCTCGTCTATCGGCATTATGAAAGTTTGTTGTGTACTCACGACTATACTGTGAGCTGGTACACCTTGCTTCGGAAGAAGTTGACAGTCTGCCAGAAAAGAGAGTGCGGCTTCCCCTGCGGTGAAATGCGGGCCTGCTGTTTGTCTCCCTTCTCAGTGCCAACCATATACACTCGAGTTGAAACTTTCGAAGTAGATTAGAAAACACAATTTTTATAATATTAACACACTCAATGTTCAGTATGGCATTTAAATTTTGAATTAGTTCCAACATTAATTAATTTGAAGATTTTGTTAAACAGAATGTTTACAAGCATTCCCTGTTATCGGCATCAAATGATTATGTGAAGAACAGCCCAAATTCATACACATAAACGGGAGAACAGCATCAGGCTTAAGGCCTGGACAAAATAACTTCCTTAAGAGAAGCTTAGACTGAAAGGATTTGGCTGAGGAAATGCGGCCTGGTTCTTTCAATACCTTACTGAACATTGAGAGTAAATACAATATTTTTATTTATATGGTGAAACTCGCAAACACATTAATAAATAAGATTTAATTAATAAATTAATTATGTTGGCCCGCCTGGGGCAATTGCAAATGTTCATTAATTTAAATAGGTTGGCACAGCCATGTGCTATTAGACAAAAGTTCATTCTGCTTGATGCACACACAAATTTAATATATTCTTGCACTTGCTAGCAAAAACACTTAAAACGAAGATTATTAAAACAATAATAAAAGGCACAAACTTATCTTTTAGTGGCGATGACTAGAAAGCATACTGACGGAGACTGCCGTAGCCAACACTTGATTTTTGGCAGTAAAATTTGAGATGTCCAGCATCAGGGAAATAACCTTGCCAGGCCGATCTTCTGCTTCACCAGCGTGGTACATTGTTTAACATCGTTAGGTTTGATGTTATTTCTAGAATGCCAAATAACATGGAGTATATAACTGCGATTTGGCGCAGCTTCTTGCAGTTTGGAGTAAAGTGTAGAATGCACTTTCTCAGTGCAGAAGTTCTCTACTGTTGCGGTGCATGGTAGTTTCAACCATGAAATGTAGCTTAGGCCTGAAGTTCAGAATGCCCCGGAGAAGGGCGGAAGGCACGAATGCCTATCGCAGGTTGATGAAAGTTGAAGAAGGAATGCGGATGGGGAGCAAAACGCCGCCACTTAAATAATAGCATCATAGAAGCGTCTGGAAGCCTACAGGCTGGCGGGCGATGATTGGCCAGGGCAAGCTGTGACGTCCGTCAGGCAGGAAGGCAGCAAGCAAGGTGACACCCCTTTCAGTATGCGAGCGTATGCTGGAGGCGCATGACCTTAAACATGCTGAGGTAAGAGTCTTAGATGTATATAGATAGAGTGAACACTAGTAATAGACAACATAATATTGACAGAAATGAATAAATACATATTGCTCGTTCGGTGGTCTCAAAAGCATTTGACCTACAAATGCAGCACGAAAGAAAAACACACTATAAACATCACGAAAGTGATCATGCTCCGAGACCCCCGAAAGAAAACAATCAAAGAATCAGTTGGAAAAAACAACAATGAAAGAAGATGACACTAAGTCTCAACAGGCAAGATCGCAACCATAGAAATTGGTCTAGTATAGACACCTTTACTAGTGAGAACATCTACAACTCTCACATGCTTATCACGACCCAGATGGCAGTGAGTTACCCTACCAATATTCCATACGAGGGGGGGACTTGGATCTCGCAAAAGAACCATATCTCCCACTCGCACATCAGGCTGGGAAAGCCGCCACTTCTCTCTTCTGTTAAGTGAGCTGAGATACTCTAGCTTCCAACGGCGCCAAAAAGAGTTTCGCAAAGATTCTAACTTTCTCCAGAAAATAGGTAACCAGAGATCACAGCGTCGACTCAGCAAAGGAGGCGTAGAAGCTAAAGAACAGCCTATTAAAAATGGCTAGGTGTTAACGGAAGAACATCTTTAGGATCGTTAGACAAAGGCGTGAGCGGCCTAGAATTTACGATACCCTCAACCTGAATAATTAAAGAATTGAATTCCTCATAGGAAAGGATGGCTGTACCAAGGGTTTTCTTCAGCTGTCTCTTCGTGAGCTTTATGCAAGATTCCCAACGGGCACCATGATGGGGGGAGTAAGGGGGAGTGAAATGCCATTTGAATCCCTTAGCATGAGAGAAATTAGAAAACTGTTCCTTAGCAGAAGGAGAGGTAAGTGCAGTTTTCCAAAGATCAAAAGTACTAACAAAAAATTTTGCGTTATCTGAGAAAACCTCAGAGGGAACACCCCTTCTAGCGGCAAATCTAGAAAAGGCTGCTATAAAATAAGGAGTAGAAGCACTTGTAACCAACTCAAGGTGAATGGCTCCTGTCACCATGCACACAAATAAAGAAATATATAGTTTACCTAACAACTTTCGCTTAGATGAAGGGGAATTAACTTGATAGGCATAAGGACCAGCATATTCGATACCCGTAAGGGCGAAAGGCTTACTAGGTTCGGAACGAAAATATGGTAAGTTTCCCATAATGTGCGTGATTGGCTGGGGCTTGGACTTGAAACAAGGTATACATTTCTGAATAACAGAAGAAACTTCATGAACACCGTTAATGAGCCAATATTGCTCGCTAATTAAGCAAAGCAAGGTGCGGGTGCCAGCGTGCAAATTCTGATAATGAAATTTCTTTACGATGAGAGTAGTAATAGGATGTCTAGAAGGGAGAATAATGGGATGTTTTTCTCATCTGAGTAACTAGAATTTTCTAGCCTGCCCCCCACCCTTATTAATCCATCTTGGTCCAAAAAAGGGGTGAGAGGTAACAGCCTACTAGACTTTGGCAGAGCTTTTTTGCTTAAAAGCGTCTGATACTCAAGAAAGAATACTTCTTGTTGCATAAGAAACAAGATTCTACGAGTAGCAAATTCCAATTCCATTTTAGTGAGAAAGGGTTGCGGTTTCACAGGCTGATTAAGAATAAGAAATTTCCATCGAAATAAATATGCTACCACACGAATTAATTTATTAAATGAAGAGTAACTCGGAAAAAGACTAGTAGCAATAGAAGTTAGAAAAAGGGAAGTGGTAACAATGCGAGCATCAGGAACATCTTCTGCGAGCGGATCAGATGAACGAGGCCAACAAGAAAAATCCTGGCTGAGCCACGCCGGACCATTCCAGTATAGTTTGAGAGAAATTAATTTCTTGGGCAAGCAGCCACGTGAAATTATATCAGCGGGGTTTTCTTTCCCCGGAACATGATTCCATTGGTCAAAATGAGACAACTCTTGTATTTTAGAAACGCGATTAGCCACAAAAGTGGTCCAATGCGAAGAAGGTTTTGAAAGCCAAGCTAACACGATGGAAGAATCACTCCAAAACCATGTGCTCGAAAATTTCAAATTTAAACTGATTTTTAATTTACTGGCTAATTCCACAGCCATTACAGCAGAACATAATTCCAATCTAGGCAAAGATATGGATTTGAGTGGGGCTATCTTTGATTTTGCACAAATTAAATTGGAAAATCCGGGTAAAATATTGTAAGGGCGGCCTACTAAGTAGGCGCAGCAACCGTATGCCTTTCCAGAACTATCTGCAAATACGTGCAAATCGAAATACTGACATGAAAGGTCGGAAATTAAAGTGCGGGGAATAGAAATTTGAGAAAGATCTAACAAACTCTTGCGGTATTTCAACCACTCATCTAAAAGGGGGGAGGGTACCTTTTCATCCCAACCAATTTTCAATAACCAAAGTTTTTGTAAAAAAAATTTGCAGTAATAACCACCGAAGCAATGTACTGCAAGGGATCAAAAACTCTTCCTATTTCCGATAATAATTGCCTTTTTGTTTGAGGGTGAAACTCAGATAAGTGTACTTGATATGAAAAGGTATCTGAAGCAGGAGACCAAAAAACACCCAAGGTTTTAATAGCTGATTCCTCAGTAGGAAGCGCAACACATTTGTCAACAGGAGTTACTTGTGAAAAGTTAGATAAAAATTCGGTTGAATTCGAGTTCCACTTATGAAGGGTAAACCCACCACCAGAAAGAAGAGAATTTAAATCTTCACAAACAAGAAGTGCTTCAGAGATACTAGGAAAAGAATACAGAAAATCATCTACATAGAATGCAGTTTTCAATACTTCAGAAGCAAGAGGATGAAAAAGATGACCATCTTGTTCGGCCAACATATGAAGAGATCGTATTGCGAGAAAAGCAGACGGCTTAAGACCGTATGTCATTGTTCTTAAACGAAATATTTTTATAGGTTTTGCATTGTCGTCTCGCCACAAAATTCTTTGCAAATCACGTTGTTCTGAATTTACTAGAATTTGTCTATACATTTGCTTAATGTCAGCAAGGACAGCAATGGGGAATAGACGAAATTTAAGTAAAATTGAAGTAAGATCTGTCTGAATAGCGGGTCCAGAATGCAGAGTGTCATTGAGAGAAACACCATTAGCATCTGGAGATGACCCATTAAAAACCACTCTTATCTGTTCTCGGGTGGAAGAATTTTTCCAAACCGGATGATGATTAAGATATACTATTTCTTTAGGAGGATTACTAATTTCTTCAGATTTTGGAACTACTTCCATGTGATTTGCTGATTCGTATTCTTCCATGAAGGAAGTATACTGAGTTTTTAAGAGAGCATCTTTTTTAAAGCGATTTTCAATTGCGAATAAAGCTTTGAGAGCTCTGGAATGTGATTCTGTAATAATAGGGGGTTTAGAAATGCGAGGAAGAGTAACCACGAATCTGCCTTCAGTAGTGCGAACAGTGGTTTCTACGTAGAATGTTTCACAGATCTCATTATTGCAAGAATGCGGTGAGGTGACTTGAATGTCCTCAATGTCCCAGAACTTAATTAATTCTTGATTTAAATCAGCACCTACAAAATAACAGTGAGATTTCTGTTGAACGGGGTTGCGGTATATTTGCCCAGTGGCAATCCCACCAAAATCGGTTCTACGAAAGAAAACATCACGAGCAACCTTAACCTTTCCGGATGTAAACATTGCCAAAAAATGCTGGCACTTAAAAGAATTTCTACAGATGAAGCTCTGTTGAAATTCGGATCTGCAAGTTGCAAATGATGCGGAATATTCCAACCCTGGACTTGAAACGAAGTAATGGGAGTGTCATTACCTATGGAATTGATAATTTAAAAATCTAAATTTAAATGAATGCCGAGATTATTGGAATCTTTTACATCCACTTTAGCATAACTCAGAGATTGCGATTTAGAACCATTAATTCCTGTAACTTCTATAGAAGTAGGGCATATTTGTAGACCTAACCTGCGAACTAGCGATTCACTGATAAAATTGTTAGTTGCAGCATTATCCGACAATCCTCTTACAGAAACCCATTTTCCGTGAACATTCTCCACTAGAATTTGGACAGTGGACAATAAAACTTGAGTTTTACTGAACGAAACAGAGCTTTGATTAAAAGACTGAGCGTTATCCGGCAAAGTCTCAGAATTAGATTTAGCGGATGAACTATTGGTTGCTAATGACCGCGATCTTTCATGTCTATGCAGGAGAGTATGATGCTTTGCTTTACAGTGAATACATAACCGTTCAGAACGACAATTGCTTATCATATGTGTCCCTGATAGACAATTAAAGCAGTGCTTGTGGGTCGTAATTAATTTGCGTCTTTCGTCCACAGATAAAGATTTAAATTGAGCGCATTGGTACAAGTTATGTGGTTGTTGACACACAACACAAGCTTGTACTTGATTGGGAGACCGAATATTGCTAGAAAAGGCATGTGACCTTAGTACTCTCTGAGTGGGGCTGATGACCTTACTATTAGAAGGAGGTTTAAAGGTGGAGCCACTCTTTTGGCTGGCTACAGCAGAGAGAATTTGGCATTTCGCCTTTAAGAATTTATTAATAGCTTCGTAGGTACACAATGAATGTTGCGACAGATCTGCTTCCCAATCTTTTAAAGTTTTAGTGTCTAAATTAGCACAAATAAGATGAATCAAAAATAGATCCCAATAGTCAACTGGTTGCGCCAAATTTGCAAGCGCACGAATATGAAGTTCTGCAGCATCGATCAGATTACGAAGCGAGCCAAGATTATCAGCTTGGACAATAGGTAAATTGAATAAACCCTGTATGTGACGTTGAGTTTTTAAACGAGTGTTCCCAAACCGATCTCTGAGAAGAGCCAAAGCTACTTCATAATTTTCATTTGTCAACGTAAGCTCTTGGATGAGTTTAAGTGCGTTGCCTTGCAAGGACAAACGCAAATAATGAAACTTCTGTATTGAAGGAAGAGAATCGTTTTCGTGAATCAATGAATTGAATAATTCAAAAAATGGTTCCCATGTAGTTTCATCTCCGGTAAATTTAAGTAATTCTATTTTCGGTAATATAACACGGGAAGGAAAAGAAGAAGATTCTGAAGGAGTTTTCTCCTGCTTTTCCTGCAATGTTAAACTTCTTAAAAGTTGCTTTGCGTCTCCGAACCCTGTATAATATATATTTTCAACCTCACAGCGTTCACTTTGCTGGTCGGGATACTGTCTCTCAATATTACTTTGGATCTCATCATATTTCTCAAAGGCCTGTTCATAACCTTTCAGTCTTTGAGAAATTATGTCACTATTACGTTCTTTTTCCGTGAGCTCATATAGAAAAGTGCGAAAACGCGTTAACTTGCCTTTGACAGAAGCTCTGGCATTAATGAGTTTCTCGTCTATCGGCATTATGAAAGTTTGTTGTGTACTCACGACTATACTGTGAGCTGGTACACCTTGCTTCGGAAGAAGTTGACAGTCTGCCAGAAAAGAGAGTGCGGCTTCCCCTGCGGTGAAATGCGGGCCTGCTGTTTGTCTCCCTTCTCAGTGCCAACCATATACACTCGAGTTGAAACTTTCGAAGTAGATTAGAAAACACAATTTTTATAATATTAACACACTCAATGTTCAGTATGGCATTTAAATTTTGAATTAGTTCCAACATTAATTAATTTGAAGATTTTGTTAAACAGAATGTTTACAAGCATTCCCTGTTATCGGCATCAAATGATTATGTGAAGAACAGCCCAAATTCATACACATAAACGGGAGAACAGCATCAGGCTTAAGGCCTGGACAAAATAACTTCCTTAAGAGAAGCTTAGACTGAAAGGATTTGGCTGAGGAAATGCGGCCTGGTTCTTTCAATACCTTACTGAACATTGAGAGTAAATACAATATTTTTATTTATATGGTGAAACTCGCAAACACATTAATAAATAAGATTTAATTAATAAATTAATTATGTTGGCCCGCCTGGGGCAATTGCAAATGTTCATTAATTTAAATAGGTTGGCACAGCCATGTGCTATTAGACAAAAGTTCATTCTGCTTGATGCACACACAAATTTAATATATTCTTGCACTTGCTAGCAAAAACACTTAAAACGAAGATTATTAAAACAATAATAAAAGGCACAAACTTATCTTTTAGTGGCGATGACTAGAAAGCATACTGACGGAGACTGCCGTGGCCAACACTTGATTTTTGGCAGTAAAATTTGAGATGTCCAGCATCAGGGAAATAACCTTGCCAGGCCGATCTTCTGCTTCACCAGCGTGGTACATTGTTTAACATCGTTAGGTTTGATGTTATTTCTAGAATGCCAAATAACATGGAGTATATAACTGCGATTTGGCGCAGCTTCTTGCAGTTTGGAGTAAAGTGTAGAATGCACTTTCTCAGTGCAGAAGTTCTCTGCTGTTGCGGTGCATGGTAGTTTCAACCATGAAATGTAGCTTAGGCCTGAAGTTTAGAATGCCCCGGAGAAGGGCGGAAGGCACGAATGCCTATCGCAGGTTGAAGAAAGTTGAAGAAGGAATGCGGATGGGGAGCAAAACGCCGCCACTTAAATAATAGCATCATAGAAGCGTCTGGAAGCCTACAGGCTGGCGGGCGATGATTGGCCAGGGCAAGCTGTGACGTCCGTCAGGCAGGAAGGCAGCAAGCAAGGTGACACCCCTTTCAGTATGCGAGAGTATGCTGGAGACGCATGACCTTAAACATGCTGAGGTAAGAGTCTTAGATGTATATAGATAGAGTGAACACTAGTAATAGACAACATAATATTGACAGAAATGAATAAATACATATTGCTCGTTCGGTGGTCTCAAAAGCATTTGACCTACAAATGCAGCACGAAAGAAAAACACACTATAAACATCACGAAAGTGATCATGCTCCGAGACCCCCGAAAGAAAACAATCAAAGAATCAGTTGGAAAAAACAACAATGAAAGAAGATGACACTAAGTCTCAACAGGCAAGATCGCAACCATAGAAATTGGTCTAGTATAGACACCTTTACTAGTGAGAACATCTACAACTCTCACATGCTTATCACGACCCAGATGGCAGTGAGTTACCCTACCAATATTCCATACGAGGGGGGGACTTGGATCTCGCAAAAGAACCATATCTCCCACTCGCACATCAGGCTGGGAAAGCCGCCACTTCTCTCTTCTGTTAAGTGAGCTGAGATACTCTAGCTTCCAACGGCGCCAAAAAGAGTTTCGCAAAGATTCTAACTTTCTCCAGAAAATAGGTAACCAGAGATCACAGCGTCGACTCAGCAAAGGAGGCGTAGAAGCTAAAGAACAGCCTATTAAAAATGGCTAGGTGTTAACGGAAGAACATCTTTAGGATCGTTAGACAAAGGCGTGAGCGGCCTAGAATTTACGATACCCTCAACCTGAATAATTAAAGAATTGAATTCCTCATAGGAAAGGATGGCTGAACCAAGGGTTTTCTTCAGCTGTCTCTTCGTGAGCTTTATGCAAGATTCCCAACGGGCACCATGATGGGGGGAGTAAGGGGGAGTGAAATGCCATTTGAATCCCTTAGCATGAGAGAAATTAGAAAACTGTTCCTTAGCAGAAGGAGAGGTAAGTGCAGTTTTCCAAAGATCAAAAGTACTAACAAAAAATTTTGCGTTATCTGAGAAAACCTCAGAGGGAACACCCCTTCTAGCGGCAAATCTAGAAAAGGCTGCTATAAAATAAGGAGTAGAAGCACTTGTAACCAACTCAAGGTGAATGGCTCCTGTCACCATGCACACAAATAAAGAAATATAACGTTTACCTAACAACTTTCGCTTAGATGAAGGGGAATTAACTTGATAGGCATAAGGACCAGCATATTCGATACCCGTAAGGGCGAAAGGCTTACTAGGTTCGGAACGAAAATATGATAAGTTTCCCATAATGTGCGTGATTGGCTGGGGCTTGGACTTGAAACAAGGTATACATTTCTGAATAACAGAAGAAACTTCATGAACACCGTTAATGAGCCAATATTGCTCGCTAATTAAGCAAAGCAAGGTGCGGGTGCCAGCGTGCAAATTCTGATAATGAAATTTCTTTACGATGAGAGTAGTAATAGGATGTCTAGAAGGGAGAATAATGGGATGTTTTTCTCATCTGAGTAACTAGAATTTTCTAGCCTGCCCCCCACCCTTATTAATCCATCTTGGTCCAAAAAAGGGGTGAGAGGTAACAGCCTACTAGACTTTGGCAGAGCTTTTTTGCTTAAAAGCGTCTGATACTCAAGAAAGAATACTTCTTGTTGCATAAGAAACAAGATTCTACGAGTAGCAAATTCCAATTCCATTTTAGTGAGAAAGGGTTGCGGTTTCACAGGCTGATTAAGAATAAGAAATTTCCATCGAAATAAATATGCTACCACACGAATTAATTTATTAAATGAAGAGTAACTCGGAAAAAGACTAGTAGCAATAGAAGTTAGAAAAAGGGAAGTGGTAACAATGCGAGCATCAGGAACATCTTCTGCGAGCGGATCAGATGAACGAGGCCAACAAGAAAAATCCTGGCTGAGCCACGCCGGACCATTCCAGTATAGTTTGAGAGAAATTAATTTCTTGGGCAAGCAGCCACGTGAAATTATATCAGCGGGGTTTTCTTTCCCCGGAACATGATTCCATTGGTCAAAATGAGACAACTCTTGTATTTTAGAAACGCGATTAGCCACAAAAGTGGTCCAATGCGAAGAAGGTTTTGAAAGCCAAGCTAACACGATGGAAGAATCACTCCAAAACCATGTGCTCGAAAATTTCAAATTTAAACTGATTTTTAATTTACTGGCTAATTCCACAGCCATTACAGCAGAACATAATTCCAATCTAGGCAAAGATATGGATTTGAGTGGGGCTATCTTTGATTTTGCACAAATTAAATTGGAAAATCCGGGTAAAATATTGTAAGGGCGGCCTACTAAGTAGGCGCAGCAACCGTATGCCTTTCCAGAACTATCTGCAAATACGTGCAAATCGAAATACTGACATGAAAGGTCGGAAATTAAAGTGCGGGGAATAGAAATTTGAGAAAGATCTAACAAACTCTTGCGGTATTTCAACCACTCATCTAAAAGGGGGGAGGGTACCTTTTCATCCCAACCAATTTTCAATAACCAAAGTTTTTGTAAAAAAAATTTGCAGTAATAACCACCGAAGCAATGTACTGCAAGGGATCAAAAACTCTTCCTATTTCCGATAATAATTGCCTTTTTGTTTGAGGGTGAAACTCAGATAAGTGTACTTGATATGAAAAGGTATCTGAAGCAGGAGACCAAAAAACACCCAAGGTTTTAATAGCTGATTCCTCAGTAGGAAGCGCAACACATTTGTCAACAGGAGTTACTTGTGAAAAGTTAGATAAAAATTCGGTTGAATTCGAGTTCCACTTATGAAGGGTAAACCCACCACCAGAAAGAAGAGAATTTAAATCTTCACAAACAAGAAGTGCTTCAGAGATACTAGGAAAAGAATACAGAAAATCATCTACATAGAATGCAGTTTTCAATACTTCAGAAGCAAGAGGATGAAAAAGATGACCATCTTGTTCGGCCAACATATGAAGAGATCGTATTGCGAGAAAAGCAGACGGCTTAAGACCGTATGTCATTGTTCTTAAACGAAATATTTTTATAGGTTTTGCATTGTCGTCTCGCCACAAAATTCTTTGCAAATCACGTTGTTCTGAATTTACTAGAATTTGTCTATACATTTGCTTAATGTCAGCAAGGACAGCAATGGGGAATAGACGAAATTTAAGTAAAATTGAAGTAAGATCTGTCTGAATAGCGGGTCCAGAATGCAGAGTGTCATTGAGAGAAACACCATTAGCATCTGGAGATGACCCATTAAAAACCACTCTTATCTGTTCTCGGGTGGAAGAATTTTTCCAAACCGGATGATGATTAAGATATACTATTTCTTTAGGAGGATTACTAATTTCTTCAGATTTTGGAACTACTTCCATGTGATTTGCTGATTCGTATTCTTCCATGAAGGAAGTATACTGAGTTTTTAAGAGAGCATCTTTTTTAAAGCGATTTTCAATTGCGAATAAAGCTTTGAGAGCTCTGGAATGTGATTCTGTAATAATAGGGGGTTTAGAAATGCGAGGAAGAGTAACCACGAATCTGCCTTCAGTAGTGCGAACAGTGGTTTCTACGTAGAATGTTTCACAGATCTCATTATTGCAAGAATGCGGTGAGGTGACTTGAATGTCCTCAATGTCCCAGAACTTAATTAATTCTTGATTTAAATCAGCACCTACAAAATAACAGTGAGATTTCTGTTGAACGGGGTTGCGGTATATTTGCCCAGTGGCAATCCCACCAAAATCGGTTCTACGAAAGAAAACATCACGAGCAACCTTAACCTTTCCGGATGTAAACATTGCCAAAAAATGCTGGCACTTAAAAGAATTTCTACAGATGAAGCTCTGTTGAAATTCGGATCTGCAAGTTGCAAATGATGCGGAATATTCCAACCCTGGACTTGAAACGAAGTAATGGGAGTGTCATTACCTATGGAATTGATAATTTAAAAATCTAAATTTAAATGAATGCCGAGATTATTGGAATCTTTTACATCCACTTTAGCATAACTCAGAGATTGCGATTTAGAACCATTAATTCCTGTAACTTCTATAGAAGTAGGGCATATTTGTAGACCTAACTTGCGAACTAGCGATTCACTGATAAAATTGTTAGTTGCAGCATTATCCGACAATCCTCTTACAGAAACCCATTTTCCGTGAACATTCTCCACTAGAATTTGGACAGTGGACAATAAAACTCGAGTTTTACTGAACGAAACAGAGCTTTGATTAAAAGACTGAGCGTTATCCGGCAAAGTCTCAGAATTAGATTTAGCGGATGAACTATTGGTTGCTAATGACCGCGATCTTTCATGTCTATGCAGGAGAGTATGATGCTTTGCTTTACAGTGAATACATAACCGTTCAGAACGACAATTGCTTATCATATGTGTCCCTGATAGACAATTAAAGCAGTGCTTGTGGGTCGTAATTAATTTGCGTCTTTCGTCCACAGATAAAGATTTAAATTGAGCGCATTGGTACAAGTTATGTGGTTGTTGACACACAACACAAGCTTGTACTTGATTGGGAGACCGAATATTGCTAGAAAAGGCATGTGACCTTAGTACTCTCTGAGTGGGGCTGATGACCTTACTATTAGAAGGAGGTTTAAAGGTGGAGCCACTCTTTTGGCTGGCTACAGCAGAGAGAATTTGGCATTTCGCCTTTAAGAATTTATTAATAGCTTCGTAGGTACACAATGAATGTTGCGACAGATCTGCTTCCCAATCTTTTAAAGTTTTAGTGTCTAAATTAGCACAAATAAGATGAATCAAAAATAGATCCCAATAGTCAACTGGTTGCGCCAAATTTGCAAGCGCACGAATATGAAGTTCTGCAGCATCGATCAGATTACGAAGCGAGCCAAGATTATCAGCTTGGACAATAGGTAAATTGAATAAACCCTGTATGTGACGTTGAGTTTTTAAACGAGTGTTCCCAAACCGATCTCTGAGAAGAGCCAAAGCTACTTCATAATTTTCATTTGTCAACGTAAGCTCTTGGATGAGTTTAAGTGCGTTGCCTTGCAAGGACAAACGCAAATAATGAAACTTCTGTATTGAAGGAAGAGAATCGTTTTCGTGAATCAATGAATTGAATAATTCAAAAAATGGTCCCCATGTAGTTTCATCTCCGGTAAATTTAAGTAATTCTATTTTCGGTAATATAACACGGGAAGGAAAAGAAGAAGATTCTGAAGGAGTTTTCTCCTGCTTTTCCTGCAATGTTAAACTTCTTAAAAGTTGCTTTGCGTCTCCGAACCCTGTATAATATATATTTTCAACCTCACAGCGTTCACTTTGCTGGTCGGGATACTGTCTCTCAATATTACTTTGGATCTCATCATATTTCTCAAAGGCCTGTTCATAACCTTTCAGTCTTTGAGAAATTATGTCACTATTACGTTCTTTTTCCGTGAGCTCATATAGAAAAGTGCGAAAACGCGTTAACTTGCCTTTGACAGAAGCTCTGGCATTAATGAGTTTCTCGTCTATCGGCATTATGAAAGTTTGTTGTGTACTCACGACTATACTGTGAGCTGGTACACCTTGCTTCGGAAGAAGTTGACAGTCTGCCAGAAAAGAGAGTGCGGCTTCCCCTGCGGTGAAATGCGGGCCTGCTGTTTGTCTCCCTTCTCAGTGCCAACCATATACACTCGAGTTGAAACTTTCGAAGTAGATTAGAAAACACAATTTTTATAATATTAACACACTCAATGTT
This sequence comes from Meconema thalassinum, assembly GCA_946902985.2. Lineage (NCBI taxonomy): Eukaryota > Metazoa > Arthropoda > Insecta > Orthoptera > Tettigoniidae > Meconema > Meconema thalassinum. Next base: position 2,044,911,310 of record OX336388.2, read on the forward strand.
CAGTATGGCATTTAAATTTTGAATTAGTTCCAACATTAATTAATTTGAAGATTTTGTTAAACAGAATGTTTACAAGCATTCCCTGTTATCGGCATCAAATGATTATGTGAAGAACAGCCCAAATTCATACACATAAACGGGAGAACAGCATCAGGCTTAAGGCCTGGACAAAATAACTTCCTTAAGAGAAGCTTAGACTGAAAGGATTTGGCTGAGGAAATGCGGCCTGGTTCTTTCAATACCTTACTGAACATTGAGAGTAAATACAATATTTTTATTTATATGGTGAAACTCGCAAACACATTAATAAATAAGATTTAATTAATAAATTAATTATGTTGGCCCGCCTGGGGCAATTGCAAATGTTCATTAATTTAAATAGGTTGGCACAGCCATGTGCTATTAGACAAAAGTTCATTCTGCTTGATGCACACACAAATTTAATATATTCTTGCACTTGCTAGCAAAAACACTTAAAACGAAGATTATTAAAACAATAATAAAAGGCACAAACTTATCTTTTAGTGGCGATGACTAGAAAGCATACTGACGGAGACTGCCGTGGCCAACACTTGATTTTTGGCAGTAAAATTTGAGATGTCCAGCATCAGGGAATTAACCTTGCCAGGCCGATCTTCTGCTTCACCAGCGTGGTACATTGTTTAACATCGTTAGGTTTGATGTTATTTCTAGAATGCCAAATAACATGGAGTATATAACTGCGATTTGGCGCAGCTTCTTGCAGTTTGGAGTAAAGTGTAGAATGCACTTTCTCAGTGCAGAAGTTCTCTGCTGTTGCGGTGCATGGTAGTTTCAACCATGAAATGTAGCTTAGGCCTGAAGTTTAGAATGCCCCGGAGAAGGGCGGAAGGCACGAATGCCTATCGCAGGTTGAAGAAAGTTGAAGAAGGAATGCGGATGGGGAGCAAAACGCCGCCACTTAAATAATAGCATCATAGAAGCGTCTGGAAGCCTACAGGCTGGCGGGCGATGATTGGCCAGGGCAAGCTGTGACGTCCGTCAGGCAGGAAGGCAGCAAGCAAGGTGACACCCCTTTCAGTATGCGAGAGTATGCTGGAGGCGCATGACCTTAAACATGCTGAGGTAAGAGTCTTAGATGTATATAGATAGAGTGAACACTAGTAATAGACAACATAATATTGACAGAAATGAATAAATACATATTGCTCGTTCGGTGGTCTCAAAAGCATTTGACCGACAAATGCAGAACGAAAGAAAAACACACTATAAACATCACGAAAGTGATCACATCTAAAGGTACCTTTTGGTCACCCAAGCGAGACAAGGGCGAAAAACGAGTTTTTCGAAAAAACATCCTTAGGGGTGGTTTTTACTGCCCACTTCCCCACGTTGGGCGCCATTTTAAAGATAACCAGCCCCACGTTGGGACTAGTCCATTTAAAAGATATACAAGGATTATCTTTAAATAAAATGTATATTGTGTCGGCGGGCTGCAGTCACGTTTACCTATCACTGACTTTTACTCCTAGACTTAATATTGACCGACTTTCTTGTGATCCAGTGCTCATATCTTAGTACCTTTCATAGGTTTCCCCTGTACCCATCTTGCATGGATAATGCTCGATCACGACCTGGCTTGCTGCTGCGGTTCGGGGCATGTTACGTCCAACCCACAACCTGATCTTACATTTAGATATGATAGCACTTTTCAGGACCTACAAGACTAAATCGAAAACCAAACATGTTACAAATTACATGAGTTTATTCATAAAACCTCCCAGGAACAAATACAAAATCTGTAAAACATCAAGATTTTGGAAAATCCATAATAAAATCATCAAAAATCCGTAAACTTTCTCAAAAATTCACATAACTCTACATTGTCGCTTTATCTTGCTTAGGTGGTATTTACATCTGAGTATCAATATATATCTCCTTTTCGCAACATATTATTAAGGCATAGGGCGTGCCTATCATTTCATAACAATTGTACGCTAAGGCTTTACGGATATTTAACCGTATTATCCATAACCCTTCTGGGCTTTGATTTATTCTTATTTCATTTTGAATTATTGTATTATCATTCACTTTTAACTGTATTAACTCTTCCGATAAGCCTTAGGTTTCACATAACAAATAAACACTTTAAAATAACTACATGCCATGTCCTCGAACTCATGTCCTTCCACTATTTATTTCATGCAGTAAGGTGGTTTATTAATGATGTATCATATGCTATCATTATTTCATTACTCAGTTATTTAAAAACTCAATAATTATTCTACCCGTTTTACTTCACACCTTTCTTCAGGCAGGAATCGAATATTAAGTAACAAACTTATTCTTTGACTACTATGGTCAAATATTATCGAAATTTTACAAACTTAGTGAGGGGATGCTTTTCAAAAATCCACCAATTCAATTATTTACTTTATAATTTCATAGCACCTTTATTTAACAAACTTGCATATTCCATTACCATTTATTAATATCTATTCAGCACCTACAACTCCTGTATACAAAGCATTCATTGTATTCGTCACCCCTCATGGTTGGAACGGTCTGCGTGGCGGCTAGACTTCCCCCACCCTCTCGTTTAACTGTGATTTACGACCCTGTCCTCGTCACAATCATTCCCCTTGCAACTCTCAAATGGTTACTTCTTCTTAAAAGGCGTATGAAAATCCAATTTATCACATTATTTCAACGACTCTGTCCCTCACTTGACTCATTATTCAATTCACTTTCCTTATAACCAATGCCATAAATAGAGATCACGACGCATTATATATTTATTAGGAGAAAACAAGAGATCATCACCATTCCGTGCTTTTGTCCCTTTCATAGGCAAGCAATGAGGTATCCCAATCACTCCTCATCCCTATCCTATCATTTTATTCATTCAACACGTTTTCATTTGGTCGGATATAACACATCGATGCTGGCAAAGAACGGGTTATATGACACTAGGCTTTGAGACTTCCTTATGCCTCCCCAGTTGTTGCCATAACTCGTAGAAACTCTTAAACCTTCCAGATTACTACACACATATTTAGCAAATCCCAACGGGTCTTACATCGTAAACATTACCCTGAATCGGAATCTACCGTCCGATCAGGTGGGTCACACCCTCGTAAATACAACAACAATACCGACGATTTCCGACAATTATACTTTTTTCATCTCTCAAATTATGCAGGTTATAGGATATATTCATTTGCTATCATAATATTACTTTATTCATTTCTTATAGGCCTATTTCGGCAACACAACTTTTATAAAAACTTGGACTATCATCGCATCTTTGACAACTCAACTTGCTCGCATTAGCATTTACTTCAACATAGCTTATGGCTCATAACTTCCTATTACATTTTCACGGTGTTCGATTTTCACTTACTACTTTAGCTCATTACATTTATTTGCTGAATAGCGTTATTATTTCATTATTTTTACGGTATCCCCAAAGATCCTTCAATTACTTCAATTATTTCAACTCGAGTTTATTATTTTCATTAATATTCATTACTTCATTATTAACTTGTGGAATAAAACTATTCAATTCAACATTTAGTATTTCGGAGTCTAAAAACTCAATATTCATTATTTCGGAGTATAAGAACTCAACTTTTATTATTATTATGGTTCTTATTCCATTTACTTTACTTTCATTTATCTGGAGTAATTTTACGTCCCATTTACATTATTATATTCGATTCCTCCTTTCAGATTTCATTTCATTATTACTTAATCATATTTCGGGTTTTCATTATTATTATTATTATTATTATTATCATTACCTTTTGCACTTCGATAATTATTCTTCACCTTTTAACAAACCATCTTGGCGGTTTCTTTTTTTTTACATCTTAACATTACTTGGTTATTCATTAGTGCATACTTTTCATACATTTTTATAAATTCACTGACTAGCATATGATGCAATCATTAAATATAGTAGACATTATTTTTTGACTCACCCTGTTGTTCAGCTCATGACATGGTCTTTGGATGGCTTATCCATACACTTCCTCAGCACTTCATCACTACACTAAAATAGGCCTTTTTCAATCTATGGTCTTCAAGTTGACACACGTACATATTTCTATACATTTTACACTGCTTTTTATAACATTTATAACACTAAAAAGAAATTCACTCAATTAATATTTTACACTTTCACCCGGACCCAAATCTCAGCGTACTGTGGCGGTAACATCACGATGCTGGTGACCCTAGATAGTCTTTTTCTATACTGCTTTGGACGTGTGATCTCTCCTACTCACCCTACTTTTAGGTAAGTCTCTTTTCTTCCTATTCTTCCTAATATCGTGCCTGTCTTTCGTTCGAATACTTTCTTATAAAACTTTTTCACTTGTTAATGTGTATTTGTCTATCTGCTATAACTCTATACTTTTGATATTTACAGTTGCTCCTATCGCAATCTTACAGTTTTTTTCTATCTTAGCCTTCCGCGAAGACTGTGCACTTCTTCTTTAGGATTTGTGTCCCTTCAAATGTTCTGTTTTATCGAACCTACGTCCTCTGACGTTTCACTGGTTGGCTGTAATAAAATGTTCTGGGGTTCCCCTCTGGTCATATTGTCTCTTTCTGCGTGGTGTAACTTTCTATCGCTCACTAGCTATTTATTTGAGCTCGAACCTACGTTCTGAATTCACCAACTCCTTCAACGTCTTTCTACTGTACTTTCACACTCTGTTTTAAAGTCTTTAGTGTGCTTTCGCGTCTTGTAATCTGACGTATCCTAACGAGACTTGGTCTTGAACCAATGTAACTTCGTTAAACTACACTCGAAATTTAGTGATTTGCCTATCGCAACTTGTATTGTACTTTGCCTCTTCTGAGGTTCGAATTCTAATGTCTTTGAGTACAGTTTCTTCCCTTGAGGTTCCGATAATATCGTTAATTACCGTAACCTTTCACCGAGGCTTGATCTAACTGATCGTACTAAATAACTTTCTATTACATGCCTGCACTAAGACTTTTTGTAAACTGATGAACTTTGCGTAGCGTACTTATATTGTGGTCTCTCGCAGACTGATGAAACTTCCTCTAACGTACCTCTACCAAGGCTCTCGCTCGACTGATGAACTTCATACTTTGGCCTGGGCTTAAAGCCTATTTATTCATTTTGGGACAGAAATTAGTCCCTGACAATGCCGGGAATTCAACTCCTGAGTCCTGGCTCTAATTTTGTCTATATTTTAATTCCAAGTGTAATTGGTAATAATATTACAATTGCCTGCTGGTGGAACGAGAATTGTTCACGGGTTTATTTTTAATTAATTTAAATATTTAGTATCCACTCCCCTCAAGTCCAAACCCTCATCCACGTGGTGAGAGACGGGCAACGGCATGAAGTAGGAGATTGCCTGTAGGGGTGAAGTACAGTGGGGACTTTGTGTGCCCCGGGACCGCTGCGGTAGCTGTGAAGGCTCTATGGGAACCCTGAAAAGTGACGGCTGACGGGGCTCTGGTGAAGCTACGATAGGCCTAGCAAGCCAGTAGTGGATATCAATTTTGCTTTCACAACAGGAACAAGCCTCGGAAAGGACGGATGCAAACGACGACGACCCGGATATGCTAATGGACTACGAGTTGGGACATTAAACAAACAGACACTGACAGGAAAGGTGGAGGAGATTGTAGATGTGATGGAGAGAAGAAAACTGGATATACTGGGCTTGGCAGAAACAAGATGGAAAGGAGAAGGTCGCAGAGAACTGAGGAAAGGGTACCGGTTGTACTGTATTGGGAACAGTGAAGGAAGGAGCAGTGGAGTAGGAGTAGTTTTGAGAGATGGAATGAAGGAAGAGGTAAAGGGAATAAGTGACAGGATCATGAAGATCAGAGTAACTTTAAAGGGAAGAAGCCAGGAGATAGTCCAGGTATATGCCCCTCAAGTTGGATGTACAGCTCAAGAGAAGGAAGACTTTGAGGAGGAGCTACAACAGCAGTTGAATGGTCAGAGCATCATTGTCATGGGAGATTTGAATGCACATGTAGGAAGGGAAAGGCAAGGATATGAAAAAGTATTGGGAGCAGAAGGATGGGGTAGCAGGAATGAAGAAGGGAGAAAGTTGCTGGATTTTTGCAAGAGAAACGGTTTAGTGGTAGGCAACTCCTGGTTCTGGAAGAAAGAAACCCACAAGGCAACGTGGTACAGCAGTGATTTAACAAAGAAATCTTTGGTAGATTACATGCTGTACGACTGGGAAATGAAGAGAAGTGTCAGAGATATAAAGGTAATGCCATCAGAGGCCTTAGATAGCGACCTCAGAATACTTGTAATGAACCTGGGAGTTGTTAAGGATAGCAAGAGGACAGAGTACCAGGAAAGGAGAATCAAAGTATGGAAACTCAAGGAAAAGGAACTCAAGGAAGAATTCCAGAAGATAATAAGGGAAAGGATGCCAACAGACAATCCTAAAAGTGGGGAAGAGGAATGGAAGCAATTCAAGAACACAATGGTGGAAGCTGCAGTGGAAGTATGTGGAAGAACAAGCAAGAGCGGTGTAAAGAGACACCATGGTGGAATGAGAGAGTAAAAGGAGCTGTGGGAAGGAGGAACAAGGCTATCAGAGTTTGGTTCCAGGAAAGAACTGATCTGGCAAGGAAAGATTATAAGATAAAGAAGAAAGAAGCAAACAAGATTGTCGCAGAGGAGAGGAAGAAGTGGATGGTAAAGTGGACAGAGATGATGGAGGAAGACAGCAGAGGAAATAAGAAAGTACTTTATGGGATGGTCAAAAGTAAGAGAAGAGGTCTGCGAGAGGATGTGGTAATGATGGACAAAAACGGAAATGAGGTACACAACAAAGAAACACTCAAGACAGTGTGGAAAGAGTACTTTGAGGATTTGCTGAATCCAAATGGTCATAGGGAGGAAGACAATGTATTGGAACATGGAGAAGACAACACAGGATTGGAAAAGGACCTGAATTGGAGAGAACTGGAGATGGCTATAGACAAGATGAAAGGAGGAAGGGCACCGGGTGTGGATGAAGTGAGTGTTGAAATGGTGAAGGCAGCAGGGGAGGTTGGGAAACAGTGGCTGTACCGTGTGACGAGGGTGATATGGAAGGAGAAAAAGACCCCAGAAGATTGGAAGAAAGGGTTAATTGTCCCAATATTTAAGAAAGGAAGCAGAAAGGAGTGCAGAAATTACAGGGGAGTCACACTCATACCTCACTGTGCCAAGATATATGAAATGATATTAGAAAGTAGAATACTAGCCAAAGTGGAGAGAAAATTGAGAGAGGAGCAGTATGGATTCAGACCTGAAGATCAACAGTGGATCTCATATTTTCAGTGAGACAGTGCCAGGAATACCACTACGAATTTGGAGAAGATCTGTTGATGCCTTCCTGGACATCGAAAAGGCCTATGATAGTGTGTGTAGGGAGAAGGTTTGGAAAGCAATGGAAAACATGGGAGTGGAAAAAGGGACTGTAGGCAGAGTGAAGGAGATGTATTGTGGAAGTGTGAGTTGTGTGAAAGTTGGAGGGGGAAGAACAGACTGGTTCAGACAAATGAGCGGCCTGAAACAGGGTAGTGCGCTGTCACCCCTTCTCTTTATTGTGGTTATTGACGAGATAATGACACGGATAGCAGGAAAGATAGGAGAAGATAAGATGAAAGCAATGGTGTTTGCAGATGATTTCATGGTCTGGGGAAACAAGGAGGAGGAAATTCAGGAGCAACTGAAGGCTTGGGAAGAAACAGTGGGAGAGTAAGGATGGAAGTTCAACATCAGTAAATGTGAGATCCTGTTAACAACCAGGAAAAAGGACAGACCAATGAGTGGAATAACACTTGGAGGTGGACAGCTGAAGAAGGTGGAAAGTCTCAAGTACTTGGGAAGTATAGTGGAGGAAAATTCTTCCTAATATCGTGCCTGTCTTTCGTTCGAATACTTTCTTATAAAGCTTTTTCACTTGTTAATGTGCATTTGTCTATCTGTTGATATTTACAGTTGCTCCTATCGCAATCTTACAGTTTTTTTTTCTATCTTAGTCTTCCGCGAAGACTGTACACTTCTTCTTTAGGATTTGTGTCCCTCAAATGTTCTGTTTTATCGAACCTACGTCCTCTGACGTTTCACTGGTTGGCTGTAATAAATTGTTCTGAGGTTCCCCTCTGGTCATATTGTCTCTTTCTGCGTGGTGTAACTTTCTATCGCTCACTAGCTATTTATTTGAGCTCGAACCTACGTTCTGAATTCACCAACTCCTTCAACGTCTTTCTACTGTACTTTCACACTCTGTTTTAAAGTCTTTAGTGTGCTTTCGCGTCTTGTAATCTGACGTATCCTAACGAGACTTGGTCTTGAACCAATGTAACTTCGTTAAACTTCACTCGAAATTTAGTGATTTGCCTATCGCAACTTGTATTGTACTTTGCCTCTTCTGAGGTTCGAATTCTAATGTCTTTGAGTACAGTTTCTTCCCTTGAGGTTCCGATAATATCGTTAACTACCGTAACCTTTCACCGAGGCTTGATCTAACTGATCGTACTAAATAACTTTCTATTACATGCCTGCACTAAGACTTTTTTAAACTGATGAACTTTGCGTAGCGTACTTATATTGTGGTCTCTCGCAGACTGATGAAACTTCCTCTAACGTACCTCTACCAAGGCTCTCGCTTGACTGATGAACTTCATACTTTGGCCTGGGCTTAAAGCCTATTTATTCATTTTGGGACAGAAATTAGTCCCTGACAATACCGGGAATTCAACTCCTGATTCCTGGCTCTAATTTAGTCTATATTTTAATTCCAAGTGTAATTGGAAATAATATTACAATTGCCTGCTGGTGGAACGAGAATTGTTCACGGGTTTATTTTTAATTAATTTAAATAGTTAGTATCCACTCGACGGACCAGCCTAATTCTCCTTGCCGTCCGCGGGTAACATTCCGCTCACATTCCAATAACGTTTTCCTTAGCATGCATTATCTGAAGTGTCTTATTTCAAGTCTGCCAACCTTCCGATTTTTGCCGTCCCTGACTCTCTTCTGACGTCAGATTTAATAACTTTGGGAGTTTATTTTGTTAAGTTTAATGGTTGTAAGTCCCCCTCTGTATGCTTCAAAACCTCGCTGAATTGACAATATCCGGGGCCTAGTTTCAAGTACCTCTTGAGAAAGTATTTTCCCCCATAACTGTTGCACTCGAAAAGTAATAATTATCTTTGAGTTGCTTATTCATCGGAATGTCGAGTGTAACTTGTAGCCTCTTGACTCTGCATCCCTCTAGTTCTTTTACGGCTTCCTTAAAGGCTCTTTTCACTTAAACTGTCCGGCTAATGGGAGTTTATGTGTTTAAAAAGACCACCTGCGTTTCCTGCAATGTCTCTGTGGCTGTTTCCCAGTAAGCTCACCTTCGTTACTTCTTGTGGTCTTTATAAAATTCTAAAATATCTTCCTATGAACGGTCCGGGGTTCATTTTGTGCCTTTACCCACATGGGCACAATTCCCTCCTTCAAGGATAAATAAATGGTCGAAATTTTGAGAAAATGTATTTATCCCAAAAATGTATTTCCTTTGGTTCTTAAACACTTTATGTTAGCTTTACTTAGTTCATCTGCAAGGGTACGCTCTGTCCCTGCCCGTTTTAAGTATTCAGTCACTCTTCAGTTTTCATCCTCGTTACACCTCATTTTCTACTAAGACATTAATTTATAATATTGGTTAGGCTTGCTCCTGCCCGTTTTCACTCCAAATGCATAATCTCTTCCCAATTTCTAAGTTTCTCATTTTCCTCTCTTATTTCATCATTCTCATCCTCAAATTCTCGGGCTAATTCTTTAGCTCCTCGTAGCACTTCTTTAAACTACCTTCACAATCTAACTATTCCCATTTCTTCCTTTTCTCAATCTCAATATTTTTCTATTTCCACCTGGGCTACTAGGGTTTGAATAAGTTCTTCATATTCTTTTGGAGGATGGTAAAGTTTCAAATTCGTAGCGTTCATGATCATCTTGTGATCTATTACGAGATGCTGAACTTAATACGCATTATTCTTGAGATCTTTGATTATCCTATAAGGTCCATCATAATTCTTGCGAAATTTCTTATAAACGCGATTTTCTGGTTCCGAAATTGCTGGTCTTTTCTCGAGCACTAGTTCACCTTCTACTAGTGGTCTGTGATATCCCTTATGGCGATTACTCTTTTGCCTTTTTCAGCCTGAGCTTTCAAATACCCATACGTCCGTCTAATTATTATCTCTCTTCCTATTTGGGCATCACTGAATGTGGGTAATATCTGATCCCATGGCCTTTCTGGTTTCAATTACATCGGCTTGTCGTTTGTTTTCTATCTCCTGAATGTCCCCTGACAATTTATCAATTTTTCCTTCTAAATCCCGCTTGGATTCCTCGCATTGTTTTCTAACTGTGAATTAACTTGTATCTTTAATCGCTCAAAATTTTCATTCACAACAGCTATTTTCTCGTCCAATGTTTTTGTAAGAGACTCATTTATTTTCTCGAATTTATCGTCAATAAGCTCTTTAGTTTCCCTCATTATAATATTAATCTTTTTATCAATCCTATCTAGGCGCGTGTTTACATTCACTTGTGCGTCTGAGATTTGGTTTACATTGGTTTGTATATCACTTATGCTTTGTTTCATTGGCTCTATTTGAGCTTGAAATTTCTTACCCATTGTATTTAATTGAACATGTATATCACTCAGCTTGGTGTCCATTTTATCATTTATATCACCAAGCTTTGTATCTATCTGGCTGTTCACATCATCAATTCTTGTGTTTACATTACTGATTTCAGTGTTACATTACAGATTTCAGTGTTTAGAATTTCAAAGTTTTGTTTACATTCTAAACTACCCTTGTTGATACTTTCTTGAGCAGCTTCTTGGCTGTCCTGAAGCTTATTGTCCAAGGCTTCAAATTGTTTATTATTGTCCTCTCTATTTTCCTGAAGCTTCTTTTGAAGCGTCATGTCCACGGCTTCATTAATACTCTCTTTGTTTTCCTAAGATGTCAGGTCCATGCTCTCCTGTAATTTCAGAGCATTTTTCTTTGCATCCTACCTCAATTTTTCCAGGAGATTTTGCATCTCCACACTCATAGCCATTCTGTTTTCAAATATAATTTGAGAATAGATGGGCTACTGACATCCAAAAACCAGTCATGCACATGAAATAACGTGATGTTCGATTAGCATGTTAAAGTGTTGTGTTTTAAATTCTTTAAATTGAAGTTGCGAATGGGTGCATACGCGTACGAACCCGTTTCGCATTTCTCTCCTTCAAAACTCTAAGCAAGATATTCAGATTTGACAAAAATCAAAATTTTTCGAGTTTTTTTTAATGGAAAAATCGAGTTTTTCCTGGTTTTACTGAAGGAAAAAACCGCCTCACGAATCTGGGCGCCATTTTAAGGATAGGTGTTGTACATCTAAAGGTACATTTTGGTCACCCAAGCGAGACATGGGCGAAAAACGAGTTTTTCGAAAAAACATCCTTTGGGGTGGTTTTACTGCCTATTTCCCCACGTTGGGCGCCATTTTAAAGGAAACCAGCGCCACGTTGGGACTAGTCCATTTAAAAGATATACAGGGATTATCTTTAAATAAAATGTATATTGTGTACACGTTGGAACCAGTATCGAAGAAGAAGGAATGAGAAGAGTACATGGAGGTTGGGGATTTGATGCGAGAAATGAAGAAGGCGAGAGAGTGATAAATTTTGCCTCGGCTTCAGATCTGGCAATTTGTAACACCTTCTTCCAGAAAAGCGAGAGGCATCTATTGACATACAAAAGTGGAGGACGGGAAAGCCGAATAGATTTCCTCTTGTGCAGAAGAATACATCTGAAGGAGGTAAAGAACTGCAAAGTCATACTAGGGGAAGACGTGAATCCAAAGCACAGAGTGCTGGTGCTGGACTATGTATGCACAGGCATGAAGAAAAGAGCAGTACGGAAAATGACTCCAAGAATCAAATGGTGGAGATTAAAAGATCCAATTTTGGGAAGTGAATTCAAGGACAAGGTGCTCCAAGAAACACATTTAGTGGAGGGAGTTCAGAAATGGTGGACAGTAAATGCTGAGGCTATCAGGAAAGTTGGTGTGGAAGTTCTGGGTAAGACGTCTGGGAAAGGCGCTCCACTTGATAAAGAAACATGGTGGTGGAATGATGAGGTCCAGGATACGATCAAGGCGAAAAGACAAGCCAAGAAGGCCTGGGAAGAATCTGGAATGACCAAAGACAGAGAACACTACAGACAAGCAAACAAAGCTGCGAAAAGAGCAGTTGGAAGAGCAAAGGCAATGGCATGGAATGAAGTCTACGAAAATCTAGAGACCAAAGAAGGCGAGGCAAAGCTCTTCAGAATTGCTAAGGCACGGGACAGAGCATCAAAAGATCTTCCCCACATCAAGCAAATAAAGAATGAACAAGGAATGGTAATTCGAGATGAGAACCAAATTAAGAAGAGATGGGAGGAGTACTTTGAAAAGCTGCTTAATGAGGAGAATAAAAGGCTTGTGTTTGAAGATGGTATTCAAAATTATAATTGAACAACTAACATTTGCAGGGTAGAGATTGTAACTGCTATGAAGAAAATGAAAAGTGGAAAAGCAACGGGCCCCGATGAAATCCCCGTAGAGGCCTGGAAATGCCTGGGAGAAGTGGGAATAGATATGTTGCTGAGCCTATTCCAACAAATATTTCAAGAGGAAATAATGCCCAACGGATGGCGGAAGAGTACCATAATTCCCATCTATAAAGAAAAGGGGGACATTCAGGATTGTGCAAATTACAGAGGAATAAAACTCATGTCGCACACTATGAAGATCTGGGAAAAAGTCATTGAAGGTAGGCTTAGGCAAGAGACAACAATAGCAGAAAAACAGTTTGGATTTATGCCAGGGAAAGGAACCACAGATGCCATTTTTTTCTCTGAGACAGCTCATGGAAAAACACAGGGAAAAGAAGAAAGAATTGCATATGGTGTTCATAGATCTAGAGAAGGCTTATGATCGTGTCCCCCGTCAAGAAGTATGGAGATGCATGAGATTCAAGGGAGTACCAGAGAAGTATGTGCGCATTATCCAGGACATGTACCATGGGGCAAAGACGCAAGTTAGAAGCAGTGTAGGGCTAACGGGAACCATACCAGTTGAAGTTGGTCTCCATCAAGGATCTGCACTGAGTCCCTATATCTTTGATCTGATAATGGATGTTATCTCTGAAAGCCTTAGAGAACCTGCTCCTTGGTGCATGCTATTTGCAGATGACATTGTACTATGTAGCACTAATCAAGAACAACTCGAACTTAAACTAGAACACTGGAGAAAAGCATTAGAGGACAGGGGTCTTAAAATCAGCCGGAATAAGACTGAATACATGTGCCTCGGTGGAAAGGGAAATGACAGTGTGAAGATGGACGGAAATCAGCTCCAAGCAAGTAATAGTTTCAAGTACCTTGGATCAACGGTATCTGACGATGGCAATCTAGACCTGGAAATTACCCACCGAATTCAGGCTGCCTGGTTAAACTGGAAAAGGTTGTCTGGTGTCCTCTGTGACAGGAGACTAAATGTCCAAGTAAAGGGGAGAGCCTATAAAAGTGTGGTGAGACCTGCCATGCTATATGGAGCAGAAACTTGGCCAATAGTACAGTCGCAAAATAAACGGCTGGATGTAGCCGAAAGGAAAATGCTGAGATGGATGTGTGGTGTTACTAGGAAAGACCACATCAAGAACAGCTTCATACGAGGAAGTGTCAAGGTAACCCAAGCATCAAGGAAAGTTCAAGAAAGGCGGTTGCTCTGGTATGGTCACATTAAGCGCAGGGATGAGACCTATGTGGGAAGAAGAGTGCTGGATCTTGAGCTGGAGGGCAGGAGGGAGAGAGGCAGACCTAGAAGAAGATGGATGGACTGCGTGCGGGAAGACTTCGCAGAAAAGCAGTTAACCGAAAACACCATTTGGGACCGAGGGAAATGGAAAAGACTTGCCAAAAACGTCGACCCCGCTTGAGCGGGAAAAGAAGAAGAAGAAGAAGAAGAAGAAGAAGATTGTGTACGGCGGGCTGCAGTCACTTTTACCTATCACTGACTTTTACTCCTAGACTTAATATTGACCGACTTTCTTGTGATCCAGTGCTCATATCTTAGTACCTTTCATAGGTTTCCCCTGCACCCATCTTGCATGGATAATGCTCGATCACGACCTGGCTTGCTGCTGCGGTTCGGGGCATGTTACGTCCAACCCACAACATGATCTTACATTTAGATATGACACTTTTCAGGATCTACAAGACTAAATCGAAAACCAAACATGTTACAAATTACATGAGTTTATTCATAAAAACTCCCAGGAACAAAAACAAAATCTGTAAAACATCAAGATTGTGGAAAATCCATAATAAAATTATCAAAAATCCATAACCTTTCTCAAAAATTCACATAACTCTACATTGTCGCTTTATCATGCTTAGGTGGTATTTACATTTGAGTATCAATATATATCTCCTTTTCGCAACATATATTAAGGCATAGGGCGTGCCTATCATTTCATAACAATTATACGCTAAGGCTTTACGGATATTTAACCGTATTATCAATATCCCTTTTGGGCTTTTATTTATTCTTATTTCACTTTGAATTATTTTATTATCATTCACTTTTAACTTATTAACTCTTCCGGTAAGCCTTAGGTTTCACATAACAAATCAACACTTTAAAATAACTACATGCCATGTCCTCGAACTCATGTCCTTCCACAATTTATTTCATGCTGTAGGGTGGTTTATTAATGATGTATCATATGCTATCATTATTTCATTACTCAGTTATTTAAAAACTCAATAATTAGTCTACCCGTTTTACTTCACACATTTCTTCAGGCAAGAATCGAATATTAAGTAACAAACTTATTCTTTGACTACTATGGACAAATATTATCGAAATTTTACAAACTTAGTGTGGGGATGATTTACAAAAACCCACCAATTCAATTATTTACTTTATAATTTCATAGCACCTTTAATTAGCAAACTTGCATATTCCATTACCATTTATTAATAGCTATTCAGCACCAACAACTCCTATATACCAAGCATTCATTGTATTCGTCACCCCTCATGGTTGGAACGGTCTTCGTGGCGGCTAGGATTCCCTCACCTTCTCGTTTAACTGTGATTTAAGAACCTGTCCTCGTCTCATTCATTCCCCTTGCAACTCTCAAATGTTTACTTCTTCTTAAAAGGCATATGAAAATCCAATTTATCACATTATTTCAACAACCCGGTCCCTCACTTGACTCATTATTCAATTCACTTTCCTTATAACCAATGACATAATTAGAGATCACGACGCATTATATATTTATTAGGAGAAAACAAGAGATCATCACCATTCCGTGCTTTTGTCCCTTTCATAGGCAGGCAATGAGGGATCCCAATCATTCCTCATCCCCATCCTATCATTTTATTCATTCCACACGTTTTCATTTGGTCGGATATAACACAACGATGCTGGCAAAGAACGGGTTATATGACACTAGGCTTTGAGACGTCCTTATGCCCCCCCCCCCCCCAGTTGTTGCCATAACTCGTAGAAACCCTTAAACCTTCCAGATTACTACACACATATTTAGCAAATCCCAACGGGTCTTACATCGTAACACATTACCCTGAATCGGAATCTACCGTCCGATCAGGTGGGTCACACCCTCGTAAATACAACAACAATACCGACGATTTCCGACAATTATACTTTTTTCATCTCTCAAATTATGCAGGTTATAGGATATATTCATTTGCTATCATAATATTACTTTATTCATTTCTTATAGGCCTATTTCGGCAACACAACTTTTATAAAAACTTGGACTTTCATCGCATCTTTGACAACTCAACTTGCTCGCATTAGCATTTACTTCAACATAGCCTATGGCTTATAAATTCCTATTACATTTTCACGGTGTCCGATTTTCACTTACTAATTTAGCTCATTACATTTATTTGCTGAATAGCGTTATTATTTCATTATTTTTACGGTATCCCCAAATATCCTTCAATTACTTCAATTATTTCAACTCGAGTTTAGTATTATTATTTTCATGAATATTCATTACTTCATTATTAACTTGTGGAATGAAACTATTCAATTCAACATTTATAATTTCGGAGTCTAAAATCTCAATATTCATTATTTCGGAGTATAAGAACTCAACTTTTATTATTATTATGGTGCTTATACCATTTACTTTACTTTCGTTTATCTGGAGTAATTTTACTTCCCATTTACATTATTATATTCGATTCCTCCTTTCAGATTTCATTTCATTATTACTTAATCATCTTTCGGGTTTACATTATTATTATTATTATTATTATTACCTTTTGCACTTCGATAATTATCATTCACCTTTTTACAAACCATCTTGGGGGTTTCTTTTTTTACATCTTAACATTACTTGGTTATTCATTAGTGCATACTTTTCATACATTTTTTATAAATTCACTGACTAGCATATGATGCAATCATTAAATATAGTAGACATTTTTTTGACTCACCCTGTTGTTCAGCTCATGACATGGTCTTTAGATGGCTTATCCATACATTTCTTCAGCACTTCATCACTACACTAAAATAGGCCTTTTTCAATCTATGGTCTTCAAGTTGACACACGTACATATTTCTATACATTTTACACTGCTTTTTATAACATTTATAACACTAAAAAGAAATTCACCCAATTAATATTTTACACTTTCATACGGACCCAAATCTCAGCGTACTGTGGCGGTAGCATCACGATGCTGGTGATCCTAGATAGTCTTTTTCTATACTGCTTTGGACGTGTGATCGCTCCTACTCCTCCTACTTTTAGGTAAGTCTCTTTTCTTCCTATTCTTCCTAATATCGTGCCTGTCTTTCGTTCGAATACTTTCTTATAAAGCTTTTTCACTTGTTAATGTGTATTTGTCTATCTGCTATAACTCTATACTTTTGATATTTACAGTTGCTCCTATCGCAATCTTACAGTTTTTTTTTCTATCTTAGTCTTCCGCGAAGACTGTACACTTCGTCTTTAGGATTTGTGTCCCTTCAAATGTTCTTTTTTATCGAACCTACGTCCTCTGACGTTTCACTGGTTGGCTGTAATAAATTGTTCTGAGGTTCCCCTCTGGTCATATTGTCTCTTTCTGCGTGGTGTAACTTTCTATCGCTCACTAGCTATTTATTTGAGCTCGAACCTACGTTCTGAATTCACCAACTCCTTCAACGTCTTTCTACTGTACTTCCACACTCTGTTTTAAAGTCTTTAGTGTGCTTTCGCGTCTTGTAATCTGACGTATCCTAACGCGACTTGGTCTTGAACCAATGTAACTTCGTTAAACTTCACTCGAAACTTAGTGATTTGCCTATCGCAACTTGTATTGTACTTTGCCTCTTCTGAGGTTCGAATTCTAATGTCTTTGGGTACAGTTTCTTCCCTTGAGGTTCCGGTAATATCGTTAACTACCGTAACCTTTCACCGAGGCTTGATCTAACTGATCGTACTAAGTAACTTTCTATTACATGCCTGCACTAAGACTTTTTGTAAACTGATGAACTTTGCGTAGCGTACTTATATTGTGGTCTCTCGCAGACTGATGAAACTTCCTCTAACGTACCTCTACCAAGGCTCTCGCTCGACTGATGAACTTCATACTTTGGCCTGGGCTTAAAGCCTATTTATTCATTTTGGGACAGAAATTAGTCCCTGACAATGCCGGGAATTCAACTCCTGAGTCTGGGCTCTAATTTGGTCTATATTTTAATTCCAAGTGTAATTGGTAATAATATTACAATTGCTTGCTGGCGGAACGAGAATTGTTCACGGGTTTATTTTTAATTAATTTAAGTAATTAGTATCCACTCGACGGGGCCAGCCTAATTCTCCTTGCCGTCTGCGGATAATCTTCCGCTCACATTCCAATAACGTTTTCCTTAGCTTGCATTATCTGAAGTGTCTTATTTCAAGTCTGCCAATCTTCCGATTTTTGCCGTCCCTGACTTTCTTCTGACTTCAGATTTAATAACTTTGGGAGTATATTCTGTTAAGTTTAATAGTTGTAAGTCACCCCTCTGTATGCTTCAAAATCTCGCTGAATTGACAATATCCGGGGCCTAGTTTCAAGTACCTCTTGAGAAAGTAGTTTCCCCCATAACTGTCGCATTCGAAAAGTAATAATTTTCGTTGAGTTGTTTATTCATCGGAATGTCGAGTGTAACTTATAGCCTCTTGACTCTGCATCCCTCTAGTTCTTTTATGGCTTCCTTAATGACTCTTTTCACTTAAACTGTCCGGCTAATGGGAGTTTATGTGTTTAAAATGACCACCTGCGTGTCCAGCAATGTCTCTGTGGCTGTTTTCCAGTGAGCTCATCTTCGTTACTTCTTGTGGTCTTTATAAAATTCTAAAATATCTTCCTATGAACGGTCCGGCGTTCATTTTGTTCCGTTACCCAAATGGGCACAGGACAAGTTGTCCGGGCTTGTAGGGCGTGGTCCAGGAAGGTAGTTATCCCCCGACGTTTCACCGAAAACTGCATCAGACATTAACAAGGATCCGCTCCTTTCGTTAGTCACCCGCCGGGAGATAACATCCTGCCTGGACCACGACCTACAAAAAATAGGTCACCCTTTTAGAGGTTACCTATTCACTCAAGACGTGTTGTGGCAAAAGTGCATATGGTGTACATGAAATGATTAAATATACAGATCAATAGGTCAAGCGGTTCAGAGATACCAGTATCGTAACGTGGACATTTTTAAACTGGGCGCGATTTACACACATTTCTCATTAGGCGCTATTTTCCCTCGGCGCGATTTTGTTGTTGATTACTGTTTTGAACTGGAGTCGATCTTGTATAATTTCCTTTGTGTTGTTATTGACTTTCATTGAGAGAGCAAGGTTGAGGTTGGTGAGCCTGTCATTGTTCATTCTGTGAATGTGGCCGTAGAACTTAAATCGCCGTTTCATGAAGGTGTCAGTGATCTTTTCAGCATGCTGATAAAGTTCCCGAGATTTCCATTTCATCCAGATTCTTTCTGAGCGGACTGGACCCCGGATTTTCCTCAATATTTTCCTCTCTTGTTAATCTATGTCTTAAATAAGTTGTTGTTGCTTCATTTGAGGGGCTTGGTCATCGTGTTCATTCAACCCCGTGTACTTGAGTGTGTGCATGTATAGAATTTGTCTGATAACCTGTGTTATTGTGGTGTCTATAGTAGCGTGGGCATTTGCAATGCAGGTGTGGATTGGGAAGGAGGTGGAGTTAGGAACCATCCTGGCATTTACTTGGAGTAGAAGTGGGAAACCACGGGGAACCACTGCCAGGATGATTGCGGTGGGAATCGAACCCGCCTCTTCTCACTTTTGCATCGCGAGGCTGAGTGTACCCTGTTTCAGCCCTCAGACGGAATTAAATATCTTGGCAGAGCTGGGAATCGACCTCCACCACGAGGTGGACTTTTTAATAAGTGATCTGCCTCCAATGACCAACGATTCCGAGGCGTATAGGGTTTCAGGTTTGTTGACTGTATTGATATACAATTTTCATGAGAAAATTGTATATTCAATGCCAAGGTAAGGTTATAATTGCTTTGGAATGGAGTTTCAACTCCCATAGTGCACTGGCTTGCTCGTGACGCGGATACACATGTGTCAAATACGTCTTGCAATGGCCTTCCCAGTGTGCACTAGACAGTGTCTTGGTGAGGTGTGCTTTAACCAACTGAAGAGCCCAATAGCACACCGGGGCGAAACACTGTCATCTTGTTGAGTTATGCCGGAACATTTAGCACTATTTGTGTTTAAATAGACTGTATTGATGTCTTTATTTTGCGTTCCTGGATATTGATTTATTTTTGTTATGCTCCAGGTGATTCTTTAGGCCTTCTGTAATTTTTGAAATTCTCATTTTGTTTGTCTCATGATTCATTTCTGATAGCTGAATTACTTCTCCTACGCACTGGAATTTATGTTCGATCAATTTTGCCGAATTTAGTCTTTAGATAACTACACTGCCGAAAAAAAAATGTCACCTGAAAAGACGACGTCGATGTTGATCCGATGACGGCAGATGCCACCAGTATCGAACCATGCTGAACATCCATATTAGTACGAGGTGTAGCCTCCACGGGCGGTAATGCAGGCACTAACTCTTGCATCCAGTCGATCATACAGGCGGCGAATACTGCCTTGGGATACGTTATTCCACGCCTGCTAGACCTGTTCGCACAGGTCTGTAAGAGTTGTGGATGGACGAGTCGCACGAGTCACTTGTCGGCCTATCATGTCCCACACGTGCTCCATTGTCGACAAGTCCGGCGACCGTGCTGGCCAGGGAAGTTGCTGCACGTCTTGCAGTGTACGTTGAGTTGCACGGGCAGTGTGTGGGCGAGCATTATCCCGTTGGAACAACACATCCCCTTCCTGATGCATGAACGGCAAAAGAACGGGTCTAACAACATCCTGCATGAACCGAGCGCTGGTTAGCGTTCCCTCCACAAACACCAAAGGTGAATGAGAGTTCTAGCTTATCGCACCCCAGACCATAAGACCTGGGGTGGGGCCAGTGTGTCTTGGACGAATGCACTCTACGAGACTGCGCTCACCAGGTCTACGTCGAACGCGCCAACGACCATCACTTGCGTGCAGGCAGAATCTGCTTTTATCGCTGAAGACCATGGCACGCCATTCCATCTTCCAAGTGACCCTCTGATGGCACCAGTCAAGCCGTGCACGTCGATGCTGTGGCGTGAGTGGAAGACGGGCTAGAGGTGTGCGTGCCCGTAGTCCCACTGCTAGTAACCGATTCGCAACAGTTCGTGTTGACACTTCTAGGCTCGCAAACC
The DNA here is from genome assembly GCA_946902985.2 of Meconema thalassinum. Classification (NCBI taxonomy): domain Eukaryota; kingdom Metazoa; phylum Arthropoda; class Insecta; order Orthoptera; family Tettigoniidae; genus Meconema; species Meconema thalassinum. The sequence goes on from OX336388.2 coordinate 2,044,932,200, forward strand.
CTCGTATCTGTGCTGTGGTAGCTGTACGATCTGCCACTGCTGTCCTTACAATACGACGATCCTGGCGGACGTCTGTGCTGCGAGGACGTCCAGAACCTCGTCTACGGCTGTGAGAATGTTCACTTGACCACTGATACCAGCACTGTTGCACAACTGACACAGAACGCCCAACTTGTGTGGCAATTCTCCGAAAGGACCATCCCACCACTCGAAAGGCCACAATTTGACCCCTTTCAAACTCGCTCAGTTGTCTGTAGGAAGCACCAGTGCGTCTCCGTGGCATTGTACCTGCTTGCTCCACACGTTTTCACCACAATGAGCGGTATGGCTGGAAACATTCCCTATTAAATGGTAGACACAGATGGTGCTCTGGTAGCTAAGCCACTACACTATCTGTTGGCGGACGACGTTGAAACCCTTATCAGTACATTTACTATCCCCCAGGTGGCATCTGCCGTCATCGGATCAACATCGACGTCGTCTTTTCAGGTGACTTTTTTTTTTCGGCAGTGTAGTTATCTAAAGACTAAATTCGGCAAAATTGATCGAACATAAATTCCAGTGCGTAGGAGAAGTAATTCAGCTATCAGAAATGAATCATGAGACAAACAAAATGAGAATTTCAAAAATTACAGAAGGCCTAAAGAATCACCTGGAGCATAACAAAAATAAATCAATATCCAGGAACGCAAAATGAAGACATCAATACAGTCATCAAACCTGAAACCCTATACGCCTCGGAATCGTTGGTCATTGGAGGCAGATCACTTATTAAAAAGTCCACCTCGTGGTGAAGGTCGATTCCCAGCTCTGCCAAGATATTTAATTCCGTCTGAGGGCTGAAACAGGGTACACTCAGCCTCGCGATGCAAAAGTGAGAAGAGGCGGGTTCGATTCCCACCGCAATCATCCTGGCAGTGGTTCCCCGTGGTTTCCCACTTCTACTCCAGGTAAATGCCAGGATGGTTCCTAACTCCACCTCCTTCCCAATCCACACCTGAATTGCAAATGCCCACGCTACTATAGACACCACAATAACACAGGTTATCAGACAAATTCTGTACATGCACACACTCAAGTACACGGGGTTGAATGAACACGATGACCAAGCCCCTCAAATGAAGCAACAACAACTTATTTAAGACATAGATTAACAAGAGAGGAAAATATTGAGGAAAATCCGGGGTCCAGTCCGCTCAGAAAGAATCTGGATGAAATGGAAATCTCGGGAACTTTATCAGCATGCTGAAAAGATCACTGACACCTTCATGAAACGGCGATTTAAGTTCTACGGCCACATTCACAGAATGAAAATGACAGGCTCACCAACCTCAACCTTGCTCTCTCAATGAAAGTCAAGAACATCACAAAGGAAATTATACAAGATCGACTCCAGTTCAAAACAGTAATCAACAACAAAATCGCGCCGAGGGAAAATAGCGCCCAATGAGAAATGTGTGTAAATCGCGCCCAGTTTAAAAATGTCCACGTTACGATACTGTTCTACTTACAAAACAAATCTAACCTGCAGCTTACGCCCTAGACTCCCTTGCTTGTAGTGCAATCTGTAATTTTCGTCATCTAACCAAGTAGCGACCAATGATTTCGTCCTGACCAATGGTTTCGTCCAGACAGTAGTCTAACCAAGTGGCGACTAATGGTTTCGTCCAGACCAATGGTTTCGTCCAGACAGTCATCTAACCAAGTAGCCACTAATGGTTTCGTCCAGACCAATGGTTTCGTCCAGACAGTCGTCTAACCAAGTAGCGACCAATGGTTTCGTCCGTATCAGCCACAAATACTCCAGGTAGAGACCGAGCTGGGCGCGATTTACAGGACACCCAACAACCATCAGTTTGCTGATATGATGATACCGTGATTAATCATGGACTGAAGAAAGGATGAATATTTTCATTGCCCAGATGAAGAGATTTTGGAAGAAAAAATCAACATCAGCCAAATAAATTCTATCTCGCTCAACTGGTGGCATAACAATGTAAAATAATAATAATGCAAGAAATATACTCGCGGATAGAGAAGGTCACAGACACAATACGAAAACGCAGAGTTTGCTTCTACGGTCATATACGACGGATGATCGACTCCCGATGGGCGAAGCGTATCTTCAGTATCTTTGACTCAAAACCAAAAACGACAATGCCATGGTACGTTAACGTCCAGAAAGATCTTAAAGAAATTGGGATACGAGCAGAAGATGCGCAAGACCGAAATCTTTACAGACCAGCCTTCAAGACGTTTGGGACTTTCCGGGACGAAAAACGGACAACTGGTGCGAACTGGACAGAAGAACGTCGTGCTAAACACAGTGAGCTCATGAAGACAATGTGGATCAAGCGAAAAATGAACAATCCCAGAATGTAAAATGAGGGCGATTAGCGAAATTGTATGAATGAATAATGCTATTGACTTAACGTCACGTGGAATTTCTGTGTCTTTAGAGAAATCCCGCTGCATGGGCGTGCGCGTTAAATCGTCCTCCAGGACTGCATGTTCAGTGGCTGGGTGTGGTTTCTACCCTGATGTTTCCACACTCCCTCCAGGCAAATGCCATGATAATACCGTATTGCAAAGTCCCAGGGATCCTAATTTATCCCCTGCCTTATGACATAGTTACAAGCACTACTACAGTCACCACAGAAACACAAGTTATTAGATAAATCCAACACACACCCAAGTACACGAGGATGATTGCTAAGTTGTCTCAAGCCCCCAAGGCTTTTAGGGACGACGGGGTGTCGGAATTTCGCCCTGGAAAGGGATCTTAAACGCACGAGTTATTTTAATGACACGAGGTTGTCGTTTTAAACACCCGAGTGAATCGGCAACGAACTCGCTGTCTTAGGTTTTGAAGACCAATTCTTAACCGACTGTACTGCTCAGCCTGACAATAGATGATCGAGTTTCTTTCTTAAGTGTTTTATTTGTATGTAGAGAACAGAGGAAAACATACAACGTTAGCACTGGTAATTGCCAAAAAACATTTATAGAGCCTTATCTGATATCCGTGCGTCAAATGTGTCTTAAGTCGCAAAATCCTTTGGCTGTACTGGAATTCATTTTACTTGGGTATTCCATTATTGAAATCTTTAAATAAGTTCCTCAGAACGGTTGTTAATACGGTAAAAATAGAAATATCCTTCTCAGAAAGCCAACTCGAACTTTGTCGTCAAACAAAAGCCTTGGTTTCTCCAATGTTAGCATAATGCGCACGCGCCACTATAGTGGTACAACATACTCAAATATTATCTGTCCACAACACGAGTTTACACAGCAAATATAATTTTCAAACACGAAGTCCATTTATGTGGACATACAAATGTTTGACAGATGTTCGGGTCGAGTTATAACCGGATTATGCAAAGAGTAAAGGTTGACCTTAAACTAGCACACATTCCCTCGTTACCCTAAGGTAACGGTTCACACATATACCACTGTTATAACTTTTCTTTCAAGACGTACAACCTTGATGTTGTTGTTGATTGTTGAGGGGCTTTGCGACATACTGGTCAAGTAGTCCCTACATACTTGGGTGTGTGTGGAATCTGTCTTACCACATGGATCATTGATATGGATGTAGTAGGGGATAGATAGATAGATAGATAGATTTTTATTAATTCCATTTGATCAAATACATGCATTCAATACATTTTTGATATAGGACACGTCAGAATTTACATGCATAAAATAAAAGAACTAACAGGTATATATTACTAAGATTAAAACTATTTATAACTTATTATAATAGCAAATCTTAATAGATACAATCTTATTGCACAACTATTTACACCTCACTCTATTATCATAATATGAAAACTTAATTCTATAAATACAACAACATACAGCTAGGTATTAAAATTAAATTAAAAAAGTAAAATATAGTTATAGATTCCATCACTCCTATACGCTAAAATATTCAACTACTGAGTAAAAACAATGGCACTGCAGATAAGCTTTCAACATTCTATCAAAGGTTTTTATTTTTGGGGCCAGTTTTATATACTGGGGTAGTTTATTGTATAATTTAACTCCAGTGTGAAAAGTTCCTTTTTGATATATGCTTGTGTGTGTGTGTGAAATATGAATGTTTTGATTTTGTCTTGTGTTATGCCTATGAACATCATTGTTTGTTTTAAGAAAAACATCTTTATTCATTAAATTCTTTTTAAAAAACATAATACTTTCAAAGATATATATGCAGGGCAGTGGGAGAATGTTTAAATCTTTAAACAGAGGTCTACATGATTCTCTAGAGTTTACATTTGCCATAATTCTAATCGCTCTCTTTTGTATCCGAAACGTGCTTAGTACATCTGGCGACATACCCCAAAATATGATCCCATATCTTAAGTATGAATGGAAATAAGCAAAATAAGTATTTCTTAATGTGTGCATGCTAGTGCAGGTTTTCAAAATACGTAACGCAAAGCACATCGAGTTCAGTTTAGTATTCAGATATTGTATATGTTTATTCCATTTCAAGTCTTGTTGTATCCATAGTCCTAAAAACTTTATTTCTGATTTATTTTCTATTTGATGACCATTTAATGTTATATTGGGCATCGCAGGATTCCTATTCTGTATAGTGTGGAAATTTAGACATACTGTCTTTTTATAGTTTATTATGAGGCGATTATCTTGTGACCATTTGGTTAACTCTCCTGTAACGGAGTCAGCAGACTGCTGTATGACCTGTTTAGTTTCACCTTTTATTACGAGTGTTGTATCGTCCGCAAACAAAATTTCCTTATGTGAATGAACGTTCTGTGTTATATCATTTATATATAGAAGAAAGAGTAGTGGGCCCAAAACCGATCCCTGGGGTACTCCAAATTCAATAATTCCCTCATTGGACAATGTTTCATTAAGTAATTTGGTTCCATCATCCTTGTGTCTCAAGCTTACTATTTGTTTACGCCTTGTTAAGTAAGACTCTATCCATTTATTAGCTAGACCTCTAACACCGTATTGATTTAGTTTGGTAAGGAGGATTTTATGGTCAACTACATCAAATGCTTTCGATAAATCCAAGAATAGGCCAGTTACATGTTCCTTATTGTCAATTAATTTCAGTATACTATTACTACATTCGTAAATTGCTGTCTGTGTAGATTTTTCCGTTCTAAATCCATGTTGTGAGTTTGATAATATTTTATTTTTTTCTATGAAACTTATCAGTCTCTTATACATAATTTTTTCCACAATTTTTGCAATACCAGTTGGTAAGGTAATAGGACGATAGTTATCTAATTCATCTTTTGAACCGTTTTTGTGCACTGGAATTACTTTTGATAACTTCAAAATATCCGGGTAAGTTCCTGAGAGAATTGAACTGTTTATTAAGTGCGTAAGTGGATTTATTATATTTTCTGCACATTTCTTTAAAATTGCATCAGGGATTCCATCAATGCCAGCACAGAATTTATTTTTTAGCTCTTTTATAACTATTCTTACCTCTTCACTTGTGACATGATTTATAAATAAAGAATCACTGCATATATTTATTTTATTATTAGAATTTAGTGTATTTACCTGTGATTTATTTAATAATTTTTGCGGAATTTCCAGAAAATAGTCATTAAAAGTGTTTGCTATTTCCTCTGGATTATTAATCACTTTATTATTTCTGGTCAGTGTAATGTTCCTTTGTATTTTAGCAGATTTTCCAGTTTCTTTCTTTATTACGGACCACATCGCCCTGTTTTTATTAGATGATTGGGAAATAAAATTATCATTATGCATTTTCTTTGCTAGTCTTATTACCTTATTTAATATGCTAGTGTATTTTTTGTAGTATAAATTGAATTCAGGTGTTGTGTGGTATTGTTTATATAATTTGTGTAGAAATTTCTTTCTTTGACATGAATTTATAATCCCTGTTGTTATCCAATTGCTAGTTTTGTTATTTTGAACAGTTCTTCGTTTAAAGGGGAATGCTATTTCAAAATAGTGTTTTAGGGTACTGTTAAATGCATTAAATTTATCATTTACATTTTCTAGTTCATAAATTTCTGACCATGTTTCCTTATTTAATAAGTCATTGAAATATGTAACATTTGATTCAGTGAATGACCTGCACTTTGATTTTACTCCATTATCATTATTATTGATTACTTCGGATACTTCAAAACTCAGTATTTGTCCATGGTGGTCACTAAAACCCGGACAATAGACTTCTATTGAATGGTGATATTTATCTGTATTTATAAAAATTTGATCAGGAGTGGTTTTACTAAATTTTGTTATTCTTGTTGGTGTATTTACTGTAGGTTTCAGTCCATAGGAAATTAGTAACTGGTTTAATAATTCACAATTTCTATCAAGTTTTAAGAAATCCACATTTACATCCCCACAAATTATTATATCGAAATTTACTTTGCTCATGTTATTGAGTAACAATTCTAGTTTATCTATAAATAGAGGAAACTTTCCTGACGGAGAACGGTATACGCATACAATTATTAACTTAAACTGCTGAATTTTTACGGCAGAGAATTCAAAATCCTGTTCCATAATTAGATAATCATAAGCTGTTATCTGTTCATGATCTAAATTATTTCTTAAGAAGATGCAAGTACCACCATGGCTAATATTAGATCTAGAGTATTTACTAGCTTGTATAAACCCTGGGAATTGAATTAATTCGAGTTGTTCCTCTTTCAGCCAATGTTCTGAAATACATAGTGCTGAGATGTCTTTAAGTTCATTTTTAAGCATTAGATTTATGTAATCAATTTTATTATAAAGAGACTGGACATTCTGGTGGTAAATTTTAAATTTGTTACTTTTGCAAGCTTGTGTTGGTGATTTATTTACATTATGTACAATCATAGTCGAGCCAGGAAAGCTAAAACGGTTTACGCCTTCCTCCACAATTTAATTCGCATCTACGATGGATATTATATTATATTATATTATATTATATTATATTATATTATATTATATTATATTATATTATATAGGGTGATTCTTTTGCTGGAGCGTGGCCGGCGGCCGTCTGCTGGGCGTGCGCGCCTTCCGCCAGCCAACCGAGATCGTACCGCGGATTGCGTGCAGGTGGAAACCGTAACAAAGTAGAGTAATTAATGGTAAATTCACCAGCAAACCATGATTAAAGAACTTACCTATCTACAGAAGATGCTGAGAGTGTTCTCCTTCAGCTGACAGACAGGCATTGCACCGTGTAAATAAATTAGCGTTTACACGTTGTAATTCCCTACTGTTGTGAGGGATATCTGCTGCCGTATATTGTTCTCCAGCTCCACTAGAGTACGGGTAATTGATCTGTAGAATTTGTATTTTAAATTAACCCACAATTGAACATCAAACGGGCTTAGGTCCGTGCTTCAATTAATTACAGTAAACACGCAGGGGGGTGCAGGATTAGCTACATAATGTAACCATGTAACTTCCAAAGTTACTGTCTGTCAGCTAAAGGAGAACATTTTAGTATCTTCTGTGAATAGATAAGTTCTAACCTTTAACTGGTGACGTGAGGTCATCCAGATTCCCAAGAAATAAATAAAAACATATGTGCTTCTTTAATTAAATCTTGCAGCTGTTGTTTATGTTACCTTCGTATCTATGCGCTGACACTACACACCCTCGTTGTTGAAAGTTTAGTGTCTTAATGACTTTAATGACCCTGGTTAGTTCGCCTCCGCCTCACGCAACCCTGCGGACCGAGCTCGGTTGGCTGGCGGAAGACGCGCGCGCCCGACAGTCGGCCGCCAGCCCCGCTCCAGCAAAAGAATCTCACTGTATTATATTATATTATATAATAATAATGATAATAATAATATCGTATGACCTCGGGTGCAGGGTGCAAGCTTTGTAATTTAACACCCAGAGGGTAGCTTGCATGTCGAATTTCGTTGTTCCTTGAATCACTATGAAAGTCAAGGAGGTTAGATAATAGATATCTAAGCTCCTTGAACACTATAGTGCTTTCTAGTAGAGAAATGAGGAACTTTGTGTTGGTGGAAACTCCCGAGATTAATTTTGCCATTATGAACATGGCCTACTGAATTCAAATGTGTTCTTTGACGTGCCAACATCGTATGACATGCGTGTCGTATTTTTTCCGCCTTTCAAAAATCACTTACCACGGCCAGGAGCGAACCTGCACTCTTGGGGTTAGTAGACCGACACGCTATCCACCGTGGCATGCTATTATATTATATTATATTATATTATATTATATTATATTATATTATATTATATTATATTATATTATATTATATTATATTATATTATATTATATTATATTATATTATATTATATTATATTATATTATATTATATTATATTATATTATATTATATTATATTATATTACAAGCTGTACCCGGCAAGCGTTACAATGCCAAACAAAGGAAGTGTTGGCGTTGTAATTTTGTTTGTTGAAATGCTTTTGGATACACGATATTTATTTTCTTTTTCCGTTGACTGCCTCTAAACTATTGTAAAATGGATTTACTAATTCAGAAACATTCGTGGGAACGTCCACAACAACTCATCAAAGTTTAATTGCAATCGGATGAATGGTAGGCCTATATGACCACAGACGGAACTTTAGTGAAACGATTCGCGCGCCGTCACTCATTTTTTGAATCTACTCGTGCGCTACCGACTGTAATTTGGTTTCACTAAGTCAAAAACCTTAGCAGGAGTGTACACAACAACTCACCCAAGTATCATCGCAATCGGATGAATGGTTTATGAACGCATAAAAGACACACAATCACGTAACATTCATTTTTTATGTATTATATTATATTATATTATATTATATTATAGGCTGGCTGCGTGGCTCAGCGGTAACTTTCTCGCCTGCTGTCCCAAAGTTGCAGGATCGAATCCTGGCGCAGCCAGTTGGCATTTGATGGTGAGCAAATGCGAGGGAGCCGTGTCAGTAGATTTACTGGCACGCTAAAGATCCCCTTCGGGGCAAAATTCCGGCGTCTCTAAAAGCCACAGTAGTTAAGAGGGACGTAAATCCAATAACATTATTATTATTATTATTATTATTATTATTATTATTATTATTATTATTATTATTATTATATTATAAGAGTATTTTAACCTACTTTTTTAAATATGGAAGGGTAGTCTTATGGAGTCGTTTCCCTATGTAGCCTATGTTGTATGTATGTATGTATGTATGTATGTATGTATGTATGTACTGAAAATATGTACCGTATATATTTATGTGTGTATGAATACCAACTTTACAGTCACAATTGAATAACTCCGCAGGTTCGGAACTAATTAGCGTAACGATACCAAAATTATAACAGTGACATAACATGTAAGGAAATGTAGGCCTACGTTGAAACATTTTAGTGACATTAATTGTACCAACATTGGACCGACAGCCCTAGCTACGCACTACAATTTGTAGTAAGAAAATATTATATTTGTGCATAAATTTGGGCCTCAACACGGTAGTCGATATGATGATTGCCGCTTGAGGGTCGAAGCACGTAGTCCTGAAAAAATGCCCCATTGTAGAGGTGATCATAAACTAGTACATGTCATTGTTTTCAGGAGTGTTATTTACATTATACAGTACATTGTACCCCGCCCAGTCATTTGACTGAAGAGTAACAAATAACACAATGCCTCAAATCACTAAATAGAAACCATAACAACAGGGACTTCATTATTCTATGATAGTCTGGGCAAAGTTTGGACTATGTGACTTCTGGAAACTGCCTTATCTCCCTCCGCATGGAAAAGTTTGTGTTCCCAACAAGGTGGATGCCTTGGAATATAGGGGGATTTAATGAAGGACAAACTGGAAACAAATAGCCTACTGTATTTGAGTCTTCGGTCTATTTACTCGTTCGATGCAGTCCTCCATGCCTCCCATTCCTGAGCTAATCGTTTCAATTCCACATAGCCACCACATCGTACATCCAAGGCAAACTGCTTAACATATTCTATCATTCGTCTACCTCTATAGTTCTTGTCCTCGACCCTACCTTCAATAAATAAGGCTGCTATTTCTAACTCCTCTCTTCATTTTTGTTCTCCCATTCATCTTGATACCTCTTCATTTGTTACTCTCTCTACCCATCTGATCTTCATCATTCTCCTGTAACACCACATTTCAAACGCTTCTATCCTCCTCTTTTCTGTTGCACCAACAGTCCAAGTTTCACTTCCATAGAGCGCCACGCTACAGACAAACGCTTTAAAAAATATTTTCTAATACCTGAATTTATATTTGATGTCACGAGATTTCTTTTCTGTAGAAATGCTTTCCTTGCCTGAGCCAACCTACTTTTTATATCCTCTTTGCTCCGTCCATCGCCGGTTATTTTACTTCCTAAGTAGCAGAAGTCTCCTACTTCCTTAGCTTTTTCACCTGCCAGTTTGATACCAATAGGGGTTTTTGATTTTTTTCTGCTTCATTCCAGTACTTCTCAAGACGGAGTCCATACCATTTAAAAACTCATTCAAATCCTCTGGTGAATCGGCTAAGATGACAATGTCATCAGCGAATCTCAGAGTTGAAATTATTTCTCCTTGAATCTTTATTCCTACTTTAAATGTTTCTCTAATTTCCGTCATTGCTTGTTCAATGTATAGATTGAAAAGTCCTTGCCTTACACCATTCCGAATAGCAGCTTCTCTTTCATGTCCTTCGGCTCGAATACCTGCAGTCTGGTTTCTGTATAGATTGTAGAGCACCCTCATATCCCCGTAGTTTATTCCAATCCTTCTCAAACCCCTAACAAATTACTCCAATCAACGTTATAAAAAGCCTTTTCTAAGTCTACAAATGCCATGAAAGTTCTCTTATCTTTCCTTATTCTACCTTCCAAAATCAGCCTAAGTCTTAGTATAGATTCCCTAGTTCCTACGTTTCTCCCGAAACCAAATTAGTCTTCACACAACTCGGCTTCTATCTGTTTTTCCACCTTCTTGTAAATTATTATAGTCAGGATCTTTGAAGCATGAGTGATCAAGATGATTGTACGGTAATGTTCACATCTTTCCGCTCCTGTTTTCTTTGGTATAGGCATGATAACATTCTTCTTGGAATCAGAGGGTGTCTCACCTGTCTCAAAAATCCTACATACAGTAGAACTCAAATTATCCGAATCAGTTATCACCGGACTCCATTCGGATAACCAAAAATTCGGATAATTGATTTTTTTCGAAAAAAGTGTATACATACAGTAGGTACATATGTATTTTAAAGGAAAAGAGCTTATTTTCGGTAGCCATCTTTTCGCATTTAGTAAAAATGAGGAAAAAGTAGACTTATGAGATCGATCCGGGAAAATGTGTGTCTGTCTGTCTGTCCGTCTGTCTGTCTGTCTGTCTGTATGTCTGTCTGTCTGGCTGGCTGGCTGGCTGGCTGTGTGTGTGTCCGCCCTCCCCCCCCCCCCCCCCCTCTATCAACTCCTAAATGGCTGTAGCAATCAAACCCAAATTTGGTAAGAATAAAGATCTCTATATGAATATCTCAATGCCGTATTTGGAAATGATGTCAGTGCTAACAACTGCTGAAAAATCGCAATTGAAATTTCAGCTCCATGTTGTATATTTTGGAAGGTATGCATGGGAGCTATACCAAAATTGGCACACATATAGATAATAATATTTCAGTTTAATTTCCAGGAGACCATACATGACAGTGTTGACAAAATGATTCTAAGCCTGCTGATAGGTTCAATTTTCAAATGCATAGAACTTCTACACTATCAATTGGATTTCAACCAAATTTCGTATGTGCAATGTGTACATAAACAGATATGACTGAGCGTAATCTTAAGAGCCACCAGGGCTGCCAATTGTTAATAAATGCACTCTCTATTGGTTTTATCTAAATACCAATATATCAGAAAGTATGCAAGCCGACAGCTTTAAACTATGCACACGTATAGTACCTGACATTCTAGATTAATTTGGAGTAACTAATGGACCTCAGTACTACCAACATGATTCTAAGCCTGCTGATAGGACCAGTTGTAAATACATGTACTTCTATACTATCAATTGGATTTCAACCAAATTTCGTGTGTGCTATGTGTACTATAACAGATATGACTATGCGTATTCTTAAGAGCAACCAGGCCTGCCAACTGTTAATAAATGCTGTCTCTATTTTTTTACCCTACTATCCAAATATCAGAAAGTATTCAAGCCAACAGCTCTAAACCTTGCACATGTATAGTACCTTACATTCTAGGTTAATTTGGAGTAACTAATATACGTAAATACTTAACATCCTGCTACTTCAACTGCCTGTCCGATATTCAAGAAAATATATGATATTGTCAAATCGAAAATTAACTATGGCTGATCTGTGCATTTATCAAGAAAACTTGCATAACTCTATTGTATCTACGCAGGAACTTCTCTTAATCTACGATCTTAATGAAAGATCCATTTTATGTACTGTATACGAGAACCCAATCATAGAAATAACAAAGTAGTAGGCTTTGGACAAGTTTTTCACATTTATACCACAAGAAATTATGTGCCTGGAGAGTGAATTCGTGCAGCTGTTTTATCCAAATCAGATAAATTCATGTTTTTATCTCAGTAATCTAGAATTTTATAAACCATTGTGTGAACTTTTCAAGAAACCTTGTTGTTATAAGCAATTCTTAACATTCATTCAGCACATCAATAGCAAATTGAGCAATTAATCTTTCTTTTTAAAATATGCTTATTAACTACAGCCCTAATGTACTTAGGTAAAATATGGCTCCATGCTGTACTGGATATTCAATAATAATAATATACGTAAGTGCTTCCAACATGATTCTAAGCCTGCTGATTAGTCCAATTTTAAAATACATATAACTCCTATACAAATAAATGGATTACATCGAAAATTGGCACAACAATAGATCATAATAGTTCAGATTATTTCTGACCAACACATGCATGACATTGTTGCCAACATGACTTTACGCGCCTTGATAGGTCCAATTTCTAACTACATGCAATGTCCATGCTATCCATTGGACTTCAACCAAATTTTGTATTCTGTACCTTAAGAGATGGAACTAAGAATATATTCAGCCACCAGGGCTGCCAACTGTAGTGCTCTATTAGGCTACATTATGCCAGTTATATTTTGAACTAATTAGAAATTTCGATGTTACCAACTCAATTTCGTCATTATTCTAATTATTGGTATGAATCTTACATTTCGAGAAAAGTAGGCTCCATAGTTCTTCACGGAACTTCTTGTTTAATTATGTAATTAAATGAAAAGGCAACACTTTTACATGTTATATAGCCTACGTACTTACAGTTGCTGTACAATAGTAGTAAATGAATGTTATTGTTTGCTGAACATCTCGGTCAAAGTAAGTTGTTCGACTGTCTGCTTCTTCTTTTTTTTTTTTTTTTTTTTTTTTTTAGCAATTTGTATAGTCGGATTTCGGGAGTTCTACTGTACTAAGTGAAATATTCTGATCAGACCTTCATCACCTATGCGACGTAGCAACTTTGTTGGTATATCACCTATGCCTGGTGTGTTGTTTTGCTTAAGTCTTGTAGTGCACTATCGAATGCTGATTTCATTATTAAATCTCCTGTCTCATCCTCATCTATTTCCTCTTCTCTTTCCATTACATGATTCTCAATCTCCTTACACCAATACAAAAGCTCTATGTAAGATTTCCATATCTCAAATTTTTCTTCTCTATCTGTTAGAGGATTTCTATCTGAGTCCGTAATATTACAGCACTTCATCAAGTTGGACTAAATTCGGAAGACATTTCAAACCGCACTAAGCTTTAGGTCAGTTTTCGACAAATTCCAAGGATTCTACGACGAACCAAAACTAAATAGTGGTTGGACAGAAGAACGAAGACAGGCTACCAGAGAAAGAATGCGAAGATTTTGGGCGGTGAAGAAGGCTTCCAATAATGTGTAATTGTTACCTAACGCGGTCTTTAAAGACCTTAAACGATAATATATATTACAGCACTTAGTTTTCCTTTCCCCAAAAGTGCTCTTAATCCTTCGATAAGCTGTATCTACTTTTCGTACGTTCAGACAATTTTCTAATCTTGCACATTTATCTTCCAACCATTCTTCTTTCACTTCATTGCACTCCTTGTTAACCTCGTTTTTCAGACGTTTGTACTCTGCTTTCCTCCTTTCATCCATTAACTCTAGTATATTCTGAGTGATGCACGGTTTTCCACCTATCCTTTCCTTTCTGCCAATATAGAAACTATACAACTACACTATACAAATACTATGCATCAAAATAAATTTAAACGAGCAAAGTATGAGTCGGTTTCTCGAATCAATATATCACGTGAGAAGAAGATACTCCATAACGTATATAGTCAAGCTCTGTCTATAATATGTTGCGGAGAAGCGCTGGAAATAATGTTATAAGTGAGAATAATGAAAATGAGAAACTTGCTAGACAGGTGCAACAGCCCTCCTGTTGTGGTGTTGGTAAGGTATTGATACTCCGGTGCCAAAGGTCCTGGGTTTGATTCCAGGCTGTGTCAAAAAGTTTAATTCTGATCTGAAGTTTGGGACGGGGCTCACAATCGTCGTGAAGTAAAACTGAAATGAAGCACTTCGATTTCCGCCTTAGCCGCTCTAGAAGAAGTTTTCCGTGGTTTCTCACTTGTATTGCAGGAAAATGCCCGGATGGTTTCTTACTCAAAACCACGGCCGCCTCATTTTCAATATTCTATCCACAATAACAAATGCATACACTACTATGGACACCAGAGTCTCACAGGTTTCAGGCAAATTTACTTGCACCCTAATACATGGAGCTGATGACCACAATGTCCAAGTACGAACCGCAATAGTAGATGTAACAGAATGTCACCTAATCAATAATCAGGGTGAATCAAAAGAACATCCACCGCAAATATATGACTAACCCCGTAGTGTAGTGAGTAGCATTCTTCTCACCCCTTACGTTTGGGTTTGACTTCCGGCTCAGCCAAGAAATTTAAGTCTGGTCTGAAGGCTTGACGGGTTCAAACCCGGCCGAAGCCGTCGGATTTTTAAGAGCGTTAAAAATCCCTCAGTATGCCTTCCTTCGGAGGGGAAGTAAAGCCAGCGGTCCCATGTCATATATTTATGGCATGTTAAAGAACTTTCCACAAATTGCACCTGTGTGAAGCTAAATTGGATAGGTTAAGGATGTAAACAACGCTCTTAGGTTTCTGCGTTCGTTGCTAAGAGCCGACTGCGGTGGCGTCTAATAGCTAAGTTCTGAACTTGGCCTAGTAGTCGTTGACGGTGGCGCTTGGCGGCAAAAGTAGGAACTATTTGAAAAATTCAAAGTTGCAGTACTTAAATTTAAAAAAAACAGATAACACTCACTAATACAGTTATCACAACTAACACCGGTTATCAGACAGATTCTACACACACCCAAAGCACACGGGGCTACATGACCGGGTTGTCGCAGCCCCCAAACTTAAGAACCAACCAACCAACTGAAGGCTTCAACGGGATACACTCATTCTCGTGGAGCAAAACTGAGTAGACGTAGGTTCGATTCCCACCTCAGGGGAATCGATCCCACCAGTAGGGGGATGATAGGAGTTCTAACGCACCCGGCGTTGCTCGGGCGGTGTCCATGTTAAATAATTAATATCTGGCCAACCCATAGTCCGATTTTGACAAATGAGGTGTCGTTTGACTCGGGCTGACACACTCTTTCCAATGGACCACTCATTTCAACCCCTAAATAAAACCTACCCCTACTAGGGGGTGAAATGGTATTTTTTTTAGTGAAAGTCTCTTTTCAAATTCGACATGTATAAGGTGCGCTGCTAGAATGAACTTAAACGTTGTTGCTCATATAGCGCATGCGTTTTTCTGGAAGCCGCTATGGATTAACATTTTTGTTTTTGTTTCGTACGCATGTGCACTTGGGATTTTTGTAAGAGGGCGAGCTCTTTGAAAAAAAAATGATTGATAAGAAGGGGTTTTGGTGGTGAGGAGAGAACCAGATAGTCGCCTACTTTCCTATAATGTTTGCCGATATGTCTCGAACGCAACGTCGAATTTGGACGTGTGACGTGTCAAATCGCTTGTCTCGAAGCCCTATATATGTCATTAATAGGTTAAAGATTTGAGAATGATGGAAACTGGCTTTTTGGGGGGTAAAACCATGATTTTAGACTTTATCCGATATCTCACGAATGCATGGTCGGATTTGGTCCTATGACGTGTCAAATGGCTTGTCTCGAAACCCTCTTTATTTTGGTAATAGGTTAAAGTTTTTGAGAATGAGGGAAACAGAATGTTTTGGGGTAAAACCGTGATTTTAAACTTTTTGCTATATCTCGCGAACCAATCATGCTAGAGGCGTGTACGAGGGGTCCAAGGACTCGAGGTGACGTCCTCTTTGCTATGGACCACTCGTTATAATTTTTTTTAAATATTGGAAACTCGATTTTGGGGTAAACACGTGTTTTTTGTGATTTTTACTGATTTCTTACGAACCAATAACGCTAGAGACGTGTACGAGGTGTCCTAGGACTCGGGCTAACGCCCCCTTTCAAATGTGCTAGATATTTTTTTCAAAATATAATTCACAAAGGGCCTAACGCCATACATGTTGAAAAAACTTTTTCTTTTTCTTTACCTGTTTATAATGTTTATGATGCGTGGTGGTTGAGAGAGACGATCCTGCTGGGTGTGTGTGTTTCAACGAACCTGTCGCTAACCACAAGGACCATGCATAATAGAACAATCGCTATTTCGGCGGGTCGGTGTATGACAGAGCGAGCGTGTGTTTTTCTGATATTTTATCTTTAACGTGTGAACGGTGTTGAGAACTTGGTTCTATGTTGGTCGAAGCGAGTACAGAAAACAAACTTGCAGACGAGCAGGAGGTGAATGTCATTTGAGCTTATTGGAAGGCGCTGATCTGACTTGACAACAAGTGCAATGGAAAATGACAATGACGCTTGAAGGTGAAATAATCTGACCATCGTGGTGGCAGGGAAGAGCGAAAAGCATGTGAACACATGTGAAACCACATGAGGGCTAAACCAGTTACATCCTGTTTGTTTCGTACGTGACAAAATGCAAGTTGACGTGAAATTTGATCTGCCACAGGTGTTCACCTCGGACGTTAGCTGTCCATGTGCATGATAACAGAATGTTCAAAGCGTGGAAAAAAAAGTTATACATGCAACGTAAAATATATAAAGACATGTCGTTATCATTTCCTCTCTCACTTAGCCTTTGAACACATTGCGTTGCGTGAAACCCCTGGTCTTGTTTAACAGTTTTGGTGTTGGTGGAAAATACTTATCCTTGTTGTGAGGTAGGTATATATTTATTCATTTATACATTTATTGATTTATATATATTTACAAGTAAGTATTTATTGATTAGGTAATTATTGATTTATTAATTTATTTGTTTGCAGATAACTGGTATACCTTACATGTCTGAGAGAGAAGATACCATTGCACTTTTGAGCCCACTAGAAGGAAACAGCAATAAGCCACTGCAAGTGAAGGTGGGATTATTTTTTTAAACTAACTTGTTTCATTTTCTTGTTTCATATTTTACTTTATGAAATGCATGTACTAATCTGAATTTAAGTATTTATAACGGTTTATTTTATTTATTTTTAGAAACTTGGAAAGAAAAGCCTTACCGCCGTAGCAGTCGCTGAAAACCCGAGACGCAGTAAAGTGCAACCATTGTTTCAGGCAGTGAACTATTTAAAACTCAGGTAAGCCTAACATAAAATGCTATTCCATTTTACCACTACTGAAAACTGGTAGACAAAAAAATCATTACCTGTACATGACTAGGACGATGATTGCTTTCTTGATTAATGGCTATGTTGTTGTTGACTGGGAAAAGTACAAGGCCATGTTGGATTTTCTAAAAACAAAAATTTAAATTTAATTTATGGGTGGTTCCCTATGGACTCAACGAATATCCACAGGTTTGAACATGATAATGTGAACAAAATGACATGACATTCATTTTTGTTCATATATTGGTTAAAGGGGGATGTAAATGACTGTAGCTTTATAAAAAGAAAATAAGTACATGTGTTACTGTTAGTGCCAATATACAGTTTATTTTTAATTGTGTTTTGATATATTAATGCCAATTAATGTTAACGTTTTATTTTCAAGTATTGATTGATTGATTGATTGATTGATTGATTGATTGATTGATTGATTGATTGATTGATTGAGTGAGTGATGGGTTATTTTGTTTGCTTTTAGGTGTCGTCATGCGCCATTAACGTAATGAACAGACAGTGAACAAGAATACATTGTGCTTTAAAGTACTCTGTGCAACGTTAATAACTTACAATAAGAAAAAGTTGTATTATAACACATGGCGTTAGTACCAAATACAACAAGTGAGCAAGTTGGTATACCACGTGGGTTAAATTTAAAATCAGAACATGACCGTTGGTTAACATTTGAATCCTGGCCTGTAGGCTTTTTATCGACACATGAACTTGCAAAAGCAGTTTTTTTTTACTTGAACCGAGAAGGTGTGGTGCGCTGTGTGTTTTGTCGTATTGAACTTTCACACTGGGAAGAAGGGGATGATCCCTTTAGAGACCATTTGCGATGGTCTCCTTGTTGTCCTTACATGCTTGGAAAGGAAGTGGGTAACCTACCCGTGCATTCATTTTACCGAACCACAAGACCATTGGCCGCTACTTACGTTGCTGAATCACAAATAAATAATAATAATGTATTACCAGCCAACAACGGTAGTGTCGATATATGTGGTCCATATGCCATAGACAGTGTTGAATTGGCATGTGCTTTTGAAAAATTGGGAGTTTGCAAGACTAAAGCACTAGCACACCCAGAGTATTGAAAAACGTTTAGAATCTTATAAAAATATTTGGCCATTAATATTAAAACACCTTACCAAACAACTAAGTGAAGCTGGATTTTTTTATACTGGTGAAGGATATAAAAATATGTTTTTATTGTGGATTTGCTTTAAAGGATTGGCAAATGACTGATGACCCTTTTGTGCAACACGCTCGTTAGTTACCTATCTGCAAATACATGGTGTTGCTTAAAGGTCAGGAATTTGTGAACACTATTCGTAAAGAAAACATGACTGCAGTACAAGACTTAAAAGTGCCTTTAGAGTTAGAACATGCGGAGCAAATACACGAGGCTGAAAGAAAAGACTTGTCTCACGAACAGATACAAAAGTGTGACCAACAATTATGTAAAATTTGTTATCAAGATGAACTAGGTGTTGTATTTTTGCCTTGTGGACACATGATAGCCTGTGTCAAGTGTGCATTAGAACTCAACACTTGTGCTATATGCAGAAAAGCAGTATCTGCTACAGTTAGGGCATTTCTTGCATAAATAGTAAAATTTATCAGCCATGCATAGTGCAAAATCCCTAATTGCACAATATTATTAAAGCTGTTTTAGAGTGTAATAGATATGCTTTTCTTTTGTTTATAGACTACTACAATGAATGTTTTGAATGCTGTGGGTCAAGCATGTGGCTTAGAGACAAAGAAGCTCAGCGAATTGCCAACGCATATTCCATTCCGCATTATCAAGATTCGGAAATTGAAAACAGCATATGGTGATCGTGTACTTTGTGTATGTGAAAACTTTGAGACATTTCTGCCTACACGGTTTAATGATATGTCGGAGAGTGTTTTTGATGAAGTCAATAATGCTGTACAACCTGTACACTTAATTTATGAAGGTTTAAAAACAATAGGTGCATGGTTCGTTTTAATTAAATATAAAAAAACAAATGTCAAATAATAATGGAAGATATAAGTCATGACAATGGACTGAAAGAAAAATATGTGTATAGATAATAATGTTTTAGTGTTTAGTATTGTCTTAAAAATATTATCATGAAACAAAACAAAATGTATATAAAGTTTGTAAATAAATGAAAATAATGGTACAATGTTGTTTTATTTTCTATAGAAGTCAGAATATTTAACATTGCAGAGTATACATGATTATGACAATCAAAATCACACTTAATACAAGTCTTTGCCTTTACGATAGTGTGTTATAGTTTTAAAAACAAAGCTTGTTGTAGATCTTTTTTCTTCCACGAAGAACAATAGGCATGAAAACGTTACTGTCTTGTTTTGGATCGTTATCACTATCATAATCATAAGCAGCATGATCTATATCACTATTATTATAATCACTATAATTATCCTCAACATTATCCTCAACATTACTAAACCCAGTTAAATATTCCTGGTCCTCTTCCTGTTCCTCTTCCTCTTCCTCTACAGTGTCCTCGTGTAGAGTCTGCGTGGCTTTTGATAATGTTAAGGGTTTTTGAACATTGAACTATTTTGAGCAGCAATATTATTTTCTTGTACTCGCTTTTTAACATTTTCATGATTTTCTGTTGACAGCAACAGTGTTTCATGCAGTACACTACATTGATGATCACTGACACTTAAAACCTCACTATTTTTACTTTTAGCTCCCTGCGACATTGTTTTGAACGTTGTTTAGAACAACGCCAAATGGCAGTTCCATTTTTATTGGTTCGTTTCACTATATATGAATATCCTTTATAGAATGCATGAGGCTTACCATACCTAGTCACAGATACTTCCATATCAACTGTCAAGCATAGACTAAGTTCTAGTAAAGTCAACTTGGTAATAAGAACAATAGTTTAATGTGTGAGCATATATGGGTGCAAATGTGTGAAAGTTCAATACGACAAAACACACAGCGCACCACATCTTCTCGGTTCAAGTAAAAAAAACTGCTTTTGCAAGTTCATGTGTCGACAAAAAGCCTACAGGCCAGGATTCAAATGTTAACCAACGGTCATGTTCTGATTTTAAATTTAACCCACGTGGTAAACCAACTTGCTCACTAACGCCATGTGTTATAATAAAACTTTTTCTTATTGTAAGTTATCGACGTTGCACAGAGTACTTTAAAGCACAATGTATGCTTGTTCACTGTCTGTTCATTACGTTAATGGCGCATGACGACACCTCGAAGCAAACAAAATAACCCATCACTCAATCAATCAATCAATCAATACTTGTAAATAAAACGTTAACATTAATTGGCATTAATATATCAAAACACCATTAAAAATAAACTGTATGTTGGCACTAACAGTAACACATGTACTTATTTTCTTTTTATAAAGCTACAGTCATTTACATCCCCCTTTAACCAATATATATAAAAAATTAATGTCATTTTGTTCACATTATCATGTTCAAACCTGTGGATATTCGTTGAGTCCATAGGGAACCACCCATAAATTAAATTTAAATTTTTGTTTTTAGAAAATCCAACATGGCATTGTACTTTTCCCAGTCAACAACAACATAGCCATTAATCAAGAAAGCAATCATCGTCCTAGTCATAAACAGGTAATTAATTTTTTTGTCTACCAGTTTTCAGTAGTGGTAAAATGGAATAGCATTTTATGTTAGGCTTACCTGAGTTTTAAATAGTTCACTGCCATGAAACAATGGTTGCACTTTACTGCGTCTCGGGTTTTCAGCGACTGCTACGGCGGTAAGGCTTTTCTTTCCAAGTTTCTAAAAATAACTAAAATAAACCGTTATAAATACCTAAATTCAGGTTAGTACATTCATTTCATAAAGTAAAATATGACACAAGAAAATGACACAAGTCAGTTTAAAAAAATAATCCCACCTTCACTTGCAGTGGCTTATTGCTGTTTCCTTCTAGTGGGCTCAAAAGTGCAATGGTATCTTCTCTCTAAGACATGTAAGGTATACCAGTTATCTGCAAACAAATAAATTAATAAATCAATAATTACCTAATCAATAAATACTTACTTGTAAATATATATAAATCAATAAAGGTATAAATGAATAAATATATACTACCTCACAACAAGGATAAGTATTTTCCACCAACACCAAAACTGTTAAACAAGACCAGGGGTTTCACGCAACGCAATGTGTTCAAAGGCTAAGTGAGAGAGGAAATGATAACGACATGTCTTTATATATGTTACGTTGCATGTATAATCATTTTTTCCCACGCTTTGAACATGCACGTGGACAGCTAACGTCCAAGGTGAACACCTGTGGCAGATCAAATTTCACGTCAACTTGCATTTTGTCACGTACGAAACAAACAGGATGTAACTGGTTTAGCCCTCATGTGGTTTCACATGTGTTCACATGCTTTTCGCTCTTCCCTGCCACCACGATGGTCAGATTATTTCACCTTCAAGCGTCATTGTCATTTTCCATTGCACTTGTTGTCAAGTCAGATCAGCGCCTTCCAATAAGCTCAAATGGCATTCACCTCCTGCTCGTCTGCAAGTTTGTTTTCTGTACTCGCTTCGACCAACATAGAACCAAGTTCTCATCACCGTTTACACGTTAAAGGTAAAATATCAGAAAAACACACGCTCGCTCTGTCATACACCGACCCGCCGAAACAGCGATTGTTCTATTAATCATGGTCCTTGTGGTTAGCGACAGGTTCGTTGAAACACACACACCCAGCAGTATCGTCTCTCTCAACCACCACGCTTCATAAACATTATAAACAGGTAAAGAAAAAGAAAAAGTTTTTTCAACATGTATGGCGTTAGGCCCTTTGTGAATTATTTTTGGAAAAAATATCTAGCACATTTGAAAGGGGGCGTTAGCCCGAGTCCTAGGACACCTCGTACACGTCTCTAGCGTTATTGGTTCGTAAGAAATCAGTAAAAATCACAAAAAACACGTGTTTACCCCAAAATCGAGTTTCCAATATTTAAAAAAATTATAACGAGTGGTCCATGGCAAAGAGGACGTCACCCCGAGTCCTTGGACCCCTCGTACACGCCTCTAGCATGATTGGTTCGCGAGATATAGCAAAAAGTTTAAAATCACGGTTTTACCCCAAAACATTCTGTTTCCCTCATTCTCAAAAACTTTAACCTATTACCAAAATAAAGAGGGTTTCGAGACAAGCCATTTGACACGTCATAGGACCAAATCCGACCATGCATTCGTGAGATATCGGATAAAGTCTAAAATCATGGTTTTACCCCCCAAAAAGCCAGTTTCCATCATTCTCAAATCTTTAACCTATTAATGACATATATAGGGCTTCGAGACAAGCGATTTGACACGTCACACGTCCAAATTCGACCTTGCGTTCGAGACATATCGGCAAACATTATAGGAAAGTAGGCGACTATCTGGTTCTCTCCTCACCACCAAAACCCCTTCTTATCAATCATTTTTTTCAAAGAGCTCGCCCTCTTACAAAAATCCCAAGTGCACATGCGTACGAAACAAAAACAAAAATGTTAATCCATAGCGGCTTCCAGAAAAACGCATGCGCTATATGAGCAACAACGTTTAAGTTCATTCTAGCAGCGCACCTTATACATGTCGAATTTGAAAAGAGACTTTCACTAAAAAAAATACCATTTCACCCCCTAGTAGGGGTAGGTTTTATTTAGGGGTTGAAATGAGTGGTCCATTGGAAAGAGTGTGTCAGCCCGAGTCAAACGACACCTCATTTGTCAAAATCGGACTATGGGTTGGCCAGATATTAATTATTTAACATGGACACCGTCCGAGACACGACGGGTGCGTTAGAACTCCTATCATCCCCCTACTCCCACCTCTTCTTAGTTTTGTCTCACTAGCCTGAGTTTACCCCGTTCCGGCCCTCAGACAATAATTGAATTTCTTGGCAGAGCCGGGAATCGAACCCGGACCTCCGCAGCGAAAGCCAATAATTAACAGCCTCTATAGACGTAATAATCGACTACCTTTCAGTCAGTAATAATATTTTAAGGTCTATAAATGAATGCGATCAAATAAGCTTCTGGGTATACAGAAAACAAGGTGTTTTTTTTTTCGTGTGGCTTCCTGAGAGGCCGAGTGCAGGTCTTTCTAGTTGACGGCCGTGGGCGACCTGCGCGTCGTAATGAGGATGAAGTGATGATGACGTCACATACACCCAGTCCTCGGTCACGGGAATTAACCCCATGAGATTAAAAGCCCTAATGGCCCGGCCGGGAATGAAGCCCAGGACCCTTCCGGCCAAAGCCTAGCACGCTAACAATTAGCCATGGAGCCGGACGTCAACAAGGGTAAGAACATAGCTCGAATCACGAAAGATGTTAAACGTTGAAGCAATCACGTAGCAGAGTATACTTCTGTGAGTCTTACATAAGTAAACATCTTTTCCCGAGAAACCCGTATTTACGGGACTAATGTAACCCTGGCCAGGGTGTAATCAAAGGCCGTGGACGGTGGACCGTGGAGTTTGAATGTAGAGCAGCGGCCGTACAAAGGTCGCCCTGTACGTGCTGTCCGTCACGACCAGTTGTGAGAGGCGCCGGTCTTGGCGCCGTGCATCCTCACAAAACTCCGGCGTGCTCATAACCTTGAAACTAGCCCACGTTTCCCACACAACCAATCAGTGCGCAGTTTGTGAGTGTTAACAGTCTAGATCTGGACTGGGTGATACAGAATTATTTTTCTCGTAGTCAGTTTACCCTACAGATAGGCTTTTCCCACGGACTCAGCGAGGGATCCCACCTTTACCACCTCTACGGGCAGTGTCCTGGAGCTTGACATCGGGTCGGGGGATACAACTGGGGAGGCAGGACTAGCAGCTCACCAAGGCGGCCTCACCTGCAAAGCGAACAGGGGGCATCATGAGGGATGGAAAGGGATGGGAAGAATGGGAGGGATAGACAAGGAAGAGGGAAGGAGGCAGCTGTGGCCTGACGGTAGGTACCATCCCGGCATTTGCCCGAGGACGAAGTGGGAAACCACGGAAAACCACTTCGAGGATGGCAGAAATATTAGGTTGGTTGGTTGGTTCTTAAGTTTAGGGGCTGCGACAACACGGTCATGTAGCCCCGTGTACTTTGGGTGTGTGTAGAATCTGTCTGATAACCGGTGTTAATTGTGATGACTGTATTAGTGTGTGTTATCTGTTTTTTAATTTAAGTACTGCAACTTAGAATTTTTCAAATAGTTCCTACTTTTGCCGCCAAGCGCCACCGTCAACGACTATTAGGCCAAGTTCAGAACTTAGCTACCAGACGCCACCGCAGTCGGCTCTTGGCAACGAACTTAGAAACCTAAGAGCGTTGTTTACATTCTTAACCTATCCAATTTAGCTTCACACAGGTACAATTAGTGGAAGGTTCTTGCCATAAATCTATGACATGGGACCGCCAGCTTTACTTCCCCTCCGAAGGAAGGCATACTGAGGGATTTTTAACGCTCTTAAAAAATCCAACGGCTTTGGCCGGGTTTGAACCCGCTATCTTGGGCATAGAAGCTCAGCATGCAGAAATATTATTATTATTATTATTATTATTATTATTATTATTATTATTATTATTATTATTATTATTATTATTATTATTATTACAAAGATTATGTCGGTAGGGAAGAAACGCAAGAAAATGTATGTTGATAATCAGGCTGCAGTGACAGCTGATGGTAGGATGATTTGTTGGTTCAAGGCTATTACAGGAGTCCGGCAAGGTTGTAACATCTCACCACTGCTGTTTATTGTATCTATGGACCATTTGCTGAAGAGCACAAACTGGTTGGGTGAGATTCAATTAGGTGGAAACCAGGTAAGCAGTCTGGCCTATGCTGATGGCCTGGTAGTAATAGCGGACCCGGTCGGAAGCTTGCATGTTAAAACTTGAACAGAAATGTAGGGTGTATGGTATGAAGATCAACATCTCAAAGACGAATGTTATGTCTAGGGGGCGGATTTCTATGACAAGTCATATTTTTTCCCATAACATTATATCTTATAGATTATAGTCTTGTATTTTCAACATGTTTCCAAGCATGATAATCAAAATTAAACAGGTTTTATTGGGCATATAAATGCATATTTAGGCTTTCTTAAGTTTTATGGCATATCTTGAACAAAATATCATTATTAACGGCATATTTTGGTAATTTTCATTTGAATTTAGTTTTATAAAAATCAGAATAAGCTCTTGAAAATTATTGTTCAGGATAGACTGGAATATACTAGTGAAGAACCATTCCAAAGTAGTGTATGGAATATTTCTAACAGGTAGGAGCTATTGTTTGCTAGCTGGGCCAATTCCTGGAAACCGGGCTATTGTTTACACGGAAGAAGAGGTAATTCCGCAGTTATTTGTCATCGTTCTTATCTCTCTCCTTCGCCCTTCCCTCTTCCACCTTCAACACACTGAATGACCCTGGTCACTCATTAGGGAGCTTCAGTCATTCAGTTCGTTCCTTTCAATATGCAATCAGAATAATGGAGACTAGATCAGGTATGAAAGTTTCATTCAAATAACATAGTATGTTTTGTGTATAAATTAAAACTGATTGAACATTGAACAGTGAAAGTAACTGTAGTTTTTATGTCTTCCACAGAGTCCGTCCTTGCCTAGGAGTATGCAGTGTAACCTTAACGAGTTCATGAAACATTCATCATTTTAGTTGATTTTGGGTTAAAGATTTCGAAGAAAACTTTTTGAAATCTTAATTAATTGCAGCCTGTAGCAATCGTAATAAAAGTGTTTCTATGTAACGTAGATGCTATTCATTAAGTCATATTTTGAATTTTATAGGTCATATTTTGATGTTTTACGTCATAAATGCATACATATTTCATACATTTTTAGGTCATAGAAATCCGCCCCCTAGGTCAGTAGGGAAGAAACGCAAGAAAATAGAATGCCAGGTAGGAATAACTACAATTGAGCGGGTGGAACATTTTAAGTACTTGGGCTGTGTATTCTCTTAGGACGGTAGTATGGGGAAGGATAATAATATAATAATATCGTATGGCCTCGGGTGCCGGGTGCAAGCTATGTAATTTAACACCCAGAGGGTAGCTTGCATGTCGAATTTCGTTGTTCCTTGAAGCACTATGAAAGTCAAGGAGGTTAGATATCTAAGGTCCTTGAACACTATAGCGCTTTCTAGTAGAGAAATGAGGAACTTTGTGTTGGCGGAAACTCTCGAGATTAATTTTGCCATTATGAACACAGCCTACTGAATTCAAATGGGTTCTTTGATATGCCCAACTTCGTATGACATGCGAGTCGTATTTTTGCCGCCTTTCAAAAATCACTTACCACGGCCAGGAGCGAACCTGCAATCTTGGGGTTAGTAGACCGACACGCTATCCACTCACCCACCGTGGCAAACTGGGGAAGGATATAGAGTCGAGGTGTCGAATGCTAATACGGTGAGTTCCCAGTTGCGATCTGCAAGGTAGTGTAGCGACGAAACTCTCCCTACATCGTTCAGTATTTAGACCAACCTTGCTGTATGGAAGTGAGAGCTGGGTAGATTCAGTATATCTGATAGAAGAAACTGATAGGACGGAATCATGAATTATTTCTGGGACAAGTAGATGGGAGCAATGGCAGGAAGGTACTCGTAATGAAGAGATAGAGGCTAAGTTAAAAATGAACACACTGTTCATATGAGCCGAGTCAGATGAAAAGAATGGGGACGGAGAGGTTACCTAAGAGGTTAATGAGTTTGGTTGTAGAGGGTAAGAGACGCAGATGTAGATCTAAGGGGCCATTGTTAGATTAATTGTTGAACGATTTCAAAGTGAGAGGTGTGGAATCAGAGGATGCCGCAGTGCTAACTGCTAATAGGGTATCATGGAGGCGACTTGCTTGCAAACAGAGGCTTGCAGACTAGACTGGATACTGAAAGGCAAAACAGTCTCAAATGAAAATGTATGTGTGTTATTATTATTATTATTATTATTATTATTATTATTATTATTATCACATTTATTTCACCACATAAGTGGGACATAATCACCATATCGTTGCCTTGTTTGCAAGACGGAATGGCTAATTCTCTTAAGGTGGCACATTGAGAAACGAGCGAACAATGGAACAGGTCTCCAAGATGACGGCCTTCTGCATGGTGATATGTAGACCAGGACGTATTCCCAATATTTCTAGATTGCGAGCCAATGATTTAGGGACGATGCCGGTAGAAGAAATGACTATGGGCAGAACCATACACTTTCCTGTCTCCACATTTGCCGTATTTCCTCAGCCAAGGGCAGATATTTGGTGATCTTATCACAGCAGGTTTGTTGTAGATTATGGGAATTGGGCACTGCAATATCAATGAGGAAGGTTTTCTACTGCAGCTTGTCCACAAGAACGATATCTGGCCGGTTTGCAGGTATGGTTTTATCAGTAATAACTGATCGGTCCCATAACAACTTGTAGCTGGGATTTTCCAAAACGGCGTCAGGAACATACTGATAGTAAGGCAAAGTATTTTCAGATAATAAGTGCTTTTGAGCAAGGTGTATGTAGGTGCATTATTTTGGCCACTTGGTTGTGCCTTTTTATGTAATCAGTACAGGAGATTGCTTGGCAGCCTCCTGTGATATGCTGAATTGTTTCCGGTTCTAGTTGGCATCTTCGGAATTTATCATCCTGAATATTTGCCTTAACTATATATTATTATTATTAGTAGTAGTAGTAGTAGTAGTAGTAGTAGTAGTAGTAGTAGTAGTAGTAGTAGTACTCCCATCTGTGGAACGCCTTAGAACTTATTCAGCTGATGATGATTTTTTCTACTTCCAACATCTCTTCATCTGGATACTGAAAATATTCCTCCATTCTTCAATCCGTGATTTCTTGGTCCTGGCATTCATTTCCACAGCAGAATGACGGTGTTGTTGGAAACTGTTTTGAACTGGAGTCAATCTCCTAATTTCCTCGCAGATGCCAGGTCCTTTTCTATTTCATTAAGCCAGTCGTTCTTGGCTTTCCTTGGGAGAGCAAGGTTGAGAATCCTTTTGGTGATTCTATCATTGTTCATTCTGAGAATGTGGTCGTAGAACTTCAATCGAGTTTTTCTAAAGGTGTCAGTGGTCGATCTTTTCATCATGCTAATAAAGCTCCCGAGAGTTTCGTTTCATCCAGAATTATTATTATTATTATTATTATTATTACTGTCTCTGTGAATGGATTACTTACGAAGAAACTTGCCTTGAAAAAACACCATATGCAGATAATTTAAATCATAGATCTGTCACGCATGCTCATATTGCACGACTAAATACGTTTACTTTTAAAAAAGAATACCGGCCAGGTACTGCAAGTATGGTACGTAAGATTTTTAAGACTTTTTCTCTTCATTGACTTGCTCTGAACATCTTGAGACCCAGAGATATCATTAATGTCTTTGGCTCGAAAGGAGTCTGATGGTGATGCTTTTGTTTTTTATGTAAATTTCATAGAAAAAATTAATAATAATAATAATACAAATTCTGTTCGACACATCGAATATTCCTTTCAGTTGCCTTCCGTACCATACTGTAGCAGGTCTTCCCATATATATATAGATTGATAGATGAAGCCACATAACATATCAATAACTCCTTACCTATATTGTGGCCAGCATAGGAACACGTTGCAGAGCATCCAACGCCGTCCGTGGTAATCACACACCCTTTTAAGAATCATGTCCTTCCTTTTGTGATGTCCAGGAGACCATCATGGGTTGCAAAGACTTACGTGTAATGTATTATCTCTGTGTAAAAATGAAATATCTGTTCTCACGTCAAATATTCCTTTCAGTTGCCTTCCGTACCACACTGTAGCAGGTCTTCCCATGTATGGTTTGAGGTTCAACAAGCTGTGTTACTGGCAGTGACATAACATGCGACAGTTCGACCTTAAGTTTTGCACAGCAGTGTAATAACGACACTACAAGACAGTTGTTATGCCGGAAGCTTTATACGTCTCAGAATCCATATCTTTCGGTGGTCACACGAAAATTATAGAAATTGAAAAGCAAGAACGGAAAATTCTCCGGAAATGTTATGGTCACGCGAGAGAGAATGGAATGTGGATTAAGAGGAGAACAGTGGACCTTTATTCCTTTACTAACAGGATCACTGATGCCGTACACAATAGACGTCTGAAATTCTATGGTCATATATATAGATTGGACAGCGACAGGCTATCAGAAAGATTATTTAAAATAATCAACTCAAAGGAAGGTCAAAATAAAATGGCTAGAAGAAACTAAGGTGGACCTCCAATAAATAAATATCACAGGCGACATCATAGAAAATCGTGGAGACTTTAGTACAATAGTACGCAAGTACAAATCGTGGGGAAACCTAAAACGAAAACTGATAGGAAGTGGTCCACAGAACGCAAGATGCAACACAGTGCATTCATGAAGAGATTTTGGGAGGATGAGGAGGCGAAAACCATCAGGACAACTAACAAGTTCAAAGGCACTCTTTGAATGGGCATAACGAAGAAGAGAAGAGAGAACAATACTAATAATAATAATAATAATAATAATAATAATAATAATAATAATAATAATACCCCGTTAATTGATAACTGTCCAATTGTATCATCTGTCCGACAAATTATTGTGAAACGCTGTTCTGATTCATACGACACGCAGGGTAGGGTTATGTAAGAAGATATCAACTAAACGGAGCTACTGATTCTTGAATCGTGTCCGTCCTTCAGTTACAATAGTGTATCCATCTGTTTCCACATCTCCTGGCACTGTGAGTATTTATGAATTCATGTAGTGCATGCTTATGCAATGTCCAACTTTGGTGAACTATTTGAGTGACGTCGATCATAGCACAAAGTTCTTCATAATTTTCCTCTGACAGTTCATATGATCTAATAATGTTGACTAGGGGCCGTTTGTCTCATTTCTTTTCGACGAGTATACTGAAGTGCACTATAATTTAACGTAATATGAGTAGGAGGAGGAATGTGCAAGAGGAGGACTCTGGACCTGGTCCTGGGATGAGGTTCCCATCGAACCGTGAGAGGCCGAGAACGGATATATCGCCGATCGGTCGAGCTCATACTGAAAACAGTTCACCGTTAATAACTATAAGCAGCACCCAAGATCTCCCAGCTGCGTCCTCAGTAGATGTTTTGTCGTCATCTGAGATGTCAACCACTGCTGCAGGACTACCGAGAAGACGCATTCAATGGTCAAATGAAATGAACAAGGAAGTTATGCGTCTCTATTATTCCGTTACGAAACTAGAAACTGATATGACTATGTACAGGCACCTTCTGTGGCAAAAATTTATTGAGAAATACCCTGGCTTGTCTCAGCGCCTCACAGAACAAAATTTAGCGGATAGAAGAAGAGCTATTGTCGGAAAAAAGTTGTTGTCAACTTTGGAAATCAATGAAATAAAATGCGAAGTCGTAGAACAACTCCAAATCAGAGACTCCGAAGATCTCATACTGCAATTACGGGAAGAACAGGTTGCTTTGGAAGAAAATGATGAATTTCAGTTGGAAAGAGAACCTCAGTCACAAGCTCGTCTGCATCAAGATATACAATACGCGGCTTTGTGTGAACAAGCAGCCCTCTATTTCCAACAAGCAATGGAGAAGTACTATGGGACTAACCCATGTTGTCGTCTCAAGATCCCGAAGGTAAACACCTCTGTAAAGTTTGGCGTAATCGTGAGCCATCTTAACAACACAGTGGTCACTAAAGCTCTAGATGGTGTGGATGATATAGAGTACGTACAACTGGTGATTTATTGTGGTGCGTTAGCTGCCGTACAAGCGATTGGTATTAAAATTGTGCCACAATATGCAAGGGCCCGTGCGAGCTCAGTTATGCCTCCCCCATGGCAAAAGCGGCTGGAGAAGAAGATTGAGGAGCTTCGTAGAGAACTTGGTCAACTGACACAATTCAAAAGAGGAAATCGGTCCCTTAGACAAATCAGGAATGTAGTGCGCATAATACAGCCAAGTCGTTTAGATGAGCTGGATCAAGACAAGCTGTCGGAAATAATAGACACGCGCACTCAGAGATTGGCTGTCTATAGTAAACGGCTACGCAGGTACAAAGAAAGTCAAAAGCGGAAGGATCAGAATAGAGCATTTGCATTGAACCAGAAACAATTCTACAACAGCTTGCAAAACTCTAATCCAGAACGTCAGAATAATACTCCTTCAATCGAAGAGGCCACCAATTTCTGGTCTAATATTTGGGAACAGCCCAAAGACCACAATTTTCGTGCCAACTGGATGATAGAAGAAGAGGCGAGGTTTTCTGGTGTGATTAATGAAATGAATAGCCCTGACATCATGGAGCATGAGGTGAAGGCAGCGACTCTACGTACACAGAACTGGAAAGCGCCTGGGCCAGATTTTATACACAACTACTGGTATAAGAAGTTCACTGGTGCCCCTGAAGCAATAGCCAAAGCCTTCACGCGAATTTTACGATTTCCTGAGGAAGCTCCGGAATTTCTGTTCATGGGAGATACCTTCTTGATACCAAAAGGTGAAGAATCAAGAGATCCATCGAACTACAGGCCCATCACTTGTCTGTCGGTGCTTTACAAGCTATTTATGGCTATAATTGCGGAACGAGTGTATGGGCATTGTGCGGCGAATGGGATACTCGCTGAAGAGCAGAAAGGGTGCCGACGGAAAACGCAAGGCTGTAAGGATCAAGTGATAATAGATTCAGTTATTGTAAATTTGGCTATGAGTGGACAAAGAAACTTGTGTATGGCCTACATTGATTACAAGAAAGCCTATGACTCCGTACCTCATTCATATTTGATCGCAATATTAAAAATCTACAAGTGTGATCCCATCATTGTCCAATGTCTACAATCTATCATGTCTAGATGGAATGTGAAACTTCATCTAAAAGACCGATACCAAGTCACTCCGTCCCGTGCAATTCGAATTAACCGTGGAATATTTCAGGGAGATTCGTTCAGTCCTCTATGGTTCTGCCTGTGCTTAAACCCGCTCAGTGGGCAGTTAAATAGGAGTGGATTGGGAGTTGAAATGCGAACTGGTGAGGTGAAGCACAAGGTTTCACATAGACTGTACATGGATGACTTAAAAATCTATGCAAGCACACGGCGTCAACTGCAAGGGCTCTTAGATATTACGCAGGCGTTTAGCGACGATATAGCGATGGAATTCGGACTTCAAAAATGCAAGGCGATCATACTGGCAAGAGGGAAACTTGATAGGGCAGAGGGCTTCAATGTTGGTCTAGATGAGCTAATCGAGTGTTTAGATGAGGGCGAGACCTACAAATACTTGGGCTTTCTTCAGCTTCGTGGGATCCGACACACACAAATTAAAGCCAATTTACAGAAAAAGTTCTTTAATCGAGTGGATATGGTTTTGAAATCATACTTGGATGCAGGCAAGAAGATCAAAGCCCTTAACACCTGGGCAGTACCTGTACTTACGTATTCGTTCGGGATCGTTAAGTGGTCAAAGACAGATTTAGAGCAGATAGAACGGAGAGTACGAGTCTCAATGACAAAATATCGGCTTCATCATCCAAAGGCAGCGATAGAGCGTATCACACTACCACGGAGCGAAGGCGGTCGAGGGGTCATTGATCTCGCAATCGCCCAAAGTAAACAAGTGGAACGTCTGCGACAGTACTTCTTTGGCGCAAGAAATACTCCTCTGTATGAAGTCATTGTTGAAAGTGATAAGAGATTCACACCACTACGACTTGCAGACATGCAATATGACACAAAAGAGCACGTTACTTCGTTTGAACAGCGCCAGATGGTATGGTTAAGAAAAGAACTGCATGGTGTACACCCTCACTTGCTCAGCCAACATCATGTCGACCGATCATTGTCGAACTTATGGTTGAAGCATGGTTCGCTCTTCAGTGAAACTGAGGGATTTGTAATTGCGATACAGGATCGTGTCATTGCAACCAAAAATTATAGAAAGCACATCCTTAAAGAGAATGTAGCAGATGATCGATGTCGTAGATGCACCTCAGCGCTGGAAACCATCGATCATATCATCGGTGGCTGCTCTACGCTGGCTGGTATAGAGTATACCAAGAGGCACAATGATGTTGCTAAAATCTTACATCAAGAGCTCGCTATAAAATCTGGACTTCTGGATACGTGCATTGTGTACTACAATTACCAGCCTGCCAACGTGCTTGAAAATGAGCATTATAAGATGTATTGGGATAGACCTATTTTAACCGACCAGAAAATCTTGGCTAATCGACCTGATATTGTCTATCTTAATAAAAGAGAGCAAAAGGCCTACTTGATAGACGTTGCTGTCCCACTTAGCCAAAATATGCAAACTACCCAAGCTAAAAAGACAAACAAGTACGCACCGTTGGCGGAAGAAATACGAAAACTGTGGGGATTAAAATGCGTGAGGATTTTGCCGGTGGTGATCTCTTCCACGGGAGTTATCCCAAAGACGTTGGCAATGGCTTTGGAGGATCTGAAAATGAAACATCTGATTGCCAGAATACAGAAGGCAGTGCTGCTGGATACGTGCCATATTGTTAGGTTATTTTTATCCCAGTAATAGGTTTAAAGGGTTCTTGATTAACAAATCCGTACCTTGTAAACTGAATTGTACCATAATTATGAGAAATTAAAGATAATAATAATAATAATAATAATAATATTTTCTTTTTCGTGTGGCCTCTTGATAGGCTGAGTGCAGGTCTTTATAGTTGACGCCCGTGGGTAACATGCGCGTCGTAATGAGGATGAAATAATGATGACGTCACATATACCCAGTCCTCGAGCCATGGGAATTAATCCCAGGAGATTAAAATCCCATATTTCCCGGCCAGGAATCGAACCCGGGACTCTTCGGGGCAAAGCCTAGCACGCTAACCAATTAGCTACAGAGCCGGACATAATAATAATAATAAGCAAACATCAAAGCCCACTCCAAATGTAAGAGTTGAATGCCGTGGTCCTTAGATGACCTATACGAAACAAGAAGAAGAAGAAGAAGAAAAAAAAGCTATAGAAATTGTGGGAACCAAGAAACAACATTTTGGTAATCCTTCCCTTTCTCATGTATACCTGGCACAACGATGGTTGAATATTCAACGGAAATTTTGTGAACCTTCAATTCTCTTTTGGTGGAGGGATCTTATGAATCTTGGCAACTCTAGTGAACGGTGACCGAACGCAAGGACTCACGAAGTGCTTGCATGCTGACGGGTTCTATCCGGGGTCAGAGTTGACTGGAGTGAAGTTCACAACCTCCACGATAACACAAGTCACCTCTATCATCTCTTACCTTATGGTGGGGGAGGATGGGTCCTCGACTACGACCTTTGATAGTTGTGTCTACGCTTGTTATTCCAAACATACAATATAAACGACTCAATTAATGTCTGTAGGACAGCCGATCACCCGTTACATTATCCTGATTAACTCTTCCTTAGCTTAATTGGTCAATTAAAACGTTTATATTAGTTCCTTAACTATTGGACTAACGATGTGTTTATCATGGGCAAGAGATACATTAAAACACATATTGGAGAAATATTATACTATTTCTGTGAAAGAAAACGTGCCTCCGTGGCTTAGGCGGCAGCACGCCGGCCTCTCACCGCTGGGTCCTTGGTTCAAATCCCGGTCACTCCATGAGAGATCTGTGCTGGACAAAGCGGAGGCAGACAGGTTTTTTCTCCGGGTACTCCGGTTTTCCCTGTCAAAATTTCATTCCAGCAACACTCTCCACTATCATTTCATTTCATCTGTCATTCATATAATCATTGCCCCAGAGGAGTGCGTCAGGCTTCGGCAGCCGGCACAGTTCAAATCCTCGCCGCTAGATGGGGGCTTCATTCATTCCATTCCTGACCCGGTCGGAGACTGGAAGCAGGCTGTGGATTTTCATTTTTTCTGTGAAAGAAAACAGAACTGACAATTATTTTTTTCTCTAGTACAGATTCTTCATGCTCATTTCCAGTCTTAAGGCAGATATAGAGGGCACGAATTATTTAAATATTTTCTTAGACAGGACTATTCACTCTTACTGCATAATAATACTCAAACAACAACAACAACAACAACATGGGCAAAAATATACTGTAATTTAGGTCTTTATCCTATTTTGATCATCAAAGGAGTCAATCTGCTTGCCTCTCACCAAGGCGGACTGGGTTCGATTTTCGGTTAAAGCATTTGATATTTTCGAAGTGAAATGCCATATCGGGTGGTTCGGATTCTACGTAAAGAAAATAAGATCCCGTGGCTTATGTTTGCAAGATTGACAGTCTAACAATGTATACTGTGCCTTTGCGTCAGTCAACACGATTTTGCCCAATTACAGTATATTAGGCAGGGTACTATAACATTTAACACGCATTCCTGAAAAAACATTACATGTACATGTATTAATATTATTCACTGACAAAAGGTGGATTTTAGGATTACACGTTTCGACCGTCACGTCACCATCATCAGGGTTAAAGTTTAAAATTATACAAGTGCTTGAAATATATTTTTATAATGCTTAGTATAGTATGTTTAGTTAATGTTAGTATTTATGATCGCAGTGAATCTCGTTATTTTAAAAGGTTAGTCTATTCTATGGCGTTGTACGTATTATGTGATTGCAATCTGCGTATGAATATTATGCAAGTGTAAATAGTTAGGCTTCACAACAATATAATAAAATTAGAACATGCATACAGATTTCTACTTAAGGTTATGAGTACTTAGCCGTTAAAGTATCCTTATCTGGCCCAGTCGTCACATAGATGTTTGCACTTGACTAGCTTGCTGACTCTTAGTCAGGTGCATATATAGACTTTATTCATATAGATTCACTGTGAATCATAATTACTAACATCTCAAGTGTCTAAATTCAAATACCTGGGAGGAGTCATCCAACCTTCCGGACTGAATCATGAAGCAAACAAAGGAAGGATCTCCAAGTCCGAACTGCAAAAAGCTTACAGACTCACTTGGGACAGATAGACTATAATAAAAAATCGATATTCAGAAATGCAAAATTACGGCATTAGAACACTGTAATCAAGCCTGAAGCACTATATGCTTCTGAAATGCTTGTTATTGGGGGCAGATCATTAATTAGAGATGTGGAAAAGCAAGAAAGGAAAATCCTAAGAAACATTTTTGGACCAGTCTGTAGAGGGGGGATCTGGATGAAAAGAAAATCCCAAGACTAATACCAGCAATCGGAGAAAATCTCAGACACATTTAGGAAAAGACGATTGAAATTTTACGGGCATATCCTCAGGATGGGCAATCAGAGACTGACCAAAAGGATTCTTAACCTTGCCTTGTCAATGAAAGTTAAAAACACGTGGCTGCTTGAAGTTGGAAAAGATCTTCAGGAAATAGGCATCACAGATGACATTGTACTAGACAGAGCTAAGTTCAGAGAATTAGTCGATAATCGCCGCTTTGCAGACCATCCCAGCACTATCAGCAACAAAACCTGGTCAGAAGATCGCAAGAGAAGCCACAGCGAGAAGATGAAGAGATTTTGGGAGAAGAGAAAGGCAATGCCATCAACTAAATAAGTTCAATCGTGCTCCTTAGTCGGGCATGACGAAGAAAGAAAGAAAGAAAGAAAGAAAGAAAGAAAGAAAGAAAAGAAAGAAAGAAAGAAAGAAAGAAAGAAAGAAGATCCTCCGTTATGCCCATTCAAGACCGCGATTAAACTTGTTAGTTGGACAGATAGTTTTTGACTTCTTATCCTCCCAAAATCTATTCATGAATGCACTGTGTTGCATCTTGCGTTCTGCGGTTTTGTGCTAACCTACTATGTACTAAAGACTCCACGGTATTCTTTGATGTCTGTGATATTTATTTCTTGGAGGTATGCCTTTGTTTCTTCTAGCCAGTTTAGTTTTAGCTTCTTTGAGTTGATTACCTTAAATAAATGTTTGGTGAGTCTGTCAGTGTCCTTTCTATAAATATGACCATAGAATTTCAAACGTCTTTTGCGTACGGCATCAGTAAACCTGTCAGTTAAGGAATAGAGATCGTATGTTGCCCTCTTAATCCACATTCTATTTTCTCTCGTGGGACCATACATTTTCCAGAGAATTGTCCGTTCTTGCTTTTCAATTTGTATAGTTTTAGAGTGACCACCAAGAGATATGGTTCCTGAAGCGTATAACGCTTCCGGCAAAACAATTTGTAGCCTATTGTAGTGTCGTAATTTTGGATTAGGCGATATGACTCTCATGTTGTAGTAATTCCCCGTTAGCCTATATGCCTTATGGAGTTTGTTTATTTATTTATTCATTAATTAATTAATTTATTTATTTATGGGACAGATGACCTCGTAGTTCCGCCCCTTAAAACAACAATAACTAACTATGTATTTATTTATTTTTATTAATTGTGGAGAGAGAGCCTCTGTGGCTTAGGCGGCAGCACGCCGGCCTCTCACCGCTGGGTCTGTGGTTCAGATCCCGGTCACTCCATGTGAGATTTGTGCTGGACAAAGCGGAGGCAGACAGGTTTTTCTCCGGGTACTCCTGTTTTCCCTGTCACAATTTCATTCCAGCAACACTCTCCACTATCATTTAATTTAATCTGTCATTCATTTAATCATTGCCTCAGGGGAGTGCGACAGGCTTCGGCAGCCGGCACAGTTCATATCTTTGCCGCTAAATGGAGGCTTCATTCATTCCATTCCCTGACCCGGTCGGTCGACTGGAAGCAGGCTGTGGTTTTTCATTTCATTAATTGTGGAGAAAAGAGTTAGAGTTTGTTTTACTGCAAATGATCTGTGGCCTAGTATGTCCAGTGGGACATGTTGTATAGCATTTTAAAGTGCATAAAGGAATGAGTTTATTTATCATCCTCCTAGAGATCGCTCTAAATCACCAAGATTTTACGATTCATTTCAAATATTCATCTCAACAATATTTTTAGTTACCGTACTTTAAGCAGTTCTCTGCCAAAACAAATTCTCCAAATTACAGCTAGGTTTGTTTAGTGATCTTCTGTACTAATGGATCGTGCACTAAAGCGTTCCATGCACCAAAAATCCCAAAGAACTGTGATGCCACATCTTTTGCATGGAAACACCAGTTGCATATATCACTGCAAGAAAAAGATGGCAATGAGAGAGGTTATCGCCATAACCCATAAATGTAGTACTAACATATTAATAGAGCAGGGGCGCAGGAGAAGCACGTGATCATCGCAACTCCCCCCTCATGTACATAGCAAGGTTGATTTCATGTGACACGGCAGTTCATCAGATGACCCTGCAACAGAGAAACGATCAAATTCCAATCAGCATGTGTGATTTAAGAGTTTCCAATATGCAAACTGTACGTAGCAACACCACAAGCGACAGAAATGGTAGATTTTTTCAGTCGCAAAAAAAAATGTATAATTATCAAATTACGGTAGCCTACTTGATGAAAATCAACAAATCTACAAAAGAAATGCAATGCAGCCGAAATAAATAAGAAACTCCTACCGATGTCAAATTGGCAGCTGAAAATATAAAGTAAGTATGATAATTTTGTTACTTAGGAGGCAAAATATGCAGTGATGGACAAAGCAAAGAGCATTAAAAAAAGAAGGTTGGCTCAGGCAAGGAAAGCATTTCTACAGAAAAGGAATCAGTTGACATCGAATATAGATTTAGGTATTATGAAGTCATTTTTGAAAGCTTTTGTCTGGAGCGTGGCGCTCTATGGAAGTGAAAATTGGGCTGTTGGCGCAGCTGAAAAGAAGAGAATAGAAGTATTTGGAATGTGGTGTTCCTGGAGAATGGTGAAGATCAGATGGGTAGATAGAGTAACAAATGCACATGTATTAAGACGAATGAGCGAGGTGACTGCTAATGAAGAGAAGAGGTAGTTTGGAAGGACACATACTGAGACACCCCGGAATAGCAAACTTAGTTATGGAAGGAAGGGTCGAGGACAAGAACTGTAGGGGAAGATCAAGGTTAGATTGTCTTGGATGTAAGGTGTGGTATCTACAGTAAGTAGAGATGAAACGATTAGCTCAGGACAGGGAGGTATGGAAAGCTGCATCAATCCAGTCAAAAGACTGAAGACTCAATAAAATAAAATAATAACCCCTGGCACTACAGCCCGTGAAGGGCCTAGGCCTACCAAGTGATCGCTGCCCAGCCATTCGGCCTGCAGATATTGGGGTGACGCGTGATCAGTGCATTGGATCCCCTCGGCCGTTAATCTTGGTTTTCGAGATCGGGACGCTGACTCACTGTCAGACAGCTACTCAATTGTCCTCACGAGGTTGAGTGCACCCCGTTCCAGACCTCACGGCAGTTTCTAAAATCCCTGACGGAGCCGGGAATTGAACCCGGGGCCTCCGGGTGAGAGGCAGACGCCCTACCCCAACACCACGGGGCCGGCTCTGAAGGCTCAAACACACATTAAATGACCTGCTACCAGCCGTTCACTTCCTGCGTGGACATTCATCTTTACATGATGGTTATTTTTTGTGTGTCAACAAGTAGTTCCGTGAAGAAATAAATAGCCTATGTTCATATATCCCACTTATATTAATTGCCTCTATCAACAGACAAAATTTTAGTTTGATTTCTGTAATAGATTCGTAGATATTGAGAACCGTCTAAATATTTCAGATGATCGCCATATTGGATTTTATATAGGATATGTAGATGACTATTAGATGAAGATTATTGCGTAGGTTCATTATTCAAACTTCAATCGCATGATTAGGACACAAGAAATAAAAACGACAGTTTATTTCGCACAGTCGCCATCTTCAAGTTATGAAAACAATTGAAATAAATTAGAAGCCAGTGGATTAAAATTTGTATAAGCATTTACCGTACCAAGTTTCACTGCGCTCGGGTGGTTAAATCGCGAGAAATGTCCATTTGAATTATTAAATTTCGCGTCACCGCCATGTTGGATTTGTGCTCATAAGGTTATTGAAAGTCCCACAAGTGAACTAATGCTAATAGCCTTTATCAACATACAAACTTTCAGTTTGATTGCTGTCATAGAGTAGTAGATAGGCCTATTGAGAACCGCCTAAATATTTCGGATGGTCGCCATGTTGGATTCTTATATATGTAGGCCATAGAGTTATGTACTGTTAGATGACGATAATTGCGTATGTTTATTATTCAAACGTTGACTTCGATCGCATGGTTAGGACACAAGAAATAAAAACATAATTTTTAAATATAGCACTGCCTCCATCTTCAGGTTTTGTATCAATTGAACTAAGTTAGATGACAGTGCGTTACAATGTGTATAAACATTTGCTGTACCAAGTTTCTCTGCGCTCGGAAGGCTAAATCGCGAGAAAAGTTAATTTAATTGTTTCAAGTTCGCTTGGTCGCCATGTTCGTTTTGTACTCTACATGTTTTTGAAAGTCGCATTGGTGAACTTTTAGTAGTGCCCTTTTATCACAAAATGTCAAGGTGATATCAGTAGTAGTTTCGGAGATATAGAATGCTGGTGAAATATTTCGCACAGCCGCTATGTTGGATTGGTGAGATATATTAAAATTTGAAAGGCATGGTCGGGGTTGGACAAAATAGTACTATATTCTTACCGAGTTTCATTGAAATCGCTCCAGCCGTTTAGATTTTATTAGGGGACATACACACACACACATACACACACAGACAAAAGGTGATCTCATAAGCCTTTTTTTTTATGAAAATAGGCTATAAATTGCAACAAGAACAGTTGTATCTTAAAACGATAACCCTCGCAAACTTTGGAGTCGTAAATATGTGTTCTTTTTACTCTTTCGGGGGCTTTGCGCACCTTTATCATCAGCCTCGAGTATCTGTGTGCGTGCTGAATATTTCTTCGTTAACCGCAGAAGTGTGTACTTGTTATGGTCGAGGATTGTGCTAGTTTCCTCAGAACATGCGATGAGGTAACACCCCGGCATACGTCTGGAAATAGTATGACCACCTCGTGGTGTAGTGGCTAGCATTCTTCGCTGTCGCCCCGAAGGTCCGGGATCTATCAAGAAATTTTAGTTCTGGTCTGAGAGATGGAACGGGATGCTCTCAGTATCGTGAGGCAAAACTGAGAAGTCCTCAACCATTCTGGAAGTGGTTTTCCGAGGTTTCCCACTTTTACTCCAGGCAAATTACAGAGTGGTTCCTAACTTAAGGCTATGGCCATCTCCTCATCCTCACCTAAATTACAAATACACACTCACAAGTACTCGATCCTACATGTACACGATGTCGCAAAGACCCACGAATTAACAACGGAAATAGTATGAAAATATCATTGCCTCTTAATGAGAGGAAACGAGATGTAGTCATGTTGGAAGCCATTCATCAGTGTTGCCTAATTAAAAGAAATGTTAATTATTTTCAGCCGGTCAACACGACTTAAATTTCCTTAGAATACGGGATCATGACTTGTGTTGGTTATGTTTGGAATTCGCTATCCTTGAAAGAGAATGGGTTAATATTTAATGGATATGAACATTCAGATATCTTGTCATATATGGCTGTAAAGAACTATGAAAATCCACAGCCTGCTTCCGGTCTCCGACCGGGTCAGGAATGGAATGAATGAAGCCCCCATCTAGCGGCGAGGATATGAACTGTGCCGGCTGCCGAGGCCTGACGCACTCCTCTGGGGCAATGAATAAATGAACGACAGATGAAATTAAATGATAGTGGAGATTGTTGCTGGAATTAAATTTTGACAGGGGAAACCGGAGTACCCGGAGAAAAACCTGTCTGCCTCCGTTCTGCCCAGCACAGATCTCACATGGAGTGA
Source organism: Meconema thalassinum (assembly GCA_946902985.2). Taxonomy (NCBI): domain Eukaryota; kingdom Metazoa; phylum Arthropoda; class Insecta; order Orthoptera; family Tettigoniidae; genus Meconema; species Meconema thalassinum. The sequence continues at coordinate 2,044,974,752 of OX336388.2, forward strand.
CCGGGATTTGAACCACGGGCCCAGCGGTGAGAGGCCGGCGTGCTGCCGCCTAAGCCACGGAGGCACTATAATGTTCATAATTTCAAAACTTTAGGTATAAATTAATGTTTTTAATTAGGGAAAGAGGTGGTGATTGTCACCCATATTCATCTTGTGTTTGGATATTAGTGGCTCTACGCCTCCTCTCTTACATCGTTCCACTTTGGATGTTTCTGGTTATTACCCCTTGGTCTCCTTCTCGCTGTGCCCCTCTTTTATCTAGCTTTGGCCTATTGTTCTCTCTCTCTCCCTCATCACTACTCTATCCCTCCCCCTGAACCCTCATGTTTAAGGATAACCTGCACAGTTATTTTCCCTCTCCCCACTCATCCGCTTGGCTAAGTTCCTTGGTATGCCCTAATATGCATTCCTTTCTTTTGAGTATTGTTTCCATGATGCCTTTGTAACGTATGTTGATCTTACCTATTCAATTTGTAATGTACCTTGAAAATATCCTTCATGGGAGAGGGAAAGGTGTCGGTTTATAAACTGCCAACCCTATCAAGTGACGTGAGTGACTATTATATTGGTCCAGCACATCTTGTAACGTGGTCATAGTTCCATCTTGCAGTTTCGCTCCTGGACGTGGTAGGCCTAAGTGATTTTTGGAATGCGACAAAAATCACGACTCGCATGTCATACGTTGTTGGCATGTTAAAGAACCCATTTGAATTCAGTAGGCCATGTTCATAATGGCAAAATTAATCTCGGAATTTCCACCAACACAAAGTTCCTCCATTCTCTACTAGAAAGCGCTATAGTGCCAAGGATCATAGATATATAACCTCCTTTACTTCCATAGCGTTCCAAGGAACGACAAAATTTGACGTGAAAGCTGCCCTCTGGGCGTCAAATAACAAACTTTGCACCCGGCACCCGAGGCCATACGATATTATTATAGTGGCCAGGCGATCCTGGAACCGAGGTGATGCAACACTTTTATTGATGTGTATAGTTTCTATAAGTTTTCGTTGTTAAATACACAAATCCGTTGTTTAATAATTATCTATGTTCGTGATAACTCACGTCCATGAGTTCACTTTCATTGCATAAGTTGGCACTTATAGTCGGTAAAACCATCCTAGATCCGTCACTTACAGTCTTTGCTTCCCTGTATAGTCAATTCTCCCATCTTCTGCTGCCTTTCAAACTGCCTCGGTAACGTTCATATTGTTACGTGCCACCCCCTAGTGGCACTTTTGCTAACTGGATTACGGTGGGCGAAAGCACAAACATAATAGGGATGTAGCGGGAGAAAGTTCGCGCCAGATAGCGCTCGTGTAGTACTGGGTAAGCGCAAGGCGATCGTCTTATGTTTGTCCCAGTCAGCTGCGACGAATGTGTAAATTGTGACCGAGTTTTCTAAGCTAAAGTAAATTATATCTTCTCTAATTTTACTCCAAGACTATATTAATTAATTCTATAGGTATATCTCCTAATATATGATAAACGATTTTCAGCGTTTAAGCGTTAAACAGCTGCAAAATGAGCTACGGACTAGAGGCACTAAAACCAGCGGGAGGAAGGAAGAATTAATAGCCTACAGCGGTAATAACAAAATTCTAACACGCTTTATTATTCAAATAATGAATATGAGTCAGCATGCTTTCTACTAAAGATTACAATTACTAGAGTATTGTAGGCCTATATTGATAAATATATCTCCAAAAGACTTAAATCATAAATTGAGATTTAAATATTCACTTGCTCCCCCTGCTTACAGACTTCGATTCATGTTTTTTTTTTTTTTAGGTTGATAGCTTACATGAAACTGTCGTGTTTTAAGGTAAACATAATCAAAGAAAGTTGATACTGGTAATTAAATATGTACCTCGAAAATGCATCGCAACGTTTGGTTCTTATGTAATTTTGTCAATTTCGCAATAAGAATCGTTCCCTTACCCCTGGGAAAGGACTTGAGGGTACAATTTTTTTAAAGTTTGAGAATCCCTGCTTTAAGGCCACGAACTGTTTCCATTCATCTGACTATGTCTCAAGAATGTAGAAGTCAGTCGCTACCACATTCTTCGTCAGGCAGATGGAAATTGACGATTAATTCCGATTTCAAGAAACCAACCATAATACGTTTGTGACTGTTAATGTTGCGACATTTATTCTTGAAGTATTTGACCGAGTAGCCTATTGATGTCTTTGAAAATGGGAGTCAGAAATGTTACTTTCATTTCTTCGTGTATATTGACGATTTTTTCCCGTACTTCAATGGAGATGATTTCTGCAGATTCCGATATTGTAGGCTTATCGTGATAATCCGGCAATTTTCTTGTGTATGACCTCTTCCTAAATAATTATTTTGTTGTGTTCGTGGTCCACGGAAAAAGCGGTAGAACAGCGCCCGGTTTTTATCTTGCTCTCTCACCTTCAAATAGGCCTACAAACGCATAAATTCAGTGGATGTTATCGAAATGTCTAATCAGTTTATAGGTACAAAATAGGAATTATTTTCCATTGTAAGTCACACTTATCCAACACAGTTTTCGTGAAGTCATCGGGTTGTAAATGATGGAAACACACTTTAATATATTCGGTCAGATTTTTCTCGCCGAAATGTTTCCTTCTAAAAGCATGTGACCATTTCTTCCTCATTTCTTTATTTTGTGGAAATTGGTGAAACGAAAACGAAAACGGGCTTCCCTGATTTTTGCAAAGAGGAACACTGCAATACTCGGCATAGTTACAAAAATAACAATTTAAACACCTTAAATTCGTGGATATTAGCGGCATGAGAACATAGGAGACAAATGAAGAGCGCCTTGCGCTTACCCAGTACAACAGCAGTGCGCTCTATCGGTGCTAGTTCTATACATCCCCATTGTTCCTTTAAAGAAATATAATTTTATTGCAGCCCACAAACATACACGGTGCACACACATACACACCCTGAATCTAACTTCTGAAAACACTACTAGTCACTATTAGTTTCCACTTTTATGTTCTCTCTGTCTGTGAGGCGTTACAGTGTTCCAGCTTACACTCACACGAGCAGTCTACACAGGTTCTCTACAGCCTTGTCCTGCCACTTCACTTACTTCCAGAGTCCTCTTGCTGCTCCTTGTGCGCTGTTGCTCGTCTCGTGTCGATCCCACGACCACGACTTCCACGAAGCACCGCGACACCTCCAAGCACTAACAGTCCTGACTCAAAGTTGCACCCTGGCAACAGGCTTCCACTCTGTTACCGTAGACGTCCAGTAGTAATCGCTATACTGCTGCGCACTCACTCACTCGGCCACACTTCAATACACACTAACGCTGACCAATACACTGTCCAATACACTCCAATACACTCCCCAATACACTGCCTCCTCGCCGCGGCTCGCTGGTTTATATGGGATCAGTCCCTGGCCTGGAAAGTTCGAATGTCACAACCCATTGCCGCATTGAGTCTGTTCTGGTTGGTTCCACATCCAGAATTTTCGCATATTCTCTGGCCGGCTCGCACTGACTCACAGGTGTTTTGTTAATGTATGGCCGTGGGAGGAACCGAGAGGGTGTGGGCACTCTCTCCCTTCCCCTGCGGGGTTTGTCCAAGGCCACTAGACTGTCACACTGCCCCTCCCCCCGGGAGCCTCCTGCCGCCCCGCGGCAACACGCAACAATATTTTTAAAGAAATAATTAAATATATTCAGTACTATAATTCGTTCTCTACTGTGCAATTTACTTTCTAGTTGTATTCATAGTGAATAGTATAATAACAAATATAATAACTTAATAATAATTAAGGCTGACTGCGTGGCTCAGCGGTTACGTTCTCGCTTGCTGAGCCCAAGGTTGAAGGTTCGTATCCTGGTGCAGTCAGCTGGCATTTGAGGGTGCGCAAATGCGAGGGAGCCGTGTCAGTAGATTTACTGGCACGTTAAAGATCCCCTTCGGGGCAAAATTCTGGCACCCCGGCGTCTCTAAAAGCCAGAGTATTTATAAGGGACGTAAAACCAATAACATTATTATTATTAATTAACACAATTTATAAAATACACAAGGACAACTTCACTTCACAGTTTGGGGGCCGATAACCTAGATGTTAGGCCCCTTAAAACAACAATTATCATCATCATCATCACCACTTCACAGTTTAACTTCACACCACAACAAATTTAATAACACTGAGCTCTGGGGTAGCACAGAATCTTTTCCTATCCTCATCAAACGCAGTCGTTGAGATAACGAGGTCACTTGAATAAACAAACTATCGCTGCGTCAATTAGTGCTGAGCGGGGGCAGTACGCGAAGTGCGATAACTTATGAATCCTATCTGATACCGAGCTCTGCTGGTTTGTTTTAAAAACTATGTCAAACTGTAATGAACATTTCTTCTCGCTTAGTCACTGACGTTAAGTCAACAGAAAAATAGTTTCTCGCTACCTAACTTTTCTGACACCATCCTATAATTTTCAAGTAACGTTTAAGAAAGAAAATTATAACTCTCTTACTATGAAACAAATTACTCTACCAACATCAGGCAATATGAAATTAAATTCTTAATCTGTTGTGATCATTAGTTCATTAGCTGTCTGTCTGTTAGGTAGTCAGCCCTGAGGCTGGTTGGATCCTCAAAAAGTACCGCCATTAGGTTATGTGGGTAGATACCCACAAAAACCCAAGGCAGCGCTATATTGAGGCGTACTAGGCAAGATGAGGAGTGAGATCAACTGTCATTGCTTTCGTCACTGAGTCAGAACAGCAGTACTAACCCTATGAGTAGAACCTTTCACACCATCCACAGGAACTGACTGTGCCCTAAATGTCATTACAAACCACCACCCATACCTCAGTAGCTTCCATATAATCACAGCCATGAGTGAGACTGAGACATCGGTGAAAATCCACATTTTACTCTAGCCTGTGCCAACAGACAAATGCAAATGTAATGCAATCATCAAGAGATGGCAAACAGGCCACGTTCATTAACTATGGCGTGATAAGTTTTATATATGCATACATTTAGATTCGCGCTAAAATATCGTAATTGTGAAAATTGGGACATGTGTTAATTATTTACTGCTTTCAATTATACATCATCATAAAGAGTGGAAAATTTTCTATAAGACCACGCAAACATTTTCTTAGATTTATCACTTTGCATTATTGGGAAATGGCAACATCGCCGGGGTGGAAGAGGGCGAAGCTAACTGCAGGATATACGAATGCGAGTGAAAGATAAATACTGCATTTAATCCCATACTGTCTTTTAAGGTAGAGACGCTCTATAGGTAGCGTTGGAATGCTCCATGTGCGCGGCATTCTTACCCAAATACTACGTCATTACGACTTCATCTAAGAAGCTCCTATCTTCGTAGAGAGCCCCTCCTCTGTTATTATATGCTCCTTGGACGCAACCAACCAACGATCATCTTGGTGTGAGAGAGACACGGTGAAGGCTGTCACAGTGATAGCAGAAACTTTGGTCACTATTCACTGACAATGGACGAGGCTCTATCCTAAAAGCCTAGATGTTAGTTATAGTTAGTTATTGTTGTTTTAAGGGGCGGAACTACGAGGTCATCTGCCCCTAAAGCCTAGATGAAAAATCCTTAGGACTGCAGTATCACCCCTGTAAACATTCCTCTGACTGTCCTGTTGATATGAGTAAACCGCGAACTCAGTGCGTTGCCTAACCACCCAAGCGCAGATACAGATAAATGACGATTCTAGCGTTTCTAGTGATGCAGAACCATCCGGTTATTGGCACTTTAAGCACACTCTTCTATATTAATTATTCTTGCTCACAGAGTTTCCATCTTACACTTACCTCGGGACTGCTGTAATATTCTGAGATGTGTGAGTATGTGTTTGAATACTTACCAGGATTTTATACTCAAAATTATTCTCTCAATTAATGTTTGAAATAACAGGTTAAAATATACCGGTTATTGGCACCTTTTGCAGTAATTGGAAAATATTTTCCAGTTATTGGCACTGGTACAATATGAGATTCTGATGAGTTGTAGAGCACCATATCAATTTATTTTTCAATGTAACAGTGGCATGGTCTTACACAATGAAATGCAGGTTCTATAAAATTATATATGATCAAAGTAACGACTTTAAAAGTAATCCTATAAAATAATAAGCTATAAAAACAAAATAGACCACATCGATAACAATTTCAATTTTTAATGGGATCCCTTCTCTATCGAATGGGTCATTAGAGTCATCAATTCAGGGGCAGATGACGTCCACCCCTGAAAACAGCAATAACCAACTAACTAGAGTCATCAATGGAGTAATTGATATAAAGAAACACATAGCAGAGGAAAACCCTTCTTCATAATCGTCAGCAATGTGGCAATAATTTTTGTCATGCAGGTGTGGTAGAGTAGACTTTAAAGGATTGAAGACTATTTTGTAGTGTGACGTGTTGCTATTTGAAATGAATCATAGTCATCATCATCATTCTGGATTGCAAAACACACTAGCACACGAAAAGGTCTTCCTTCATCAGAATCATCTGGATTATGAATTTTATGATCCTTTGGAATGCATGTTTGGTGGTAGAGTCATTGCCTTCAAATCCCTTCTTAGAAGCTCCCACAGAGCGAGTACATTTGAAGCATATTCCATAGGTTACTTTACCACAAGTTCCTTCAGAAACGTCTGGTCTTTTGTTGTAACTAGTGGAAGGTTGATTATAATCCAATGGAAATAAACTAGTCTTAGCTATTTTGGGATTTCAATTACTGGTACTTCTTTCTCAGAGAGCCTTTTGCCAGAGTTTAGGGAAGCTTGTTTTAAAAAGTTATTTTCTTCTCTTTTAAGTTTCCTCTGTTCCATTTTCCTGATGTTAACACAAAAGTAATTTTGACCGTGTTCTTTTTCCTTTTCTTTTGGGGGTTTCTAGCCATGCAAGGGACCAGATTTAGTTGGAGTAACGTTGGTTACATTGTTGTTATCATTCAACAAAATGTGACCACCTATAGGGTACTGTTCTTTAGTCAGAGGGCTTTCTGAAGGACTGTCCTGGGAATCTAGGTTCATTCTATTACTTGCTTCACCTTGTGGTTCAATCTGGGGACTGTTTAGAACCACATCATGTTCATCTGACTCCCTGTCAATATTTGGATCATCGACCAAGGTGCTGATTTCATGTTTCCCATCATCCTTCCGGTGGAAATTTTCCCAAAGTCTGTACAGGATGACGAAGCCCTTTCCATTGTTTTCCTGTCCCAAAAGTTATTTCGTTTTGGTAAAATCATCAATGCCCTTCTCTCCTACAATTTTGCAGAACTCATCATACCGAAGAGACTGAGTGTAAGGTGGTGGAGTGGTATTTGCACTGGCAGTGAAAATACGTTACCAAAGACATTTAGAAACATCCACTGCATCAACATTCCAAGGAAAAAGACCCGTTGCCCTAAAGCCATTTTTGAGAGAAGCTTCAAGATTGGAGTTCATAAACATTCTTTCAAAATAGAAGCAAAATCCTCCTTGGTGACAGTCATATTTGGATTCTCGGTTCGCCAAGAAAGGACAGCTCCATTTCACTTTCTTTTGATAGGCTTAAATGCTGCAACATCAGCTCTTTGCACAGCTCACTGAGGTGGTAGGTGAGATGAGTTTTATGTCCATATACAAATAAAATGACGGGCAATGGAATGTTAATTTCTACAATATAAGGACATTCCCTATGAACTCAAAGAAGAGCTCAGATTTCATCCAGCCGTTATCGCTGCATTCGGCACCGCATTTTTCTGGAATTTTAAGGACAATCTCTAGTGGAATCCTCTGTAGTGGATATAATTATGATCAAGGGTAGACACATTTTCTCCGTGGCAAAAAAAAGGTGCGAATTACTGTTAGAGTTGACTTGTCCTGGCTAAGTTCAACTTCGTACACATTCTTAATACCTGAAGGTGCAGAACAAAATTCTTCTTCGGACACAACATGAAGTTAGTTTCATCACCATTAAATACTATTTCGGGATCTGAAAGAATATGAAACACATTCTCATCTTGAAGGATATCCTAAACTGAACTGAACCATCCCTCAACAATTTCTTTTGCAACGCAAGCACTATCAGCTGCCACTCCTTCAGGCGTTCTACAAGAAATATTAGGATGTCGGCGTAGAAAGCCAAGGTACCATTTATTACCAGGCATGTTCCCTTTAAAATGATTTGTTCTGGGATTATTTTCAAGAAATTTCTTATAAGTAATTTGAATGTCTTCTTTTCTTCTTGGAAATCCCTTCCGAGAACATTCATAAATCCACCTGTAGAAAAGACGATATTTAAAATTTATTGTCAACTGAGCCTATATTCTACTTTATTTTCAAATCAAACAAACGTAATCACTGCCTCGATACACTTATATCTCCCAACCCCAAGTAAACAGCACTGATGACCAATACGTCTCAAGCGTCTATTTGAAAAATCAGCAGCATCATAAAATATGAGGTGAAGTAATATATTGGTTGTAGTGGTAATTCTAATGAACAGATGCAAATTAAGCTCATTTTTAAGAAAAGTTATTGTAATAAATTAATATATAAAATACATACCGAACAACGGAGTATTCTTCCTATTCACTTAAAACTGGGGGAGGTCCATGTGTAGTTTTAGACAGTTTTTCACCACATCGAAATTGTATGGCAGATCTGGGAACTCTGAATGATCTTGCTGTGGTTTTAAAAGGCATACCATCTTTCACTGCTTGAACGGCTCTTCTTCTATCGTCCTCACTATACTTGTTTGCCCGCCGAGAGCCCATTTTTTTATTTTAGAGCTTAATGCCCAATAACAAAACATAAGAAATGAGTACAATCTCATGCGACCAATTATTGGCACATCATATTCCAGTTACGTGTGATTCTAGACATTAAAAAACGAAATACACATAGTAGAATGTATAGTCTACCCATTTCTACCGATATTATGATCATAAAACAAAATATGGAATTACCCAGTAATTGGTACTAGGTGCCAATAACTGGCAAAATGCCTATTTTTAACACCAGTAATTGGCATATCTATAACGATGTGTCGAGTGAGGTTAGGAGGTCTGAGTTGTCGTAAAAGTATTCTACAATTCGCAAAAGAAAGTACCATAATACTCATGAACAATCATAATTATTTTATATATTAATAAATTAATGGCATACGTATATAATGTTCTTAACTTACCGCTAAGGAAACTGTCCAGTGAGAAACAATGTTTGCAGTAACTGGCGCGATTCAATTGAAATGCTACAAGGGGAGTGTTGAGGCTCAAAATTAGTGAACTTGCAGGACTGCAATCATGACAGACACCTTATTATGCCCAGTTGTAGTAAGCTGTGCCAATTACTGGAGGGGTGCCAACAATAGGATGGTTTGCCCCATATAAAAACTAGCAATATACGGGCACATAAACTCGGCTAATATGAGCCAAAACAGGTAGCGAGGTGGCACAATAATTAGCAATAAATCGCCGTTATCTATGCGCCTAGTTATTTACCCAATCAAGTGGATACAATATTAATGTTTTATACAAATGCGTGTTCCGTTTATTGCGAATCGCAAGTTAACTGTTACTTATGATTTTAATTTGCTGGCTGCGAGGCTCAGCGGTAACGTTCTCACCTTCTGTGCCCTGGCGCAATCAGCTGGCATTTGAGGGTGGGCAAATGCGAGGGAGCCGTGTCAGTATATTTACTGGCACGATAAAGATCCCCTTCGGGGCAAAATTCCGGCACACCGGCGTCTCTAAAAGCCTTAGTACTTAAAAGGGACGTAACCCAATAACATTATTACTATTATTATTATTATTATTATTATTATTATTATTATTATTATTATTATTATTATTATTATTATTATTATTATTATTATTATTATTATTATTATTATTATTATGTCAGTATATGTACGAATATGTTTTTCAGTCTAAAGAGTGATACTTATGCACAGTCAAACAGAAAAAAATAGTATAACGATGAGAGAGACTTGTTATGTATAGCCCATAATATGTTGTTGGTGTTGTTGTTGCTTCATTTAAGGGGCTTGGACATCGCGGTATATAGCCCCATTTACTTGGGTGCGTGCATAATTTGTATGATAACCTGTGTTATTGTGGTGTATGTAGTAGTAGTAGTAGTAGTATATGTATTTATAACTCAGGTGAGGATGGGGAAGGAAGTGGCCGTGGCCGTAAGTTAGGAACCAACCTGGTATTTTCCTGGAGTAGTAGTGAAGAAACCACGGAAAACCACTTCAGGATGGTTGATGTGGGAATCTCTGCTCAGTTTTGCCTCACAAGGCGTGTCAAGAGCAGAGGCAAGAGTCCATCAAAATTGTTTTTCGACAAATTGTGAGTCAATGAAAGCCTTGAGTATGACTCACGTGGCCTTCACCGAAGAATCACGGAAGATACAGTAGCATGCATAGTGCAAGGTCGAGGACTAGTCCAAATCGTCCTCATGGCAGGCAGCCACACCAGCCGAGCACATTGTTAACTACATTGATAGATGGGTAATGCCTAATGCCTTGGAAGGGGTTGGTTGGTGTTGTGGTTGGGGGTGATGGGAGGTGCGGCTGTCGTATTGATTGTGCCAGCGCGTTCAAGGGCCTCACTCACTCCGCTCTACACCTGGCTGGCAGTTCTATCTTCAAGTAGCTCCTTAGCAAGAAGAAGAAGCCGCGATCAACTCTCGGCAACTCGCAACCCAATGGCTTGGTTTGGACCCGCCCTGCAGCAGCAAGGCCACCCTTCGACTCCCAGGTCAGTCATCCATCGCAAACACCACCTATTAACACAAGAGTCAGTCATCCATAACTACCACCTACTGTCAGCACAGGAAGGGTGCATAAATTAGTAAACCTATCTGAAAATAAAGTTGTTAATTGAATAATTGAGTGAACTTGCTTTTATTAACAGCAGGGGATATAGACAAGGGGAAATACTCGCACACTCCCTTCCATCACCTTTGCACCCTTTCGTGTATCCCCAATGCGATAACCATTCGACTTTTAAAACTATATTTATATTTGACGGATCAACGTCCTTTAAAAAAAATGCTGTTCAGTCGGTCAACACGATTGTGCCCAAATTGCGATGGGTGTTATTTCCTAAACCTGAAAAAAATTATATGAGATTAATTTATTCACTAGGGTGACTAATTTCTTTCGTCAATTGATCATCATGAGACCCTTTACACTCATGCTATTAAATCTATGTCTACGAATGTATGGGTGAAGATATTTACACATGTACAATATTTTAATTACAGAAGTTTATTGCTACTTGCGTAACTTGTCAAGATTTGTTAGTACAGTATTATATGATGTTTTGTTATGAGAATGTTACTGGCTATTGACCTTCAAGTTTACATGTTTAGTGTGATACTCTGTAGTGATTAGTAAATAGTCAGGTTCGTACATATTTCGGGCCATTTAGGTCCTTCTTCAGCAAATATGTAACAGTCTTGTAAAAGCAACTATAAAATGTTTACTATAAAAATATTGATAACATACTAATAAAATAAGTTCTGAATATTAAAAACCTTAAGTCAATATTAATTTGTACTTTTTATTGTACCGGTTTCGACCCATTGTGGCCTTCCTCAGCGAAAATAATAATATGAATAGAAATGCAAGAGTTACATTAAAATCTTTATCATAAACAAAGGTTGTTCTCAAAACTGTTTCAAAAATATTATCCGTCTAAAAGCTAATAAACACTCATTAAAATTTGTAAAAACCAAATCTGTTACAAAAGTATGTTAAATACGAAAGAAATAAATCTTGATATAATACCAGTTTGAAGTAGGAACAGGGATGTGGATGTTATATATAACAAGAAGTTCCGTGACGAACTAAAGAGCCTATTTTCTTAAAATTTAAGATTCATGCCAATGATTAATCTATATGCATTTGTCTAGAATAATGACGAAATTAAGTTGGTAATATCGAAATTTCTAATTAGTTCGAAATACTGTATACCTGGCATAATGTAGCCTAATAGAGAACTACAGTTGGCAGCCCTGATGACTAAATATATTCTTAGTTCCATCTCTTAAGGTACAGACTACAAAATTTGGTTGAACTCCAATGGATAGCATGGACGTTACATGCAGTTAAACATTGGATCTAACAGCGCGCGTAAAATCATGTTGGCAACAATGACATACCTGTATTGGTCAGAAATAATCTGAAATAATATGATCTATTGTTGTGTCAATTTTGAATGAAATCCATTAGTTAGTATAGAAGTTACAAGCATTTTAAAATTGGACCTATCAGCAGGCTTAGAATCATGTTGGCAGCACTGGCGTAGGCCTATATTAGTTACTCCAAATTAATCTAGAATGCCAGGTACTATACGTGTGCAAAGTTTAGAGCTGTTGGCTTGCATACTTTCTGATATACTGATATTAGGGTAAAAAATATAGACACCATTTATTAACAGTTGGCAGCCCTGGTTACTCTAAAGACTCGGCATAGTCATATCTGTTATGGTACACATAGCACACACGAAATTTGGTTGAACTCCAAATGATAGTATGGAAGTTACATGTATTTAAAGTTGGACCTCTCAGCAGGCTTAGAATCATGTTGGTAGCACTGACGTATATAAGTTACTCCAAATTAATATAGAATGTCAGGTACTATACGTGTGCATAGTTTAAAGCTGTCGGCTTACATACTTTCTGATATATGGGTATTTGGATAAAAAATATTGAGAGCATTTATTAACAGTTGGCAGCCCTGGTGGCTCTTAAGAATACGCTCAGTCATATCTGTTTATGTACACATAGCACATACGAAATTTGGTTGAAATCCAATTGATAGTGTAGAAGTTATATGTATTTCAAATTTGGACCTATCAGCAGGCTTATAATTATTTTGGCAACACTGCCATATATGGCCTCCTGAAAATTACACTGCAATATTATTATCTATACGTGTGCCAATTTTGAAATAGCTCCCATTCATACCTTCCAAGTTATCCAACATGGAGCTCAAATCTCAATTGCGATTTTTCAGCAGTTGGTAGCACTGACATACTTTTCAAATATGGCCGTGAGATATTTTGTAACAGTTTTGTATTTTGTATTTACTCGTACCAATTTTTGTTTCGATTGCTGCAGCCGTTTAGGAGTTGATAGGGGGGGGGGGGACACAGACAGCCAGACAAACAGACAGACAGAAGGACAGACAGACACACATTTGCCCGATCTCATAAGTCTACTTTTTCCTCATTTTTGCAAAATGTGAAAAGCAGGCTAAAAAATTAAAAAAAATAGGTTAGGATTGAAGTTGTCTGTATGGGTAAGAACATGTAAAATTGTGAAGACATTATCGAATGCAATCGTTGAAAAGAAATATTCTAAGCTGTAGCTGTAGTTCTTTTCTTAATACCAATGTGTTTTTCTAGCCTCAAGACGATTATTTTTTTAGAAATAGTTTTGAGAACAACCTTTGTTTATGGTAAAAAAATTAATGTAAGTCTTGTATTTCTATTCATATTACTATTTGCGCTGAGGAAGACCACAATGTGGCCGAAACCAGTACAATCATCATCATCATCAACTAGAACAATTTCCAACCGCAGGTTGGGTCTGCTTGGAGCACAAGCCTCTCCATCGTTTTCTGTCCATCCACCACTTCTCTTCTGTCACTGTTGTCCAATTAACTTTTTTTTCTCTCGACACTTTTCTTCGACCTCTTTATACACCTATCCCTTGGTCTTCCTCTAGGTCTCTTTTCCTTCCACTCCATTTCCAATATATTCCGTGGTATGCTCTCTTCTCCCATTCTTTTCACGTGTCCATACCACTGTAGCCTTGATTTTTCACTCCTATCCTGTATGGGTTCTTCCTTTAATATTTCTCTGACTCTATTTCTGACTCTGTCCATTCTAGTTACACCTATACGACTCCTCTGAAACTTCATTTCCACTGCTTGTATTCTGCTCGTATCTCTTTCCTTCATCACCCAAGTTTCTAATCCATACGTTAGGATCGTCAAAAAGTATGTCTTGTACATTTCTGTGGCACATCCTTGCTCCATATCAGACCTCTAACGCTCGTGAAGAATCCATCAGCACACCTTCCTCTTTCATCTAATTCCAAGGCATCTCCCCATTTTCTTCAATGACACTTCCCAGATACTTGAAGCTCTGCATTCTCTTCAACTGCTCTCCGCCTAACTTTATGCCAGAGTATACTCTGCCCTTCTCACGTGTTGTTATCACCACTTCACTCTTTTGCGTGGAAAACTTCATTCCATTGGATGACACTACTTCCTCCCATGCATTGAGTTGCTCCTGTACATCCCTCTCCTTGTTTCCCGGTACAATAAAAAGTACAAATGAATATTAACTTAAGGTTTTTAATCTCCAGAACTTATTATACTTTGTCTTAAGGAACAGAGCTAACATTCAAGTCATATTATACTAATAAAATTTATAAAATACTAGCTCTACCCGGCATGCGTTGCAATGCCAATCAAAGAAAGTGTTGGGGTTTTTACTTTGTTAGTTGCAGTGCTTTTGGATTCCCAATATTTTCTTCTTTTTCGCGCGTCGCCACTCATTTGTTACATCTACTCGTGCGCTACCAATATTCTAAAATGGATTCACCAAGTTGAACACCTTCCCTGGCGTGTACACAACAACTCATCAAAGTTTCATCGGAATCGGATGAATGACATATGAACGCATAAGTGATTTTCTTTAAATGATTCGCGTGCCGTCACTCATTTGTTGAATCTACTCATGCGCTACCTATTGTAAAATAGTTTTACTAAGCCTGAAACCTTCTCAGGCGTGTATTCAATGATTCACCAAGGTTTGATCGCAATCGGATGAATGATATATGACCGCATACGGGACATTGTGGAAACGATTCACGCGCCGTCGCTCATTTGTTGAATCTACTCGTGCGCTACTTATTAAAAACTGGATTTACAAAGACAGAAACATTTCCTGGAGTTGTAACGTGTTTTTCGAGGGGTTTTATGCAACTGGCATAAGTCAGTAGGAAGCCATTCTATATTTATTCACGCGGCAAATTGTTCAGCCAAGAGAATTTTTCATGGTAATTTATTATTATTATTAATTTATTATAATTATTATTAAGGTATTTTCGGAGCATTTTATAAAAATTATTAGCATTCAGATAGGTTTTCTATGTCTTAGAAAACGCTATCCTGCAAATTATTACGAACGACGATATCATAGAAAATTATTTGATTACGGAATTTTACGGAGTTTTGTCGGTTAGGGTATTTGAGAGACATGACTCACTGGGATTTCAAGTACAAGCTGATTCCTGTCGAGAAGTATTGCGCAAGGCTGGGTCGCAAGGTCTAGAAAAGGCGAATTGTTGAAACGGAAATCGACTTCTCCCTCCCGCGGAGTGTAATGAGGAAGGAGTGGGGATCTAGCGCGTAGGGTGCAGCCAATCAAGGAGGACGACGTAAGCTAGATGTCGGTACCATGGTAGGGGAGCCGGCGTGTAGATATATCGTTCGACGCGCCGTGAAACGAGGTCTATCTGTGAAATACTTGAGGAGTATGGATACGTGTGCGAGTCGCTCCGATGTTCAGTGGAGTTAGCGACGAACTTTTGTAAAACTTGGTTGTACGAGTGTTTGGGTCCGAGGTACGGACCATAGAATTATCTAATCTACCAGCATATCATCATATTCCGACGGAGATGACGACGTCCAGGAGACTGTGGGAAGCACACAGCATCAGCAAGAACGAGGGAAAATGCTTTGGCAATTTCCAGTGGTAAGCGCCAATCACGCAGAAATACGCAATCTCTCATTTTTCTTTGTTTTACATTCCATATTTCAGTAACTTCATAGCTTGGAAATAAGAGTAAAATCAAATTATCAGACTCCGTTTTCACGTAATTTTCTATCGGTAATATTCAAATCACAACGCTCCAATTTAAATTTTGTAGTTATTATTATTATTAATTTTGCTATAATTGTTTTATATAATAAATTCATTTCTTTTACAATGCAATCTTTGCTTTCAGTAGGTAGCATTAGATATAGACCAATTCCTTCTCCTGATACAATTGTTAGTTGGGTTAATGATCAAATCATACCACGATCTGAGTGAATAGAGTCTTGAATGTGTTCTGCCAGAGCTAGACGTTGTTAAATACAAATTTAGATTTCAACATTGCATTGAGGTCTTGGCGCCCATTAAAACAACATAGCTTAGGCAAAGGTAAACAGTTACATTTCTCACCCAACAGTTAGGAGCTAGCAAAACGTTTCATTTGTCGCCGACAACTTGGGGCTGAAAACCTGATAACATTTGTGGAAGGAGAAGGGTATATATTTCTGTGCCTGTATTTTGGGGGTTATTTGTCTGTATCAGTGTATATCATTATGGGGGATGAGAAAGAAAGACAGATGAGGTTACGTAGTGGTCATCAACGGGAGAGTGATGATACGAGCAGTATGTCGAGTGATGGTAGTACCGGGGTAGCGGAGGTAAATCCCGATACTGAAACAGGGAGTGTGGGCGGCCAACCAGAATTAAAAACTTTACTTCTCGAGTTCATGTATCAGAACAAAGTTAGTAGTGATGCCTTAAATGCAAAATTAGAACAGAATAATGCAAAATTAGAACAAAACAGTAGGGAAAATAAAGAAAGTACAGACGCTTTAAACGCAAAACTGGAACAAAACAACGCTAAATTAGAACAAAACAGTAGGGAAAATAGAGAGAGTAATGAAACTTTAAACGCCAGATTAGAACAAAACAGTAAGGAAAATAGAGAGAGTACTGAAACTTTAAATGCTAAATTAGAACAAAACAGTAGGGAAATGAGTGACAAATTCGAACTGATTAGAGGTGAGATCAGGGGGGTGATGGAAGAAAAGGCTAAAGAGATTATTGCAGATGTAGACAGAAAATTAGGAAAAGTACAGGAGGAGTTGGAAATTAGAATCAGTACACAGGCTGAAAATTTAAAAGAACTAGTGCAACTGGAAACACAGCAGGTCAAAAAGCAATTGGGGGGAGAAATTGACAAAATTCAGGTAGCTACTAAAGAGGTTAAGGAACAGCTGGGGGGTAGAATTGAGAAAGTCCACTCACAAATAGTTGCAGAAGTAAATGATTTAAGAGAGAGTAATAGAGAGAGCATTAGCAAGATTGAGGAGAAACAAGCAAAGCTATATGATAAAGTAGAAGAATCAGAAGGAAACATTAAATTAACAGTAAACAGTATTGAGAGGAAGGCTGAGGAGAAAATCGCAGAATTAGAATTAAAATTAAAAGCTAGGATCAGGCAAGAAAATAGTCAGAATAGGCCAGTTTTTGTGAATAGCACACACAGGGAGGTAGAACTGGGTAAGTTCAGCAATCGACAGGGGTGCCCAATGGAGTTCATGAACACTATAGAAAATAAATTCGGGGAGAGGTTGGAAAATGGTAGTATTGAGTGGTGCCAGGTAGTTGAAATTTTAGAACAAGTGTTTGTGGGGGAAACGAGGAATTGGTTTGCTGTCTACAGAGACAAGTTTACTGATATTAATGATTTTAAAATGAAATTCTGTGAAAAGTTCTGGAATGAGGTTATTCAGTCGCAGCATCGTGAGGGAGTAGTGTGTGGTAAATATAACCCTAAAGGAAGCTCCACCATGACCGAATACTTTTTAGGGCAGGTATTAGTGTGTAAATATCTGGATGGCTTGAAGGAGGAAAGTGATGTGGTAAGGTTGCTACTTAGGCACTTTCCCTATAGGATCAAGGAGGCTGCTTGTATCCAGAATGTAAAGACTATATCACAAGTAGAAAATTTGTTAAGCACATTTGATGCACTAGGGAGAGGGGGTTATGAGGACAATTTCAATAGGAACCAGGGTAATAATAATAATAGACCTAACGAAGCCAGGCATCAGGAAGTTCAAGGGAACGGTGGCGAAGGGGCCAACGCTCAAAATAGAAATAATAGTAATCAGCTAAATCAGAACAGAGGAAATGGCTATGGTAATCAGTATCAAGGGAGGAATAATGATTTCAGGGGAAATCAAGGGAGGAACAATGATTACAGGGGAAATCAAGGGAGAAACAATGATTTCAGGGGAAATCAAGGGAGAAATTATAATGACAATAATTACAACCAGAATAGGGGTCAAGGAAGAGGACAGCCTAGTGGTAGTAATATACAGCCAGGCAATGACAACACAGCCCAGAACAACCAGACCAGTTTAGTAGTTAGTAGTACTACGGCCAGCTGTAGCGGTTCTTTAAACGCGAACCAGGCTGCGAAGTAAGGTCAGAATCTCAGTCTGTAGCATGCCCTGTCCATACAATTATACAGGAACCCTATGACCTAAATGTAAGAAATGAATTATTACATGAACTAAATGATGAAGGTATTATTCAGGAAGTGGTTAGTAAGAGCCCCATAGTTAAATTTAACGTGTCCGAGGCGTACACAGATGTTTTAATTGATAGTGGTTGTATGAAGAGTTGCATAAGTAGTGCATTTTATGATAAAATGAAAGGAACTGGAGTAAATTTTGAGGAGATGCCAATTAAAAGCACTTTTGTTATCACAGCTGTTGGGAAGAGGTCTAAAGTAATTTCTAAGCAAGTTTTAGTAGACATTAAAATTAATAATCATGTAGAGAAGCAGATTTGCCTTGTAATTCCAAATTTAGTATTCAGTGTTATCTTGGGTTCAGAGTGGCTAAGTAGAGTGTCTGGTAACTTATGTTATGATGTAGGGAGTTTGAAATTTAAATGGGGAGATTCTGAAGTAGAAGTAGCGTTCAATGACCATATTCAGAGGAGTAGTATTGTAGGTGTGATTTGTACTTTAAAGGAGATATCGCCAGCCGTAGAGCGGGGTTCTCCATGTTTTGTGGGCAGTGTGATTACGAACGGAAGTCTAGAGGACTCGTTACGTGAGGCTGCATTTCAGGGTAATATAGAGGTGGAACAATGTGTTCGGCTCTATGATGTGTTATTGTGTAATAGGAGAGTTTTTGAGGATCGCATTGGTATGGCCAATTGCTATACACATTCATTGAACGTTATTGATAGGTCAGTATTCACAGGACATAGATATCCTGTACCTTTCGCTTATCAGAGTGCAGTTGAGGCACAAATTAATCAGATGCTTGAAGATGGGATTATTGAGCACTCTAACAGTCCATATGTTAATTCTTTGATCACGGTACCCAAGACCGACGGCACTGTTCGTATTTGTTTAGACGCTCGTTTGGTTAACAGTAGAATTAGTTCAGATCAGCTGAAATCTATGTCAATAGAGGAATTAATGCAAACATTTTAGGGGAAGAAGTATTTCACTTGTGTAGATTTGAGTTCCAGTTTTTGGCAAGTGCCACTTATGTACGAAGATAGACCATTTACAGCTTTTAGTCATAAATATAATCTTTATCAATTTTGTAGAACACCTTATGGGTTAAAGAGTAGTTCAGCTGCTTTAATTAGGGCTTTAAACATCGCATTAGGGGATGACACAGGAGAGTTTGTAACCATTTACATAGATGATATGGTAATTAGTTCACGCAGTTTTGAGGAGCATCTACATCATTTAAATATAGTTTTTCAGAAGTTAGATCAGGCAGGGTTCACTTTGAAGCTGTCTAAGTCATCATTCTGTCAGTCAGAAGTGACATTTTTAGGTCATAGAGTGTCGAGTAGAGGTGTAACACCAGAAGAAAGTAGGGTTAATAAGATTCTTAACGCAGAGGTTCCACAGAATGTTAAACAGTTAAAAACTTACCTGGGAATTTGCAACTTTTTCAGGAGGTTCGTTCTTAAATACTCAGGGTTGGTAGAACCATTCAGGGAATTGCTTAAAAGTGGGACTCGGTGGAGATGGGAGTCCAAGCATGATCAGGCTTTTAGAGCGCTGAAGGAAGGTTTTGAGAAAGCAGTAGTGCTGAAATATCCGTTAAAAGATAAGGAATATGTGGTTATGACAGATGCTTCACATATAGGCATTGCTGGAGTATTATGTCAGAAAGATGATGAGGGTAATCTGTGCATTGTATCTTTAGCCTCGCGAGGACTGACTGCAGCAGAGAAAAGATACACGATTACTGAGTTAGAGCTTTTAGGTATTGTTTTCAGTTTAGGGAAATTTAGAATGTATTTAGTAGGGGGGAAATTTGAGATCCACACAGATCACCATGCATTACTGTATATGAGGACTTGTAAACTCAGTTCTAACAGAGTTAGTAGGTGGATTCTTGCTCTGCAGGAATACGAATTCACAGTAAAATATATTAAAGGTAAAGATAACATTCTTGCAGACATGCTATCGAGGGACTATAATTTATGTAGGGATTATCCTGTGGTTAAAGCAGAGGATGGTATTTTAATATTTGCATGTGTGGACAGTAGCAACAGGGCATCGTTACAGACACTGAGAAATATGCTAGTGGAGCAACGTGATGACGTTAAGTTAAAGGAGCCACTGGCTAGGTTGGAAATAGGTGAAGAAAAGTATGTGAAAGTAGGACGGTTCACGTACAAGATGCAGGATGGGCTTCTTGCAAGGAAATGTAGGAATAATCGGTGGGCAATATGTGTTCCTGCCACTTTGCGGGAGGAGCTAATTTGGTTCATTCATAGGGAATTAGGACACTTTGGTGCTGCCAAGGTCTTCTATGAAATTGGTCGTGACTTCATTTGGAGTAAAATGGGAAGGGACGTTAGGAGGATTTTAGCTAAGTGTGACACCTGTCAAAGGAGTAAATATCCAGTTAAATATTTAGTGGGAGAGAGATCTGCAGTTCTCACCAGTAGTCCCGGCGAACTACTGTGTGTGGATTTATTTGGCCCGATCGTTAAAGGACAGTACGGCTACGAGTACATTTTTATAGTTATTGACGCTTTTAGTAAGTATGTCAAGCTATATCCGCTAAGGAAAGCCACGGGACTAGCGTGTAGCCGTCTGATCATTAATAAGTATATACCTGAGTTTGGCATTCCTCTCAGGATACTATCTGACAGTGGACCACAGTTTACTGCAAAGAAATGGAGAACCAGTATGCAGGAAGCTGGTATAACACACGTTCATTCCTCTGTAAGGTACCCTCAGGGTAATTCTGCAGAGCGTCCATTAAGGGAAGTGGCTCGTCTTTTTCGGACTCTAGTGCATGACAAGCATGCGGCCTGGGTTGGACATCTTCCCAAGGTCGAGACTTGGCTGAATTCTGTCCAGCATGAGAGCACGAAATTGACGCCATACGAAGTTCACTTCGGAAAAAGACCACAAAATGAACTAGCAAGGGTGTTGGGATTAAATGAGGGTAAGCAACCGGGGATGGATTACATTGTCCAGTTGGCGAAACAGAATTTATCTAAGTCAGCACAAAAGAGAATTCGCCAACAAAAAGAAACTAAATTTGACCTATTCGAGCCGGGAGACAGAGTCTTACTTAGAGTGCCGAAACAGTCAAATAAGCTAGAAAAAGTCATGTCCAAGTTCTTTTATCTCTACGAGGGCCCATTTATAGTTTCCAAACGTATTGGCAAATCAGCATATGTGCTGGAGAATAGTGAGGGAAACAGATTATACGGAACGTATAATATACATAGTCTACGAAAGTATGTGTCATAAAGTGAGGAGGTTTAGCTGGCGAGCCAGCCTATCAAATGAGTAAGTGTGGTATTTGGTGCGTGGGAGGAGATGGTCTTCCAGGCAGGCGTATCAGAAGTCACACAGGGGGGTAGTATGTAAGTAAATGAGAGTTTTTAAGGTACAGGGAAATATGACGGGATTGTCGGATGCTCTTGAGCACTAAAATGTCTCGATACACCAAGGCCAGAATTTGGTAGCGCTGGTGAATTCCCATTTGCCTCCAAGAGATGGGTGAGCGCTTGTACATGGTATTTTTGCTTAAGGCGTCCACGAGGCAAAAGATGGGCCATCAGAATGCGAGACAGTCCTTCATGAAACTCATACATATCAGCACACGTGATTTCTGTTTACGGCCTCGCCATGTAAGATTTGTAAGTGTGTAATTTAAGATAATATGTACAATGGTATTATTTGTGTGAGGAGAAATGGTCTGTGTTGAGAACTAGTATTAAGTAGAATATGGTTAACGGGAACTTAACAAGACAGGGCGATTACGGCACAGAAATATTTGGTGTTATATGTAATGCGCATTTACTGTTTTTTTTTCAGAAGTCAATATTAATTTAATCTACGTTAAAGAGAGATTAAGTATTATGGTCACGAGGCGCTGCCACAATAGTGTGATCGTGTGCTGAGTGATAAGTGGAATTAAATGTCACCATAAGGAGGGGACCTCCAGTGACATTAGGAAGTTCTATGGTGATATAAATATATCAGAACACCTTCAATGCGTGTGATATGACATCATAAATACATAGTGCTCACACATTAATTATGTCTATTTCTCCAACATAGAGAAATTTGAGAGGCGGAAATATCCGTGGAACACTATTCCCTATGTAAAACATTGAACTGGTTGCAAAGTGCGATCCATAGTGACAACAAACTTTGACGCAAAGTGCGTGAAGAAAAAATATGAGTGTATATATCTGTAAATTAGGGTGATTTCATTTATGTAATATGTATTTTGGATGGGGTTTATTAACGTGTCTGGGATAATCGGATAATGGACCGTCGTCACGGTAAATCATCCGATCATCCGAGGCGAATATGTAACGTGTTTTTCGAGGGGTTTTATGCAACTGGCATAAGTCAGTAGGAAGCCATTCTATATTTATTTACGCGGCAAATTGTTCAGCCAAGAGAATTTTTCATGGTAATTTATTATTATTATTAATTTATTATAATTATTATTAAGGTATTTTCGGAGCATTTTATAAAAATTATTAGCATTCAGATAGGTTTTCTATGTCTTAGAAAACGCTATCCTGCAAATTATTACGAACGACGATATCATAGAAAATTATTTGATTACGGAATTTTACGGAGTTTTGTCGGTTAGGGTATTTGAGAGACATGACTCACTGGGATTTCAAGTACAAGCTGATTCCTGTCGAGAAGTATTGCGCAAGGCTGGGTCGCAAGGTCTAGAAAAGGCGAATTGTTGAAACGGAAATCGACTTCTCCCTCCCGCGGAGTGTAATGAGGAAGGAGTGGGGATCTAGCGCGTAGGGTGCAGCCAATCAAGGAGGACGACGTAAGCTAGATGTCGGTACCATGGTAGGGGAGCCGGCGTGTAGATATATCGTTCGACGCGCCGTGAAACGAGGTCTATCTGTGAAATACTTGAGGAGTATGGATACGTGTGCGAGTCGCTCCGATGTTCAGTGGAGTTAGCGACGAACTTTTGTAAAACTTGGTTGTACGAGTGTTTGGGTCCGAGGTACGGACCATAGAATTATCTAATCTACCAGCATATCATCATATTCCGACGGAGATGACGACGTCCAGGAGACTGTGGGAAGCACACAGCATCAGCAAGAACGAGGGAAAATGCTTTGGCAATTTCCAGTGGTAAGCGCCAATCACGCAGAAATACGCAATCTCTCATTTTCTTTGTTTTAAATTTCATATTTCAGTAACTTCATAGCTTGGAAATAAGAGTAAAATCAAATTATCAGACTCCGTTTTCACGTAATTTTCTATCGGTAATATTCAAATCACAACGCTCCAATTTAAATTTTGTAGTTATTATTATTATTAATTTTGCTATAATTGTTTTATATAATAAATTCATTTCTTTTACAATGCAATCTTTGCTTTCAGTAGGTAGCATTAGATATAGACCAATTCCTTCTCCTGATACAATTGTTAGTTGGGTTAATGATCAAATCATACCACGATCTGAGTGAATAGAGTCTTGAATGTGTTCTGCCAGAGCTAGACGTTGTTAAATACAAATTTAGATTTCAACATTGCATTGAGGTCTTGGCGCCCATTAAAACAACATAGCTTAGGCAAAGGTAAACAGTTACATTTCTCACCCAACAGTTAGGAGCTAGCAAAACGTTTCAGAGTGTACACAATAATTCACCAAAGTTTCATTGCAATCGGATAAATGGTATATGGACGCATACGGTACTTTGTTGAAATGATTCGCGTGCCGTCACACATTTGTTGAATCTACTCGTGGGCTACCTATTGTAAAAGAGATTTATTAAGCCAGAAACCTTCCGTAGGGTGTACCCAACATCTCACCCAAGTTTCATGGCAATCGGATGAATGGTATATGAACGCATACGGGACTTTGAAACGCTCTAACGTGCAGAGACAAACAGAATTCGACATCACTGCCACCTTTGGTATAAAACACAACTTTCCGCCACGGGCGGAGTGTAAGTAATGGCGGTAGTTGCACAGATTGCGACCAGGTGACTCTAACGTGCAGAGACAAACCGTCCAAAGACATCAGTTTTCACGAAGGCCAAGGCTAGTGGTTTCCATGACGACCGTTTTTGACTGTATATTGTAGTTCTAAAATTGTGTGTAAATTGTGGTTCTAAAATTGTGTTCATTCCACCTACCGGGTCGGATTGTGAATCTAAACCATACATGGACCCACACTAATATACATTCCAAATTCCATCAAAATCGGTTCAGTCGTTTAGGAGGAGTTCAGTCACATACACACGTGTCGAAGAATTATATATATAAAGATAAACAGCCAGTATAAAGATGACTAGTGCACCCGTGCGAGCTTTCGCAACGTGGATGTAGGTTTATGGGGTAGTAGGGGAGAATGTGGGAGAAGGAAGTTTTAAATATTGAAGAAATGTATTTATTATTGTTAAACGGCATATGTACATGAGAAGAACACAACGAAATATATCTATTGTAGGTCTTACCTTGTTCACATATGTTCAGGCACATGAAAAGTAAACATGGCAATGCAATGAAAGAAATGCAAAGCTTAATACAGCCTGGAAATATTCACATAAGTTCAGGCAAAAGTAAACATGCCAAAGCAATGCAAGAAATGCAAAGCATAAATACAGTCTGGAAATACAGAAAGACATATAGGTTAGGTATCTTGCCAATGCCACCGCACTGCCCTGCGCTCTAGCGGCAGGTTCGCCTAGCAGTAAGCCGCGGTACAAATAGTGTCAAGTCTTTGTTAAGCTATACTGGATTGACAGTGCTGTATGAGCAGTAGACTAACTAACGGGATTTCATGTTAAGAGCCTCATTTTCTATACCGGTAGTGGAGAGCGCTACTCGCATCCAGTCAGCCGTGTCTCGTCAAGAGCTACTGTTGCCTGGAAACGACATGACTTGCCATTCCTTCATGAGTTTATTTTATGACTTTATAAACTCGAGTGCAAAATGGTATTTATTTAATTGTGAAGCATTTAAGGAGTACGTGAGTGTGTTTCGCGCACACATTGGGTTATGCGGAACCTGTAAGTACCCCATATGTGTAGGTTGGTGTTAATAGGACCTTATTTTCGGTACAAAACTGGAATGGGACCTTAGCAGAATAATATAGGGATGGATTTTAAAAAAAATGTAAGTACTGTGGAGGAAGTACAATAAACAAGCGACATTTCGCTGTCATCGAGTAGGTTAGAGTTACATAAAGCTGACTTGACAACCATGTTCTTATTGTTAATTCATTTTAGGGGCTTGGGACATCTTGGGCATCAGCCCAGTGTAGTTGGGTGCGTGTTGAACTTGTCTGATGTCCTGTATTGATCTTATGACTGTAGTAGTGAGTGTAACTGTATTAGGGACAGGGATGAGGGAGGTAAATGTCTCGGGACTTGAAATAAGGTAGGCCTACTATCCCAACACTTGTCTGAGGGAATGTGGAAAAAAACGGGGAAAACCACACTCAGGATAGCCGCTGTCAGCGCCGTGATTTGAACCTGCGATCTCCGGAGTTGCAGCAGCTGTCCTTGCGGCCTTGGTGCACGATTTAACGAGCACGGTTACGCCACAGGACGACTTGTCAACCAGCGACATTCGTTGCGCGCTAGCTCTCCCTGTACCTACAGATAAGTGGAAACCCTGGCTACCAACTCCCATAACTATAGAATTATATTAATCATAGAGTTAGCTCAACCCCGAAATCGAAAACGGTAGTTGAACGCGACGGGTTTTAACGACAATACCGGAAGCACCAGATTTTGCCTCTTGATATTACCGGGAGTAAATCAGTGGCGAAAGCACGGGTTTAAACAATGGTAGTCGGCGTGGGGATTTTTAGGAACTAAACAGTATTTACTCCTCTGACATGTGCTGATCTGATGATCAGCTGTGTTACATGAAATCAACATGCGGGGGAGTTGCGAAGATCACGTGCTACTCCTGCGCCCCTATTCTACATTTGAGGATTATTGCGATAACCTCTGTCTTTGGCGGATTATTCTTTTTCTTCCAACTGGTGTCCTCGTGCAGAGGTCGTGGCATCGCAGTTTTTTGGAGTTTTTGGGTGCATGGAATGCTTTAGTGCACGACACATGTGGACTGAAGATATCATTATGAACTAAATATAGCTGTAACTTGAAGAAAAGACTGCTTAAAATAATTAACGAGTAGTTTCGTGAATAACTAATATAGGCCTAGCTTATTTTCGTGTACTGTACTTCTCCTTTCTATCGCAAAACCCTCCCTTCAATTAAATACTGTAGTTGTTCCGTGTTATGGACTAAATAGCTTTTTACGATAAAATACAAGGCAATAATAACAAACTCATAACTCAATAACCAAACTGTAATCATTTAGGCCTACGACAATAAACATTAGAAAATACAATCCTAATAGACTTTTAGATGACTCGTGTGACATCTACAAATTGAGAAGAACTGCTCTAGGAAATAATAATAATAATAATGAACCCTGGCACTACAGCCTATGAAAGGCCTACCAAGCGACCGATGCCCAGCCATTTGGCTTGCAGATATTGGGGTGACGCGTGGTCAGCGCATCGGGTCCCCTCGGCCGTTAATATTGGTTAATCTCAGACAGCTACTCAATTGTCCTCGCGAGACTGAGTGTATCCCGTTCAAGCCCTCACGCCAGTTTCTAAAATCCCTGACGGAGCCGGGAATCGAACCCAGTGTCTCCAAGTGAGAGGCAAGCGCGTTACCCCATCACTACGAGGCCAGAAATTATATGCCAGATTATTTCACTTATAGAACCGGGCTGCCATACCAAGTTCCCCTGTGATCGGATCATTCTCTGACGAATTGGAGGAATTCATTTCTGAGAAATTGGCATGCGCGCCATCTACAATAATTTGTGACAAGATATGAGTACATTTATGCACAGGTACATTTAGATTATAGTAGGCTAAGGGTTCACCATGCCAGATACACAGGTAATGGATCATTCTGAGACGAGTTAGATGAATTATTTGAGAAATTGGCCTTCGCGCCATCTATGATTTATGTGAAACTAGATTACCCGGTGAACTTCGTACCACCTGAAATTGATTTGATTGTAACGCTTCATAGGCGAATATTAATCCTAATCAACCTTCGATAATATTAGCCGCATCGTGTATGGTTTGAATTTTGTTTGGTTATTAAATGAGACTCGTTTGTAATTCAAATGAATGCAATGTATTTTATTTACATGAAAGATAAATGCAGTTAACATTCAATGCAAAGCTTTCTGGTAAACTACGTTTTTAGTTTTGTTTTCCGGCGGGTAAATAAACAAAGATGACGGCTTTCTGGCACGCGAACACGTAACATACAGTAGTCCATGCACGAAACATGGAATCTCCAAGTTAATTCCGAAAACTTCCAACGACTGGCCTTGTGATTTGTTGATGGTCATTGCGAAGGCCAGACGCACGGGGAATTGCAACCATTTAAATTGGAATGGCACGTCCGTTGGAATCAAAACATCCTCTCCTTTGTACTTCCCTTGATAATCGTCGCATCGATGACGTTGTTCATAAGCCTTTTCATAGCCAGTCTCGTTCCATTGCATAGTCTAGGTTGATTGATGTTACGCAACATGATGATGACTGAGCCTACTTTCAGTTGCAAATTGTGAGGTGGTAATCCAGACAATTCCAGCGAATTCAAAAATTCTGTGGGATAGTTGGCTACCTCATCCTGGTTGATAGCTGTGTCAATCGATTTGAAGGATCTCTCCCGGAATGACATTTTGAATGGACTCGTTGAGATCTTTGTCTTACGCTGCCAATATGGCTCGTTCGCTCAGCCAATTATGGTTTTTGGAGTTCTTCTGCACTACGTTCGAAAAAACACGCCGAATGAGCTCCTCCTTTGATTCAGCAACATATTGTTTCATATTGTTTTTGACTACAGCAGCGGCTTTAAAGAGATCGGATCATTCCGTGACCAGCTAGAGGAATTTATATCTTAGAAATTGACATGAGTGCCATCAATAATTTGCGGAAAAAAGTAGATTTATGCCGTATTTCACATCGATCGGATCATTCATCGACGAATTAAGTGAATTTGGAGTTTTAGATTATAATAAAGCTCCACTATTTATCGGTTCAGTGACGAGTTTAGAGGGAATATCTTCGGTATTGCTACACATGCCATCTATAATTTTTGGAGAGGAAGAAATAGATATACTGTACGTGGAAGTTCAGATTGTAGTAGGGTTCCACTGTGCTACATTTTAACGTATTGCGTGAATTCATGTTTGAGGAATTGGCATGCGCGAGGGGTATATAACCTCGCTGTCCCACCCCTTGAATTAACAACAACAATAATAATCATCATCATCATCCATGATTTATGAAAAATAAGAGCTAGATTTAACCCTGTAGGTTTAGATTTTAGTATTAATCGATTATACGTACAGTACAAAGACCGGTCATTCTGTGACGAGTTAGAAGAATTGATATCTTAGGAATTGGTATGCGCGCCATCTTTATTTATCAAAATGCCAATATACACTACAGTAGAGGTTTAGATTTTTTTTTTTTTTTTTTCGTGTGGTCTCCGTGAGGTTTAGATAATAGTACTCGTAGAAGCCCACTGTGTCTTACTTCACATTGATCGGATCATTAAACGACGAATTAGGTGAAATTATTAAGCCATATACTGTATTTATTTATTAGTAGACTATTATAGATAAAAGTTATAGTAGTGGTTCGGTATAAAAACTTCCACTCCTTTTGCTTGAATAATAAACATAAATAGTATGTTGTTAAAATTTCTCACAGCTGCCATATTAAGTTTTTGAAAACAATTGAACATTATACGCCAATTTAGGCTATGTATCTCTAAACCAAGATTCACTGTGCAATGTTTCATTGTTCTCGAATGATTCTTCGTCAGAAAAGTCAATTTGAATATTTAAAATTCGCATGGCCACCAAGCTGTTTTAGTGTTTAGAGGGTTATTGAAAGCACAATATGAACATTTTATAAAGTCATCTAACACCATACAAAATTTCAGTTTGGTTACTGCAATAGTTTCGGAGATAATGCGTAGTGGTGAAATATGTTGCATGGTCGCCATGTTGGATTGGTGACGGTAATGAAAATTTGAAAGGCACAGACTGATGAGGTGTCCTAGGATGGAGCTAACTTACTGCCAAATTTTATTAACAGCTATCCAATCTATCAAACGTTTTTGAGGCGACGGACACACACATACACAGACAAAGGTCAATCTCAAGTAATGAAAATAGTCTAAAATTAAGTTGAGCATACATTTATTTATTTATTCATTTATTCCTTGATTTATTTATATATTTATTTATTTATTCTTGACGTGTTCCCTTTCACAGAGTTTTTTCTTTTCCTTTTCTTTTTTTTGGGGGGGGGGGGGTCACTTACCCAACTAAATTTATTCGCAGATTAGTATTATTACGTCAATGAAGCAAGTCTTAATTATTATGGAGTTCATAGCCAATTACTAATTTAAACGTTAATAACAAACCCACAGTGGTAATGGCATAATTAATATAAACACGAATAACGGATATCTGGTTGCGTGTTGGTCTCGTGTTAGAGATACCAAATTCCAGAATTTGTGGCCAACATTTCTTGCAAGACCATTTGTTGTCTCAGGAGTTAGTGAACATACTGAATGATCTTTATAGAAGTCGGGTGGCGCACGCTAGCTATCTCGTACCATCTTCCCGCCTTATCTAACGGCTGATAATGCTTTATGATTGGCGCCAAGTTCCACGCACGGGAACGGTTCCACCAGTCACGAATGGCAACGCTTATTTCTCAACCTGAAACTTTCTTTCAATCGGAAAGACAGGCAAATAACACTGTCATTTCTCTCTATCTCTCTCTCTGACTGCAGTCTCAAATATTAATGTCATTTCCGTTCAAGGGTGGTGGAGCATGGTCTTACAAAGATTCTACAAAAAGACAACAGATATGAAGCAAATGGATTTAGAGGACGTATCATGTAGAAAGTAGAATGCACGTTAATCAGAGAAAATGGCTTATTTGTGCGTTAAAATGAAGTTCAGAACTCTAGACAGTTAAATTTCATAAAACGAGCCAAAAGTGAGGCAGTAAATCCAGGAATCATCACTGGATACCTTCAAACTTAGATAGCCTCACAGGTGGTCTCTGAAAAAAAAAAAAAAAAAAGTTGTTGATTTTTTAGGGGCTTGCGACATCGTGGTCATGTAGCCCCATGTACTTGGGTGTGTGTAGAAGTTGTCTAATAACCTGTGTCACTGTAATGTCTGCATTTGCGTGTGTACTTGTAATCGAGGTAGAAACCGGCCGTGGCCTAAAGTTGGGTACCGTACCAAAGACAATATGTAAAGCGTGTATCGTGGTCAGTCCTTGCAAATTCATGAACAACTGTAAATCGGTAGGGATGCAGGCCGGCTTTCATCGTACCTCTTTCTCACGTGTTTCATGACATTCCACTTTCCTGCGAAGAGCATGCCATAATCCGGTTTATTACATCGTTCACTTTCCCACGGACAATATTGTGAGAGTCCCCCACCGTGCAAAGGTCCACTGATCTCCAGCTTTCTCACTAAATTTTCTATGCAGTGTTTGGTGGCCACCAAACCGTTTCAAATAGTTTCACTGACTTGTTTTGAAAGATCCATTAATCCAATATTGTTTCACAAAAACACGTGCTTTTCAACAAAACAGTGATACATCGCCCATAACACTAGCACGCAGGCACGTCACGTGACTTACTTTGCTTCCACTGAAATTAAATACTAGCACCATACACAACGACTCGTGAAACCTGTATGTTGATCCACTTCCTTAGCGTTTGTGGGGTAAGTGTTGCTACGTCAACTTTCTCGTGTAATGGGCTGCTTTATATCCAAATTTGGTCTATTTCGGTAAATATTAAAGCAATGATGGGAAAATTTGTGTGGCCCCTTTCGATGTAGCACACCCTATAGATAGAGAGATAACGATGGTATTAATAATTATTATTGGTATTTTTGTATGTTGCAGGTGCCAAGCAAAGAGCCCCCTCATCTGACAGAAGGGCAGATGGAGAGGAGAAGACCATTCCTCAGAGGATCCCCCAAAGGCAGAGGAGAGGTAAGCTCAAAATGTTTGAAAACGCCAATAGTCGTATAGGCCTACTCCTTTAACGGTCAACATATCGTCGAGAAACGCTTCAACCATATCCGTTAGAAATGTATTTTATCCTTCTAAAATTATATACAAGAAGCATGCTTGGCGCTTGGCAGGAAGGAAATTCAGATTTCTGGATTGAACGAAAAAGTAGAGGTGGTTTCCCTTTGGTGGAAAGAGGATTAGATCAGTGATGAATCTCGGATGACCATAATGTTCGTGTATGACGGCGCTGAGGAGAGAGGACCAATCCTGGCAATGTTGTGGAGAGACACATCGCCATGCTGAGGAATGGGTTTTTACTTCAGTTCAGCACTTGTAGTTGTATCCTCTCTTGTGGCTATTCGTCCCATAGCTGCCATAAATGATCCTCGAGATCCGGCAGATTGGCAGAGGATCAGATTTGACGGCCGAGCTGATCTCACTCATGCTCGATTATGGACGGCTCGGGAAACCGGACTGTCCGTGGGAGGATCACTACATGACGTAGACAGTCCATAGACTCGCGGGCCGTGTGTTCATGGGCATTATCTTTTTGAATGATTGTACCCTGGTACAGGGCCGTAGAGAGCGGCGACGGGCCCTGGGGCTGGAATCTCCCGGGCCCCCCTTTATAACCAAATTCTGTAAATTTAAATTATAATCCTCGTAAATTTGCACGAACTGTTCATCATGAAATCACTTGCAAGAACATAAAAAACCAGCAAGCAATAATAATAATAATCATCATCTTCCTTTTCCGTCTCCAGTTTCCCGGGTGCGGTAGACAAGCGATCGCCACTGCTTTCTGCCTTTGCACAACTTCCGTTCTAAAACTTCTTCCCAGTTCAGCCCTTTTTTCTCTTCTTCTGATTTCACGGTCTAAATCCACCGTTTTCTGGGTCTTCCCCTCGGTCTCTTCCCTTTTAGTTCTCTATTGAAGTAATAATAATAATAATAATAATAATAAGTGTAGCATGCTGAGCTGCTATGCCCAAGATCGTGGGCCGAAGTCGTCGGATTTTTAAAAGCGTTGAAATCCTTCATTATGCCTTTATTTGGAGAGGAAGTAAAGCCGGCGGGCCCATGTAATGCAAATTTATGGTATGTAAAAGAACCTACCACTTCAATTTGTAGTGTGTAGTCAAAATGTGTAGGTTATTTGATTAGAAACGCTCTCAAGTTCCAACGTTTGCCGCTGGATGTTAGTTACAGTGGCGTCTGTTAGCCAAAATTGGAACTACTTGAAACTGAACTTGTTAGATAGCCTACGGGCGTTCTATTGGAATGTCCTGATGTGACCATTGGCTGCATTAAATAACCTACTGTATAATAATATTTCAATTATATATTCCACTAAATCCATGCTATATGTATTATCACAAGCAGAGCGTGAATTACTATCAATATAAATAAGTTAATGCTGTTAAATTTACAACAGTGAAACTGGGGGAATGCACGCAAAAGTATTTGCAAATTCAATGTTTATACCTGACAAGCGCGTACCAATGCATTATTTTCAATTAACCGAAAGAAATATCAGAGTAAGGCAATCGAGAACTAGGTAATAATTTTCATTAAATTCACTATACTGTATAGTTTTGGCGTTTGACAGATCTAAATTTGCCCCGATGAGGTAACACTATGAGCATGCACAGTGTTCAGATTTAAAGTTCTGCAGATCCTCTTTGATATCAATAATTTTAGAACTTCAGTGATACTCGTAAACGCAATATGCTCCTTTGTCGTACACAAATTTGAAAAGAAAATGCATTTGCCGGACCGTAATTTCATCGGTTTTACAATATTTAACTTGGGAAACAAATTCACATTGAAAAAAGCTGTTTTCCATGAACTCGGAAACAGATGTGTCCGAATTCCACCGTCAGAGATTTTCCATGATACATCGTTTTAACCCTATAGCCAAAGGCTGTAGTTGCACCATCGTAGATACATTTCCTCCCCAATTCTATCCCAAATTAATTAAGAGTATATTATTAACTTCATATATAGATTGCCGGACAGAGTTCTACACGCACAGTAAGTAGGAAGGACTGATGACCACGACGTCCTCAGACCCAAAAATTAATCAACAGGAAGTTCAGTGCACTGAACTGCATGTTAAAAGAGATGGAAAGGGTATACTTTACACTGAGCAGTACTACGACTCTGTGACATATAACGTAATCTCTTTTCATAATGAAAACATGATTTTTACACTAAGTCAAGACTTATTTTAAAATACGTTTTTCGAATAGTGTTTTTATGTTAACATTCTTAAAATTTGCTGCTCTTGAAGAGTCACGCCCCCGACACTGGTAAGTGTTTTTTTTTTTTGGTTGAACGGCGATCACACATCTTTGTACATTAATCAAAGCAAAATACATTTTCATAACCAACCACAGGTATACAGTAGGAATAGGCCCTTCATGGGCTGTAGTGCAAGTTTTTTTTAAATACAGTAGTCATACGCACGTCAAGTAATTATGTGCTATCTGTAGATTGCAGCTGATCAGTGATTTGTTTTCATAAAAGAAGAAAATGTGAATTTGAACTATATTTTATAATTTAATATTGCTTTGCAGTAAGCAAAACTAGAGCCAAGTTCTCCTAAAATCCCCAACCCTATCGATGACTGGTGACCATCAGAGGCAAATTTAAGCCAAGATCATGGGGGAGTGGACTCACACATGGGATCTGGGATATGGAATATCACCAAGCTCCGACCGGGTGAGTTAGCCGAGGTCGTTACGGCATGACTGTTGGCAGTCGCTCACATCCGGGAGGCAAGGAGGTTCGAATCCCCCCGCCGGCAACCTTGAAGATGGTCTTCTGTGGTTTCCCATCTTCCTTCCAGGCAAATGCCGGGGTTGGTCCCTAACTATAGGCCACAGCCGCTACCTTCCAACTCCTCACCCTTCCATTCCAACTTTCCTCCCCAACGGTACTTCTAGCTCACCCATTGGGTGTCCGTCTCGAAGTAGCTACAAAAACAGGCGAGCCGAACATGTCCTCGGACACTCCTGGCACTAAAAGCCATACGCTAAAAAAAAAAAAAAAAACAAGCTCCGGAAGGGGTCTGGGCAGCCTCTTCCGGAAATTTTTGCAAAAATTAGGTCCAAATTATTGAGTTTTAGGCCGTTTGGGTGATAAGTTTTGTGATATTTTGGAGTAAAAATTAGGCTACCATTGAAATTTAGTGGCTATAGGAATGACTCTCCGATATTGAAGTAAAAGCTCTCGCACCTTCCAGAAAGACCCCGCGGTGTAGCTCACCAACAACCGTGATGGGAGTCTACAGCAAGTCTGAAGATCGGATGTTCGAATCCCGGTGATGACAGTGGTTATCCTGAGTGTGGTTCTTCCCTCCAGACAAATGACGGGAATGTACCTTATTTAACTCCGCAGTCGGGAAGCCGAATCCTGCATTTCTGCCGCGGCTTCGTCAGGACCCGGAGCCATTTCTAAGTCGTAGATAAAGAGAGCAACTCATTTTATGTTTAACTGTTCTGAGACGTTGAAGCGTATCACGAAATGGCTTGATTCGCAAGGGAAAGTATCTCTTCGCTTCCTGAAAAACAAGTGCTTTGCAGATCGATGCTGCTCTTTGGAATAAATGGCGTAGAAATGTTCAATAATAATAATAATAATAGCCACCGCACCAGCTCAAAACAAAATTGTATTTATATTAACATTTGACAATACTTCATCTTAATTTTCTTCCAAATTAAGCATGGTTCAAATATTGGGTCTTAGGAAAACCTGCGTGGTTGCCTACATGCAATATATTAATTCCTCCATCGCCTTGCATTCCCCTGACGTTACTTATTGTTGTTTTAAGGGGCGGAACAGATACGTCATCTGCCCGTAACACTGACGTTCCTTGAGAGGATGGAAAACAAAGTTCAGTGCCCTAGCTTAATTGCATTTACTCCTGGTTAATTAAACACTCATTCCAGAAAAATACTCGAATATTACTTTAGTTTCTGCCTTTGGATACATTTCGCAACTCTAGTACCAATAGTAATGTAGGTTTTCAATAAATCCCTTAATCAGAAATGATTTGAGCACGAACCCAAGTACCTAAGATTGTTGATCGTATTGAATGAACCAGTAATAATAATAATTATACTGCACCTAAACATACAGATTATTCAAATGTTAGCATTGTTTTCTCAATTCAGCCTACGATAAGATGAACCATTTCGCATGCATTTATTATATCTACGTTTGACAACAGAATCATCCCACCCTTTCGCAAGATATTTAGCCAGCAATGATAATTTTTCTCATAGTGCGAAAGTGAATTACTAGCGAACAATGATATCGCTTTTGCGCCGCTTAAATCAACAATAACTATAAAGTGAATTACTTTGTGGACGCTACTTTAAAATTTATTTTACTTACTTGCCTGCACGGCATACGATACGTCTAGCTAGACAATGTATTCATTTCAGACACTATCGCCTCTAAATATCTAAGCTCGACGTGACGCACCAAACACACCAGAGTAGCCCAGGCTCTCGTGACCTTGGCGTAATAAGTGAAGGGATGAGAAAGTTATTTGAACGATTGGTACATAAGCCGAATAAGCTAAATTTAGAATATGTGAACAATACATAGCGAAGCCGCATCGCCTAAGTTGACCGCTTTGAGACAGTTCCTCTCCCCACAAGTGCTTTGTAAAGGAAAATTGTCCACTTGGCAGAAAAAGTTTTTCAATCCTTGTAACTCTGTTCTCAGACAGTTCATTGCATTCACTAAATTATTGCCAGTAGAAAATTCAAGTCACATAAAGGCAATAATAAACCAGTGCCTGATCGGGCCCATCCTCCTCGGACACCGGGCCCCCCCCCTGTGAGGGTCGGGCCCCGGGGCACCAGCCCTGCCTGACCCCCCCCCCCCCCTCTCGTCGGGCCTGCCCTGGTACAGTCTCAGGAGGAAAGGAAGGAAGATTGTAGTTTTACGTGACCGTTAATTTCGAGATCATAAGCCATGGGACCTCAATTTTATGTGGAATCCGAGCCACAGGACATAGCCTTTCACTTTGAAAATCTCACATGTATTGACCGGGAATAGAACCCGGTCCGCCATGGTGAGAGGCCAGGAGGGGTAAGACATCTGGACACATGCTGTCACTGGGGTATCGCTGTGTCGATAGGTACTCTCGATCGATTTAAATGGCACAACAGATCTAGGCCACTGTGTTACAGTCGCCAGTTTTTCCTTACAGCGATGGTGGGTGAGATGCGCCTCATGGCTTTGGTTTCACCCAGGTGAAACTCAATATTTGGACAACTCCCTGTAGTGTGGGCCGGTTGGGAGCGGTGTCAATAGCGTGGTGGTGCACGGCATTGTTCGGCAGTGTTCGTTGTACACCAAACACAAAGGGTTCGACTCGATGATGATAGAAGTAGAGGAACTCCATTAAACAGTAGGCTATCGACCTCCTCTTGGGTGGCGAGGAGAATTCACACCATGCAGAAGGGCCGTCGGTATTTCTGTTGCGAAAACCTTGCGCGCATCGGTGCTTTCCTGATTAAGTTCATTGAGGACTGCTTTCTCGCTGAGGCCAGTGTCGACGCTCTGAATGACACTAGAAAACAGGGGCTTCTGGTGGGCTGGTCCTAACTTGTAGTTTGTTAGGTCCTAGTTGATAAATGACATCTGGTGAATGACGGTGGCATTCATTTAATCTCTCATCAACTCCTCTCATGAGGTTTGTGTCTGAATCAGCATCCGACCGTAAATACCACCGTCCCCTCCCCCATACAAACTTCCATCGCACCTCATCCCCACCCTGTTGAAACGGAAGTAATAAGTGGTGGATAATTATACAGTTGATACAATGAATGGCGGATTAAGTGGTGTTAAGTTGGGGAGGTGGGTCAATGTTGCATATACTACTGTGGAACTTAACATGTTCGGTTATACAATAATCGGTTCGTGGGCAGATGGGTCTGAAGAGGTGTCCGTATTCCACGGCCTGTCCACTCTCCGGAATATACTCACTGGGGGGACTTGTGTATGATAGATGGAAGGAATCGCCTTCTTATATTAAAGAAGGCCGCAAAGCTTCAGGGCGATACATAACATTACTGTGATGGCGGTTTGATGCATGAATCCGTACTAACGGAGGATATTTTTAGCATCTATGTAATTACAGGGTGGGTGGGGTATAACTAAGTAGCCGGAAACCTACGATTCCCCAGGTAAGGAAGTGCTGAAAGTCGTGAAAAACGTATGGTAGAATGTGCGTGATTTAGCGGGAAAAATGTGTTTTCACGTACGGTACCGGTAGTCGAAATCTCTCCCCATTTATTTCTTACTAGATGACCCGACAGACGTCGTTCTGTCAAAATAAATGGCAATGTATTGAACACGAATTCAGTCTGTACTGCACGCAAACATCGGAATAATGCAAATCACTACATGTCATAGGTTAAGCCCAGGCTTGAACACTACCGGAGGGAAGATGATGTAAAGAGGGAAAAAAGGCTTAGGGCAGAAAGAAAATTTAGGCAACAAAGGAAAGAATCCAAATACAAATTTTTATTAATAAAAGAACAATAATGTTAATAGTGTGGCGGAGACATCTAGCGGGAATAACGTTTACTTGTACTTGTCCCTAAGCAAGAGAACGATTGTATTTAATGTAAACAGAGATATAAAGCCCTCGAAGCTTTTAGTAAGAAAATTATAATTAGAAGAAATTACTAGAAAGAAACAATTGTTGTGTTTAAAGTGGGCTAAACTTTTACCAGCTGAGTGCCGATTAGAAGTTTATCAGGGGTAAGAAAAACAAACCTAACTTAGGCAAAGCTACAATTTAAAGGTAAATTGACAGGACAAGGTAGTACTCACCTCGCCTTTAAGAATCTACAGAAATTGCTAAGATAAGCTTTATGTGAAGTATTAGCAGAAGTTTTGCCATAAACACAACGAATGCAGGAGTAATTGTTAAATTGACATGAAGTGTATGTAATCATTTCTGTAAGTACAGAAAATAATACGAAATAATAGGGAAGCAAATGCCACACCTAACAGGCTCTTCGAGCAAAGAATCAAAGTTGACTCAACACAATGAGAGCAATTTTATTACATCAAATAAAGTAATTTAAGGACAAGATTTAAGGTCACAGACCTATTTCTTTGATTAGGGAGTGAAGTACATTAACATTGATAAATTCTTGACTAGAGTGATTTCATTATAAAGCAACAAGAGCTGAAGTCGTCGGATTTTTAAGAGCGTTAAAATCACTCAGTATGCCTTCCTTCGGAGGGGAAGTAAAGCCGGTGGTCATAGATTTATGGCATGTCAAAGAACCTTCCACTAATTACACCTGTGTGAAGCTAAATTATAGGTTAAACATTTGACTAACGCTCTTAGGTTCCACCAGGAGCGGTGGCATCTGGTAACCTAGTTCTGAACTAGTAGTCGGTGGCGTTTGGCGGCAAAAGTAGGAACTGCAGTCCTTACTTGAGTTGAAAACAGATAACACACACTAATACAGCCATCACAATTAACACCGGTTATCAGACAGATTCTACCCAAAGTGCACGGGGCTACATGACCGTGTTGCCGCAGCCCCTAAACTAAGGAACCAACCACAGTTATAGTCTGGAATTCCTGGACGCAGCAGGAAAAATAAGAGCAACGATTAAAATGTGGGTTATAAGTTATAACCAAGGCTAGTAGAGAACTGGTTGCCTCGTTCCCATAAGTAGAGTCCTGCGCGGATAAGCAAAACGTTTTCCGCATCCGCCCCGCATCCGCCCGACTGTTATCCGCATCCGCCCGACTGTTATCCGCATCCGCCCCGCATCCGCACGTCTGTTATACGCATCCGCAAGACTTTTATTCGCATCCGCCCCACATCCACATGACTTTTATCCAAATCCGCTGATATTTCAATATTATATTTAATTTAATATATCAAGCATAACGTGTTAAACCAACACATTTAGACATTTGAGGAGAAAGTCTTTCATGACAATTTGCTTCATTGCAAGGAACCTCAAGTTGGCATTCCAAGGGACTTCAAGTTGGATGACACTTCTGGTTCCTTGACTACCGCTTTAGACAAAAAAATTGGCTATACTTTTAGGTAGATTTCTTTAGAAAGCTAACTATTGTAATGGGTACCATGTTTCGACTTCCGGAAAATTTTGACATATCATCGCGTTTCACATCCCCTAGACCCCAAAACCACCATCAGTTCAAAATTTTATATATAATTTATGTACACACATCAAAAAAAGTTTTGCATCACCTCGGTTCCAAGAGTTCCGGAACCGTTAAATACAAAGGGAATAGAGATCAACACAAACAACATTTCAGCTCGTTTTATTGCTCATGAGACCCACACATTGCATGTTGTACCATCATACAGCTAGACTTTCAGCATTTGTGGTCCAGATTGCAGTACACACCACTACCTCTAATACCCAGTAGCACGTCCTCTTGCATTGATGCATGCCTGTATTCGCCGTGGCATACTATCCACAAGTTCATCAAGACACTGTTGGTCCAAATTGTCCCACTCCTCAACGACAATTCGGCGTAAATCTCTCAGAGTGGTTGGTGGGTCAAGACGTCCATAAACAGCCCTTTTCAACATATCCCAGGCATGTTCGATAGGGTTCATGTCTGGCGAACATGCTGGCCACTGTAGTCGAGCGATGTCGTTATCTTGAAGGAACGCATTCACAAGATGTGCACGATGAGGTCGAGAATTGTCGTCCATGAAGACAAATGCCTCTCCAATATTCTGCCGATATGGTTGCACTATGGGTCGGAGGATGTCATTCAGGTATCGTAAAGCCGTTTCGGAGCCTTCCATGACCACCAGTGGCGTACGTCGGCCCCACATAATGCCACCCCAAAACATCAGGGAACCACCACCTTGCTGCACTCGCTGGACAGTGTGTCTAAGACGTTCAGCCTGACCAGGGTGCCTCCAAACACGTCTCCGACGATTGTCTGGTTGAAGGCATATGCGACACTCATCGGTGAAGAGAACGTGATGCCAATTCCGTGGGGTCCATTCAGCATGTTGTTGGGCCCATCTGTACCGCGCTGCATGGTGTCGGGGTTGCAAAGCTGGACCTCGCCATGGACGTCGGGAGTGAAGTTGCGCATCATGCAGCCTATTGCGCACAGTTTGAGTTGAAACACGACGTCCTGTGGCTGAACGAAACGCATTATTCAACATGGTGGCATTGCTGTCAGGGTTCCTCCGAGCGGCAATCCGTAAGTAGCGGTCATCCACTACAGTAGTAGCCCTTGGGCGGCCTGAGCGAGGCCTGTCATCGACAGTTCCTGTATCTCTGTACCTCCTCCATGTGCGAACAACATCGCTTTGGTTCACTCTGAGACGCCTGGAAACTTCCCTTGTTGAGAGCCCTTCTTGACACAAAGTAACAATGCGGACGCGATCGAACTGCGGTATTGACCTTCTAGGCATGGTAGAACTACAGACAACATGAGCAGCGTACCTTCGTCCTGGTGGAATGACTGGAACTGATCGGCTGTCGTACCCCCTCCGTCTAATAGGCCCTGCTCATGCATGGTTGTTTACATCTTTGAGCAGTTTTAGTGACATCTATGAACAGTCAAAGGGACTGTATCTTGGATACAATATACACAGTCAACGTCTATATGCCGGAGATCTGGGAACCGAGGTGATGCAAAACTTTTTTTGATGTGTGTATATATGTATATATGTATCTATCTATATATATATCACTTTCTTGTGGACACGATAACTACCGCAATTTTGCACCAATCACTTTGAAAGTTTTACAGAATATGTATCCCTATAGATTCTCGGTCGCGTTCGTTAATGAGCTCAATCGGTCAAAGGGGGTGAAAATGGGGGACGTTTTACGAAAAAGTGAAATATCGCTATAACTCTCTTAATATTTGAAATATCGAATCCATTCAAAGTTCATACTATGTGTCGGATAAGGCCCAAAAATTTATGTTTGAAACGTTTTTTGATTGCACCAACCATTGACCAAAGGGGTGGGGAAAAGTGGGTTTTTCGGGAAACATTAATAATATCTCTCTTAATAGGCACAATATCAAAACCGTACAAAATGGACAATATTCCTCTAACAATTACCTAAAACTTCTGTCTGAAAGAATTTTTGATATGACCCACCATTACGCCAAGGGATGAACAAAATGATTTCGGAATTATAAGAAAATGTCAAGAGCTATCAGAGGTTGCCATGGCAACACTACTAAATTGATGAGGGATGAGCCATCAGACGTTGCCATGACAACGCACTTGCACGAGATCACATTCAGTTTTCCATCCGACTAAGTGTGAAGCGGCTTCGGTGACGTAACTGGTAGCATGCTGAACTTCTATGCCCAAGGTCGCGGGTTCAAAGCCGGCCGAAGTCGTCGGATTTTCTAAGAGCGCTAAAAATCCCTCAGTATGCTATCCTTTGTAGGGGAAGTTCCAACGTTCGTAGCGAGTTGCTGGTTGCAGTGGCATCTAGTAGCCAAGATCACAGCTAGATGTCGTTGACGGTAGTATGTGGTAGCAACATTAGGAACTACTGCTTGAAATTGACTGTCTCCAGTCCTTACCTGAATTACAGACTAATACAGTCATCAAAATTCACACCGTTTATCAGACAGATTCTACACTCACCCAAAGTACACGGGGTTACATGACCGCGTTGTCGCAGCCCCTAAACAGAGGAACCAACTAAAATCTCTGCGGGAGGTAAAATTTTGCGTGAAGAAGTAACAGACCGTTAGATTGTTACTCATCAGTGTCGAAACCTTGCACAAGGGCAGTGTGACCACAAGTATAACAAGTAGTTCCGTGAAGAACTATACAGCCTATTTTCATATATCCTACTTATGTTAATTGCCACTATCAACATACACAATTTCTGTTTGATTGCTGTAATAGATTCGTAGATATTAAGAACCGACTAAATATTTCGGATGGTCGCCATGTTCGATTTTATATATGTAGGTCCTAGAGTTATGTACTGTTACATGCAGATTATTGTGAACGTGTAGTATTCAAACTTCAATCGCATAATTAGGACACAAGAAAAAACTAGGAGATTTTAAAATTTTTCACAGCTGCCATCTTGAGGTTATGGAAACAATTGAAATAAATTAGATGCCAGTGGATTAACATTCGTATAAGGATTTACTGTACCAAGTTTCACTCCAATCGGATGGTTAAATTGCGAGAAATGTCCATGTGAATATTTATAATTCGCGTCACCGCCATGTTGGATTTGTGATCACCAGGTTATTTGAAGTCTTATAGGTGAACTTAAGTTCATAGCCCCTATGAACATTAAAAAATGCAGTTTGATTGCTAAAATAGATTCGTAGATATTCAGTATCGTCTAAATATTTCGGATGGTCGCCATGTTGGATTGTTAAATGTATAGGCCATAGAGTCATGTACCATTAAAGGAAAATTATTGCGTAGGTTCATTATTCAAACTTTCACTTCGAACGCATGACTACATCACAAGAAATAAAAACTTAATTTTAAAATTCGCACTGCCGCCATCTTGAGGTTATGTAAACAATTGAACTAAATTAGATACCAGTGGATTACAATGTGTATAAATATTTCCTGTACCAGGTTTCAGTGCGCTTGGAACATTAAATCGCGAGAAAGGTCTATTTCAAATTTTCAAATTCGCTTGGCCGCCATGTTCGTTTTGTAGTTAACCGGTTTTTGAAAGTCTTATAGATGGACTTCCAGTAGTGCCCTTTATCTCCGTACAAAATTTTTACGAGATACCGCTAATAATTTCAGAGATATAGAATGCCGGTGAAATATTTCGCACATCCGCCATCTTGTGATTATGTAAACAATTGAACGAAGTTAGATGTCGGTGCATTACAATGTATATAAACATATACTGTACCAAGTTTTATTGCGTTTGGTTGGTCAAATCACGAGAAACGTCTATTTAAAAGTCGCAAATTCGCTTGGCCTCCATGTTGATTTTGTAATTACCAGGTTTTCAAAAGTCACATAAGTGAACTTATAGTAGTTCCCTCTATCACCATAGAAAATCTCAGGGTAATATCGGTAATAGTTTCGGAGATATTGAATGTTGGTGATATATTTCGCACAGCCGCCATGTTGGATTGGTGAGTCGTAACAAAATTTGAAGGGCACGGTCAAGGTCGCCGGGAATAGTGCTATGAACTTTCCGAGTTTCATTGAAATCGCTCCTGCCGTTTAGAATTTATTAGGGGGGGGACACACACACGAATCACACACACACACACGCACACACACAAGGACAAAAGGTGATCTCATAAGCCTATTTTTTCAAAATTGAAAATAGGCTAAAAATGGACCCCAAATGACAAAACGGTTACCGTCCCCATAAGACAATAAAATGTTTAAAATATGCATAAAACGACGGAAAAAAAGTTAATTAAGCTCCAATTATAAAATACTGTTTCGCAATAAATGAGGTCTGATCCTTCTACGAAAACCTGCATATTCTGCCTATTTTCGCCTATCCCCACGTTTGCCCGGGGAAATCTACCTCCGCCTTCCGGCGTGCCGAGAGGACTTTTTTTTTTTGTTACTTTCGCACTTGTGCCTCAGTAAGTTTGATGAGCCCGATTTGTGTCCTAAGTATGAATACACTTTTTTACAGGTATAACATCACTATATCGTTCACCTTTTCGTTTCCATTGAAAACGTAACCAAATGTCTGCCATATCGTTGACTTGAGCTTTGTTTCACGCGCTATTGAATATTCACCTTGTTTTATTTTAATAGATAGTTTATCCATGTTGGTGAAATGATGTTCATACTCACGGTCGCGGTAACATTCACTACGTAAACTTCTCTTTACGCGTGGAGAAAGGAATTGACATTTGGCTGGAAATTCCAAGTCAGTCATCATTCTTCTGCTTCTGGACCCATCCATGTTCGCATAGTTGATGTTGCAATATCACAGCCAACGTGCTTCAGTGACAAGTTGGAAATAAATCTACAGATAAACCTGGATCCCGAATCTTCCAGGATAGCTTAGATGGCGAAGTAGCTGACATGAGGAATGTTAATGATGTCTCCACGATGAACTAACAAGCTTATTGACAGCATTTTATCTCGTACGTATAGTAATAATGACAGTGAGATTTGATGATGATGAGATGTCAAGACCATCTACTACAAACATATGGTAGTTAATAAAATGTAGTTGAAAGCATATTAGTAAAATGATCTTCTCATGTTTAAGTGCAATACGTGCCTGAATATTTCGTACGCAATAGGCTATAGGAGTATTCCTTAAGCATGAAGCTGTAGATTGGCATATCAAATAATTATGCAATATTAACGTAAGTTTGTATTCTAAAGACTATCCGCAAATTTACTTGAAACATT
Organism: Meconema thalassinum; assembly: GCA_946902985.2. NCBI lineage: Eukaryota > Metazoa > Arthropoda > Insecta > Orthoptera > Tettigoniidae > Meconema > Meconema thalassinum. Next base: position 2,045,019,614 of record OX336388.2, read on the forward strand.
ATCCGCAGCGTATCCGCTATCCGCACAGCAATGCAAACTATATCCGCGTGGCGAAAATATTTGCGGATACCCGCGGGTTTATCCGCGGATATCCGCATCCGCGCAGGGCTTTACCCATAAGGTCTGTGGTAACAGCGCTCGCCTACTGCGTGACGTCATCAGCCGACCAGCGCTGATCGGAAGGGACTACTGTTACGGCTAGCCTTGCACTACTGCAGCAGGTAACCACGGGTTTGATGTGATACTTGTAGCTATAAATGCAGTTTAATATAATAGAGCTTTAAATAATCAGAGCGTGTAAATACACTTTTGGTTCCCCATTTCCTCTTCTAGTTTGTAAGAGAGTTGTTAGTGTTAGTTGTAGGTTTCATTTGATCATCTTTCATTTTCACTCTCAACCAAGAGTCCGATAACCTAGATATTAGGCCCCTTAAAACAACAATTATCATCATCATCATCACGAATAATTAAATATAAAAGTTATTCGAATCGACACAGAACGATCATTCTGAAGCTTCAAAAGTGAGTCATATTGATAAAGTTCCACATAATGTACAATACACAGCACCGTTTTAATTCTATTAAAATTCATGCTCAATTAAACTGTTGAGATTAAGTATGGCAAACTATTACATTTGCTCACTGTTCACGAACTCAATCGAGCGTTCAAGCCTGAAAAAATATTCAGCTGGTGCATTTTTTCATCTTCTTGGATATTTTGTCATGAGAGACTGAACACTCATTACTCCTCTTGTAGCTCCCTTGTGTTGTCTTCAGTGCATTCATGAACTTCATTCGTATGAAAGTCCTCTGTCGAATGAATGTCTCTACCACTACACGATTTATTTCAGGATATTTCTTGTAAACGGATTCAACCAAATTGGTAATGCACAATTTACCCCTTGTTATGCTCTTGAGACCATGGTACTTCTTAAATTCATCTTCTAGCAATTTTGCCTCTTTTTCCCAGCTTTCAGAAGGCTCTATGAGTCCACCGAACGACAAACTTTTGATCCATGCATTTTGTGGATTCAGAGTCTGCGATTCAGAGCTAGTAAATGTATAGCTACCAAGGTTTGTAAATGTCGATCTAAGCTTTTTTGCTATCCACCCAGAAAGGTATAACAATGCATTGGCTTCCATTTCAGTTAGGGGGGTGCTCAATTCGTTTCCAGGAATCGAAGGGCCAATACTTTCTCTGGTGACATCTACTTCGCTATCTTTCTCCGGATGATCCTCTTCCTTCTTGCATAATATACCAGATATTCGAAGCACTTTGGCTGGAATATATTCGGAATCATCTTCGGTTCCTGTATTAGAATTATTTTGAAGGAGTCCTTGATTTAGCCCTAAAATAATCATTTTTAAACGATAAAATGTGTCTAAAGGAGCAGGATGATCATTCAGAACACCTTTCGTCTTAATCTGAGAAAACAGATTTTCAAAAGCGTCCTAGTTGAGACGATGGGTGAGTATGTACTCAATACCAAGGACACTCTTCAAATCTAGTAGAAGATACTTCAAAGATTTAATGGATGTGATGATTCCTCTCTGAAAAAGCTGTATATTTTTCTTGCCACATCATCTCATTGTTTCAATTAATTCGAGCATGTCGTTGAGAATTGCATGAGATTCCAGATCTTTTCCATATGGGTTCTTGGAAGGTCTACCTGAAAATTTGGGACTGTGTGTATTCATCACATCGTACCACCTATCAATTATTTCAATATATTTTCCAGTTTCTTCAGCCAGCTGAGGATCAGCTCCCGGTTTCATAAATTGCAGAGCAGTGGCTGTCTTGTGCGACAATAACTGACACGCTTTCCTGACATTTAGTATCTGAGTCTTTTCCACGGTGATGGGACTTTCGTTCAGATTATCCAACATTTTGAAATCACTTTTCTTCTGATCATTTAATAATGCGACGATAGGATTTCTATTTAAAATCTTCCCGCTCTTTACCTGGAACCCAGTGTCTAAAAACCAGTTCCGTACTAATTTCAGAAGATGTGGCGCGTCAGCAAACATGTATATTTTTTCTTCCGTAGAGGGATGAGTGAACCAGGTTTTTTTAGTACTGATTCTTAGTTCCTTCCAAAGTCCACCCTTCCACCCCCCATGTCGCTAACACATGCTTTTACAATGTACCCCATATCGGCAAGTTTTAAAATAATAGAGTTTAAAAATCTCGCGGGTTACTTTCACGTCAAAATCAACAAAGAGAGGCACCTTCCATTGAGCAAAAAGTCCCCGAGTCATTATTATTTGCACATTTGAATGTGGCCCGATAACTTCATCTTTTTTCCTGTCATATTCCATGACGCTTTTAACTTTCATTTCATAAAACAGAAGAACCGTAATTTTTTCTTTCTTGCTCAGAGATGAACCAACAACGCCCAGAAAGCGGAAAACATCTTGGAGAACTCCATTGTTCATATCGACTGTTGATGCCCAATTTTGCAGTATAGACAGTCCAGGCAAAGGAATGTTCATTTTCTTCTTCAGAAAAAGATTTGAGCGCTTACTAATGTATCTTAGGGAAAATGCAAGAGATATTTCATCGTCTGTCCATTTAACTTTCTCTTTCTTACTTAAAAGGATGTCTATTTGATTTTCGGTGAAAACTGAACCGAGTATTTCCCGGGCCTTTTTACGCACTCCGGTTTCATCAATCCTTTTTCTCTTCATTTTACAAAGTTCTCTTTTAAACCTGCCCATTTCTTGGCTTTTAGGTACGATTCTCTTCTCCAGATCTGCGTACTTTTGTCGCAACTTTTCATTTTCCATCTTCAAAACATCTATTTGATTTTCCTCCGTTGTAGTTTGGACGTCATCAGACACTTCTTGAAGAGAGTACGAGCTTTCTAAAATTTGATTCACAGTTCTTTTATTTTCTCTCTTCTCACTACGTATTTCACGTTCACGTATCTGCAGCAAGTGAAGGCACAGCAGTCTGTTTCAGTTTTCTCTTAGGAATTACATTCAATAATTCTGCTTTCAGGCTCAAGTCCCTCTCATAGTCATCCTCAGTAAAATGTTCAGAGCATATTTTTGAAGTATTCGGATTCCACTTCCCGTTTCTTCTAGTACACAACACCCATTTTTGCCTAATTAAATTGTCTTTAAGGAATGAATGATTCTTTATATGCGCACTCCCGGGATCCTACTTCGTTTTAATAAGACTGTTTGTACACAAAGCCACCGTGCATCTCATTCCAAGCATCGTAGAAAACTGTGTTTTGTATGAGCTTATACATGGAAAGTTTTTTCCTTTGTGAAGTTTTGTTGGACAGGCTGAGGAAGGGGGAGTATTAGCCCCCGAAACTAGTACCTGTAAGTAATAGAAATAAACGGTATTGAAGGCGGAAAATCTGTTATTCTTTCAAACTGAAAGAAATAAAAAAAAACATCAAAATAATAAGGTCGTACCACGAAGCTAATGATACACAAATGGCTCTTTCATTTAACGAGCACTTACTTATTACTTGGGGAAACGTGTAGAGCAGTACTTAATGAAGCACTATCAAACACCACTATATAATGACACGTAACTAGAATAGATAAACACATCAACACAACACCAACAAAGCTGAAGTTGCCAGCTTACTTAATCCAGTGAATAAAGGTATGTTACCTTACAAACGGTCCGGTAGTTCTAAATTTTTTATATGTTGTCTAGGACGGCTAGAAAATGAAAATCCACAGCTGCTTCCAGTCTCCGACCGGGTCAGGAATGGAATGAATGAAGCCCCCATCTAGCGGCGAGGATATGAACTGTGCCGGCTGCCGAGGCCTGACGCACTCCTGTGGGGCATGATTAAATGAATGACAGATGAAATGAAATGATAGTGGAGAGTGTTGCTGGAATAAAATTTTGACAGGGAAAACCGGAGTACCCGGAGAAATATCTGTCTGCCTCCGTTTTGTCCAGCACAGATCTCACATGGAGTGACCGGGATTTGAACCACGGACCCAGCGATGAGAGGCCGGCGTGCTGCCGCCTAAGCCACGGAGACTTTCTAGGACGGCTAGTAGGTGTTTAAAATGTAAAATGCATAATTTCTCCCCTTCCGCGCCCGCCGCCATATTGGAAAAACAGCAAAAAATCGGCACTTTCTTGATATTTTCGCCTATATCTCCGTTTCGGTGCGTTTTAGTGAAAATAGAGTTGTAGTCAATGTTGTAGACAATTAAATTTCCTACAATTTACGTTTAATATTTTGTTTCTATGACTTATGGTTACGGAAATATTTACCTTTTTAAACAATAAAAAATCACATTTTTCGGATATTTTGCCAAAATTCTAACTTTAGAACGCTGTAATTAAGTTATGGCCTATTCTAGAAAAACAAGTATCACAATATAATTTGTAGAGAATTTAATTACCTACAAAATGCATGTAATTCTTTAGCCAACCATATGAAGTGGGGGTAAGTATAAAAATTAAAACAATGGGTATATTGCTTTTTTCGCTTTTGTGGCTCCACATTTAATCTAAAGAAAATGCACAAACTATTTTCCAGCTATGGCTTGAATTTTTAGTTAATACCAACCATACTGAGCTTCTTACATGTAACAGCGCAATTATAATGAGGCAGGTACTATATTTCACTTAAATATCCACTGGTGAGAGGAGGTGTTCAATTCCAAACAATCCACCAACACAGCAAGTACATTTTTAAAGATTCATTTATTTAAACAAAATAAGATCAAAATACAGCCATAATCTTACAAAAACAGTAGTGAATAAACTAAGAACATAAAAGAAAACTGATTTACTGCAGCTTCGCTCGTTTTGTAGGGGGTGAGTGAATGAAGTCGGAGTCTTCATTGTCCTCCTCAAATAGTGAAGTTAGTAGATCGGCGTCGTCTTCGTTGTCGATGGTGACTTCCTCCCTGTTATTACATTCTTCTCTACTACATTCTTTGCAAAGGTGAAACGTCTTGCTAGCTCCTAACTGTTGGGTGATAAATGTAACTGTTTACCTTTGCCTAAGCTATGTTGTTTTAATGGGCGCCAAGACCTCAACGCAATGTTGAAATCTAAATTTGTATTTAACAACGTCTAGCTCTGGCAGAACACATTCAAGACTCTATTCACTCAGATCGTGGTATGATTTGATCATTAACCCAACAAACAATTGTATCAGGAGAAGGAATTGGTCTATATCTAATGCTACCTACTGAAAGCAAAGATTGCATTGTAAAAGAAATGAATTTATTATATAAAACAAGTATAGCAAAATTAATAATAATAATAAGTATAAAACTTAAATTGGAGCGTTGTGATTTGAATATTACCGATAGAAAATTACGTGAAAACGGAGTCTGATAAATTGATTTTACTCTTATTTCCAAGCTATGAAGTTACTGAAATATGAAATGTAAAACAAAGAAAATGAGAGATTGCGTATTTCTGCGTCATTTGCGCTTACCACTGGAAATTGCCAAAGCATTTCCCTCGTACTTGATGATGCTGTGAGCTTCCCACAGTCTCCTGGATGTCGTCATCTTCGTCGATGTTTGATGATATACTGGTAGATTAGATAATTCTATGGTCCGTACATCGGACCCAAACACTCGTATAACCACACTGGTTAAGTTTTACAAAAGTTAGTCCTCCAATCCACGGAACATCGGAGCGATTCCCGCGTACAACATACTCGTCAAGTATTTCACAGATTGTCCTCCTTCGACGGCGCGTCGAACCTTATATGCACACGTTGGCTCCCCACTCCGGAGCCGTCTACTAGCTTACGTAGTCCTCATTGATTGGCTGAGCACGCCGCGCTATCTTCCCCTCCTCTGGGTCATTACACTCGGCGGGAGGGTTCCGTTTCAACAATTCGCCTTTCCTGGACGATGCGAGCCCGCTTGCGTAATTCTTCTCGACAGGAATCAGCTTGTATTTGAATTCCCAGTGAGTCATCTCTCTCAAATACCCTAACTGACAAAAACTCCGTAAAATTCCGTAATCAGATAATTTTCTATGATATCGTCGTTCGTAATAATTTGCATGATAGCGTTTTCTAAGACATAGAAAACCTATCTGAATGCTAATAATTTTTATAAAATGCTCCGAAAATATCTAAATAATAATTATAATAAATTAATAATAATAATAAATTAACATGAAAAATTCTCTTGGCTGAACAATTTGCCGCGTAAATAAATATAGAATGGCTTCCTACTGACTTATGCCAGTTGCATAAAAACCCCACGAAAAACACGTTACAAAGGGCGGAACAACTTAGGCCCGCCTTTCTACAGCCGCACGCCCCCATACAGCCAGTTGTGCATCTGCATGAGATGGTGTTAAGCAGGTTTGGGGGAGCAGCGTCTCTACTCATCCTGATGGGCTCCAGTCTTCCAGCTTTTCTACACCAAACCAAATCGATAGGGTCCTTGTCAATCCCCATCCACTGCATGACCTGGTGATATGTCCTCAGGAAGTGGAAATGTGCTGTGTCAGTAGTTGGAGGTAGTTTAGTCAGGTTGAGTTTAATGGCACTAGTCTTCAATTTGCTATAGCGAAGGGAGTTCAACGACTGTTCTCCACTGCCACCATACAGGGATATCAAGATTTTCTCCCCTGCTGCTGAAATTTCTTGGGGACTAGCAGCAGGGTCCTTGAACCTCTTAGCCTGCTCCAGCAATGATGGGTCTTTCGTAAAAAGTTGGCAGAATTTATTCTTTCCAAACCCAAAAATGTTTGAAGTGGTGTCACAGGCCGATATTGCGTGGAGAAAGATACAGCCTTTGGAGTTGTACTTGTAGGAGGAGGTGGAGTAGATTGCTTCTGGATGTTTTCCCCTCGCTGGTTTTTTGAGGTAAACATCATTTACCGCAGGTGTTGTGCCAGTTAGCAGTACAAGTAGGTCAATGTCTTCCCCGACAATGATAACGGCGTCGTACGTGGGGGAGGGGTGTTTAGCTGTGGCAACTATCAACCTGTCAGCATCTTCGGAAGCTTGGTCTGTAGATATGTTTGACGCTTGCAATTCACTGGAGAGCAGCTTCACAAATCGGTCCTTGTTCCCCTCATTGGCCAGGAACTTATCCTGAGGTGTGGTGTTAACAGTTGCTTTGTTAAACACTATGTCTGGTGATGAGTTTGCCTTGTACCTTCTTGCTCGTTCTGCAGTCTTTGTCCCTTGATGAGAAGGACCTGTAATGTAGCCATCAAAAATCACCATCACATCGGTGCCATAATGACGTAGAACGTACTTGACTTAACCCTGGCAAATTCCTCCAAAGGTCAAGCTGCTGTTCCATACAACTTTGTGCAGAAGGTACCCTCCATCAATAACGACCATGGAACGTTGATGTAGTTGGAAGTCTTGTGGAAGTGGCGAGAAAGCTGTGTATAATAATGATTTCGTCCCTTTACGCATACCGTCCTCATTAAACAAAGACATAGGGAATGGCGCCAGTTCATACGATAGGTAGTTCTGCAGATCTTCTTCTGATTGTTTCGCTATACACATGCGGTTAAACAGTGTGAGTGGGTCAACAGATAACTTCTTGTCTCCCACCTTCATTGAGTTTTATCGAACATCAGTGTGATCACTTTGTCTTCTTCTTAAAAGACGCCTCTCCGAATGTGCTTCCAACTATTATTGCTACCCCTGCACCTCCTACCACTTCGGCTTGGTGACAATTAACCTGGTCACTTCCCACTACGCCAGAGTTAATGTTGATGATTAGATCAGTTTCGGGGAAGGGTGGGTGTTTGGAAAGCCAATCAAATAGAATCCCCACATCATGAGCGTCACGACTCATTCTAGTAGGCCTCATTTCCACGTGCTGCTCAGAGGACGTTGATGTTACGTTGCTGTACTTCTCGATTTCATGAGCAAAATTTTGCAGGCAGGTCATCCTGTAGCAGTTTTGCTAGCCCACACTGTTGGGTGATAAATGTAACTGTTTACCTTTGCCTAAGCTATGTTGTTTTAATGGGCGCCAAGACCTCAATGCAATGTTGAAATCTAAATTTGTATTTAACAACGTCTAGCTCTGGCAGAACACCTTCAAGACTCTATTCACTCAGATCGTGGTATGATTTGATCATTAACCCAACAAACAATTGTATCAGGAGAAGGAATTGGTCTATATCTAATGCTACCTACTGAAAGCAAAGATTGCATTGTAAAAGAAATGAATTTATTATATAAAACACGTATAGCAAAATTAATAATAATAATAATAACTATAAAATTTAAATCGGAGCATTGTGATTTGAATATCACCGATAGAAAATTACGTGAAAACGGAGTCTGATAAATTGATTTTACTCTTATTTCCAAGCTATGAAGTTACTGAAATATGAAATGTAAAACAAAGAAAAATGAGAGATTGCGTATTTCTGCGTCATTTGCGCTTACCATTGGAAATTGCCAAGGCATTTCCCTCGTACTTGCTGATGCCGTGAGCTTCCCACAGTCTCCTGGACGTCGTCATCTCCGTCGGAATTTGATGATATTCTGGTAGATTAGAGAATTCTATGGTCCGTACCTCGGACCCAAACACTCGTACAACCGCACTGGTTAAGTTTTGCAAAAGTTAGTCTTCAACTCCACTGAACATCGGAGCGACACGCACTTCCAACCGTACTCCGCAAGTTCTACACAGATAGTCCGTTCCACGGAACATCGGAGCGTCCCCCGCGTATAACCATACTCCGCAAGTATTTCACAGATAGTCCTCGTTTCACGGCGCGTCGAACGATATATGCACCTGTTGGCTCCCCCACCACGGTACCGTCTTCCAGCTTACGTTGTCTCCCCTGATTGGCTGAGCACGCCGCCAGTTCCCCTCCTCTGCCTCATTACACTCGGCGCGCGAGAGGGAGAAGTCGTTTTCCGTTCCAACAATTCGCCTTTTCTAGACCTTGCGACCCAGCCTTGCGTAATACTTCTCGACAGGAATCAGCTTGTATTCGAATTCCCAGTGAGTCATGTCTCTCAAATACCCTAACTGACAAAACTCCGTAAAATTCCGTAATCACATAATTTTCTATAATATTGTCGTTCGTAATAATTTGCTTGATAGCGTTTTCTAAGACATAGAAAACCTATCTGAATGCTAATAATTTTTATAAAATGCTCCGAAAATACCTTAATAATAATTATAATAAATTAATAATAATAATAAATTACCATGAAAAATTCTCTTGGCTGAACAATTTGCCGCGTAAATAAATATAGAATGGCTTCCTACTGACTTATGCCAGTTGCATAAAACCCCTCGAAAAACACGTTACATATTCGCCTCGGATCATCGGATGATTTACCGTGACGACGGTCCATTATCCGATTATCCCAGACACGTTAATAAACCCCATCCAAAATACATATTACATAAACGAAATCACCCTAAATTACAGATATATACACTCATATTTTTTCTTCACGCACTTTGCGTCAAAGTTTGTTGTCACTATGGATTGCACTTTGCAACCAGTCCAATGTTTTACATATGGAATAGTGTTCCACGGATATTTCCGCCTCTCAAATTTCTCTATGTTGGAGAAATAGACATAATTAATGTGTGAGCACTATGTATTTATGATGTCATATCACACGCATTGAAGGTGTTCTGATATATTTATATCACCATACAACTCCCTAATTTCACTGGAGGTCCCCTCCTTATGGTGAAATTTAATCTCACTTATCACTGAGCACACGATCACACTACTGTGGCAGCGCCTCGTGACCATAATACTTAATCTCTCTTTAAAGTAGATTAAATTAATATTGACTTCTGAAAAAAAAAACAGTAAATGCGCATTACATATAACACTAAATATTTCTGTGCCGTAATCGCCCTGTCTTGTTAAGTTCCCGTTAACCATATTCTACTTAATACTAGTTCTCAACACAGACCATTTCTCCTCACACAAATAATACCATTGTACAAATTATCTTAAATTACACACTTACAAATCTTACATGGCGAGGCCGTAAACAGAAATCACGTGTGCTGATATGTATGAGTTTCATGAAGGACTGTCTCGCATTCTGATGGCCCATCTTTTATCTCGTGGACGCCTTAAGCTAACAAGCCCTATTCAAGCGCTCCCCCATCTCTTGGAGATAAATGGGAACCCATCAGCGCTGCCAAAAATGGCCTTGGTGCATCGAGACAATTTAGTGCTCAACAGCATCCGACAATCCCGTCATATTTCCCTGTACCTTAAAAACTCTCATTTACTTACATACTACCCCCCTGTGTGACTTCTGATACGCCTGCCTTGAAGACCAGCTCCTCCCACGCACCAAATACCACACTTACTCATTTGATAGGCTGGCTCGCCAGCTAAACACACTCACTTTATGACACATATTTTCGTAGACTATGTATATTATACGTCCCGTATAATCTGTTTCCCTCACTATTCTCCAGCACATATGCTGTTTTTCCAATACGTTTGGAAACTATAAATGTTTCTGTGTCACCTGCTTCCAACCATGCAAGTGGCTCCCTTAAATGAACGTCATCACGTTGCTCCACTAGCATATTTCTCAGTATCTGTAACGATGCCCTGTTGCTACTGTCCACACATGCTAACCCTACCTTCCTATGGTGTCACACCTCTACTCGACACTCTATGACCTAAAAATGTCACTTCTGACTGACAGAATGACGACTTAGACAGCTTCAAAGTGAACCCTGCCTGATCTAACTTCTGAAAAACTATATTTAAATGACGTAGATGCTCCTCAAAACTGCGTGAACTAATTACCATATCATCTATGTAAATGGTTACAAACTCTCCTGTGTCATCCCCTAATGCGATGTTTAAAGCCCTAATTAAAGCTGCTGAACTACTCTTTAACCCATAAGGTGTTCTACAAAATTGATAAAGGTTATATTTATGACTAAAAGCTGTAAATGGTCTATCTTCGTACATAAGTGGCACTTGCCAAAAACTGGAACTCAAATCTACACCAGTGAAATACTTCTTCCCCTCAAATGTTATTATTCCTCTATTGACATAGATTTCAGCTGATCTTAACTAATTCTACTGTTAACCAAACGAGCGTCTAAACAAATACGAACAATGCCGTCGGTCTTGGGTACCGTGATCAAAGAATTAACATATGGACTGTTAGAGTGCTCAATAATCCCTTCTTCAAGCATCTGATTAATTTGTGCCTCAACTGCACTCTGATAAGCGAAAGGTACAGGATATCTATGTCCTGTGAATACTGACCTATCAATAACGTTCAATGAATGTGTATAGCAATTCGCCATACCATTGCGATCCTCAAAAACTCTCCTATTACACAATAACACATCATAGAGCCGAACACACTGTTCATCCTCTATATTTCCCTGAAATGCAGCATCACGTAACGAGTCCTTTAGACTACCGTTCGTAATCACACTGCCCACAAAACATGGAGAACCCCGCTCTACAGCTGGCGATATCTCATTTAAAGTACAAATCACACCTACAATACTACTCCTCTGAATATGGTCATTGAACGCTACTTCTACTTCAGAATCTCCCCATTTAAATTTCAAACTCCCTACATCATAACATAAGTTACCCGACACTCTACTTAGCCACTCTGAACCCAAGATAACACTGAATACTAAATTTGGAATTACAAGGCAAATCTGCTTCTCTACATGATTATTAATTTTAATGTACACTAAAACTTGCTTAGAAATTACTTTGGACCTCTTCCCAACAGCTGTGATAACAAAAGTGCTTTTAATTGGCATCTCCTCAAAATTTACTCCAGTTCCTTTCATTTTATCATAAAATGCACTACTTATGCAACTCTTCATACAACCACTATCAATTAAAACATCTGTGTACGCCTCGGACACGTTAAATTTAACTATGGGGCTCTTACTAACCACTTCCTGAATAATACCTTCATCATTTAGTTCATGTAATAATTCATTTCTCACATTTAGGTCATAGGGTTCCTGTATAATTGTATGGACAGGGCATGCTACAGACTGAGATTCTGACCTTACTTCGCAGCCTGGTTCGCGTTTAAAGAACCGCTACAGCTGGCCGTAGTACTACTAACTACTAAACTGGTCTGGTTGTTCTGGGCTGTGTTGTCATTGTTTGGCTGTATATTACTACCACTAGGCTGTCCTCTTCCTTGACCCCTATTCTGGTTGTAATTATTGTCATTATAATTTCTCCCTTGATTTCCCCTGAAATCATTGTTTCTCCCTTGATTTCCCCTGTAATCATTGTTCCTCCCTTGATTTCCCCTGAAATCATTGTTCCTCCCTTGATACTGATTACCATAGCCATTTCCTCTGTTCTGATATAGCTGATTATTATTATTTCTATTTTGAGCGTTGGCCCCTTCGCCACCGTTCCCTTGAACTTCTTGATGCCTGGCTTCATTAGGTCTATTATTATTATTACCCTGGTTCCGATTGAAATTGTCCTCATAACCCCCTCTCCCTAGTGCATCAAATGTGCTTAACAAATTTTCTACTTGTGATATAGTCTTTACATTCTGGATACAAGCAGCCTTTTTGATCCTATAGGGAAAGTGCCTAAGTAGCAACCTTACCACATCACTTTCCTCCTTCAAGCCATCCAGATATTTACACACTAATACCTGCCCTAAAAAGTATTCGGTCATGGTGGAGCTTCCTTTAGGGTTATATTTACCACACACTACTCCCTCACGATGCTGCGACTGAATAACCTCATTCCAGAACTTTTCACAGAATTTCATTTTAAAATCATTAATATCAGTAAACTTGTCTCTGTAGACAGCAAACCAATTCCTCGTTTCCCCCACAAACACTTGTTCTAAAATTTCAACTACCTGGCACCACTCAATACTACCATTTTCCAACCTCTCCCCGAATTTATTTTCTATAGTGTTCATGAACTCCATTGGGCACCCCTGTCGATTGCTGAACTTACCCAGTTCTACCTCCCTGTGTGTGCTATTCACAAAAACTGGCCTATTCTGACTATTTTCTTGCCTGATCCTAGCTTTTAATTTTAATTCTAATTCTGCAATTTTCTCCTCAGCCTTCCTCTCAATACTGTTTACTGTTAATTTAATGTTTCCTTCTGATTCTTCTACTTTATCATATAGCTTTGCTTGTTTCTCCTCAATCTTGCTAATGCTCTCTCTATTACTCTCTCTTAAATCATCTACTTCTGCAAATATTTGCGAGTGGACTTTCTCAATTCTACCCCCCAGCTGTTCCTTAACCTCTTTAGTTGCTACCTGAATTTTGTCAATTTCTCCCCCCCAATTGCTTTTTGACCTGCTGTGTTTCCAGTTGCACTAGTTCTTTTAAATTTTCAGCCTGTGTACTGATTCTAATTTCTAACTCCTCCTGTACTTTTCCTAATTTCTTGTCTACATCTGCAATGATCTCTTTAACCTTCTCTTCCATTACTCCTCTGATTTCTCCTCTAATCTGCTCCATTTTCACACTAATTTCCTTGTTGTTCTTATCTAATTTTGCATTATTCTGTTCTAATTTTGCATTTAAAGCTTCTGTACTTTCTTTATTTTCCCTACTGTTTTGTTCTAATTTAGCGTTGTTTTGTTCCAGTTTAGCATTTAAAGCGTCTGTACTTTCTTTATTTTCCCTACTGTTTTGTTCTAATTTAGCGTTGTTTTGTTCCAGTTTAGCATTTAAAGCGTCTGTACTTTCTTTATTTTCCTTACTGTTTTGTTCTAATTTTGCATTTAAGGCATCACTACTAACTTTGTTCTGATACATGAACTCGAGAAGTAAAGTTTTTAATTCTGGTTGGCCGCCCACACTCCCTGTTTCAGTATCGGGATTTACCTCCGCTACCCCGGTATTACCATCACTCGACATACTGCTCGTATCATCACTCTCCAGTTGATGACCACTACGTAACCTCATCTGTCTTTCTTTCTCATCCCCCATAATGATATACACTGATAGAGACAAATAACCCCCAAAATACAGGCACAGAAATATATACCCTTCTCCTTCCACAAATGTTATTAGGTTTTCATCCCCACGTTGTCGGCGACAAATGTAGCAGTTTTGCTAGCCCACACTGTTGGGTGATAAATGTAACTGTTTACCTTTGCCTAAGCTATGTTGTTTTAATGGGCGCCAAGACCTCAATGCAATGTTGAAATCTAAATTTGTATTTAACAACGTCTAGCTCTGGCAGAACACCTTCAAGACTCTATTCACTCAGATCGTGGTATGATTTGATCATTAACCCAACAAACAATTGTATCAGGAGAAGGAATTGGTCTATATCTAATGCTACCTACTGAAAGCAAAGATTGCATTGTAAAAGAAATGAATTTATTATATAAAACACGTATAGCAAAATTAATAATAATAATAATAACTATAAAATTTAAATTGGAGCGTTGTGATTTGAATATCACCGATAGAAAATTACGTGAAAACGGAGTCTGATAAATTGATTTTACTCTTATTTCCAAGCTATGAAGTTACTGAAATATGAAATGTAAAACAAAGAAAAATGAGAGATTGCGTATTTCTGCGTCATTTGCGCTTACCATTGGAAATTGCCAAGGCATTTCCCTCGTACTTGCTGATGCCGTGAGCTTCCCACAGTCTCCTGGACGTCGTCATCTCCGTCGGAATTTGATGATATTCTGGTAGATTAGAGAATTCTATGGTCCGTACCTCGGACCCAAACACTCGTACAACCGCACTGGTTAAGTTTTGCAAAAGTTAGTCTTCAACTCCACTGAACATCGGAGCGACACGCACTTCCAACCGTACTCCGCAAGTTCTACACAGATAGTCCGTTCCACGGAACATCGGAGCGTCCCCCGCGTATAACCATACTCCGCAAGTATTTCACAGATAGTCCTCGTTTCACGGCGCGTCGAACGATATATGCACCTGTTGGCTCCCCCACCACGGTACCGTCTTCCAGCTTACGTTGTCTCCCCTGATTGGCTGAGCACGCCGCCAGTTCCCCTCCTCTGCCTCATTACACTCGGCGCGCGAGAGGGAGAAGTCGTTTTCCGTTCCAACAATTCGCCTTTTCTAGACCTTGCGACCCAGCCTTGCGTAATACTTCTCGACAGGAATCAGCTTGTATTCGAATTCCCAGTGAGTCATGTCTCTCAAATACCCTAACTGACAAAACTCCGTAAAATTCCGTAATCACATAATTTTCTATAATATTGTCGTTCGTAATAATTTGCTTGATAGCGTTTTCTAAGACATAGAAAACCTATCTGAATGCTAATAATTTTTATAAAATGCTCCGAAAATACCTTAATAATAATTATAATAAATTAATAATAATAATAAATTACCATGAAAAATTCTCTTGGCTGAACAATTTGCCGCGTAAATAAATATAGAATGGCTTCCTACTGACTTATGCCAGTTGCATAAAACCCCTCGAAAAACACGTTACAATCCCAAGAGTCCACTTCAACAGAGTGTTCTCAGTCATGCCCCATCCGATTAATCCTCCCCCTATTTTCATACCCTTCATTAGCATTTGTTCGATTGTCATGTCGGTCCAAATACCGGACCAGAACTTGTCTGATCTTCGAACAGTGAAATGACCCTCCATTGTGAACTTCTTAAACTCAGTGGGGTCCATTTTTTCTTCCAGGCACAACATTTCTTGCAGATATAAATGCGCA
The DNA here is from genome assembly GCA_946902985.2 of Meconema thalassinum. Lineage (NCBI taxonomy): Eukaryota > Metazoa > Arthropoda > Insecta > Orthoptera > Tettigoniidae > Meconema > Meconema thalassinum. The sequence continues at coordinate 2,045,035,255 of OX336388.2, forward strand.
GTTTTTGCATAAAACCAGTGGCCTGCAGCATGGAAAAAAGGGAGCATTTTCAGCAATGTCAGCGTTCCAAAGTTAGAATTTTGACAAAATATCCGAAAAATGTGATTTTTTTATTGTTTAACAAAGTAAATATTTCCGTAACCATGAGTCCTAGAAACAAAATATCAAACGTAAATTATAGGAAATTTAATTGTCTACAACATTGACTAGAACTCTTTTTTCGCCAAAACGCACCGAAACGGAGATAGAGGCGAGAATCTCAAGAAAAGGCCGATTATTGGCGATTTTTCCAATATGGCGGCGGGCGCGGAGGGGGGGGGGGGGAATTGTGCATTTTCCATTTTAAACACCTACTAATCATCCTAGACAACATATAAAAAAATTAGAACTACCGGACCGTTTGTAAGGTAATCCTCCATTTTTTGCTCTATTCACTGGACTAATAACTGGAGACTGTGGCGTTGGCTGTTGCCGGGTCTGAGCAATACGTCATCAGCCGGGGGGAGTAGAGCGCATGCACGCGGAACGAGGCAACCTCTTATATACGAACCTTGGGTTATAACCACAGATTATTTACTCAGATGTTAATTAGTGATAAATACAAAATTAAGAGGTCACTTATAGTGAAGCCTTGAGTTAACAAAAATTATACAAGAATTAATTACTTAAATTTAATTGTTAGTAGGTGGAAAGTGGAAAGGAAAATGGGGCGTATTGAAGTCTTTCGTAAGTTTATTTTTATCGCGATACGGGTACCCGGCACAGATGATTTGCGGAAGACACGGAAAGTTCACTATTTAAATTTATGGTTTGTTTTTAATTGGAAATGAGAAGCAATTCAAAGATATTGCGGTTTGAGGTGTTTGCTGGAGTTATATTGGATAATATAGAGTCTATTGCTTGATTTGAAGTTTCACAAGTTGAAAGTAACATAAATGGGACAAGAAGCGAAATCCCACGGTGTAATTGGACAATAACTTGGTACAGTTTCAAGATTTAGTAGAACAATCCCTCGAAGAAGAAAGCTTGATTTTCAAAAAGCTATAAGTTTAGCATAATTCCCACGTTGGAGAGAAAGTGTCCCCCTTTTTACAAAGAAGTACTAGGAAGTTTTCATAGCCATTTAATTGTGAGTTGGAAAAGCTTTAGCAAGGCGTAGTGAAATCCCTCGTGTGAGGCTCATAGCAAGTTTCACAAGGTTGTAAAAGTTCATATTTTGAAGAAAATGTTCATTTAAACCACTTCAGTTTATATATTGATGTAAGCCCCATAAAATGTGTGTAAAAAAACTTAGATGTGTACTTATCTCTGCATTGTAGAGATGTTGTGATTCACGGCCAGCCATTTTTTAAAACATGGCGTAGATTTGAAAATCAGCACATGGTTGAAGAAGGTGAGCACCTCCTAGTAAGAGAAACGAACAGTCACAGCGGAGCACACAAAGAAGAGTGGGCGAGAAATTTCAAAAGCGCTAGACAGCCGAAGCAGGGAGGGGAGAGAGGGGGAAACATAGTAGGGATACAAGATAGGCAACATAAAAATCAATTTTACATGTAGTAGTTTTTAACTAAAGCGATGTAGTCTTCATGGAGAATGCAGAGATAGACGATGATGCCATCTACTTGAAGTTTGTAGAACCAGTTCTTGAAAGGACTGGAGTCCAAGGCTTCAGCGACCTGCCGCATGGAGCACTGTAGAGAGATCTTACAAAAAAAGGAGAGTATGCTAATCTGTAACAAACTTTCAAAGAATATAAGAGGATGCACAGAGAAACCAGGAAACAAAGGGGTCTCTGCTGGTGTTCACAAAGAAAAAGAGAAGTGAGAAGGACGTGAGTAGATAAAGAAAGAAGGAAAGAAAGAAAGAAAGAAAGAAAGAAAGAAAGAAAGAAAGAAAGAAAGAAAGGAAGGAAGAAAGAAAAAGAGAAGTGACAATTAAATCTAACATAATCTGTATATTCAGGAGACTATACCAAGGCCGAAGCCGTCGGATTTTTTAAGAGCGTTAAAAATCCCTCAGTATGCCTTCCTTCGGAGGGGAAGTAAAGCCGGCGGTCCCATGTCATAGATTTATGGCATGTTAAAGATCTTTCCACTAATTACACCTGTGTGAAACTAAATTGGATAGGTTAAGAATGTAAACAACGCTCTTAGGTTGCTACGTTCGTTGCCAAGAGCCGACTGCGGTGGCGTCTAGTAGCTAGTTCTGAACTAGGCCTAGTAGTCGTTGACGGTGGCGTTTGGCGGCAAAAGTAGGAACTATTTGAAAATTCAAAGTTCCAGTCCCTACTTGAATTAAAAAACAGATACACACACTAATACAGTCATCACAATTAACACCGGTTATCAGACAGATTCTACACACACCCAAAGTACACGGGGCTACATGACCGCGTTGTCGCAGCCCCTAAACTAATGAACCAACCAAAAGACTATACCAACATGAGTTAATTTTCTACTGCTACCAAAAGTTGCTAATAAACTATGTGTTTTCAGTAGCTGCAATATTAATATATGCATAGTGACTAAGGAAATGCTCGAAAAGATATCAGTATATCACCACCCAGAAATAACCCTGACTGACTGTTGCGTAGATGGAATCCCTCACTGACCATATTATCCCCCAGGCGTGGCTGGTGATTAAAGGCTCTTAGGCGGAGCCTCTCTTGAAAGATTCTATAATTATACACAGGGGCGGCTCTAGGCGTAGTGCCACCGTGCCATGGCACTACCCTCAACGAGAAAACGAATTATTCATAGTCCTGAAAGAATAATTTCAAACGTCTACAGTTTAATACTGGTATTTAATTAGTTTCAAATTACGTAGTAGTTTAAATATTCCGTCCGTAGAGTATGATCATTGATTCCATCTTCCCGCCTGTGATATGTCGTGGTACGGTCTAAGCGGCACGGTTGACGCATGCGCAGTTCAATTTACGATCCTTTTCATAACCTCTCGCGTCACTGGCTATGGGGAAATAAACAGGGCTCCGTGCCGAATGCAGTCTGGCTCGTGGCAGCACAGAAAGTAAAGTGCAATGCCATCTACCGGGCATTAAGGGGTACTGCACCTTTGCTAAACCTGTCTGTCACGAGGGGAGGAGCAGAAGAGGGTGTAGACCAATGGCCTGGAAGTAATTTAACACTCATTGGTTATTGGCGTGGGGGTGTGGGTTTGTTGACACAAACTGACAACAAATCGCTCTCACACAAAGAATATTAATTCTAGGCTTCTCTAAAAGAGGGCTCTGCATACAACATTCGAAATCTATACTTGACCTAATAAATAGTGAATATAATATGTATTTAATAATTATTCCTTCTCTGGTAAAGTGAATAACTATGGGAATAAAAGAGAAAAAAGTACGATCATGATTACATGTACAGGCTTCACGGATTAATCTCGGTAGCTAAAAATGAATGGTTGATAAACCACCTGCACCTGTCAGGTCTGGAAGATTTCGCGCGAAATGCAGTATGTTGGCTGTCTTCAGTTCTTGACGGTTCGTGGTTATTTTTAGTGAGTTATTACAAGGTGTTAGTTTGTGTTGTAGGCTATTGCGCGCTATTCGTGAAATCGTGAGTGAATGGTTCATGGTTGAGTGGTGGAAATGTTTCTTTTTATTTTCTTATTGTATATATTATCGGTAAGTCCCGATGTGAAATGTTGACTATCAAGATTAGTGTATGTATGTGTTAATAGTCAAACATGAATAAGATTAGTGCTTTGTTGAATAGACCATTTTCTTCATTGCCGTCTGTCTGTCTGTTAGGTAGTCAGCCCGAAGGCTGGTTGGATCCTCAAAAAGTACCGCCGTTAAGTTATGTGAGTAGATACCCACAAAAACCCAAGGCAGCACTATTTTGAGGCGTTCTAGGCAAGAAGAGGAGTGAGGTAGTTTGCCATTGCTTTCCTCACTGAGTCAGAACAGTAGTCCTAACCCTATGAGTTGAACCTTTCACAGCATTCACAGGCACTGCCCCGAATGCCATTACTAAGCCCCACCCATACCTCAGTAGCTTCCATATAATCACAGCCATGAGTGAGACTGAGACATCGGTGAAAAGCCACCTTTTACTCTAGCCTGTGCCAACTGACAAATGCAATAGTACTGTATTCATCAAGAGATGGCGAATGACAAAATTCAAGTTAAACAATTAGGTAGACCAACCCCAGACTTGACTATCAATTACGTACAAAAAAGTGCCAAAGTTCATAGGTCCAGGAAGTTCAACAAAGACTTATATAACAAAAATAAATGGCTGTGTGGCTGCGAGGAAAAGGGTGCGCTATTCTGCTTCCCATGCGTACTTTTCGAAGGCGAATTCAACTGGTCAAAGGGTGGTGTTACAGATATAGTTCACATATGGGAAAAGATGAAAGCTCACGAGAAATCGAAAGACCACATGAACAATGTAATGAGTTTGTCCATGCTAGGCAAGGTAAACATTCAAACCCAATTGAGTTCGCAGTATAGGGAAGCCATTGCAAAACACAATGAACAGGTTGATAAGAACCGCTATGTTTTAAATCTTATAATTAATTGTATACGATTTTGCGGCGCCTTGGAATTGGCCTTAAGGGGGCATAATGAAAGCGATGAGTCTGAAAACAAAGGTATTTTTAAGGAGTTAATTCAGTTCAGTGCCGAGCTAGATCATGACCTCAAGGAACACCTCGGTCGTTCTCAATACACCGCATCTGCTACGAAATATACATCAAAAACAATACAGAACGAGTTACTTGGATGCATGTTAGAAGTATATCACGAAGAAGTTCTTAAAGAAATCAAAACTGTCGAATACATAGCGGTCATTGCGGATGAAACTACTGACGTGTCCAATCAGTTTCAATTAGTAATCGTGCTACGATACATAGTTAAGGGAAAGCCAGTTGAGAGATTCTGGAAATTTATTAACCCCGATGGACATGACTCAAATGCAATCTCAAACTGCATACTACACGAACTACAATTCATTATTGGAAATGACTGTAATAAGCTAATTGCTCAAAGCTTTGATGGCGCGTCCATTATGAATGGTGGTTTAAATGGCGTACAGAAGCAAGTAAGAGACAAGTACCCATACGCTAATTATATTCATTGTTACGCCCATCAAATGAATTTATGTCTAAGGCAGCTTCAATCAATCGTCAAGTACGCATTTTTTTTGCAAATCTATCAGGTATATGCTCATTTTTTTCAAACTCTTCGCAACGCACACAAATTTTAGATGAAATTGTCCAGAGAAGGTTACCTCGAGCTTCTCAAACGCGATGGAACTTTCATTCTCGTGGAGTGAGAACGGTGTTTGAACACAGGAAAGATCTCATTGATGTTATGCAGTCGATAGGAAACCGTGATGACATAAGAATGCAATCTACCCTCGCTCAAGCCAGTGCTTACGAACTACTGCTGAATGAAGTAAACTTTGTATTTTGGCTAACGTTTTTTCATAAGGTAGTGCCACACGTTGAGATACATTTCAACCAGCTACAAAAGAAGAAGATTGACCCAGTGAAAGTGCGTCAAAGTCTACAACACTTTGAAGCCTGTATGCAATCAATACGCCAACAAATTGACACACTAATCGAAGCAGTCGAGATTGAAATTCGAAATGATAGCGAAACCGTTCCACTAAAGAGAAGACGTACCGACACTGTGCTTTCTGACAGCAAAAAAAGGGAAGCTGTAGAAGTATGCGATACAATTTTATTGGAAATACGATCTCGATTTCAGTTTACGGGACATCTGGTTGCAACGAACTTGTTTGATGTTGCCGAATTTGATTCATTTGAACTAAATTTTCCTGACCTACACCTCTCTGAAATGGTCAAAGCATACCCGTTTCTAGAAGAGAAAAAACTTAAAAGTGAGCTACAGGTCTGCTTCTCCAGGCCAGAACTGAGATATGTTTCTGGTGCTGTTCCATTTCTCATGTTAATTCTGGATGACGAGTTAAGTGACACGTTTCAAGAAACTGTTAAACTGATGAAACTGTTAATTACCATGCCGATGACAACTGCAGAAGCTGAACGCTGTTTTTCGCTGATGAAAAGAGTCGAGACGTTCCTGAGGAACACCATGAAAGAAGAAAGACTGACAGCATTAGGCATGCTGTCCTGTGAGAAGCGTTTTGTCAATAACATTGACAATTTTAACAAGAAAGTCATGGAACGATTTTCAAGTAAAAAGGATCGCAGAATGGACCTGGTTTACCGCTCATTTTAAGTGGACAGTGACGACGTCTTAAGATCATTCATTGCAGCAATGGGTGAGTAAGATTTTATCCAACTGTTATTTTATTTTGTTTTAAATATTGAAGTGTGATTAAGACTTTCACTGCGAGAGACATCGTTCTACCATTATTGTGAGAGTTTTCGTACGCCGATCGCGATACAGAGCTAGTTCATTTTCATATCTATACCAGTCAACAGCACAGGGTTTACCACACCTAATACTGCCCATTCCCAATGTTGAATGGATTTATAAGTTTTACCTATGCAATTTTATACATCGGAAATCGAACCCTTGGTGAGAAATGAGCAAGTGGACAGCTCTGCTATCATGTTATGTAAATACCAATATTTTCGTATTTTTTTACTTGGCACTACCCCTTGTGTTGGCCTGGAGCCGCCCCTGATTATACATACCGTATTTATACTTTCCTTCTTTCACTCTCCGAAGGATTAATAATTGACAAGTTACCAGAAACAGTTAGATATGGCTAATACGTGATAATCATTATTGAGAACTCAAATGGTATCTCTTAAAGCACGGCCGACAGAATGCGAGCTGCGCTCATACCGGCCTAGACAATGAGACCTTTTACGTGAAATCTTGTTAGTTACTCAACTGCTCACACAGCGCTGTTAACCAAGCATTGCACGACTAAGACTTATCTCTACTTAGTGTAAAACTAAGTCCCCGATTCTTGGATATCACGAGTAATCTCGAGAACCACTGGATAGATTTTGATGCGGCTTTCACCATTCTGTACAGGTAATATTGAGGAAGATTTCTGTAGAAAATAATTTATTTATGATCAAAGGGAGCCAAGCAGTAACGATTTTAGATTTCAGTGAATAGGTTGAAGAAAGAACTTTACGTTCGTGCGCTTTTTAAGCTTACGCTGGACAAACCGTTAAAAATATCAATATACTATGAGTGTAAGAATTGTTCAGCATGAAAAATTGTACAAAGTCCGCGTGAGCATATCTCTATCTTCGATACATCGCCCACTATAAGTGTTTTTAGTTTGGACGGGAGGGGGATTTGGCATGCACCTCGCCATCCTTAAATTACGTCTGATTCATAACTGTTCCCGGGCGAAGCCGGGGCGGGTTGCTAGTGACACTATATATTATCATTATAATTCCCGCAATATCAAAATGCAAATTATATCACAAAATAAAATAGCATGCTAATAAATCTAAGAGAAATTAGACATACCTTGCACCTCGTTACAGTTGAATTCGATCAGAGTCACTCGGTTTTCATTAAAGTTTATGCATTTTCCTGCTGAACGGTTTGGAAGTTCGGCAACAGGAAACTAGGACTGTTATTAACTTAAAATATTCATTTTTGTATTTTTGTACTATTTGTGTTCATAATTTCATTACATTGTCAGAATTAATGCTTTAATTAGTAGGGTATACTATTCAGTGTACCTATTATAAATAAAAACCGTGAGGTTTCTCACCTCCCCATATTAAGAAACCCGGTTGCCTAACACGGGGAAAGTGCACTTTTAAAGTTAACAATAATATCAGAGGGTATTACAACATCAAACGTGCCCATATTTGTAATATACATAATATATCGCCTGAGGTTTACATTGGTGAGAAAACCAAAATTATTCCGTTCCTCCCCATATTTGGCGACTATCCTCTACCCATTTTTAGAAGATACCTTATGCACTGGACAGTTGAATCCATGATTAATTGTATAGGTAGCTTCGTAAGTCTCAGAACTCAGGAAGTCCTTTCTAGCAGCGTTACTAGCAGCTTTCAAAGTTTCAAGGTAAGAAAGAAAATATTCCTCTAGCCAGTTTAGGCGACTGTCATTTAATGAGAAAAAATGCCCTTTATCTGGATTTCTAGACTGAATATGATATGTGATGCTTACGTCATGCATAGCGAACCATTTATTAACGTTTTTCAAAAAAAAAATATGGTTGCTTCTGCGTCCATGAATGTGTACGCTTCCGGGTGCATGCCTATATTTTCTTTCAGTGTGCTAATGGCACCAATAACTTCTGACGAGAACACTTCCTTGGCACGCCAAACATTCATTTTTTCAAATTTAGAAGGTTCGATGTGTTTTTAGTGAGGTGTCTGACCGGTTTGACGATCTCATCCTTCTGCATTGTGTAGCCTATAGTAATGACAAGTATTTCCCTGAAATTATTCCAGTACCATCAGTCATCTCTCGTTACAGAAACTGCGTTCTAATGTGTGAAAGCCGCATCAAAATCCATCCAGTGGTTCTTGAGATTACACATTTAATAAACGCACTGTACAGCTGTTTATTAATCGCGCCTACAATGGGATGGGAGTGCGCTCTATCGGCGCAGGGTAGAAATTTTCCAATTACACGTTATGCATGGGCTCTAACTGGGATTGTCAAGGCCGGTATAGAGCGCAGCTCGCATTCAGTCGGCCGTGCTTAAAGTATAATAACTAAAATATTTCCGCCAGATAGCACCATGAGGTGGCAAGGGGTAGCAGAACCATCTACCGAGACTTAAGGGAAGTATTCTGGTTAAAATATGCCACCGCCCATGCTGCGTATTTGTAAACAAGTGTTCGCGTGCTAAAATCGTTGGTGTAACTTAATTAGTTCATTATGTTGTTTGTCAGTGGCAAGTCTTAATTTGTTTGTTATGGGCTACAGTTAGGGTTGCCATTACATTTTTTTTAATCAAGGTCGTCAAACGTTGTAATAAATAATACACATATGTATTAAATAAGCAAGCCTCCGTGGCCTAGGCGGCAGCACGCCGGCCTCTCACCGCTGGGTCCGGGGTTCAAATCCCGGTCACTCCATGTGAGATCTGTGCTGGACAAAACGGAGGCAGACAGGTTTTTCTCCGGGTACTCCAGTTTTCCCTGTCAAAATTTCATTCCAGCAACACTCTCCCCTATCATTTCATTTCATCTGTCATTCATTTCATCATTGCTCCCGAGGAGTGCGTCAGGCCTCGACAGCCGGCACAGTCCATATCCTCGCCGCTAGATGGGGGCTTCATTCATTCCATTCCTGACACGGTCGGAGACTGGAAGCAGGCTGTGGATTTTCATTTTCATGTATTAAATAAGCATTGCGTAATCAAATACACATATCATATAGGCCTATGGTGTGGAGGGATAGAGGGGTGTAAACAGACAACACACACTGGTCACTATTCTAAACTCGCCATCTTGTATTGCACACCACAGAATACAGAGTAACAAAATACAAAGAACAGAGAGGGACAGATATAACACACACACACACACTGCAGTCCAACATAATGTCAATGGCTATGGAGCTTGGGAGGTGGCACCATCTGTGGCCAGGTTAGAAGTCAATTCCCAACATCCTCCCCACCCTGGTCTACCTCTAGATGTACGACCAGCTGAACGGGTCGGGCCAGCTGTTTTCCATCTGCTGTGGAAAGGATTACAGTCCTTACAATCCCGTCCCTTCCAGTACGCAGCTCGTGGATCCGGACCTTTCTCCAGAGATGTCTCGGCTGAAGGTCACTTTGAAGGAGCGCGACGTCGCCTACCCTCAGCGTGGAGTTCTTCTTGGGCTGCTGGACTTGATGGAAGCTCTGCAGCAACAGTAGGTACTCCTTACTCCAGCGCTTCCAGAAGTCGTCTGCCAGTTGTTGACGCAGTCGGAATTCTCGAACAGGAACTCCCGTTTGTGGTTCAGGCCCAGATGGAACTGTAGTGAGTTTCTCTCCCACAAGGAAGTGTGCGGGAGTCAACACATCGCCGGTGTCTCCATTGCGAGTCAAGGGTCTAGAATTCAGTGCGGCTTCGATGCTGACCAGTACTGTTTGAAGTCCTTCTTCGTCGATGCTGGAGCGTCCAAGTACCTTCCGCAGGCACCGCTTCGTCGATCCAACCATCCTCTCCCACCATCCTCCCCACCAAGCCGCGCGTGGGGCGATGAATTTCCAGGTCACACCGTGCTCGGAGAGGTAGCGGTGAGTCTTTGCCGCAGACAGTGAAGCCCAAATGCCACTCAGTTCCTTGTTAGCCGCGTGAAAGTTCTGGGCGTTGTCAGAATAAACAGTGTGTGGCAGACCACGCCTACCGACGAATCTCTTTAGTGCTTGCATGAATCTGTCGGCGTTCATATCACCACTCAACTCCAAATGTAGGGCCCGTGTAGTGGCACACGTAAAGAGGGTGATGTAACACTTTTTGGCTGATGTTCCTGCCCTGACGTACAGCGGGCCCGCGAAGTCGATACCTGTGACAGCGAATGGCTTGCTCGGAGTCACTCGTTCGGAGGGCAGTGGAGCTTCTATTGCCTGGCCGCCAACATTTTTTACCATCTTGCAGGTTAAACATTGGTGAAGGACGTGTTTGATGGCACGGCGAGCACCAAGGATCCAGTAGGTGCTTCGGAGGTCAGAGAGAACAATCTGTACTCCGAGATGATGGAGCCGTATGTGTTTGCCTCTTATCAGCAGTTGTGTGAAGTGATGTCGTCCTTCCATGATGATTGGATGCCGTTCACTCTCTGAAACTGCAGCATATTGTAGGCGTCCACCGATGCGAAGTATTCCATTGTCGAGAAATGGATTGAAACGTTTGATCTTCGATTTCTCAGGCAGAGGGGTCTTCCGTTCGAGAGCTGCAATTTCGGTAGGGAAACATTCCATTTGCATTGCCTTTATCCAATAGCGGAGGGCTCCATTTATGTCTTCTGCTGTCAGTTCCCCCGTTGGTTGGTCCTCATGTCTAAGTAGGCGTACGAAGCGAAGAACCCATGCGGTTACACGAAGAAGTTTGATATAGGAGCTGTATCTGGTAGCTTCAATTACTGGGTCTGGTGATTCAATTTGGAGCACATCCTGAGCGCGAGTTCTTGCTTCAGGGAGGGGCGTAGAGACGGGTGAGCTGTGTGGCCAATGGCATTGGTCGAGAGATAGCCATGAAGGTCCTTTCCACCAGGCTTGAAGAGTTTTGATCTTCTCTGCCGTCAATCCTCGTGACAAGTGATCTGCTGGATTGTCCTTGCCTGGACAATATCTCCATTGTGACGGAGTGGTAGAGGATTGAATCTCGGTCACGCGGTTGCAGACGAACGTCTTCCAACGACTCGGATCATTCTGAATCCATCCTAGGGTTACTCTTGAGTACGTCCACAGGGTCCCTCTGCTTGTGTCGAAGGTCAGCGCTTTAGCGCAGTAATTCAAGAGTCGAACGCCGATCACCGCTGCTAGCAACTCTAAACGTGGTAGTGTCACCTTCTTGACTGGCGCAAGTCTACTTTTACTGCACAACATGTGGGCAGATGTGGTGCCATTGCAGAGAGATCGTATATACAAAACAGCTCCATACGCTCGCTCTGAAGCGTCGCAGAACACATGGACATCTGTGATGTCACGTTCGGGCATTCCTGCCCATCTTGGGACGGTGATCTGCGAGAGTTGGGGTAGACTTGAGGTCCAGCTGTGCCAGCGACTGGCAAGGTCCTGTGGTAGGAGTTCATCCCATGTTAGTCCTCTATGCCATGTGTCCTGAAATAGGATTTTCCCCAGTATTGATACCGGCGTCATTAAGCCCAATGGGTCGTAGAAACTAGCAGTCGCTTGGAGCAGGTGTCGTTTCGTAGCGGGGCGGTCCTTCAGTCTCGTTGTGATTTCTGTAACATCTATAGTGAGCGAGTCTGTTACTGTGTTCCATGGAACGCCAAGAACGTGTGTTTCCGTGCTGATCTCTCTTCGTTCGGCCTTCCATATCTGAATCAGCTGTTGGGAACTCGTGGCCCATTTCGACATGGGTAGACTTATCTTCTTCATGAGAGGGGTGAGTTCATAGTAGAGTGCTATCGCTTCATTTTCTCCTCGGGCACCTGCGATAATGTCGTCCATGAATGTATTTTCATCTATGAATGAAGCCGCGGAAGGAAACTGAGATCTGTTTCTAGTGGCTAGTTCTCTCAGTGTAGCTGAAAGGAGAAATGGGCTGCAAGTCAGTCCGAATGGGAGTCTTGTGAAGCGAAAAATCGCTTGCTCGTTGGAAGCCACTTCAGCACCACTCTCATCTTCGACAACACGGTACCACAGGAATCTGGTCAAGTCTCTATCCTCTTTGTGAAGGGACAACTGAAGAAACGCTTGGCTGATGTCTCCTATCACACCGTACGGGAATGAACAGAACCGCAACAATACTGCAAACAGTTCGGGGAGTAGGTTGGGTCCCATTTCCAGGGTCTCGTTGAGTGGGCGCGCGTTTTCTTCGTGTGACGATGCGTCGAAGACTATACGCCATTTAATGGTTCCATGTTTCTCTTTCTTTACCAAGTGATGAGGAAGATAAAACTCATCCGTACGGGTTTCCTCTGGAGCTAGTTCCACGTGGCCTTTCCTTATGTAGTCCATCATGTGGTTCGTGTATGTTTGTTTCAGGGCTTCGTTCTTCCTGAATCGGGTTTCCAGTGATTGGAATCGTTTTTCTGCAACGTGATAGTTGTTGGCAAGTTCCATAGTTTCCTTGCGTGGCAATCGTACGACTCTTCTTTGGTCCTCAATACTGTAAGACGCGTGAAATTGTGTTAGAAGTGAGGTGTCTTTAGCGCTCATTGCTCGGTCTTGTTCAGCTGCGATCCCAACGGACTCCAGACCCCAAAAACGTCGAAGAGAGTCGTCACAGGGCATGGAGTGACATGCATCGATGAAGTTTACAACCGTGTTAGTAGCTGATACACCTGAGCGGTTTCCGGTGAATATCCATCCAAATTTCGATGGAATTAACACAACTGACGAGGAGAGTCGTATCGGGGCAGAGTCACTGACGATTGTCCAATACTGATCTCCTCCGATTAACAGCTCGATTGGAAGGTCAGCTGAATCATCTGTAGGGTCAGCCAATTGCAGTTTCCGCGTTTGTCCGGTCATCGTGATATCTCGTGGTACTGCTGGGTGGTGAGAAAAGGAGTGGGTGGTTTCAAATGCCGTCAATGTTACTTGGGTATTGTCCCAAAATCCTCTCGTTTTCAGGCGAACGAACCTACGTGAATGTGATGTGTTGGATGGTGTTTCAAACGCGTGGACCTTTAATGATGCGTCTCCAATGACTTCCAGACCCAGCTCATCGACCAAAGAACTTTTGACGAAACTGGATTGACTACCTCCGTCGAGAACGCACCTCGTCAGCTTACTCGAACCCGTTGGTCCCGAGATCCATATTCTTGCAGTCTGGAGATGGGTAAATCCCGGAGTAGTGACGTTTATTTTACCAACGGCGGTTGTTTCTGTGCAATTCGCGACAGGGGAATGATTTAAGTTGCTGCAAATCGCTCTATGGTGACCTTTTCCACACTGGGAACACGAAGCTCTCCCTTTCCTGCTACAGTCCTTTGTGTGATGGCCTCGTTTAAGACAGAGGAAACAACGCGATGATCGTTTCAATTTCTGAGTTCGAGCGTCAGTCCCGGTTACCTTAGTACAATCCTGAGCCCAGTGTCCTCTTTCCTCACAAAAGACGCAGAATGGCTGTAGTCTTTCCTTCTCTCGCTTCTTCCCTTTCTTCGCGTGAGTGTCAATCTGGAACGCCGCTGTTGCTGGGACAGAAGCCGGGTGCTGATAGATAGAAGCCGGTTGCTGATAAGATTCCCCCCGAATCTTTTGACTGATGAGGGCACCTTCAACCTCTTCGTTCAAAAAACACATGAGTTTGATTATGTCACCTTCACTAACGTTGTCTCTCCGCGTGTGGATGATCCAACGCCGGCAGATATCGTCTGGGAACGCTCTGAGTATCTTAGGGGCTAGCACGCGACCGTAGTTGGCAATATTTTCTCCCAGAGCCTGCAGTGCTTGAATCCGTCGGTTGCACTCAACGTAAGTGTGATTTAGGGACTCGGGGGTGGCGGTGTGTATCAGCGGTATGTTTTCCAGATAGTCTAAGTGCGCCTGGATAATTCTATTTTCATCTCCGTACTTGGAAATGAGAATTTTCTTTGTGGCATTATAAGTGCCGGCTGTGATAGCAATACCGTCGACGAGATGCTTGGGTTCCCCTTCTAAGTAACCTCTCAGAAAGACGTGTTTGTCGACCTGCGATGCTGTAGGATTCTGGTCTATGGAAGTAGTGAACTGCTCCCAAAAGCGAGACCATTCTTCTATATCTCCCGTGAAGGGACTAAGTTTTATGGTGGGTAACTTAATTGGTTGTGACGTGGGCATGGCAGTGGTAGTGGACAAAGTAGGGGTGACAGAGTAAAGCTTCTTGTCCGCTCCAATAGTAGCTTTCTGTATGGCGCGCTTTGCATTGTCAATATATTCGTCACATACAGTAATGTCAGCATTGTATTCTGCGTCAGATAATAGATCATGAATACCATCGTCCAGTTGGGTTAAGCTGGTGAGTGTTTCCTGCAGTCTATCGCGGTGGAATGTGAAGTCTTCCAACGCTGTGTCTTCTGTAAGGCTGTTAATGGCTGTAATGAAGCGTGTGGCATTTGTTCTCTCACGTGTTCTCTTCCTTTTCAGATTGTGCAGGCTTGCTGCATTAGCGGTCTCTTGTTCCGTCGGCATAATGGGTGCAATAAATCTTAAGCTTGACTGACAGGCCTCCCTCCAGACGTGAGGTAGTGAGCGGTGAGCTTACGGGCGGGTAGGGGTGATCCGTACCGCACCGGTACCTTTAAGGGCTGACAGAGGGCGTGCTAGGTCCGTGGAAGATCTTAAGACCTTGCTAACAGAGTGCGCTGGAGAATGACTGGTAGGGCGCGTGAGCTAATAGATGGCGCTGTTGAGTTGATGTAGGTATTTGCGCTCAGATCGCACGGAACTGAACGGAACTACACATGCGTGACCCGTTGCAAAGTCCAGCGGCGGAAAGATATTCTACTACTCTGGTATACTGTAGATTAAAGGAACACTGGATTCCTTAATTAGTCATGCACAATTCATGCAGGCATTTCATAATATAATACAACATCCGTGCATACAGTTTCTCTTTAGCGAGGGCCAGTTATGTCTATCTCGCTAATAATAATAATAAACAAATACAGTAGACAGGATACGTGCTTCTTGATTGACAATACGCAGTTCCTGTTCGTGTAATAGCAGTCTTATATTAGCTTCATCAATCCAAATGATAATAATGAAGAAATATCAGTTGTTTCAACATGCTATTTTCTTTCGTATTGAAGTTGACTTATCTGAGAGTGCAGTGTAGGCTAATGGTGGCATCTCAGCGTTTGGCGTGGGGTGGTGCAGTGGAGTATCCTCTTTCCCTCGTCGTGGAGCTTCCTGTAGTGTAGAAAGCTCGTCAGTAGATACAAATCCGTTGAAGAAGTTAATCCATAGTCTTCCCGAGTGTTTCGGCACCAAATGTGGAGGGATAGAGGGGTGTAAACAGACAACACACACTGGTCACTATTCTAAACTCGCCATCTTGTATTGCACACCACAGAATACAGAGTAACAAAATACAAAGAACAGAGAGGGACAGATATAACACACACACACACACTGCAGTCCAACATAATGTCAATGGCTATGGAGCTTGGGAGGTGGCACCATCTGTGGCCAGGTTGGAAGTCAATTCCCAACATATGGTACCAGCAACTTACAAATGCTTTTCATTTGAACTAACCTTTTCAAACATCTTTTATTTGTAAGTACCTTCTGATAAAATTCACTACAATTTTCGTCATAATTGTAATATGTGAACAATTCTTGTTTTATCAAACTAATAGAGTTTCTGTTTGTAAAACTCTCCAATTGATATTCATGACAGAAAAAACTCTCTCCGTAAATGCATTGGAGGGGAAAATGCTGAGTATTAACTTCACAAGGACTATGATACTCCTTAATTTTGTTGCCCCTAATAAATCTATAACATGTATCCATCTATCTAACACAGACATATAAATCATTTTCTCTTTCAAACTTGCACCTGTATCACCAGAAATCAAACTAGATATTACAATCAATTCTGAAGCGGGACATTTGAAAATTGGTGCAAAATTGAATATATTATCAAATTAACCAAAAAAAACGGAATATTTGGCGTTCCGTTAAAGATTAAAACAGAACGCGGAACAAAACAAGAAACAACGGAATTGACCCGGGTAAAACGGAACGTCTGGCAACCCTAGCTACAGTAGTGGTAAGTGTATGTCTACAAGACAATAAATTCAGTTAGTAGCGTATCGGGCAAAAATCTCGACCATGATAACTACTGTCGACCAAAATATTATGTGCACTCGAGTTGAAGGTTGTTTGTGAAGTAACCAATAGGCCTACATAAAATCCAATCACATAATCATTTTCATCGTTCTATTTTACGTTAGTTCATGTAGGTTTGGAATTTTTAATTTATATTTTAATATTTTTTATCGCAGTTGAAACACAAAAAGTGCCCGTTTTTAAGCGTGTTTCAACCATGCGTCATATTTAAGAATTATTATCTCACAAACCCGTCATCAGATCGAATCCAAATTTTAACACAATATACATTGGAATGTTGTATAACTGGTTTATTAATTTCAAAATGTTGTGTGTTCAAGAACGAAAGTTGTTATTATTTTTGTAAGGTAACTAGGTAAGTACATTTATTTTAATTAGGGAAAAATATGCTTCATAAAATAACATAATGGTGCCAATCTGTTTGTCAACAAGAAGTCTCTTCCGAGCTCCCCCACCTTTCACCGTGAAATTAAAAATCCTGCAGCCGTGTATGTGGGTGTCGTATAATGCGTTATACCAGCATTTTGCCACTATGTGCTGAGCCTTCCCCAGCTCCAACACCACGAGCTGCGGCTGTTATCCCCCGTTGCAAATCGAATAATTTGGAAAGTTGATGCCGTGAAGATAATGTGCTAAAACGTAATCTTCTTTCTTCGGGAGCACATAATTATCATATAAAACACTGATTCCAATCAACCCTATGAAGATAAGATTCCGTCAAAAAAAAAACTGCTGTTTTCACAGGCGTAAGAGTGTTCCTCACATGATCACAATTATTGGGTGTGGCTAATGATTTACTGCCACATAATGAAATAGGCCTACTTCTAGCACATGTAATAATACTGACCAGTTTCAGAGAAAATTCATCTGTTAAATGATATTTTCATTGTAATGCTTTGTGGTAAACGATATGTTTTTGTTTGATTACCTGGCGGGTAAACAAACAAAGTTGATGGTTTTCCAACACAGAAACAGGCAACATACAATACACCATGCGAGAAACATGGGTTTTCAAGATTAATGCCGCAGACTCAATAACTGCCCCTGTGATTTATTTATGGCCATAGCGAAAGCAAGCCGCACTAGAAACTGCAGTCGTTTAAATTCAAATGGTATGTCAGTGGGAATCATTGGGATGCGTGGTATAAACGTATTCTCCTTTGTACTTTCCATTTAGAATGGTTGCTTCAATCACGTTCATTAATGTGCCGTTACAAAGACGCGGTTGGTTGATATTTCGCAACATTATGACCACCGATCCGACCTTTAATTGAAGATTGTGAGGCGGCAATCCTGTCAAATCCAGCGAGTTCAAAAATTCGGGTGGATAGTTGACATCATCTTGGTTGGTAACGGAATCAACTAATTTGTATGTCCTCAAATCACCAGCAATTTCATTTTGAATTTTTGAATTTTATTCATTTACTTCCTTGTTTATGGCTGCAACAGTAGCTTGTTCGCTGAACCAAATATGATCTCTGTAATTTTGAATAACGCTTGGAAACACCTTTTGAATGAGTTCGGTTTTGAGTTAGTACGGTTTTGAGTTAGTAAACTGACAAAAATTGGCAGGAAATACAATGCAGCCAGTCAAAACATATGAAGGGAATTAGCCATTTCCAATGTCAATGATTTATTTTGAAAATATTTCTCCAGATGGATCATTTTGCAACTCGACACGTATATTCTTGCTTAAATTTAGTATCTTGATCTGTTTCCACAATATGGAGGACTTTAAACATGCATTGAGTTCATCAGCTGGCATTGACCGTGGAATCGCTGGCAATGTTTGACGAAAATCTCCTGCTAACAAAATCATCGCACCACCAAATCGGTTTTGATTGTTCGGTTAAATGTCTCCAAAGACTTTTTACGTCCCATGTGCATTCATCCCACACTATCAATTTACATTGCTGCAAAACCTTTGTCATTGCAGAGTTCTTCGAAATGTTGCAGGTCGGAGTTTCGTTGCTTTGCATATTCAATGGCAATTTTAGCGCAGAATGGGCTGTTCGAACGCCAACAATATAGCTGCAATGCTTGATGAAGGAAGTGCGAGTGCAATTTCATTGTGTGAGCGAATGTTTGCTGAAGTCAAAACAGATTTCCCTTTAACCCCCGGGAGCGTCCAAGAAGTAAATCCCTCCAGTTGCATTATTTACAACTTTCATAACAGTATCAAATACATACTTTTCTTGTTGGTTCAACAGCGGAAGATGTTTTCAAACTGATTCTCTTTCAGCAACGAGATCGTACATTTTTTCGAGTTGCAACTCTTGATTAAAAGCGTTGTGCATCGGGTGATTGGGTGC
The DNA here is from genome assembly GCA_946902985.2 of Meconema thalassinum. Lineage (NCBI taxonomy): Eukaryota > Metazoa > Arthropoda > Insecta > Orthoptera > Tettigoniidae > Meconema > Meconema thalassinum. Next base: position 2,045,053,991 of record OX336388.2, read on the forward strand.
GGCCATGCCTAATTGAGATAAGACTTCGTTTGACATCATCAAGCACATGTTCTTAATTAATATCAATGCCTCGTTGTACATTTCTTCACTGATTTGTAAATGTGAACTTCTTGTTGTAACGCGCATTTAATGCAAGATATCGTCACACATATCATCTTTGTATCTCATCCATAAATCAATTGGTTTTGATGGTACACATGTTGATTATTTTTTAGCGTGTGGCTTTGAGTGCAGGGAGTGTCCAAGGACATGCTCGGCTCACCAGAGGCTGTAGCTGCTTCAATGCGGACACCCATGTGGTGAGCTAAAAGTTCCGTTCAATTTCAAGTAGTTCCAATTTTCGCTACCAGATGTCACTGACGCCTAGTGGTGAACGTTGGAACTTCATGACCTGCAAATTTAGCTTCACACAAGTTTAATTAGTGGAAGGTTATTTTACATGCCATAAATCTATGACATGGGACCGGCGGCTTTGCTTCCCCTCCGAAACCACATGTTGATATAATGATAGAAAACAATGTTCGTATTTGATGAGGTTGTAAAGAACTTACAGCATCAATGAAGTTTGATCCCAATGAGCGTCATTTTCTAACAGTTGCAAACGTAGACAGGCTCCTCTGTAAGAGCCACAGAATTCACCATCAACAATTCGTAAATGTTGGAATGATGTGGTCCTCGAACATTCACTAATACCATTTCGAGTTCTTCGACCAAAATTGCTCCGCCCGCGTCTTATAGGCGGCATGAGTCTTGAAATGAGTATGTGGAAACACACACAAAATAAAACAATCAACCAAAGATAAATCGATGAAGTTGTTTGTCGGTTGAGAAGTGAAACAAAAACTGTCATCGTGGAGACTGCTAGCCTTAGCGAAAACCAAGGTCATAGGATTATCTCTGCCCGTGGATGTACCTGTTGGCAGGCAAACTGTATTACCATGGAAGAAGAAGTGATGATTGTTGTTTTAAGGGGCCTAACATAAGAAGAAGTATTCTTGTTCCATGGTATTACTGCCGCCACAGCTTGCCATGGTGGGTGAGTGGTTAACGTGTCGGAATATCAACCCTAAGCTTGCAGGTTCGCTCCTGGCCATGGTAAGTTATTTTTGAAAGGCGACAAAAATCACGACACGCATGTCATACGTTGTTGTCATGTTAAAGAACCCATTTGAATTCAGTAGGCCGTGTTCATAATGGCAAAATTAATCTCGGGATGTTCCGCCAACACACAAAGTTCCTCCTCTCTCCACTAGAAAACGCTATAGTGTCAAGGAGCTTAGGTATCTAACCTCCTTGACTTTCATAGCGCTCCAATGAACAAGAAAATAAAAGATACGAGCCTTACAGTAGTCGCATATGATGTGTAACATCTGACATGTTATCCTACTGGTATACTACCGGTACACAGCTTGGACATTCTTAAAATGTTAATTTACGCTCCATTTTCAGACTGGTACTATGATGAATGTATAGATTGAATTGGAGATATGCTACTGTCACACTTGTGGCGCAGCGGTCAAGTTGTTAGTCTCTCACCAAGGTAGACCGGGTTTGATTCCCGGTCAATACATGTGAGATTTTCGAATTGAAATGCCATGTCCTGTGGTTCGCATTCCACGTAAAAGGGAGGTACCGTGGATCATGATTGAGAGATTAACGGTCACGCAAAACTACAAGCTTCCTTCCTTCCTTAATAATTCATAATAACAAAGTGACACACAACGTCGACTGTACTCTCAAATACTGTGAGCACATTCCTCAGTAACTATATCATTCATTATTCTCAAGACTCTCATACAATTCGTCGTAAACAATCAAAACATGCCTTCCTACGATCATGAAATGACCTAGTCTCAGCTTTTATTCCACTCATATAACAACATTCTGTTATGCATTTAATATTTGACTAGCCTACTCAACCACAGCTTGGCAATAATGCCGCTTACTTAAATGGCATTTGTCGTCTTTGTCCTACCCCATGTGATGTTAAACCTTGAACGTGAAGCTTCATAAACTGCTCAATGACAAATGAAAATCGGTGAAACATTTGCCACTGTGCTCGTCAAAACAGTGTCTGCTAAATGCACTGCCTACTTTATTACCTTAAGATTCTCGCGCAACAGGGCACACACTGCCTTGTTTCCAATACACACATTTTCAATTGTTATTGTAAAAGGGAGTGTTTTACAGATATTGTAGTTTATGATACGGTACGGAACTCATTTTATTAGATGATTTGTAGCTTCCACCAGCACTAGCCTAATTAAAGAATACGATATGGATCAACTAGATTAATAGACGCGACACCGCTCATAACCTTAAATTCCTTATAAACAGGTCCTCTTCATTCACAGACCAACACGTAATTTCATATGGATTCTGTTAAAATGAGTCATATTGATATGATAAATATCGTTTAAAATGATAATCTGGTAGCTGGATCGATCGATCGAGCGGGCAGTGCACACTTCCGTTTTCCACCACTGCCAGCTAGTACACTTCCGTCCGATTAATCGAGCGGGCAGTGCATACTTCCGTTGTCCACCACTGCCAGCTAGTACACTTCCGTTTGATCGATCGAGGGGGCAGTGCATACTTCCGTTGGATCCACCACTGCCAGCTCGATCGTTCAGATCCACTTCCGTCCCCAATTTTCAAAATCACTCCCACAAAACTATCCAGCAACCGAGCGGAAAGATGTTACACATCAAAAATTCGACATGCAAGCTGCCCTCTGGGCATTAAACCACAAAGCTTGCACCCGGCACCCGAGGCCATACGATATTACCTGCCGCCACATAGCAACGCATTGTTAGGCACTGAAAAATGGGATTTTTACGTTTTCTGAGCAATTTTTCTAAGTTTTCTCTTCATAAAAATCTTCTTCGGACTTAAATAATAGATTTTTTTTTAAATAGCCCAATTGATCCAGCCGTTCTCGAGTTTTGCGCTTAGCAAACATTTAGCGATTCGTTCTTATTGTGTATAGATGACCGACCTCAACATGCATATTAGCACTGTCCGGGAACTATCGTACTAATATGTCTCGAAATCTTCCATACCCACACCCAGGGCCGGTCTTAGGGGTTTCAGCGCCCTGTGCGAAATTCGATTTTGCGCCCCTCTGTGCGAGGCGGGTTGTCTAACTCTGGCAAAAATTAGAGGTATCATAAAGAGGAATCGTGAAAATATAAAGTAGAAAATGCAGGCAAAGGCAAGGCACCGAGTTATCGGATGAAATAAAATGAACCTAAAGTACAGTACATTTACCCATTTACTATATTACTTGAATATGCTATACTTGCGTTGTTGTAGGGGGATAGTCAAGGTAACATACAAAATATCGGCTGTACGCTCGCATGATGCAAAAATACTGGACTTTAATATCTAATAGGTGATGCGTAACATTTAACAATAACTATTTTTTCAGTTGTGATGCAAAATGTTAACATAACAAAATCACTGGAAAAATACACTTACAGGAATCAAGCTTTACTAATTCAAACAACTACGACACACAGGAAAAAACACACTAACCCCCAAAACGTTATGAGAAGGGAGCTTTTCGTGTTTTGACTGAAGCCAACTGTTTTACTAACTGGGCTAAATCGAGTGAACGCGCAACATCGTTCTCTATTGAAATTAAAGCAAGTTTTGACAGTCTCTCTTGGCCCATTGTAGCACGCAGGTAGGTTTTAATCAACTTCAATTTTGCAAAGCTACGTTCACCCGAAGCGACAGTTACCGTCAAGGTTAAGAGAATTCGCAAAGCTACATCAACGTTTGCAAAAACGTCAATCATATTCGTGCTGTAAATGAACTGCAACGCAGCGCGAGGTTTTTTTTTTGCGTTTGGTGGTAGGCATAGGCTCAAATGTTGCAGCTCAGAACATAGATCCATCCCACTTATGTCAGACTCATTATTTATACTGGAAAGCTGCTTTTGCAAGTTCAAGCAACGATCCATGAGTGGACTACTATCTTTAATAGACCCAGACAGTGCCTTTAGATCGTACAATAATCCCCATGTATCGGAATGCTCTTTAAAGAAAAAGAATCTCTTCCTTACAGACTTTAAAGCTACTATTAGGAGTTTGTCAAAGAAACTTTATATGAAGCGTCGTTGTAGCTTTACGTGTTTGCGCTTAACCTTAGCCTGAGCTTCAGCCTCTGTCAGCTTAGGCTCCGACTCTGATTCAGAACTGTCACTCTCAGTGCCTGACTCGATGACTCGTTTAGGGGGTCTAGTCTTCCTTTTCCGTCTACCTTCTTCGACCTCAAGAGACACGGACGCAATGATTTCTTTAGCCGAAATTATAGCGCTTTCATAGCCTTCTTGGGAATATATTTCAAGGTATGCGATACAACCTTCCGCGAAAGAAGACGCCATTTGCATATCAATTGCTTCTGCTTGCATGGCTTTGCCACAGTATAGATACCAATTGATATCTATACTGTGGCTTTGCTAACTATGTTTACTTGAAACAAAATGTCGTGCCATACTACAACAGCAACGACAAATTCGAATGTCACAATGTTTTTCGCCAAGTATGCAACTTCATGGCGTAGCCCCGAATCAAAAGCAGGATTCTCCTTAATGGCCTTTAAGGCTACCACTACCCCATTCGTGTCAAATATTTTCCAGTCAAATTACAAAAGTGAGCCAACAAAATAGACCACCGGCCAGGAGACGACAAAAATAAAACATATATGCGTTGAATAATGCCAAATAGAGTAACGCAGTAAGGACAGCATTCGGCTGAGTCAGATAAAACTAGGTTTAAGGAATGGCTACCTCATGGAGCATATTTTGCTCGCGGGAACTGTTTTACAATGCGAGCTTGAACTCCTTTATGTTTACATTTCATACTCGCGCCATTGTCAAAGCCTTGTCCTCGAAGGTCCTCTAGCTGTAACCCTATTTCTGTCAAAGTATTAATGATTAGATTGGCACATTATTGGACTGATCAGTAGGATTTGTTTGAGAAGATCTCCCGTCTATTGATGTTGAAGGTCGAACGAATTTTTTAAAAACTTCTGCTGCCTTCGTGTCTTCTTCTGCATGTTGCAACCTTCGTTTTTTGTTTGCTTCTCCACTAGCTTTACCGGAGGAGGTCATTGTTGTAGGGTTTCTCGTTCTTCGTCCCGACTTAACACCATCCGCACCACGCACTCGAATGAACGACAATTAGCAAAGGCCATAACACTCCTGTATATTGTGCTAATACGTCCTACCACCTACGAGCAGGTCGACCAGGCGCGGATCTAGAGTTTGGTTTTGAGGGGGGGGGGGGGTCAGAGAATCGATCTAGAGTTTGGCTTGGGGGGAGGGGCGGGGGGGGGGGGTGTTTGAGAATCGAAATTGTTAAGAAAAATTGTATCACTAAAAACGCAATCACAAAATAACCAAACGTACAAAACCAGACCAATTTTTTTGCAAGCTTCATGGATAGAAATTTGATGCGTTTAGCGCACCAAAAATATTCGTACAAATTGCAACGGCGTGTTTTGCGACTTTTACATCGAGCTTCGAGAAAAGGATCAAGGTACGTAACAGTTTCGGCAAGTCGAGTTGGTACCGACAAAGGGAGAAAGTCACAGCTTAAATTGCCAACCAAGCTTGCAGTTTGGACATCGGCAAAAATTTTTGGTGCGAAAAAAAAGCCCCAGTTTCCTATCCGTGCATTACTGCACATTCAACGTGACATCACTATAAACATCGATTCGGTAATCACAAGGTTTGCTAAACAAAATAGACGAGTTGATTTTGTTGTATAACTAATAGTTTTTATACAAGAGGTTAGAAGTTGTAAATATGTACAGTTGTAACAGAACATAATAATTCCAATAAAGATAATTCAGTATTGATTAAATGAAAAAAAACCTGTTTTTCAGTTAAAATTCGTTATGTTTTATTTGTCTGGTAATTGTGTTTTCGTTTTTTGAGTTTGCAAAAAAAATTTGGTCTCCGTTTGGGGGGAGGGGTCATGACCCCCGTGAACCCCCCCCCCCCCCCCCCCCCCCCCCCCCTTGAATCCGCGCCTGAGGTCGACGCCGACTTCGCCCAACCACACGTGCCGTTTGTTATGATTTCTTTCTCTTTGCCTCTGTCTCTAGCTCGTGCCACACCCGCGCCCCTTTCGTCTTCCTCGCTTTCTTTCTCTCTCCTTCGACTTGCTACAGCCCTGCTACAACAGCGAACCGAACCGAAATATCACGGAAAAGCCTGAGCGCTGCCGAAGGGCGTTTTGGTTGAACCCGGGCCCGAGAGTCGAGCCGGGTTGCGTTTCCGCGATAGTGAAAAGGCAAGGCAAGGGAGAGAAAGATATAGTGTTTGCTCATCACTATTTCACTGAGTTTAACTTCGGTCCGTCACGGTCTATGGTGCGCGTAGGAAGGAAGGAAGCTTGTAGTTTAACGTGACCGTTAATCTTGAGATCATGAGCCACGGGACCTCGTTTTTACGTGGAATCCGAACCACAGGACATGGCATTTCACTTCGAAAATCTCACATGCATTGACCGGGAATCGAACCCGGACCGCCTTGGTGAGAGGCATACAGCTAGACCGCTGAGCCACCACGCCCTATGGTGCGCGTAGGGTTTTCAGTCGTGAGAGATAACACCGGTTGAACTTTTTTTTTAACTGATTCCCTTATTTGTTTGACGAACTCGCATTTACCTATCTTGCCATTTGTTCAATAAAATAAATCGAAATTTGCCTATCTTTGGGGAACGCCTTCGGCGCCCCCCAAACCATTGCGCCCTGTGCGACCGCACATGTCGCACACCCCTAAGACCGGCCCTGCCCACACCAACTAAATGTAAAGTTTTGAAGACATTTTTTCAGTGTAGCCTGTACAAACTGTTAGTTGTTATTGTTGTTTTAAGGTGCAGATTAGTGAGGTCATCTGCCCATAAACTGATACTTATAACTCTTCAGTCGGTCAACAAAATTTTCTTCTGTTTAAAAAATATCTTCGTGAAATTGATCTCGCGATAAATATTTTGTGTAAAATTATTATCCGTAAAAAATGTGCAGTTATCCATTTATGAAACTTCATGAGAATTATAATATTACAGAACTTGGTATTAGAGAGGGACGGAGAGACTCCAGCCCGAGGGCCGTCCCCTCTCTCAAAGGGGGGCCGATAACCTAGACGTTAGGCCCCTTAAAACAACAATTATCATCATCATCATCATCTCTCTAAGGCCCTGACTGCAGTTGTCAACCATACCTAATACAAAAGTACCGGGGGGGGGGGGCTAGCCCCTCAAGTTGCACCCTATCCACATCCCAAATTCATGGATGTCTTGCGACACCCCTGGCTCGGCCGAAAGTGACAACTGTAACTGAAAGTAGACGCCAGACGGATTAGTCTCTCTCACAGAACGATATGTTTAATCTTTGTTATTGCTTTATATTTTGTGAAGAATTCTATGTCTACTGTTTGTGTCAATAATACAGTATAAGAATTAGGAGCATGAACTCGACCATACGAAATGTAACATCCTGTGATCCCGTGCATTCAAACTATGAGTCGAACTGTTGCCATGGCTACTGTGTAAACCATAAACAGAGCTGCCACGTTTGCTCTTCCATTTTAAGAAAGAGCTTGTGTGAAATTCTTCAATAATACCTAACGAATGAAAAAAACATCGGAATAAGTTATTCATAAACAAATTTAATTAATACTGGAGAATCGAACTAACAAGAGTTCGTCGATGAAACTAGATAATTGCTGTTGTTATTGTGTACGTGTGTGGTACGAATGTATGTGTGTCGGCGTTGACTGACTGTCCAAAATGGTGAGATTTGTAGTTGACATTTCAAACGCTTCAGTAATGTGAATAGGCCTAATTTCAGGTTTTCTTCCTTAGGCTATCCACTTTAATTATAGTTTGCCTTAATAACGGAGCACTCCGATGTCCGGAATGAGCTTGTTGATGGTAAGTTGCATGATACTAGTACTGGTACCGAATAAGTTATCGTGTCATTTCTCATCATTTTGTCTCCTATAAATTTCTGTATTTCTCGAAGTATTTTGTCACTATAGATAGTTATATTTTTGGGTGTGTTATTAATTTTAGTAGGCCTACTTGAGTAGAATGTAGCCGACAGTAATTTTGAGGTTACCCGCTTTGCTAAATAGGGGCAGATGACCTCGTAGTTCCGCCCCTTAAGACAACAATAACTAACCACTTTGCTAAACATTCATCATGGACCTTTATTTACAGACAAGCGGTGCAAGAATGGACCCATCGAGATTGGTTGCGAATGGGGGCTCTGAAGAGGTGCCCCCTGACTCTCTCCTTCGGCAGAATCAGGATTTACGACGAAGATTGGAAGATGAGACAGCAAGTTATAAACGACGCTTAGATACTTATCGACAAGCTCAACAACATCAGGCTGCATTAGTTAGTCGACTCCAGGCAAAGGTCAGTTACTGTAGGTTACATCCAAGCAAAAACGCAGAGATTAATATTTTGTGGACAGGAAGTGCCGTATTCTAAAAATGTTTCAGTCTTTGCGTTCTTGCTTGGACGTCCCCAGTGGTACATATCTTATAGATTACAGTAATAACTTATTTCTCCATTTACCGCAGATTTTTCATCGGATTTCGTCTTAAATACATGTGTTTCTTGATATTCTGTGGAAAGGAAGTGCCGTATTCTAAAAATGTTACGGTATTGCGTTTTTGCTTGGACGACCCCGTTATTTACCTGATCTTAGGGTGACCAGACATTCCATTCCAAACCTGATTACCCCTTCCTTCAACAGGCCTACCCTTTTTCTTGACAAAATCTGGCAGGATGCAAAATGTCTATTTTTAAGCAAGGGGCATATGATCTTGATATTCTGCCACCTACAAACTTTTGGGGTGTACCTTTTTTTATATGTAGGGCCTGCTGTAGCCTACTTTACATGCAAAGAAACCGATTACGGCAGCCATCCCAAACTGTAGTCCATGGACCCCTGGGGAGCCAAGACAGTAATCCAAGAGGTCCGTAATAATAATTAAATTAGTAAGTTAAGTACGGTTACTCGAAGAGCGAAATTTTATTGAATGCACTCTTCATAGATCATTATTTTAAACTTAAGAACTTTGTCCACAAGTTGGTTGATTCTTAAGTTTAGGGGCTGCGACAACGCGGTCATGTAGCCCCGTGTACTTTGGGTGTGTGTAGATTCTGTCTGTTAACCGGTGTTAATTGTGATGACTGTATTAGTGTGTGTTATCTGCAACTTAGAATTTTTCAAATAGTTCCTACTTTTGCCGCCAAGCACCTCCGTCAACGACTACTAGGCCAAGTTCAGAACTTAGCTACTAGACACCACCGCAGTCGGCTCTTGGCAACGAACGTAGAAACCTAAGAGCGTTGTTTACATTCTTAACCTATCCAATTTAGCTTCACACAGGTGCAATTAGTGGAAGGTTCTTTAACATGCCATAAATCTATGACATGGGACCGCCGGCTTTACTTCCCCTCCGAAGGAAGGCATACTGAGGGATTTTTAACGCTTTTAAAAATTCCGACGGCTTCGGCCGGGTTTGAACCCACTATCTTGGGCATAGAAGCTCAGCATGCTACCGACTACGCCACCGAAGCCGCCAAATTTGCCCACAAGGATCATGTGTTTTGTTCAATCTTGCCCACACGCGAATGTCTAAAGTGTCTTTGCAGTCCTCAACAACTTTATGACTGAAAATGGACTTGAGTGGGAGCAATGTGTTGGATTTACCACCGACGGCGCTAGAGACTTATCTGGAAAATATGGAATTGCACCTCTCATGTAATGTGGACACATTGTTCCTTCCATCGTGAAAAACTAGCAACTTGCCATAGGCCTATGCCCCCAGTAGTGATGAAAGAAGTATTAATTTTATCAAAGCCAGTGTTCTGAATTCCAGGTTATTTTCGGTCCTATGCAATGATATCGGGAGTGAAAGCATGCCTAATCAGCAAAACTGAATTTGATTCTTTCCCAACGGGTCATGATTTCCTGTTTGCAAATGAAGAAATATACCAGACAGTGTGAGTGGAGTATTGGTGCAACTCCTGTAATTGCTAGTTTTTTCACTCAAAACAATAAGTTAGTGTGCGCTTCTGGTTGAGAAAATCTCGTGGAGTAGAAATCCTTATAACACTGGAGGAGACTAATTCCTGGAGGAAAAGAAATTCTTTTACTATTGAAATTAGCCAAAGTACCTTTGGAAAAGCTGAAAAATAAATCTGGAAACAATGTAGTATTAGCCTTTTAAGATTTGATTGCCGGCAGTCTAAATGAGAACTAAGTTATTCTTTGTTTACTTGTGTCACACTGTCAGCCTCTTTGGTAGACCAGTACAGTTGCGCAAGTAGGATATGACTCGGCTCCAGTAGCCTCAGTCATCGTTCAGTTGTCGGTGGTGACATGAGCTCCTGTGACGTGACTTCCCTAATTCCTAGATGAAACAATATTAGATAACTCAACATTCTTAATTCACCCATCATTATTAATTTTTCCGTTCACAATTCACGATATAACTTCTGTCTAACACAAATAGGGCGCGCAATGCTGTTCGACTTTTGCTTTCCGTCATCGCTCTGTCTCCCTACTCGTCCCGCAAGGCTCCTGCTTAAATGAACAACAAACACTGGTGCAGCCACGTTCAGCGGCAATCTAATCTTGAAAGCCTAATAAGATATTTACTCCTCCACTATCTATATCCCACCCCTGTCCCCTTTTTAGATCACATCTTATAGAGATAAAATTTCAGCTGAGTCCGACAAATACAGTACTGCCAACTGCACACATACGGTACTACTGTATAGCCAGTAACTCACTGTATAACATAAGAGTTCCAAGTAAAATAACATCTGATCTCTATCTTCCCATTCGCTACACAAGACTGAAATTAGTCTCAAAAGCATCAATAACACTGATCTCTATACATGGATCGCTGATGGCAGCTCTCTGCTGCACGAGAAAGTACGCCAGGATGAGCACGAGGTCTGTCATGTTGGTCTACCCATTCTCGAGCCCTCCTTATGGGCAAGCAATGATAATCTACTCAATTTTAAATCGTAATTAATGGTACTTTGGAGCACATAAAAATATAGAGATATGTTCACTCATAGCATAAGAGCATTGGGATCACTGACACGTCATTCCGAGGTCAGTAAATCTCCGGAATATCAATAAAAATGAATGTATAATAACGGCTGACAAATATCAACTTAGGTGCTGAGTACACCTAATTAGCGATCAGTAACAGAGTAACGAGTGAAAAACAATTTCTGGAAACATTCTTGTAAATTGTATATACGGTATACATGTATATATGCCACGAAATTATGCATTCTTCAAATGTTGTACCTATAGGCCTAAACGTAGCTCACTATACAGGCCTAGATTCGACATATCGTAATCGGTAATTGGTAATGAATTCCTGTTTCCATGAAATAACCAACACTTCCTCCAAGTAATCCCAGCACTCTACATCAAATACTACAGCTTTTAATCACGCTAGCAGCACAATAAACTTAATAATAACGGGAAGTAGATCAAAGCCAAAAATGCACTTGAGGCCAAACCAATTTCACTCCTCAGCTCCACATAAAACTTAACACAACTAAAAACCTACTCAAAATATACTCTCTCCACCGTTTTACAACTATTAAGCGAACTATTCGCACCCAGAACCGAAAAACCCTGAAATGGGATCAAATTTAAACACGCAATAGCCTAGCCCTATCACGTCTGCTTCAGCACCACCGCATATGTATACTTAACTTCACAATAACTTCAAAATTACGGCTAAGCGACCTATCTGCCTGAGAAGTAAAGGTATTACCGGCTTGCCTGGGATGATGGGTCACCAAACCGGTACTTAAAACTAAGATTTTACGCTTTAAATAACCAAATTCAGCCCATTTTACAACTACAAGAAACACAAAATATTTACTGCCAGTATAAATACATGTATAACATCAAACTACCAGTAACCAATCACAGAGCTGGATTCGTAATATTGCACCATGCAATCGCTGCCCTCTTGCTATACCCGTCATCGTCTATTCGGCTTACTGCTGCCTTAGCTACCAGCCATCCATGTATAGAGATCAGTGATCAATAATCTTAATCCAGACCAAAGGTATTTGCCTAGACCAAGCGTGCGCCTTGCAAACCAAATATGGCTGCCGTCGTTGAATGAGCAACAAATGTTGTTTGAGTCTTCAGTCTTTTGACTGGTTGGATGCAGATATCCATGCCTCCCTGTCCTGAGCTAATCGTTTCATCTCTACATAGCTACCACACCCTACATCCGAAGCAATCTGTTTAATATATTCTAACCTTGGTCTACCCCTACAGTGTCCGGCTCTGTGGCTAAATGGTTAGCGCGCTAGACTTTGGCCCAAAGTTCCCCGGGTTCGATTTTCGGCCGAGCCAACAGGGATTTTAATCTCCTGGGATTAATTCCCGTGGTTTGGGGACTGGATGTATGTGCCATCTTCATCATCACTTAATCCTCATTACGACGCGCAGGTTGCCCACGGTCGTCAACTAGAAAGACTTGCACTCGGCCTCTCTGGAGGCCACACAATCATTATTATTACCCCTACATTTCTTGTCCTCGACCCTTCCTTCCATAACTAAGCTTGCTATTCCTGGGTGTCTTAGTATGTGTCCTACCAGCCTATCTCTTCTCTTCATTAGCAGTCACCAGAAACATCTCTCCTCTCCCACTCGTCTTAATACCTCTTCATTTGTTACCCTATCTACCCATCTGATTTTCATCATTCTCCTGTAACACCACTCCCAGAAAGGTATGAAAATCGGTATATTGTAAGGCAAGTAGAACGCCAGGATTTGGTCTCCTACAGAATTAATTAAATACTTTCTTGGCGATTGAACATGAAACTGCCCTCCTTTAAGGAAAATCGACTAGCTGGAGTAGGCCTACCTTGTGACTCTTCTTTGAAAACAACCCCACATCTCTGTTCGATTTCTGGAACCATGAATACACACTAAGCTCTGCCATTTCCAAGACACTACTGTGCTTTATGCGTTTCATGACAACATTCAGCAACTTACTTGTGTGAGTATCTTTTCTGCTCTCTCCGAATCAAAACAAAGTACAGTAAAACTTTGTTTAACCGTCACTCTTTAAACCGTCAGTTTCTGTTATCCGTCATTGCTATAATAGCATAATAATACTGTAATAACAAAGTGCTTTAAGGTGCAGTGACGTGTTCGCTTTGTTTACACTCTATTTTAGTGGGAAGTGACTGTATCTGCCCACCATAGTGTTCAAACCATGACGGAAAAACAAACTATTAGCCACTCAGAGGCTGAAACAATGCTGTCCAAGTGTATAGAATGGTTTGAAAGTCAAGAAGAGGCCAATGCAACGCAGACACTAATGCTCCGGAAAATATGAAATATTGCCGCTGTGAATGTTCGAGCATCAAAGAGGCAGAAGAAAATGACTATTTTCAAGCTACATTAACTATTTCACCTGTAAGTTTGTATTACTGTACATTATTTTGCCACATTTGTAGCTACTTTACGGATGTTTTTATCATGTAATAAATAGTTTTATTTGCTATTACAATCGTGTTTAATTTCTTTTCGTTCCAAAATATATTTCATTACTGTGAGAGTGATATCTCTCTATACATATAATTGATTGAGGTCATGTTTTGGAGGAATAATACAGTGTTTCTGTTATCCATCTATTCCCTCAACCGTCACGACCACGGTCCCGACAATGACGGTTAATCGAGTTTTTACTGTATAGAGAAAAGAGCTTAAGTTGGAGTATGACGTCATGCAGTCGAATCCTGAATTAATGCTCAGCATTGCCACTCACTCCGATACTGCTTCTGCCACTGAAACCATTATTACTACTTGTACACGTGGATTATCCCAATCTATCCCTAAAGTAATTTACATGACATAGATATCTATATACGGTAACTGTCCTTTTCATTTTTAACCTGCTATTGAACTACTGCATATTATTACATACTTTGTTTCCATCAAAAATCCTGTAATTGGACCAAGGCAGTGACCCATTTGGTGTATCATATCAACTGATGAGCCCAATGGTACACTCGGGCAAAACTCTGACGAAACAGTTTAAACTAGCCGGATCTATATTTCAAAGTAGCCTATTTAAAGTATTTCAAAGCACTTCAAATGTTCAGGAAGTGAATTAATGGAAAATGCGAGATTGGAAATGGAGATCAACAAGAGAATAGCCTACAATGTGGGAGTGTTTTCTATCATCAGGTTCAGAGTTTAATTTGGGATAAAGACGTACCACTGAAGGCTAAAGAAGTGATGTACAAGACCTATTACTAACCAATCATGACGTATGGAGGAGAAACTTGGCCAATGACGAGGAGAGATGAAAGTAGAATACAGGCAGCCGAAATTAAAGGTAGAACTTGATAACAGCTACTCAATGGGAAAAAAAATCTTAAACTACTGAAATTATACAAAATACCTGAAGTAATGGTCGGGAAAAAGTCTGGAGATGATGTAGTAATAGATGTTTACTCCTCCGATGTCTAAAACCCGCCCACCTTCCCAAATTCAATCACGACTTATATAGATGAATTTCCAGCTGATTCTGCTATTTTTAGTAACATGTAGAGTGTTCCCAACCTCACGCATTCGGTACTATTTCTTATCCGGTATCGTAAATCAAAAGAGCGCCATCAAGTTAATATGAACGTGTGCCAAGTTTCATTACAGTGGTGAATAATGTTCTACATACAAAAGAAGCCTAACCTGGGACTTACACCCCAAACCCCCTTGCTTAATTTTCGTCCCGACAGTAGTCTAACCAAGTAGTGACCAATGGTTTCGTCCAGACAGTAGTCTAACCAAGTAGCGACCAATGGTTTCGTCCAGACAGTAGTCTAACCAAGAAGCGACCAATGGTTTCGTCCAGACAGTCGTCTAACCAAGCAGCGACCAATGGTTTAGTCCAGACACCCATTTTAGTTCTGGTGTATTTTGTATTGGACATGTTGGCAACAATGATAGAATGTGATATGACGTCAATGTGTGCGCATCAAACATGGTCGCCGTCGTTGAATGAGCAAAAAATAACATTCATTTATGCAATAATATGCAATACAACAAATATCTCTGGTGCAGCATTGACAATTGACAGTAATTTCCATTCCTAATGACTCCTAGAATGTTATGCGAATCATAATTATACTTTCAACAATCTGCCATGTAAAAGTGTAAAAGCCAATAGTAGCTGTTGTCAAGCTTTAATAAATGTAATTCCTGAGTAGTATGGTACAGAAGACTAAGAGAGATAGAGTGAGAAATGAAGACATTCGTTGTTTGAGTCTTCAGTCTTTTGACTGTTTGATGCAGCACTCCATGCCTCCCTGTCCTGAGCTAATCGTTTCATCTCTACATAGCTACCACACCTACCACACCCTACATCCGAGGCAATCTGTTTAACATATTCTAACCTTGATCTACACCTACAGTTCTTGTCCTCGACCCTTCCTTTCATAACTAAGCTTGCTATTCCTGGGTGTATTGTGTCCTACCAACCTATCTCTTCTCTTCATTAGCAGTCGCCAGAAACATCTCTCCTCTCCCACTTGTCTTAATACCTCTTCGTTTGTAACTCTATCTACCCATCTGATCTTCATCCTTCTCCTGTAACACCACATTTCAAACGCTTCAATTCTCCTCTTTTCTGCTGCACCAATAGTCCAAGTTTCACTTCCATAGAGTGCCATGCTCCAACAAAGGCCTTCAAAAATGACTTCCTAAAACTTAAATCTATATTCGATAGGAAGTGAATGTGCAGAAACCGAATGATGAGCTGGAGCTGAACATGATGATGATGATGATGATAATTGTTGTTTTGAGGGGCCTAACATCTAGGTTATCGGCCCCTAATGGTGTGGGTGATCGTGAAGATGATAATGAAATGTAAACTATAACTAAAACTAACTATGTACTAACTTATATACTAGAGGAAAAAATGGAAAACAAAAGGAGAATAAGGCAAATAAAGGACAGGAGGAAAAGAAATGCCCTCAACCCTCAAAGATTGCGAATTGAGGGACTTTGAAGGAAGGAGAGCCATGAAAGGCAGATGGGAAAGTAAAAGAGGAGAGGTCCCAACCCAGAGGTAATGGATAAAAGGGGGGAAACCGGACCCAGCTCAGGAATCCTTCGGGGTCGCCAACTCCCAAACTCACCAGCCGTGAGCCCCTGAGGGTGTAGCAATATCTAGGGTGCACCAGAAGTGGTGGGCAGTGGCGGCCGACAGACTCTTAGACTGGGAGGGCGATCACAGTATTTTTCCCCACACCTCTTCATAAATTGATGGAGGACAAAAAGAGTAAAATCGAGTTACTTTTATATGCAATGAAAATATCGCGTTATTGCTCAATATTCTTGATGTCGGATCAGAGGTTTTTATCATTTAGTATTACAACTATGATTTCATATGGTAACAACACTGAGAACCTGATGTGAAAATTACATATAGACGAAAACGCAAAACGTGAATCCCAGGGAGCTTGTGTTTTGGGTCTTTTTCTTTATCATAGCATTATCCTAGTGAGCTCAAAACTTGACAAATCCCAGTTTGCATGAATACACGAATTAAACAGCGATTTATCCAGTACATAATAACATAGAATACCGTATACAATATTATTCTTTTAATAACTCCAAACTCAAGCCTAAAGCGTTGGCTTTTCAAATGTGGATATTGGATTATTACTTGAATTCGGCATAGAACACGAGTTTTTTTCTTTTAATATTCAAATTTGGAAATATACTTTAATATGCAAATTTGGAAATATACAAGTGCCAGTAACAATCAATGCCAGTGTTCGAGCTGACAGATGAATTTTAGGAAAATGTACCTCCCGAGTCACATTATGTTTCATTTTCATTCATTACTAAATTGTTGAACTGCTTTTTATTCTGATAGATTACTTAAATTTCTAGCAGAGAGTGAATTTAACTGCAAATTAAAAACGGGAATAATAATAATAACGTGGCAGGAGTTTAAGCGTAACATTTATTACACATGGACAGAGTTTGAGAATTCTTGCCCAACTCTTTACTTTTACAGTTTTTAGTTTGAATACGGTTATGAATGCAATGACGTAAAACATACTGGTTATGTCAGGAAATTAAAGAAAATCTTGCAACAATGTTTTTCCATAGGATATATCATTGTCGGCAATACACAAACTATGAAAGATAAGAAAATTACCAGGACAGGAGAATGTTCAAGTAAATAGACCTACCTTAATTGACTCTCTTGAAGATGAAGTCCAATCGCCGCTCTTTTGCTCAGCAAAGTGGTTTATTACAAGCTCATTGAAGTCATTTGTGACCAACAGGTTCTTCTCAATAGAGCACATAGCTAAAGCGCACAGACGGACTTCTTTCATTGTATTCCTACTAAAAGTTTTTATTCTTTTCAAAGTTGAAAAGCACCTTTCACTCTCTGATGTTGTCATGGGAATTGTGCATATAATTCGCAAGAGTTTTACTGTCTCAGGTAACACTGTCGCAAGATTGTTTTCACAAATACAGGAAAGAAGTGTTAAGGCACCAGATGCATTTTCAAACTCATTTCTGCTGTATAAAACTGTTAATTCCTGCCTGAGTTCAAGTGGATTTAAAGTGAATAACTTAGCGACCATTTTACATTCAGAGTCAGGAAACGACACTCTAAATTTTGAAAATAAGCTGGGCTGGAATAGCTTCGCTGCTGATAAATGCTCATTAAAACCGAAACGATCAGCAATCCCAGTTAAAATTACGTCGCACACCTCTTTTGCCACGACCCATTTGCTGCTGTCAAATCGAGCACGCTTTTCACTAGTGCCCGGGTTTGAACAACACACGCTATGCTCTGTACCCCACTGATCGAGATAATTTCGAATATTCTGAATCGAGGACTTGAAGGTAGACACGTTCTCCAGAGCCTTTACACTGTCAATTTCCCTGTGCTGAAGTTCATTGAATAAAATATCAGCATGTGGCATAATTTTACTAAAAAGTTCGAGCCAAAAGAGAAAGTCCTGATCTTTTAAAATGATTCTCTAACCTGTTGCTTTTCTGGTTGTCGAATAGTCATTACTGTCATCATCCACAATCTTCTCTAGACACTCAATAAGTTCATTTTTGTAAATGAAGACAGTTCTTACGCATCGTGCCCTAAAATTCCATCTAGTGGCGGCATTTTTTGGGATCCGTTTCTTGACGATTTCATCTAGTACGGCTGTCCACTTGGAAGATTTGGAAAAAAATGAGGAAAATCCCTGTAAATTACTAAAAAATATTTTTACCTGCTTATTTTGGATTGTACAACGCTCGATGATCAAGTTCAATTGGTGAGCATAACAATGAACAAAGTGCGCATTTTTGTACACGACCTTCATTCTTGCCTGTACACCCGTGTGTTGCCCGCTCATAACACTCGAACCATCATAACTCTGAGCTATTACTTTTTCAGGGAACGTATTCACCTTCAATTTCTCTATTTCGGCAAATAAAGCTTGATTAATTCCATCTGCAGTATGATCTCTGGGCAGCACGAAGCTAACAAACCTTTAGTTAATTTTGCCATTCAGTTCATATCGCACAATAAAAACAAGCTGAGACAATGTAGCACAGTCAGTGGTTTCGTCAGCCTCGATCGCTAAATATTCTGTCCGAGATATTTCGTCACTGATCAACTGAAGGCACACAGAATAGATTGAATCGAGAAGCTCGTTCTGTATGGTTTTAGAAAGTCCCAGAAAAACACGACTATTTGTTTTTTCTATGTGCTCTTTCAAGGTAGAGTCTAACTCGGCCATTAAACTAACCAACCCACGAAATATTCCAGGATTGTCGGATGAATCGGTTTCATCGTGTCCTCGCAGTGCGAGCTCAAATTTTCCACAAAACTTAATGCAGTCGATCAATTTACTGAGTATGTAATGGTTTTTAGAGACGTCCTCATTGAACTGCTTAATTTTCAGTCTATACACACTATCTAACTGACATCTGATGTCTACCTTACCCAGCATCGCAAACTCAATGCTATTGTTTATATGCTTTTCACTAGATTTATGTTTCTTAACTTTATCATTCAAGTGTTTCAAGTCCGTAACACCAGCTGATGTCCACACAGGATCGCCAGAATTCATAGCCAAGCATGTGAAGCAAAAGAACGTGTTTCTTATCTCACATCCGCACAGCCAGTCTGCATGATTGTACAATGTGCGATTGAATTTTCTGGTATAACCAGCTTTGCTTTTGCAAGGGTTCTGAACCTGTGAAATGACTAAATCAGGTTTTGGAGGTCCTAACCTTTTTAGTTCTAATTTACTCTCAAAAGAAAGTTTTCCGCTATTTAAAATAGCGTCCACAGAATTCATTTTGAAATGATGAAATACTTAATCACGCTGAGTTTCAACTCTAGAGCACAGCCGTAACAAGAATTAAAAATAATTACAGTGCCGTATTATTATTACATTATTATTATTATTATTATTATTAAGGACCGATAGAGAAATCACAGAGTATCACTTTGGCCACAAGCACTTCCAAACCACAGTCGCACCGGTAATTTTAAATAAAGACACTACGTACAAAGCTCAATGACTTACAGATTAATCATCACCAACACCGAGATTGCAACTGCTGAATATTACCACCGCTTTAAGACTTTCCAGCACGAAAGCGAAATAGCTCACTGGTGCCAACCTTCACTAACCGCAGGATGCTAACGAGAGGCCCGTGTTGCTTCCTCCTTGCAATTTGAATCGAGATCCCTGGTCTCAGATGCTACAATTTAATATAATTATATATTTTTTGTGTTCAAAGATAAAGATAATGATACTACATCATAGATTATTGTTATTTAATTTTTATTTTTATTATATTCAACCAAGCCTCCGTGGCTTAGGCGGCAGCACGCCGGCCTCTCACCGCTGGGTCCGTGGTTCAAATCCCGGTCACTCCATGTGAGATCTGTGCTGGACAAAACGGAGGCAGACAGGTTTTTTTCCGGGTACTCCGGTTTTCCCTGTCAACATTTCATTCCAGCAACACTCTCCACTATCATTTCATTTCATCTGTCATTCATTTAATCATTGCCCCAGAGGAGTGCGTCAGGCCTCGGCAGCCGGCACAGTTCATATCCTCGCCACTAGATGGGGGCTTCATTCATTCCATTCCTGACCCGGTCGGAGACTGGAAGCAGGCTGTGGATTTTCATTTCATTATATTCAACCATGGAGATTTCTTTTATTCATCCATCTACTTTATTTGCTAATGGGGTAATTCCCCGGCTGGGCGCATGCAGTAGAGGGGTGTGAGAGGAAATGCTGCTGCTGCTGTTCACTGTTGTCAAACCTGTGTCACAGCGGGTTGGGATCAGGCGACAGTGCTTGTCTAATGGAAGTTCAGCGTGCGGAAGCTGACAGCTGAATGATAATAATGACACATCTGACAACCCTGAACGATCTACTTCTTATTGGCTTCTGATGCTAGTCACAAGTTTTCTTACTAACCAATAGTAGTAGATACTGTTGCATGACGTCTAGAGTAGCGAGGGGAGATGACGTATTTACCGGTGCTACAGAGCTGTTAAGGACTCCGCCTGGCTTCAAGACAACTGCCCGCACACCGCGCCCACAGATTACCCCTCTGGCAGCCCGAAAGCGCACCAGTCTCCATACTCCCCGCATGTCTCAACCCCCTCGCCCGGGCACAATCTTAGGGCGGAAGGCCAAGAGTCCGTAACTCCATACTGACCAGTGTTCTGTGGTGTGCTGCGCGCTGACAAAGCATGATACCACCAAACACAGTCTTCCTGATTGATAGAGCTACATGTAATTTTCTTAGCATTATTAGAATTCAATTTTTGACTTAAAATATCAAGAGAAAATGTAAATCCCTTTTCGTTCTCTAGGAAGGACACCGTCCTGGAGTCCTTATGGGCCAGCTGCTACTGGTGGTGGGACTACATACACCCTGCCTCCTTGAGGGCCTTGAGCAGAAGGCAGGAGATAACATGAAAAGAAAAGGAAGGCTGACCCCTCGCAGAAGGAGGGTATCAGAAAAGATCAGACAAGGGGCAATTAAGGCGAGAAAGGACGAGACTCCCTAGGCCTCGGGCACCCTAATACCGTCGGGGGGGGGGGCTGAACAGATATTGAGATGGTATGGACGTGAAAAGGATGAATGATGAAAGAATGCCCGAAACAAGTCATGGAGAGAGGGATGATTGGAAAGAGAGACCAGGAATACGGTGGATGGATTTGGTGAAGACAGTGTGAGGGAACGGAACCTGGAGTTGAGTTCAGTGGTTGAAGAAGGATGTTGGACAGACAGAGTAAAGTGGAGGGGATTTGTTCCGAACCAGCCCAAGCTGGAAAACAAAAATTGATGATGATGATTAATTTTCTTTGAAATGTGGTACACTGTAAGTAAATAAAATCACACATACTTAAGTTGGCCAACTAAATTGCATTCTAGCCTCAACAATTCTGCCGAAAGAATATTCATATGGCTCTTTCAAAAGCAAACCAACGGAACACAAGGGCAATAATATTATTGACAACGTAGGCTGTGCTACCACAGCAACAGGCTGCACTCGAGTAGGAATAATTAACTGGCGCTTTCTCGCGGATCCCTTCTCTTGTTGGAAATACTGTAGTATAATGTATTGTCTGATCTTCGGATTTGAATGAGCATGGCATACTTTGTTTCCATTAAACAGCCTGTAGTTGGAGGAACGCGTGTTTCCATTAAACAGCCTGTAATTGGAGGAACGCGTTAACTCTTGAACCAGGTCTAAAACCCTTGGTCTCTGGAAAATGGCACCATCCGTTGCAACAATAATTGGGGCAAAATGCTTTTACGAATTGAACTTTCTCAAGTAAGCTTCCATATCCAGACTGTGGTAATTATTATCCAAATGTCACCTTGTTTTTGTTAATGTTTATGCATTTAAGAAATATGTTTATGTAAATAAAGTTGATTATGTTTAACATGTATGTTATGGACTGAATGACACCAGTAAGATCGTAAATGCAATCATATTGTTACATTACGAGCTAGAGAGTGTGAAATAGTTTCCTGAGCTGCTCTTCGAAGCGCGGATAAACAAAACGCTATCCGCATCCGCACGACTGTTATTCGCATCCGCATGACTGTTATCCGCATCCGCATGACTTCTTTCCAAATCCGCTGATATTTCAATATTATTTTTAATTTATTAGATAAAACATAATAGGCCAGGCGACAGGTCGGAAAAAAAGCCTCAATAAGGAATTAATTAGTGGAAAGTTGGAAATTGCTTTAATCGCTTTATTTGGACCCAGATATTACTCTCCCAAGTTTTCCCCCTCGAGCGAAGTCGGCGTTGGCCCTTCTGGCCCTAAAAAGGTACTTTTTTTTTTTTTCATACCATCAACTTGATCAACAAAATACCTATTATAAAAAATAATCTAGATAAATTTCCTACAAAAATGTTCCGTACCTTTTGTCTCTAATGTGAACCGTTACGATGCTACGACCATTCAAAGTGGAGCCCTTTTTGATTCTTGCAGAAAATCTATGGAAATGATATGCCATATCAAAGTTTCTTCATGTTATAAATACTTGTCAGCATTCCAGGTGCACAAGCTGTTAACTTGTTACAAGTATCAATGAAAAAATGGTCAGTAAGAACATTCAGTTCTGATTCAGTACTTTTTCATGCAGACTTCATTACTTTCTCACCGAGGGCGTTGGCAACCATGTGTACAGATGCAACTGGCTTGCCGCGCTCAGCCTCCCATACAGCTGGCAACCACAGCAGTCTCGTGAACGATCTGGTTGAGTGTATACAAGGTTACGGACAAAATAATCAATCAAGATTGTAGTTTGAGAAAGTGCGGCAATAGCCTCAGCTGTAATCCAACCGTTTGTTTTATATTTGAAAAAGGTTTAGAAGATGGAGACACTATTATAGTGAAGGGTAGAGGATTAAGAACCTTGCGTGAAAGTAGTGTGAAAAGACATGATAATAGACATGTGCAATTACAAGGATTGCAGAATGTTACGGTTCATGTTAAGTGCCAAAAATCGTATACCAAAGACAAAAATATTGCCGCGGCAATAAAATCTTGGGAAAGGGCAACAAAGGATCGAAGCTCGCGATCGTGTGAACAGTTCGACTTCAAGGTTAATTGTATTTTGTGCGGAAAAAATGCATCCAAAGAATTTTTTAAAAGTGTTATTAAAAAACCCATTGACAGTCGCGATACAGTTCACCGCGTGGAAACACTCCATTTCAAAAACACACTGGTAGAGGCAGCCGGTAAGCGTGACGATGCATTGGCCAAGGCTGTTACTAGGAGAATTGCACATGTAAATGATTTTTTGGTCGCTGCAGAGGGTCGATATCACGGCTCTTGCGCAAAAACATTCTTCAAGAGTTCTTCCACATTGACAAGGCCACCTGGTCGGCCCGAAGAAGAAAACGTCACTGCTGCTTTCAAGTACGTTTGCTCTTATATGGAACGAAATCGAGAAGAATGTCAGTTCACATTCAAAGAGATATTCGAAGATTTTGAGGGCTTTATTCCTAATGAGAAAACGTTGAAAAACAGGCTTGGTAAATATGGTGATGATATAATTGTCACAGCAAGAAAAAACAATGAATCCGTGATTTGTTTTCGCGACACAGGGTACAAATACTCACGGAAAATTGGTACCATTGTCAAAAGATCGATGATCAGGAGGAGCGTCTAAGAATTGTAAAAGCCGCAGCAGACATAATAAGGGAAGATATAAGAGCCACGATCTATGTTACACAAACCTATCCTCCATCTGATTCATTTTTTGCGGATGCTACAAGTGATGTTCCCCAATCTTTAAAGTATTTCCTGGGAGAAGTCATTCTAAAAAATAAACGCGCAGCGGAAAACACATGGAAGAAGAAGTGCACATCAATTGCACACGCTGTTGTAGCGGCAGTCAGGTCGAGATCATTTCTGTCTTCCGTGCAAATAGGTCTTGCGGCTGTTTTGTCACGAAAGTATGGTTCTAAAGCACTTCTCAATATCCTTTCGGGCCTAGGATATTGTGCTTCGTATGATGTAGCCAGGCTGTTCGAAATCTCCACTATACAGCATCCTCAAAGCAATATAATTCCTCAGGCATTCTCGCAACGTCGGACTAATGTACCGATACAGACGATGAAAGCGATGACGGAGAAATTGAGGCAGACGATCAAGACTGACAGCCTTCATCAAAACGGTTTAAAACCGACTAACTTTGACATTTGAGCTGTGGATTAGGCCTCCTGGGGACACCACTTTAAAAAAAAACGTGCCATTTACTTTACCGCCAGGTGGTGTGGAAAAGAGTGATTTTATGCCAATACTACGCAATAATAATAGTCTACTAATGGTAGGTACTTTGCCACAGCTGTTTACATAGAAAAGCTGTTATACTTGTAACAAGTTAACAGCTTGTGCACCTGGAATGCTGACAAATATTTATAACATGAAGAAACTTTGATATGGCATATCATTTCCATAGATTTTCCGCAAGAATCAAAAAGGGCTCCACTTTGAATGGTCGTAGCATCGTAACGGTTCACATTAGAGACAAAAGGTACGGAACATTCTTGTAGGAAATTTACTCTAGATTATTTTTTATAATAGGTATTTTGTTGATAAAGTTTGGTATGGGAGATATTTGCAAAAAAAACGATAAATGGTACCTTCTTAGGGCCAACGCAGACTTCGCTCGAGGGGGAAAACTTGGGAGAGTAATATCTGGGTCCAAATAAAGTGATTAAAGCAATTTCCAGCTTTCCACTAATTAATTCCTTATTGAACTACCTGTCGCCTGGCCTATAAAGTGTTAAACCAACACATTTAGACATTTGAGGAGAAAGTCATTCCTGAAAATTTGCTTCATTGCAAGGAACTTCAATTTGTATGACACTTCTGATTTCTTGACCGCCTTAGATAAAATACTGGCTACACTTTTTTGGCTACTTTTGCACTTGTGCCTCACTAAGTTTGATGTGCCTGATTTGTGTCCTAAGTATGAATACGCTCTTTTACATGTAGAACACCCTACTCTATCGTTCACCTTTTCGTTTCCATTGAAAAGGTAACCAAATGTCTGCCATATCGTTGACTTGAGCTTTGTTTCACACACTATTGAATATTCACCTTGTTTTATTTTAATAGATAGTTTATCCATGTTGGTGAAATGATGTTCATACTCCTGGTCGTGATAACATTCACTAATAATAAGTGAACTTCTCTTTACGCTTGGAGAAAGGGATTGACATTTGGCCAGAAATTCCAAGTCCGTCATCATCCTTCTGCTTCTTGACCCATCCATGTTCGCATAGTTGATGTCATAACTCTCTCCGTTGCAATATCACAGTCAACATGTTTCAGTGCCAAGTTGGAAATAAATCCACAGATTCACATGGAACAAGATCTTCCAGGATAGCATAGACGGTGAAGTAGCTGACTTGAGGAATGTTAATGATGTCACCACGATGAACTAACAACCTTATTGACAGCATTATATCTCGTACGTATAGTAATAATGGCAGTGAGAATTGATGAGATGTCAAGACCATCTACCACAAACATGTGGTACTTAATAAAATTTAGTTGAAAGCATAGAGTAAAATAATCTCCTCGTGTATAAGTGCCATACGTGCCTGAATATTTCGTACGCAATAGGCTATAGGAGTATTCCTCTTTTAAGTATGGAGCTGTAGATTGGCTTATCAAATATGTAATATTATCGTAAGTTCCACATTGTATTCTAAAAACTATCGGCAAATTTACTCGAAACATCATCCGCAGTGTATCCGCTATCCGCACAGCCTTGCAAACTATATCCGCTAGGGTGTCCCTTATTTTTCAAAGTTTTAATTTTACAACGCATTACAATTTTTTTCCTTATTTGGATCAGTGCAACTCGTGCCGACTCGCGCGCAAACATGTCCATACAAGTTGCATCACAAGAGTGGAGCGCTCACATTGTTAGCCTATTGTAGCTTAGTTTTCGCTTATCGTGTAGCTAGCACGGATTGTTTTATATTTCGAAGATGTCAGAGGAACTAAGGAGCAATAAAAAAAAAGTATTTTCTTGGTTGGTGAAGTAAATCACCAAATAACAGGCGCAAAATTACCATCTAAGTTAATAGTCAAGTTCTCGCAGTTCTATTTTTCAACATACGTGAGGTTAAGTTAACTGTTGGTGAAAGCGCAAATCTTGTCATTCGGAAGTGCAATATATTCTGGGAAAAGGCCAGAATACCTACCAGATCTGTTCCTAATTGTGTTAAGAAATTAGTGGATCTTTATCAGGCCTGGCAAGAACTGCAAAAAAAAAAAAAAAAAAAAAAAAAAGAAGATTCAGGATTTACATAGGCGTCGCGAGGAGAACTTTCAACTTGAATTCAGTGGCGACTGGTGGTCACCGTTCTTGGTATACCGCACCATTTACCCCTTACATCCCCCCCTTATTTCCAAGCCTCGACCTCTTGTCCAAGTTGAATTATTATTATTATTATTATTATATGTATTGGAGAACATTTACATAACTTCTAAGAAATACACTTTATCGCTATAATTTTGGATAGGTTATCCCAATAAATTGAGGTCACTAGACAATTGTTTTGGCCGGGGATATAAGGTTGGATTCCCTTCCTAACGCCACGTGATCTTCCGTGTGAAATATTTAGCGTGCTGTCACCGGAATTCGAACTTCGACCGTCCGGATTAAGCCAGTGCGTCATCCTCCCTCTGCAAGGACTATGTCCTTATACATTTAAAAAATCTTCGTTTAACGCCTGAACACGGCCTACTTGAAACTGCTTCTAGGTTAATGTCCTTCGAATCCCCTCGCCCTCCTAGTTCATTTTGGCAACGTACAGAGTACATTTCATCATTACGCTACCTTCTCTCTCTCCCCGTTCTTGACCAGGTCTTAAATTTTACGAAAAGATATAAACATTGATCCATTTCCGAAGGATCTCAATTATACATTGTCTCATCATTAGACATGTCCAAACATGAGAAGCGCATTCATTTATAACCAATGTAATAATGCAATTAAAGAAGAGCCAGTATCTCAAAGTGAAAATATATTCTGGAAAGCGAACATTCAGCCTCAATCAATAAAATAATTATAGTGTAAACTACCTTGACATATTGTTCCCCAACCTTGGTCTGCCAGGAAGAATATTTTACTTGAAAGTAAGTTCCATTCACTTAGATTTCTAAAGGTCCACCTCGTGGCGTAGTGGCTAGTATTCTGGGGCTGTTACTGTGGAGGTCCGTGTTCGATTCTCTGCTCTACCAAGAAATGTAATTCTGGTCTGAGGGTTGGGATTCGCTCAACCCCCAAGAGGCAGAAATCAGAACAGGTGGTTCGATTCTAACCCCAAACATCCTAGAAATGGTCTTTCGTGGTTTCCCACTTTCACTCGTACATATCGTAAGGCCACAGCCGCCTCCTACCAAAATCCTGGCAACGGTACAGCCATCATAACGACATATCTCATCAGTTTCCACACGCACCAAGCCAGGGGTGGATTTAGGAGTGAACGATTCATCTTGCTGTTATACATTAAAAAAATAAATTTAAAAAAACGAAAACAGTGGCTTTAGACAAATTCTTTCACACTTAAACACTCTATATCAAAATGCACATTTTACGATAACCTACTATTTTGAGTGTTCGGCTGTAGAGGATAACAGAAGCAGAGGTACAGCTATGAGGCGATGGTTAGTTTCAGTGTTGAACGATTTCAAAGTCAGAGATGTAGAAGCAGAGGGAGCCGCATTGCTAACTGCTAATAGGGGAACATAGAGGCGACTTGTTCGCAAACAGAGGCTTGCAGACTGGACTGGACGTTGAAAGGTAAAACAGTCTCAAATGAAAATGTACCGTATGTATATTTGGAAGAATACTACACATTTTTGACAGTTCTCTAAAAAAATGGATTTAAACCACGCGTTGGCTATGACAGTAAATAGTAGAACTACCAAAACTAAAATAATTTGGAATACAATAAATATTTGACTTAAAATTGCTAATATCACGCAAATTTTCCCAACTCACATAACGGAATCTGCGAGGGATCATTCCTCTACCGTCGCAAGGATGGTGTCTCGGAGCTGGATACACTTTGTCAACAGATACAACTGGGGATGGTGACAGGCGACCGCTAACTTGGGTCTAATTAAGGAAGGACCAGGGAAGGGATTTTGGAGGGCAGTCGGTCGGTCGTGGACCTGTTGAAAGGAACCGTCACGGCACTTGCCTGGTGGTGAAAATAGGAAACCACGACAACCATTTTCCGGACGGCTGAAGTGGGATTCAAACCCACACTCTCCCGATGCAGCGAGACACGAGCTAGCGCGTTACTGCTCTCGGCCACCGTGATCGGTAAAATTTATTTTTACTCCAAAATATTTAAAAAAATAACCCAAATGTCCTGTTACTCACTAATTTGGGCCTAGTTTTAGCAAAATTATCCTACCCCGGCCCTCTCCCACCCCTCTCTAAGCTAGGGGTATTCCATACTCTCTAGGACCCCCCGTGTGTTCGCCTACCCCCATGATCTTGCCTTAAATCCGCCCCCGAACCATGTACACGGGGCTACATGACCACGATGCTTCAAAGCCCCTAATTGAATCAACAACTGCAAAGCAACAAATATTCCAAGTGTAAAATTCTACCTGATTTCGGCAGAAACCAATGCCTTCATTTCCTTGCACAAAGGAATTTTAGTAGCCTACAGCCCATAGATCGCTTTAATTTCAACTTACTGAGGAAATCCAATGGAATAAAATCGTTTCAACAACGCTACTATCCACTTCCAGTGTTTCACTTAATCTAAACATGTTAATATTTCAGTGGGAAGTATTTCACGCCAAGACGAACTCACAACATAACTGAACTGAAGTGTATGAGGCGCGGCGCTGGTGTGTCTTCCCTTGTGAGCAGGGTGAAAGTACTGTTTGAAATCAACCAATCAGCACTACACTCACCGCTAGTCTGTAGCGCGATACCCCATACGGAACTTTGCTGGGCTACTCTTTCCTTCCCTCACCCCGCGGGCCTGTGTCGAGCCCTTTCAACGACCGGGCTAGACTTGCGGTATACCAAAGTACAGTCACTCACAGCTAAAAGTGTGTACCCAAGAAGAAAATTAACGAGTTACGCAGGGTTCGAGCGCCAGCTTCCATGACAACAATCGGCGGAACATGAATGATGACAAGCTCGATTTTCCTGTCTGCACTGCTACATACAAGTCGAGAGAATGTGGAGATAAACATTTTATATTTTTATCACTGGTGGTATACCGCCGGTATATGCGATGCATGGGAGAATTCGCCACTGCTTGAATTAGATAATTTATTCGATATCGCACAATCGGATGCTCTTGAAAGAATAAAAATCATAGAAGATAAAATATTTTTGCAAAAGCAAAGAGAGCCAGAGGGCGTCCGGGATGCCTAGCGGGTGTTGACAAAAAGTTGGCTGAAATTGAAGAAAGGGCTAGGCTGTGAAAACTCGCATAAGATAAAAAGAGACTAAAGCAAATGCCTTCCGCGAGCTCATTGGAATCTGCAACTTTACAGACCTTTGATACACATGAAGATGTAGAAGAACAATCTACAAACTCTGAAGAAAGCCTGGAAGGATCTATGCCATCCACATCTCAATCTGTAAGTTCTTTGGCTACGTCGACAAGAAGAGGAAGAAAAGATTTTATCACATCTAAATTAGTTGCAACTTTAGACAAATGTCAACTAAGCATCAGAGATTCTGTTTATATAATTCAGTCTGTAGTAGAAGCACTTGGTCTAGTTCTGACAATTACCCGATCAACAAATCCTCTATTCAACGCATTTGAACACAAATGTGAAAAGATAGAGCAGGTTCCATTAAATCCGATTTTCAGAATAACGTGCCAGCAGTAGTTACTGTTCATTGGGATGGAAGATTGTTACCTGCTCTGGACGTAAGAAGTTCTAAAGAAGAACGCCTACTAATCATTATTTCATATGACGACGAAGAAAAACTTCTTGCTGTGCCAAAGTTAGACAGCTCTTCCGGCAAAGAGCAAGCGAATGCAGTATCAAATGCCCTTCATGACTGGAATCTGGATGACAAGGTACAAATAATGTGCTGTGATACAACAGCATCTAATACAGGACGCTTGAACGGAGCTTGTGTGCTTTTAGAGCAAAAACTAGAAAGAGAGTCTTTCCTTGCCGCCATCATATTTACGAACTGGAGCTCAAAAGTGTGTTTGAATCAAAGATCCAACAAATCACAAGCAGTCCTGATATTCCGTTGTTCAAAAAGTTTAGAGACAACTGGAAGAATATTAATCCTAGTGCCATCGAACCGTGCACTAATTTTGTCCAACAACATCTCTGTGAGGCAGATATTTTTGAATTGGTGACGTTTTTAACAACGCGCGGGCAAAATCGACTGTACGAGATGATTATCGCGAGCTCATGAGCTCGCTATTGTTTTTCTGGGTGGTGACATTAAAAATAAAATAATAATCAGACCTCCTGGTGCAATGCATCAAGCACGATGGATGGCAAGAGCTATTTACTCCTTAAAAATTTGTTTACTGCAGTCCCAGTTTAAAATGAGCACTAAGGACAAACAAGCTTTACAAGATGTTTGTTTATTCATTGTGGCAGTTTACGTGAAGCCCTAGTTTGGCGATAAAAGCGCCGAATCAAGATTTATGTTTTTTAAAGACCTTAAAAGATTACGAGAAATTTGACAAGTTGATTTCCAATGCGGCTTTAAACAAGTTCAGTCAACACTTGTGGTACTTGTCAGAAGAAATAGCCATCCTTTCAATTTTTGATGATGCAGTTGATGAGCAGACCAAAGGAAACATTGTAGAAAACTTACAAAAAGAAAGCTTTGGTGATTCCGGAAAGAGATATGTTCCTTCGAAAGAAGAGATGTCTGGCTCTCTATATGGTACTGTCCCCGTAAATCCGGATAGTAGGCTGTCAGATATCCGCCCCCTCGATCGGATTGCCAATAATCAAACGCACCGGCACAGCTACATCAATGAAAATGGCACTGACAGATACTACCGAGATTAGAGCACAGCAGTTAACAAGAAAATTATTGTGGAACACACCAAAATATACGGGGGTTCATACTTACCTTTACTTACCTCTTCAAATTAATCTCGGGAATGGGTTGCCAACTGGATCACTTAAAGTATGCCCACACAATAACCTCCACCATGATATTTAAAATGAACCAAAACGAAGACAAGAAACGTTAAACTGTACAATAATTTATTTCACATAAAGGGAATTACTTTAACAAAAACTCAACAAAATACACGTGGCAATCAGAAGCCATTGTCAAAATAATCATGTCCTCCTGTAGGACTGGTAGACGTTAATACAAAATTTTATCTTTCACTTGCTTATAAAGAACGTAATAATAGTAATACACTTGGAATGGATGAGGGAATTGGGACAAGACACGTAGCAATTGTTTTCCTCTTTCATAAACATCACACTTTATTTATAACGGCAAGCCTGTTATGTAATCGGCCTTGGCCTCTAACATACAGTTGTCAGGCCAGCTGCGATCCACCCTACATTATGTCGCATGCCCACATCGTCAAACGGGCCCACCTGTGCGGCTAGTGCTAGCATATGCTCGTAACCTTCGAGCTTAGCTCCTTTCCAAACGCTTTAAATGTCCTCAACTCAACTCAAATGTTATCACGCAAATCTTTTAAATGCTTCAATCAAATGTTACTGGATTACTCTAATAATCCCAAAACTTGTTTAATTACATAATCCATATGTATAATTAGCGTTCTTTAGAGTATATTAACAAAACTCTTGATGTTTATAACAAATGCTCATTAATTGTTTATAACAATTACAAATTGTTTATAATATTGTCAAATGACAATTGAAAAATCTATACACGCCTCTCTTAATTCCTTTCATTACAAATTATTATTATTATTATTATTAAAGATAATTACATAATTTATTTACAATATTTATATTTATTTATTTTAGAAATACATTAAACCACACGTTTATCCGGTTGATAATTACTCAAATCAGGTTAATATAATCGACCAATGAAGGTTAGTTATATTTAAGTGTTATAAATCCAGGTTTAATAAGTTTTAATAATTATTATTATTATTAGTGACGGTAACCTCCATTCAAAATCGTTATCTCAAATTATTTAACACTCTTGTTAATTATAACAGTAATTTCACATGATTAATTTTCAAAGGACCTGGACAATAAACTCAGCGGAAAAATACTTCGCTTCAAATGCACAAATTGCATAAAATAGGCCCAGAATTCATCATATATTTCAATATATATGGCATAAAAATCTTCCATAATCCATACACAAAACCTCCACTTATAATCTCATCAACATCATTAATATTACTGTGGGAACCTCCTTCAATTATTCAAGGGCATTATTCATCAGCGACTTTTACATGTCCACTGAACTAACGATTATACATCCATAGTTCCACTTTAATAATTCTTATATTCATTAATTGTTTCAAAACTGTTATTTTATTTAACCTTCGTGGGTTTCATTCATGAATCGATATGAAGTAAAAATTTGCCAATCACAAATAAATTTAATAGCAAATACGATTATACACGCCTTTCTGGTCTATCAAAATTGAGATTAATATCTCCTAAGTATCGTAGTATAAAAATACTATCTTCAAACAAAGTTCATCTAAACTGCAAAATAGTTGAATAGAATACAATTAGACTGTGGAATGCAAACATTATTGTTCCAATCAAATACTGAGAAAAATTCCTATCAAATGTTCATTACTATAGTGTATTCAAAAAAATTGTAATCAATGTTCATATTTCATAAAATTGTCTGTAATGCAATGGTAATGACGATAACTGACGATAAATGTCTATGTTGCAATCATGTTCATAAAACGACTAGTATTTCCAAGATCGTCGATACAGGAATAGATTTTAACGCTCTAAAATCTTTTAATTATTCTTCTTTCTTGAGGATGACAGAAAATTGGTCAAAGTAATTTACTGAATAGAATTACTTTAATAAAATGACACGCTGTCTGAATTCAAATCTGCCATAGAAAATCATTAACTTTACAGTCAAATCGTGACTACAAAAATATGCAAATTACTGAAAGAAAATTAATTATCAGTCTCAACTGATCCAAAATTATTTAAATCTGCCAATGACATAACAATGTCTTAATAAATCGAAGAAAAAGCATAAATCATCGAAGTGTACTGAGTACAGAAATATCCAGCAAGAAAATGGGGCATAATATATATGGGACAAAAATATGGGGAAAATGGTTGCTCAGACATCGCTAAATGACTCAAATAAAACAAGAAACGTTCACGACTACCTTATCTGTTGATTGAAGTTCCAGAGGAAAATCTTCCAAAGAAGACTGGTGATGGTTCCATTTCACCAAAAAGATGTGCTCCATCCTCGAACCTGGAATCAGCGCCCTCGGAGAATAGAACTGCTTCCTCCTCCGGAAATTGCACTGCTCCATGTATACCATAGACATCCTTCTGGCAAAACTCTTCTGTGTGAGCCGGGTCCACCCTGGCCTCTCTTGATAGTTCCCTGAAGTTCTGGTAGCAATTCGCCATGAAGTTTATTGAAGTTATTTCCGTAGAAATATTCATAATCGTGGAGTATGAATATGTTTCCACTGCCATTTGATATAATTCAGCGTTGAACAACGATGCATGAGTGTAGTTGGATATTCACTACATGCTCGCTTTTGTAGAAAGACGCTTAGCGAAGTTCCATGCTGTTAATTCACTCCATCGATATATGTCCCAATTGCATTAAAGTCCTTAGTCTTCCATCTCCACTTCCGTTATAATAGTTGAAAGAACTGCCATATTATATTGTTCCATGTTAGAATGCAGCGTTATAACACCAAAAGCAATATGTAGTAGCACGGTTGCAATGCCAGTGTCAGCCGTAGCGTACAATGTGATATTTTAAAAGTGCTTCTCAGGTGGCGAGAAAATCACTTTTGTCTGCCGTCTTAAAATGCCTATATCTTTCGAATTATAATCTTGAAAATGTTCAACCTTTCTACACACTTTAATATAGTACTGCACAATCGAATTAGCTTAAAGACATTAGTCAACTCTTGATATGATAACTTGTAGACTTGAAAATGAGTGCGTTTCAACTTCGCCTAGTTTCCAAACACCGTAAAATGGAACTGCGGCACGCTCGAAGCTCGTTCGATGCGGTTGGCTTTACCACACGCTAAAGACGACTTGTTTCACTTTATCACTCGAAAACGACTATAACATCAGCAATATATATGCGGTATCAGACACATGAGATATGAGAGACATGAGATATGAGACACATGAGCTATGAGACACATGAGCTATGAGCTATGAGAGCTCCTCTCTGCTGTGCAAGACCTTTTATCAACTTCTTAAGGGGCGTATCCATCCCTTCCATAGCTTGTTTCTCCGTCATCGCTAGAAGTTCCAACTTTGGCAATACTTGACGGATTTTCAAATTTCAAAAACTCAAAAATAATTTCTTCAAAATTCCAAATCAATGCCATAACTGAAAATAGTTTTCCACAATTCTGCATTCCAAAAGTAATTAAATATGATAGTTTCAGTAATCTCCGTCTCCCTCCTAACTATCGTTCATTGGTTCGAGTCTCTCCTCCAATCGCGTAACTTCTTCCTCAGCACAATTCCATGTTTCCCTGCGACTGCGTCGTAAATCTCAGATCTTTCTCGAACAAAATCAAGACGTCACCAAGAATCTCAGCTCAATCAGCCTACTTGCATAAAGTCTGCGTCATCCGTGCTTACGTCATGAATATCCACGTCACAACTATGACAGCCATAACTTTCTTCATATATTTGCCAATACAGCCACCGTGGTCTCAATATAATTCAATTACGGGGGCATTCTCCCTTCACCACGTTTTAAAAACAGTTGAAAATTGTTTTTAAACTCTGTGTTATAAATATCTCAATTCACTTGAACACGAAATTGAATTATCATTGGCTTACTCTTGTATGATATTTCCTCTATGTTCCTTAATCATAAGTCTCTTCTACTCTGGTTTGTGTGTGGCTAATGCATTCTCTCCTCTCTACTTTCTCTTCTGTCCAGTATTCCTATTTTCCAAGTTCTGCTGGCTTGTAGAAGGACCAGGATCGATCACTACATCCTGTCTTTTCTTTTGGTTCTCAGCTTCCTTCTCTCGTAATTCCTTAATATACTGCTGACTTTCTTTCTCTCTTTCCTGATATTTGTCGGGTGTCATAACCTGACCTTGAGAATTCTGATTTCGATTCTGGTAATTTCTATTGTAATTCCTATTGTAGCCCTGGTTATTGTAGTATCTACCTCTTCCGTTGTTGTAGTTTCCTCTATTATTATTCCAGCCTCTTCTTTGCTGATATGGACGGTAACCTTGCGATCTGTGGTTGCGAAAGTGATTATTCCTGTGAGGACCTACATTTTCAGTTTTTTCTTCATCAGGCTTGTCAGTTTGCTGAACTTGATCCATATAGACAGTATTGATGTCTTTGAATTCGTGCCTCTGACCTTTTTGTACCACATTTGGCATTGTACTCGTGTAGTCAAGCCTTCTCAACAATTCGTCCATACTGGTCAAATCCCTGATGTTTGACGATATGATGAGTCTTCTCACCTCCACAGGCAGCATACGAGAAATCGCATCTATCAACTGCTCTGTTGACAATGGGGGTTGCAAAAATCTCAAGCGTGATAACTGGCTCGTGAAGAAATCAGCGTACCGTGTTGGAAGAGTACCTGAATACTTCCTTGAGTATACCTCCGCTCTTAATGAATTCTGCGCTTCGATGGACCAGAATCGTTTTATCAGTGCCTCTGCAAATTCGTCAAAATTACTGAACGTATAGCGAAATGCTCTGAACCATTCAAGGGGTCCTCCAGCTAGAAATCTCTCCACTATCCTCATCTCTCTTTCTCTGGGAATGTGAGCTTCAATGAAATAGTCTTTCAGGTTCCGGATATATTCTATCGGTGTTAGACTATCAGTATTGCTAAATTTTTGAGGTTTGTCCTCGAAGTTCCGGATGACTGTCACATTTCTCGGATATGAATCCATGTAATTCTTCCCACTATCACGATATCTCCATTCAGGTTCAATATTCCTATCCTCATCTTCTTCTCGGAATCTGGATATACGTTCCTCAGGACTAATATCTCTCTCTTCTGTAGCGAGGTTACATCTTCTGACGTAATTCCTATCGTCTTCACCAGTCAAGCCTTCTGGATCCTTATCCGTGATTTCCGTAATGACTTTCCTGATTAACTCTTCTTTATAGGTTTCCATCATGCTGGCTTCTCCTAGTTTCAAATTCTGAAGTTTGCTCGTGGTTTCATTAACATCAGAGACAATCTTATGCATTTGCTCCTCTAACGCGGTTTTTAATGCTTGCACGTCCTGACCTATCTGCGTTCTATCCTCTACCTGCTTTTCGGATAGCGAATCCATCCTTACACTCAAATCTTTCCTAATTTGCACTACCTCATTATTAATGTCTACTTGTGTACTGGCAAGTTTTCTTTCAATTCGTTCCTGAATCTGAGTTACATGTTCCCCACTTGACCTATTCCATTCATCTTTCCACACCGTTACATTTGCAGTTAACATTTCCGCAATATCTACTTCGATATCTTCTTTAAGTAAACGATTATGATCTAATACTTGGGTTCTCATGACCTCTACATCATACTTTAATCCTGCTAAAGACGCTGTTGTCCTAACAGACTCGTCAACTAACCTAGTTGTTAATGCACTAATGTTACGAGTACAAAGTGTTTTTGAAGTTTCAATTTCTTCTCGTACGTTATTAACATCAGTTTGAACTTTAGCAATATCTACAAAAACAGTGTTAACTTCTACTTGTATCTTAGTTATATCGCTTTGTATCTCATTTACATCTGAATGAATGTTATTAATGTCTACTTGAACATTTGACACATCGGTTCGAACATTTTTAATCTCTCTTTGAACCTCTTCTACTTTATCTTGTACAGTAGCAACATCGTTCCTAACAACAATTACTTCAGCTCTAGCACATGAAATATCACCCCGGACATTAGCAACATCAAGATTCAACATAGTAAGATCTTTCTGTACCTTAGAAACATCAGTCTTAACATCAGAAACATCTTTATGAATGTCACTTACAGCATTCTCGATTCCCTGGGTACTGATCTGTAAACGCGACATATCATTTTCTAAGTTTGCAGAACTGGTCTGAATAACTTTCAAATTTTCATCCATCCTAGTAGACAAATTACTAGCATTCTCCTTCATCATCTCCTGCATTCGACTAGTATTCCTAACTTCCATCTCCTTCATGCTTTCGTTCATGCTATCTTTCAAATTAGCAGACATATTACTAGAATTCTCCTCCATCATCTGCTTCATTCTACTAGCACTCCTAGCTTCCATCTCCTCTAACATCTTTCTTATACTCTCATCTGCCATTTCAATATTATTCAAAAATAAACTGCTTTAGGGACATACATCAAACAGAGCAAAATAACAACATCTGAGCAACATCTTTCACCATATATAAGTTTGAGCAATTTTCTGTCTTAAATCTAACTTATAATTACCTTATAATTAACCTTCGTAGACACTTCATGTTGAAATAAACTCAAGCACATGTTCAAGTTTCTTTGGTTCATTTTAAAATATCCTAACACAAATAATTTACATTTACAATCCAAATAATTTAATTTTATCTTTAATATGACGAAACATGTCATAAGCCGGTCAAATAAAATAAGATCCCAGATCATAGGCGATTTTTCTAAGTTTCCAGCCTATTTAACCTCTCTCAAGTTGTATAAGATCTGATCTTTTCTGAGTGTAATTTTCCTAATACAACACAACATTTAATCCCTATATAATCACACTCTCAAATTCTACAATTGGCCAAGACATCTAACAAAGAATCAACCTCTTTATTTGAGTCTTCACAATCCCATTGACATCGATAACTTGGTAATCCAATGTTATTCGAACACTCCACAAAATTGCGGTGCCAATTCTACTGCAATAACTTGGTAATCCAATGTTATTCAGTCGATCGTGCCAATCGAGCTAATCGTGCTGATCGTGCCCCACGAAATTGCGTCGCCAATCCTACTGGCGTTCAACCTGGTAATCCAGTTTTGTCGAGCATGCCCCACGTTTCAGGGTCGCCAATCCTACTGTCCCCGTAAATCCGGATAGTAGGCTGTCAGATATCCGCCCCCTCGATCGGATTGCCAATAATCAAACGCACTGGCACAGCTACATCAATGAAAATGGCACTGACAGATACTACCGAGATTAGAGCACAGCAGTTAACAAGAAAATTATTGTGGAACACACCAAAATATACGGGGGTTCATACTTACCTTTACTTACCTCTTCAAATTAATCTCGGGAATGGGTTGCCAACTGGATCACTTAAAGTATGCCCACACAATAACCTCCACCATGATATTTAAAATGAACCAAAACGAAGACAAGAAACGTTAAACTGTACAATAATTTATTTCACATAAAGGGAATGACTTTAACAAAAACTCAACAAAATACACGTGGCAATCAGAAGCCATTGTCAAAATAATCATGTCCTCCTGTAGGACTGGTAGACGTTACATACAAAATTTTATCTTTCACTTGCTTATAAAGAACGTAATAATAGTAATACACTTGGAATGGATGAGGGAATTGGGACAAGACACGTAGCAATTGTTTTCCTCTTTCATAAACATCACACTTTATTTATAACGGCAAGCCTGTTATGTAATCGGCCTTGGCCTCTAACATACAGTTGTCAGGCCAGCTGCGATCCACCCTACATTATGTCGCATGCCCACATCGTCAAACGGGCCCACCTGTGCGGCTAGTGCTAGCATATGCTCGTAACCTTCGAGCTTAGCTCCTTTCCAAACGCTTTAAATGTCCTCAACTCAACTCAAATGTTATCACGCAAATCTTTTAAATGCTTCAATCAAATGTTACTGGATTACTCTAATAATCCCAAAACTTGTTTAATTACATAATCCATATGTATAATTAGCGTTCTTTAGAGTATATTAACAAAACTCTTAATGTTTATAACAAATGCTCATTAATTGTTTATAACAATTACAAATTGTTTATAATATTGTCAAATGACAATTGAAAAATCTATACACGCCTCTCTTAATTCCTTTCATTACAAATTATTATTATTATTATTATTAAAGATAATTACATAATTTATTTACAATATTTATATTTATTTATTTTAGAAATACATTAAACCACACGTTTATCCGGTTGATAATTACTCAAATCAGGTTAATATAATCGACCAATGAAGGTTAGTTATATTTAAGTGTTATAAATCCAGGTTTAATAAGTTTTAATAATTATTATTATTATTAGTGACGGTAACCTCCATTCAAAATCGTTATCTCAAATTATTTAACACTCTTGTTAATTATAACAGTAATTTCACATGATTAATTTTCAAAGGACCTGGACAATAAACTCAGCGGAAAAATACTTCGCTTCAAATGCACAAATTGCATAAAATAGGCCCAGAATTCATCATATATTTCAATATATATGGCATAAAAATCTTCCATAATCCATACACAAAACCTCCACTTATAATCTCATCAACATCATTAATATTACTGTGGGAACCTCCTTCAATTATACAAGGGCATTATTCATCAGCGACTTTTACATGTCCACTGAACTAACGATTATACATCCATAGTTCCACTTTAAAAATTCTTATATTCATTAATTGTTTCAAAACTGTTATTTTATTTAACCTTCGTGGGTTTCATTCATGAATCGATATGAAGTAAAAATTTGCCAATCACAAATAAATTTAATAGCAAATACGATTATACACGCCTTTCTGGTCTATCAAAATTGAGATTAATATCTCCTAAGTATCGTAGTATAAAAATACTATCTTCAAACAAAGTTCATCTAAACTGCAAAATAGTTGAATAGAATACAATTAGACTGTGGAATGCAAACATTATTGTTCCAATCAAATACTGAGAAAAATTCCTATCAAATGTTCATTACTATAGTGTATTCAAAAAAATTGTAATCAATGTTCATATTTCATAAAATTGTCTGTAATGCAATGGTAATGACGATAACTGACGATAAATGTCTATGTTGCAATCATGTTCATAAAACGACTAGTATTTCCAAGATCGTCGATACAGGAATAGATTTTAACGCTCTAAAATCTTTTAATTATTCTTCTTTCTTGAGGATGACAGAAAATTGGTCAAAGTAATTTACTGAATAGAATTACTTTAATAAAATGACACGCTGTCTGAATTCAAATCTGCCATAGAAAATCATTAACTTTACAGTCAAATCGTGACTACAAAAATATGCAAATTACTGAAAGAAAATTAATTATCAGTCTCAACTGATCCAAAATTATTAAAATCTGCCAATGACATAACAATGTCTTAATAAATCGAAGAAAAAGCATAAATCATCGAAGTGTACTGAGTACAGAAATATCCAGCAAGAAAATGGGGCATAATATATATGGGACAAAAATATGGGGAAAATGGTTGCTCAGACATCGCTAAATGACTCAAATAAAACAAGAAACGTTCACGACTACCTTATCTGTTGATTGAAGTTCCAGAGGAAAATCTTCCAAAGAAGACTGGTGATGGTTCCATTTCACCAAAAAGATGTGCTCCATCCTCGAACCTGGAATCAGCGCCCTCGGAGAATAGAACTGCTTCCTCCTCCGGAAATTGCACTGCTCCATGTATACCATAGACATCCTTCTGGCAAAACTCTTCTGTGTGAGCCGGGTCCACCCTGGCCTCTCTTGATAGTTCCCTGAAGTTCTGGTAGCAATTCGCCATGAAGTTTATTGAAGTTATTTCCGTAGAAATATTCATAATCGTGGAGTATGAATATGTCTCCACTGCCATTTGATATAATTCAGCGTTGAACAACGATGCATGAGTGTAGTTGGATATTCACTACATGCTCGCTTTTGTAGAAAGACGCTTAGCGAAGTTCCATGCTGTTAATTCACTCCATCGATATATGTCCCAATTGCATTAAAGTCCTTAGTCTTCCATCTCCACTTCCGTTATAATAGTTGAAAGAACTGCCGTATTATATTGTTCCATGTTAGAATGCAGCGTTATAACACCAAAAGCAATATGTAGTAGCACGGTTGCAATGCCAGTGTCAGCCGTAGCGTACAATGTGATATTTTAAAAGTGCTTCTCAGGTGGCGAGAAAATCACTTTTGTCTGCCGTCTTAAAATGCCAATATCTTTCGAATTATAATCTTGAAAATGTTCAACCTTTCTACACACTTTAATATAGTACTGCACAATCGAATTAGCTTAAAGACATTAGTCAACTCTTGATATGTTAACTTGTAGACTTGAAAATGAGTGCGTTTCAACTTCGCCTAGTTTCCAAACACCGTAAAATGGAACTGCGGCACGCTCGAAGCTCGTTCGATGCGGTTGGCTTTACCACACGCTAAAGACGACTTGTTTCACTTTATCACTCGAAAACGACTATAACATCAGCAATATATATGCGGTATCAGACACATGAGATATGAGAGACATGAGATATGAGACACATGAGCTATGAGACACATGAGCTATGAGCTATGAGAGCTCCTCTCTGCTGTGCAAGACCTTTTATCAACTTCTTAAGGGGCGTATCCATCCCTTCCATAGCTTGTTTCTCCGTCATCGCTAGAAGTTCCAACTTTGGCAATACTTGACGGATTTTCAAATTTCAAAAACTCAAAAATAATTTCTTCAAAATTCCAAATCAATGCCATAACTGAAAATAGTTTTCCACAATTCTGCATTCCAAAAGTAATTAAATATGATAGTTTCAGTAATCTCCGTCTCCCTCCTAACTATCGTTCATTGGTTCGAGTCTCTCCTCCAATCGCGTAACTTCTTCCTCAGCACAATTCCATGTTTCCCTGCGACTGCGTCGTAAATCTCAGATCTTTCTCGAACAAAATCAAGACGTCACCAAGAATCTCAGCTCAATCAGCCTACTTGCATAAAGTCTGCGTCATCCGTGCTTACGTCATGAATATCCACGTCACAACTATGACAGCCATAACTTTCTTCATATATTTGCCAATACAGCCACCGTGGTCTCAATATAATTCAATTACGGGAGCAGTACGTAGTAGACTAGTAGTGTTTAATCTGGTATTTAATTTAGAACTTATATGTTTTATTTATAGGCACTACAAGTATGTTTTATCTTGTTTCATGGAAATCTTTGAGTGATTTTGTTTCTGTCAAAAGTAAAGATTTATTTTCATGACTGGAACTCGACAGTGGTATCCTTCAAGAAATTGTATCTTCATAGAAAGACAATGTGGCGTTTGTGGAAGCTAAAAAGAAGGTTTCTACCTTAAAAGCAGTTAGATAGATAGATAGATAGATTTTTATTAATTCCATTTGATCAAATACATGCATTCAATACATTTTTGATATAGGACACGTCAGAATTTACATGCATAAAATAAAAGAACTAACAGGTATATATTACTAAGATTATAACTATTTATAACTTATTATAATAGCAAATCTTAATAGATACAATCTTATTGCACAACTATTTACACCTCACTCTATTATCATAATATGAAAACTTAATTCTATAAATACAACAACATACAGCTAGGTATTAAAATTAAATTAAAAAAGTAAAATATAGTTATAGATTCCATCACTCCTATACGCTAAAATATTCAACTACTGAGTAAAAACAATGGCACTGCAGATAAGCTTTCAACATTCTATCAAAGGTTTTTATTTTTGGGGCCAGTTTTATATACTGGGGTAGTTTATTGTATAATTTAACTCCAGTGTGAAAAGTTCCTTTTTGATATATGCTTGTGTGTGTGTGTGAAATATGAATGTTTTGATTTTGTCTTGTGTTATGCCTATGAACATCATTGTTTGTTTTAAGTAAAACATCTTTATTCATTAAATTCTTTTTAAAAAACATAATGACACAGCTGAAAGAGCTGTTAAACTAATGACAGACATTCATGGTTTGACTACCGCAGATGAAGAACAGAAGCAGTTCTTATTACATTGTGTGCAAGAACATAGAAAAATTTACCCAGACTGTAAAAAAGAGACTTTGAAGAGGAAATATCCAAATGAATAATTATAAAAATGTATCTTCTTTGTTACTTACAAGAAGAGCATTATATAAATTTCTGTTTTCATTTATATTTCTCTAAAATAATTGTTTTTTGTGATCATCTACAACTACATTTAAGAGACACTTTAAGAAGCTATTTTCTAAAACGTTTAGGCCCTGTCGGCACGGGTTAAAATTAATGTAGGAAGTTGAAATTCTGTACTTGGGTAACTAATAGACTAATAAACACAATAACGGGGTATGCGTTTCAATAAACAAAAGAAAAAAAATGCCCTTTTAAGGGACACCCTAATATCCGCGTAGTGAAAAATTTTGCGCAGGGCTTTACTTATGTGAACTGACTTGCACTCTTGCCTGTAGGCCTATGTCATGTAACCTCCTGTGTGAGAGCTGTCTTCCTTGTTGTTTTTTCTTATTATGTACAGAACCACTACTTCGGCAGCTTAGTCGGTAGCATGCTGAGCTTCTATTCCTAAGGTCGCGTGTTCAAACCTGGCCGAAGTTGTCGGATTTTTTAAGAGCGTTAAAAATCCCTCAGTATGCCTTCCTTCAGAGGGGAAGTAAAGCCAGCGGTCCCATATCATAGATTTATGGTATGAAAAAGAACCTTCCACTAACTACACTTGTGTGAAGCCAAAATTTGTAGGTTAGAATTGATAACACTATATTAGTTCCAACGTTTGCCGCCAGGTGCTGACTGCGATAGCATCTAGTAACCAAGTCCGCAAGCTATGTAACGTGGATGGTAGCGTTTGGCAGCAAAAGTAGGAACTACTCGTAAATTGATCGTCTGCAGTCCTTACCTGAATCACAGATAACACACACTAATACACCGTTTATCAGACGGATTCTACACACATCCAAAGTACACGGGGCTACATGACCGCGTTGTAGCAGTCCCTAAACTAAGGAACCACTACTATACCATTTGTGAATGAGTAGTTGCACGTAACGCTTTGATGGTACGGTAGAAGCAAGAAATTGTCACCGGAATTTTCAGAAGCACCTTCTAACTGTTTTTTTTATAGTGTGTTCACTTGGTGGCCAAAGTATGCTTAACTTAATAAACCTTACAACACACCTTTGAAGTTACTAGCAAAGTTAGCATGAGAGCTCCATCTGCAGTTGTCAGCTGTCAATGGTTCTAATGAAGCAAACTGTGATACAATTCAGGTTGTTTCACTCGGGGTCTCCCACAGCACGCTCCAGGGATTCCCAGGGGTTGCGGTCAGAAAAGCAAAATGTAAAATAAAGATCCTTCCAGTATGTTCAGCTTCCTCATATGCAGTTTAGTAATGAAGTAGACCACAATTGTCAGGCTTTATGAAGAGCATCAGAAAATATCAGAATGCATTACATGACTCAACTCTTGTAATACCGGTACAATGTGTGTCTAATAAGTTTGATACTGTTACGTGCCAC
The DNA here is from genome assembly GCA_946902985.2 of Meconema thalassinum. Classification (NCBI taxonomy): domain Eukaryota; kingdom Metazoa; phylum Arthropoda; class Insecta; order Orthoptera; family Tettigoniidae; genus Meconema; species Meconema thalassinum. Next base: position 2,045,098,767 of record OX336388.2, read on the forward strand.
CCCTAGTGGCACTTTCGTTAACTGGATTACGGTGGGTAGAAGCACAACACAATGGTCCTTTTAAAGAAATAGTAGTTTTTTTGCAGGTCTTAGCTAGTTACAGTTCGCCACACAATAAACAGATACAAGCAATTAGTATCTCATTCTAGGTCCCCTCTTGTTTGGAACACTTCCCTTTCACTCAGTCATGCAGTTAATCCTACCGTAATGAGGTCCTTGTCCTCGGCCAGAAATACTGCAACTCTTCCTCTTCTGTGTAAGCCACAGTCCGACACTCACTTGTTCTACCTGCACACTATCTCGCCGTCTGCTGGCTAGGAAAACAGTCCACTGCGTTTCGCAATCCACACAGCACTTCACTACAATAATACCTGTCGCACTGGTATACACACTCGCTCAAAACACAGTTTGTCCCTCGCTGGTGAGGCCGCTTTATATAGCGAGGCTGGTGACTCGATGGATGTTTCCAGAATTGACCAGGGTTCACACCTTCTCGAGAATTCCAACACCAATAGGGCCACGAATATTCGAGACGGTCTCTTTGTACTGCCTGTCTTCAATGTTGCGCAATTCGCTGGTAATACACAGTCAGGATAGCCTGGGGCGGCCTGAGACACGCGCGGGGCGACGAAGCTGTCTAGCTTTCATAACAATACCATTACACAAAGAAAACAGAAGTTGCAAACAGAATACATTTAATCGCCTTCAAAGTATTCTTCATTGGCCCCAATACACTTTTGGCAACATGTATACAGTTGCTGGAAACTGGCAGCGAAGGTATCTTTTGGAACCAATCAAAGCACTGATGTCACACGCCTTTGGATGTCCAGTATGTCAGTACAATGTGTGCCTCTCAGGATTCCCTTGAGTTGGGGAAACGAAAAGAAATCTGCAGGCTCCAAATCTGGAGAGTACATTGGATGCTCTAGAAGAGTTATTCGCCGCTTAGCCAAGAAGTTATGCACATAGATTGGAGTGTGTGGTTGGACGTTTTCACAGAGGAGACTCCAGTTTCCAGTCCTGTACAACTCTGGCCAAACATGCCAGGTGCATAGCACTAGCAGCAACCAGTTCAAAACGTTTTCATAGAATGCAATGTTGTTAGTTTGACCCTCCGGTAGGAATTTCTGGTGGATCATGCCATTGTTATCAAAAAAAGGTGATCAACATCTGGACTTTTGGAGGTGACTTTTCATGTGGGGAAGCCAGTAAATGCCATGCCACTGATTGTCGTTTTGTCTCCGGATCGAACTGGTAGCACCAACTCTCATCTCCTCTGATGATGGTTTTCAAATCTTGGTCACATGTGTCAATGAAATCCCCAGTAATTTGCATCCCTGTTGCTTTCTGCTCATTAGTCAATGTGTGCAGCACAATTGCAGAATAGATCTTCCGCTTACCCAAATTGTTGTGATTGATGGTGTTTGCTTTGTCCTAGCTAATCCATAATTCTTCTGATATCCCTTTCAGAGACAGTCATCGGTCTTGTGCCAACATCTGTCGCACTTGCTTGATGTTTTCGTCAGTTTTGGTTGTTGACCATCTACCCGGACGTGGCAAATCATCAGGAGTTTTCTGTCCATCCCGAAAGCATTTCAGCCCATCGTAAACACATTTTCTGCTTACAGCTTCTGTTCCATACACTTGCAACAACACATATATCTTAGCCATTTTTTCCCAATTTCTAAAAAGAATAAAAGAAAAACACTGTGGATATTTATGTGGCTTCATTGCATAATGACACGAGTCTTCACACGCATGATCAACTTGCCGCAGCAAACTAACCTGCTTCAGCTCCATGTGTTCAATGCTGCGTGGCACTTCTCGAGATGTCTCTCCATTCACATGTGCATACACACAGTGTTAACCACACTTTGACATTGCTATCAGTCCATTCACTGCACTTTGTAGATGCTCCTTGTATAGGGCCTAAGCCATACAGAAAAGAATGGAAAGGAATAATCTGAAGGAAAGGAAGATTGTAGTTTTACCTGACCGTTAATCTCGAGATCATGAGCCACGGGAACTCCTTTTTACATGGAATCCGAACCACAGGACATGGCATTTCACTTTGAAAATCTCACATGCATTGACCGGGGATCGAACCCGGTCCGCCAGGGTGAGAGGCGAACAGCTTGACCACTGTGTCACCACACCCCCTAGGAATAATCTGTTGAGATAGACGGTATTACACGCCCTGCGACCATATTACAGTCTACATGCTGTGTTCACTAGCAAGTAGTCATGCACTTAAAGACCTAGCAAGCATTGTAAAGTTACACGTGATGCAAACCTAATTAAATGCTTTTCTTATTTTAATTCTATTAGCCAGGCACTACTATTTTGTGTTTGTTAATAGTCGTATTTGGATTTGTGTGCAGGTGCTACAGTACAAACAACGGTGCTCTGAGTTAGAAAACCAGATGACAGAAGGTGCCTCAGCTCCCGAATCTCCAAGCCGTGGCAAGCCCATTTCAGTTCCTCCTCCCTCATCTCTGGAGACACCCCCACTCCACAAACGAGAGATGAGGGAGGAGCGCATTCATGACATGGACACTGCTCTTAGGAGACTTGATGATGAACGCAGAAAGTGAGTATACTTCTCTAGTACCCACAAAAGGGAATGCAACAGTAATAAGCATATCCCTGCGAGGGTGTTCCTCGACTTCAAGGCTACTCTCCACGACTCCCACCCTCCCTTGCCTGTGCTTCTCTCTTCTTGCCAAGCAATTCTCATTCATTCATTTACTTAATTTAGAAATAGGGGTAAGTGGTGGCAAATTGTACAATTACAGAAAATTACCAACAATAATATCAAACTCAAGTCGCAATTTGGGAACTATAGAACTGAGAACTGGAATGGCGTACACTCAAGCCTCGTGAGGCAAAACTGAAATGAGGTGGGTTCGATTCCCATCTCGGCCATGATAGAAGTGGTTTTCCATGGTTTCCCCATTTCTACTCCAGGCAAATGCCAGGTGGTTCCTAACTTAAGGCCACGACTGCCTCCATCCCAATCCTAACCTCAAGTACAAATACACACACTACTAGAGAACGCCACAATAACCTAGGTTATCAGACGATAAATCCCCCCCCCCCCCCTCTTTATCTATCTATATACAAGGTGTATCTTAATTATACCGACAAAAAAATCAGGGATGCTCTGCGTGTTATGTAAAAAGCGATGCCGCAATCGGATTGTCGGAGAAAATTTTTCCCTTCAAGAAAATGAGGTTACTTTGTTGTTTCCGGGCGCGAGATTCAACTCGACGAACTCGCCGTATTTGCTGAGCAAGGGAGCAAGCCGCTGGCCACTGCTGTCTTCAAGCAAGGGAAGAGAGTGTGATAGAAGGAGACAGAGATATGCTGGCGGGAATGCGCAAGTTTCCTCGTTCGCCTCGGCTTGCACTCTGGTTCAGCAAATACGGCGAGCCCGTCAATTTGAATCGCGCGCCCGGAAGTAACAAAATAATCTCATTTTCTCAAAGGGAGAAATTTTCTCCGCCAATCCGATTGCGGCATCGTCTTTTACATAGTACGCAGAGCGTCCCTGATTTTTTTTGTTGGTATTATTAAGATACATCCTGTATATATATATAATTATATACACACCCAAGTACACAGGGCTAAATGACCATGATGTTGCAAAGCCCCTAAATAAAATAACAAATAAATTAGCACTCAAGAAGAAATAAAGTAGATGTGATAGAAATACCACATTATTTTAATCGCTTATAGCCACTAACAAATAAATTTATTGCAATGGTAATAACAAAACATCTAAATCATTCAGTATCACAGCTGCATAACAAGCTTTTGAATGTAGTTCAAATAATCAATGCCTCGCAAGCATTCTGACATGTAATAGGAGACCAGATACTGGGTGACTGGTAACTTTGGGTTTTGAGTAGACTGGTACTAATAGATAATGAAAAAATAATACCTCATGTCAATAAAACTATTATTTATGTAATTCAATGTGCCGGTTTTGGGTACATTATGACCTCCGTCAGCAAATGTAATTAATAGAAAATGAAGTTGCAAGTCTGTGTGATACTTAAATTTATAAAATTTTATGTTCAAAACTTAACCTTTTTATAAATTTCTATTTTAGAGAAAGTTTTGAACATAACCTTTTTTCGTTCTCTATTAAACTTTGTCAATAAGGATCACTTTGGGTAGACACGGTTATTTTCCTGTCTTTTTGTAGACTGGTACTGTTGAGTGTTCAGGCTGTCCATTGGTCTTTTGGATCTGGGCTAGCAGGCAGTTAGAAGACTGCACTGAGCTTTCTTGGCAGCAGGCCCAGATGTGATTAGACCAGTGTCGGGATAAGCGTGCAAGCCCGCTTGAAGAATGGATTGACCAAGCAAGCTCAATCATCAGCTCCATGATGGGGAAGTAATTTAAAATTTAAGAGAAGCTTCTTGAGTGTTGTATGAGATTATCTTTGGTAAGATGTTCATGCATCTCTGTGTGTGCATGCATGTTATACGTTCAAGACCCTACTACTTAGCCGTTATCGTTATTGTGTATCACGACCACGAGGGCAGCTGCAACAAGTTCGTAGATCACGAGTTTGATTCCCGGCACTGACAGTGGCTATCTTGTGTGTGTGTGTGTGTGTTTTTCCCCAGGTTTTCCCACACTCACTCCAGGCAAATGGTCAAGATAGTATCTTACTTCAAGTCCTTGGACACCTGTCCTTAGTTACACCTTACATGGTGTCCACAGGCAGGAAAAGTCAGGAAAGGTCAGGAATTTTGTTTTTGGTCAGGAAAAGTCTGGAAAAAGTGGGGAAAAATGGCGTGAGTCAGGAAAAAATTGTGAAAAGTATTAGAAAGTCAGGAATTTTATATTTGTGTTTTACTGCCATATTTTGATGTTACTAGTTCAACTAATCTCTGAAGATAAAAAGCAATAACTCACTGGACATTATGGTACGTTTCCATTTTTACAGTACATCATAGTAAAAAACTCTTTTTTTCCTATTTTTTGTACGCTTTTTTTGGCGTTGGCGTAGGGATGTGGCAACCTCATCACTATAGTTTAGGTTATTAAGCACTTTAGTTATATGTTAGTTATTGTTGTTTTAGGGGCGGAGCTACGAGGTCATCTGCGCCTCATTAGGTATTTTGATTTATGTATTATTGCATTATAATTGACTTTATTTTCTATTTTAAATGAATAAAGAGGCGAACGTTGGGCAAATTCTGCAAATGAAAAAAGATATATACATATTTGCTCAATAAACCTTTTTTCCGATGTTACGATGACTTCGCGAGTCAGGAATTTTGTTGAAAAATGGTCAGGAAAATTGACATTGAAAATTCTGTGGACACCATGCCCTACTTCATGGGGATGATTACCAAGATGTCCCAAGCCCCTCAAATAGTTATAATGTTGGAAGCCATTTTTCAGTGTTGCTTTAGTAATCAGGTTGTAATGCTTTTCAGTCGATCAACACGGTTGTACCCAATTTTAATGGGTGTTTCCATAAACCTGAAAAAATTTACAGGAGATTAGTAAATTCAATTAGATAACCTGTTTCAATCTCCAAACGATCATCATCAGACCTTTACACTTAGACCATTAAACCTAATATCTACATGTTTGTGGATGATGGTATTTACAATATGGTATTCATTCATGTTCTCAATCCGTAGATTGGTCGGCAGCAATCCTCCTCTTCCATTCTTCCCTGTCGCCAGTCAGTCTCTTCATGTCTCTGTATGAATGGACGTTATGATCTGCTTGATGTATTGCAGTCTCGGTCGCCCTCTTCCCCTCTTGCCCCGAATTTTGCCATCTAACACAGTTACCATAAAGTCATTGTGGCGATAGAGATGTCCTATCAGTTGGTCTCGTCTTTTCCGTATTGTTTTTAGAAATGCTCTCTTTTCGTTAATGTTTTTGAGCACTTCGTCATTCGTCACTCTTGCGGTCCATGGAATTTTTCCCATCCGCCGCCAACACCACATTTCAAAAGCTGCAAGTCTTCTTTTATCAGCACATCCCATTGTCCAGGCTTCTGAGCCATACAGGGCTACACTCCACACATAACATTTCATAAATTTAGTCCTGGTCTCAATAGATATATTATTTGAAGTCAGAAGGGATTTTTTGCTGTTAAATGCAATTTTGGCTTGGGCAATTCTAGCTTGAATATCAGTTAAACTTTTTCCAGTGGAAGTAATTTTACTCCCTAGATAGGTGAAAGTGTTAACTTGCTTAAGTGGTGCACCAGCTATGTGAATAGCTGCATTAAGTTGTTCTCTAGCGCATACCATTATTTCCGTCTTTTTAATATTGTATATATGGTATATATACTTATTTAGTTAGTAATAACTGCTGTAACTAAATGAGTGTATATATTATAAATACAATCACCCACATACAGGATCTTTCATATAAAGTTAGAACGGCGAGCAGCGGATTTGTTATCCGTTGCTTCAGTAGCCTTGGTTGAGCTTGTGGCGCGCCACGGTCCCCTGCTGTAGTATTGAAAGCGTGCACATACTTGACCTTGCAATAAGCGTGCAGGTGTTCAGTCGCCAGTCCGAATCTCAGATGCTAACATGGTGAGACAGTTATCATTACAACATCGTATTTTTGTATGTAAAACATATTTCAAGTACGAGTCGACTCGGCGGGTACGTGAAGCATTTGTTCAGCAAATTCCTGATGAAGTGCCTGCTACCTTTACTAGCACAGATTAATGTAATTGAAAATAAGTTTGAGACTACTGGCTCAGTGCTCAATAAAATACATAAAATAAAAGATCAGTAACATTACAGTGGCAGAACTCACTCGCGTCAGCCAGAATGTGGTTACCAGATACAATGCCTGTATAACCCAGGAAGGACGACACTTCCAGCCTCTTTTATAAGGTAATATTTCATATAGGATTGTTCACACGCGAACTGGCTGCGTGGCTCAGCGGTAACGTTCTCGCTTGCTGGACCCTGGGTTCGAGGTTCGTAACCTGGCGCAGTCAGCTGGCATTTGAGGGTGCGCAAATGCGAGGGAGCCGTGTCAGTTGATTTACTGGCATGTTAAAGATCCTCTTCAGGGCAAAATTCCGGCACCCCGGCGTCTCTAAAAGCCACAGTAGTTAAAAGGGACGTAAAACCAATAGCATTATTATTATTATGTTCACACGCTTAAAGCAGGGGGGCCAAGGCGCGCCACAAGCTCGGCCAAGGCCACCGCAGCAGCGGATAACAAAACCGCCGCTTGCCGTTCTTACTTTATATGACAGACCCTGTATGTAGACATAGATTTAACAACCTAAGTGTAAAGGATCTGATGATGATCGCTTTTCGACCAAAACTGGTTATTCAAGTGATTTTATTAATCTCGTATTTTATTTTATTTTTCAGGTTAAGGGAAACGCCTATTACAATAATTGGGTACAATCGTGTTAACTGACTGAAAACATTAAATCTCGGCCCCTCAAATGAATAAATAACAACATATAAGTTGAAATATTGTAAATAATTTTTCTGTTATCTTTCCATGAAGCACAATGATGACAAGAATAATTGTGTTGTGGTTGACCTGCAGGTGTGAAAAGCTCATTCAATTGAACTCGGTGTTACGTGACCAATTAGAAGAATCCCATCAAGCGAATGAGGCTCTGACTGCTGATTTGCAAAAACTAACTAATGATTGGGAACAGCTTCAGGAGGAGATGCTTATGAAGGAGGATGAGTGGAAAGAGGAAGCTCAGGTAAGGTATAATCATATACAGTTAAGTTAGTTATTGTTGTTTTAAGGGGCAGAACTATGAGGTCATCTGCCCCCAAATCATATACAGTACTGGTACTTGTGTTTAAAAATAATAGATATCCATGTTAATTTAACCTTTTGGATAGCATTACTTGAGGAAATAATGTGACCTCATCAAATTGTTCAAATCTGAAGTCAGTCTTGTATTTAACCAACAAGCAAAACTTAGAGCAAAAATAAATTGATATGTGGGTTTTAAAAAGTCCAACATAAAATCTTATATACACTCTGCAGCCGAATGGCTCCAGACACCCCCACTGAACGTGCACTGTGTGACATCAGACTATGCATTGTGTGCAGGCACAATGTGTCAACAACAGACGTTTCCCATCAGAATAAGTCAACATAGAGAATTGAGCAAATTCAAATGATGCATTGCTGTAGTGGCCCACAAGTCCAGGCATTCCATCAGAGAGTTCACAGGAGTTACATGTGGCCAGATCCACTGTTAGTGATATTATTGTGAAGTGTAAACATCAGGGAAGTACTGAATTCAATCATCGTTCTGGTAGGCCTAAGAAATTGGCTAATATGAACTGCCAAGCTCGAAAAAATACTATACAAACCAATCATCAGTCAACCTTGTCTGCTATCACAGATACACTCTGCATCCATCGAGAGGTGATAGGACTCAGTTTTCATGGTGAGAGTGATTGGTCTGTAGAACAATTTAAGGTTTTATGGAGTGATGAGTCACAGTATACGATTTGGCACTCAGATGGGTGCATGTGGACCTGGTGGCTGTCTGGGGAACGGTATGTACTCATTTGTCGCACCAACAGTAAAATTTGGTGGAGGCGGTGCGATGGTTTGGGGCTGTTCTTCCTAGTGTGAGCTCGAACCATTAGTTTTGGTTTGGTCGATGGCAAAATTAACGTAGGTGCTTATGAAAACATTTTTGACAATAGCATGCTTCCCTTACTGTGCCAACAGTTTGGAATCAACCTTTCAGATGGATTTAATGGACTGGTCTGCTCAAAGCCCTGACTTGAACCCTATCGGACAACTTTGGAATGAACTAGATTGTCGGATGTGTGTAAAATTAATTTGTTCAACACCCAGCAACAACTGTTTACCACACTTCAGGAAGAATGGAATGCTATTAGTTGCTTAGCTGGTGTCTTTGGAATGAACAGTAATGGATGTCCCGAGACTTTGGCCTGATAGGCAGGTCAAATGAAGATGGGCCACCATACATATAATTAAAAGTGTGAAAACATTGGTAAAACTGCTGTTTACTATTGATATCAACATGTTTGGGGATGGAGGGTGGCACAGTCATAACTCGCCCTTACATATTTGTTTATTGTTTGTGTACTGCAAACACAGCCCATCATGTTCACGTATGCTGGAATGACACAAATGTACTAAGACTGACTCTGCACAGCTCAATGGTGGACGGGTTCACTTCAAGGATTTGACTGGGAAAAACTTCAACTTCTGTCCTATGTCCCCAATCTTTCTTCGTGTGAACTTCACTCTACACCTTGAAGAAAGACGTTTATGGATGTTTGGCAACAGATAAGGATGTTTGTGACTTAAACAGTCAACAAAATAATATGAATAAGGGCTCGCACCAGGCATAGATGATACCGTATACTGATTGAGTTGCTACCCTGCATAGGAGATGAAGGTCTGATCAGGTTATTTCACTTGGTGTATTGGATTTATGAGACAGGTGAGGTACCCTCTGATTTCAAGAAGAATGTTATCATCCCTATACCGAAGAAAGTGGGAGCTGACTGATGTGAAGATTACCGTACAATCAGCTTGATTACTCATGCTTCAAAGATCCTGTCAAGAATAAGTTTCAAGAGGATGGAAAGCCAGATAGAAACGGAGTTGGGTGAGGACCAGTTTGGTTTCAGGAGAAATGTAGGAACGAGGGAAGCTGTACTAAGTCTTACGCTAATTTTGGAAGGTAGAATAAGGAAAAACAAGAGAACATTCATTGCATTTGTAGGCTTAGAAAGGGCTTTTGATAACGTTGATTGACTAAATTGTTTGACATTTTGAAAACGATTGGAATAAAGTACAGGGATAGGAGGGTGATCTACAATCTATACAGAAACCAGACGGCAGTCATTCGAGCTGAAGGACATGAGAGAGAAGCTGGTATTCAGAAAGGTGTAAGGCAAGGCTGCAACTTATCACCCATACTTTTCAATCTTTACATTGAACAAGCAATGAAGGAAATTGGAGAAAAATTTTAAGTGGGAGTGAAGATTCAAGGAGAAATAATTTCAACTCTGAGATTTGCCGATGACATCGTCATCTTGGCCGACACGCCTGAGGATTTGAAAGAGTATTTGAATGGTATGGACTCCGTCTTGAGGAAAGAATTCATGATGACAATTAATAAATGTAAAACAAAAATATTGGAATGCAGCCAAAAGAAATCAGAAACCTCTATGGACATCAAATTGGCAGGTGAAAGGCTGAAGGAAGTAGGAGACTTCTGTTACTTAGGAAGCAAAATAACCAGTGATGCACGAAGCAAGGAGGATATAAAAAGTAGGTTGGCTCAGGCAAGGAAAGCATTTCTACAGAAAAGGAATCTGTTGACATCGAATATAGATTTAGGTACAGTAGGGCGTCGTTTATCCGGACTAATTGGGACCGAAAGTGCTCCGGATAACTATTTTTCCAGATAATCAAACATGCGTTTATTTCTTAGGAAAAAACATGCACAGTACATTATGTTAATAACCACCAAGCTTCTCATTTAGCTGCCACGCTTTTTCACATAACATAGGTCTAGAAATGGGATCTTCCTTACTTCTTGTCTGAATAAACCAATTTTTATCCCTAGCTGATCTCATGGTTCTACTCTTCTTAGACCCTTCTTCACTATCTAACTTCGATGCATACATCAGAATTTCAAATCATAAATTGTGGCTTTTCCAGCACTAAGTTTTCATTAGACACTGCACACTCTCACCTTTATCCAGTTTATTAATGATCTCCACCTTCTTCTCAATGGATAAAGCATTGCGATTTCATTTTTCTGTTTTGTCACTCGTAGAAGCCATTATCACTACGTAATACAGTACAGTACACACACTCACATACTGTGAACACATTGAAACATTATAGAGTAAACAAACGGAAGGAGACAACAGAGACAAAAATTGAAAACGAGAACCGCCTCACTACTGTAGTGAGCGCGCGTTGCTCCGTCTTTTTTGTTTTTGGCTCGTCCGGATAATTGACGTTCCGGTTGTTTGACGTCCGGATAAACGACGTTCTACTGTATTAGGAAGTTATTTTTGAAAGCCTTTGTCTGGAGCGCGGCACTCTATGGAAGTGAAACTTGGACTATTGGTGCAGCAGAAAGGAAGAAAATTGAGGCGTTTGAAATGTGGTGTTACAGGAGAATGATGAAGATCAGATGGGCAGATAGGGTGACAAACGAAGAGGTATTAAGACGAGTGGGAGAGGAGAGATGTTTCTGGCGACTGCTAATGAAGAGAAGAGATAGGTTGGTAGGACACATACTAAGACACCCAGGAATAGCAAGCTTAGTTATGGAAGGAAGGGTCGAGGACAAGAACTGTAGGGTTAGACCAAGGTTAGAGTATGTTAAACAGATTGCCTCGGATGTAGGGTGTGGTAACTATGTAGAGATGAAACGATTAGCTCAGGACAGGGGGAATGGAAAGCTGCATCAAACCAGTCAAAAGACTGAAGACTCAAACAACAACAACAAGGGCTCGCCTAATAGCAGGCCTACTGCCGAGTGCTGTTACTAAAGAGACAGCGTGCTGAGGGAAAGGGGAAGAAGACACAGTCTATGCAAATACAACTTTTTCCTTAAGCACAAGACACTCCGAAATTAAATCCATGTTTGTGATGTAGGCCCTAATCCTAAGATGTCCATTCTTACAACGAAATTCACACGCCATGTTTACAATTATTTAAACACAAATAGTGCTAAATGTTCCGGCATAACTCAACAAAATGACAGCGTTTCGCCCCGGTGTGCTATTGGGCTCTTCAGTTGATTAAAGCACACCTCACCAAGACACTGTCAAGTACACACTGGGAAGGCCATTGCAAGACGTATTTGATACATGTGTATCCACGTCACGAGCAAAGCCAGTGCACTATGGGAGTCGAAACTCCACTCCAAAGCAATTATAACCTTACCTTGGCATTGAATATACAATTGGTGAGGTGTGCTTTAACCAACTGAAGAGCCCAATAGCACACCGGGGCGAAACGCTGTCATTTTGTTGAGTTATGCCGGAACATTTAGCACAATTTGTGTTTAAATATGTAATGGCTCAACGGGCAATACATAATTTTCTTTTGAAAATTGTATGTTTACAATTGTAACACAAGGCAGATATAGAGCAATATCTCCTGTAAGTTGTCATACAAAAGTTAGTTTTACTCAACTAATGCAAGGTTGTATGTTGTTATTTCATATGCCATAATTTGTTCCACTTAACATTCTGCATATTTCAGCACCTTCATATCTTCCTCACTTAACAGAAGAAGTGGATGTTGATATTATCCCTTCAGTTCAAGGGATTAGTATCTCCCAAATGCCTGGTCATTGAACCACAGGGTTTAGATTCATAATTTGTAGTACTGTCACATAGCATCGCCAAAACAATTTAAACTGTAATGGGCTTGGTGTGCAAAAAGAAATAAAGATATTGTACGGTACAGTGAGTGCCATAAATACCCCGACCCGGCAGGAGCTGGATAAGGGGAAATGATGATGATGATGACAGTGAGTCAACACATTCCTTTATGTAGGCAACACTGCACTATTCTGGCTGGCATGCACAAGCAGGCAAGTGAATTGGGCTCCTCCCTTTTGATTATATCTGTTGTGTATAGATACAGTTGTGGTTTCCACAGTAACCTAATGACTTCTACTATACTCATTTACCAATAATTAACGGTGACAGCTGTCAAAGCTAGCATGTGAGGAAATGCTGCATTGCCACTGAGGCAGATCATGATACATAACATTCCAAGAGGCTTGCAGGAAGACAAAAATCCTGGGGAAGTTAGCCCCACTGCCTGGCGGTCCAATGACCGTGTCGAGTGAAGGCTCGAGTAAGTGCTCACTGCTGTGTCTGCATACATTGCAACACTGCTCGCTTTTGAATGGAGACTGTTACCCCTCTCGTCTCCACTCCTCACATCACTGTTCAAGTGGACGACAGCTTTCACCATTCATCTTTTGTAAATCAGAGTATAGAAGGAGATTGTTTTTCTGTGGGTGGGCCAAATTTATTAACAGTTACAAAAATCATTTTTGGGGTTAATAAAAGTTTTGGTGACTGATCATTTTTATTTAACTGCTCCTTATATTTTACATTAATTTTAGTGCTTACAAATTCATTTTAAAAGGTTTTGATGTTGGTGGAATGAAGATAATTTTATTCTATACTGTGGATTTCTTTTGCAGGCTTTCAATGACTACTATACGATGGAACACAATCGTCTCTTGAACCTCTGGAAGGATGTTGTTTCTGTAAAACGATTGTATTCGGAAATGCAATCAGCGACACAGAGAGATCTATCCAAACTTCGCTTTGAAATGGCTTCTTCCTCACGAGATATGGCAAATGCATGTGGAGGAATTGTTAGCTCTATGCATCAGAGCAGCAAAACTGGGGTGGGACTAAACACTCTTATGTACAATTTTGTCTAGTAAATTCTAGTTTTTGATTTGGAATCTGTACAATGTTTTAATATGTTAAACTCATGACTCATTGTCTACTGGCTGGCTATCGCTGTGGATAGCGCATTAAGTCAAACTCCACAACTGCAGTAATGAGCTGAGATCCACGTTTTGAATCCCAGCGCTGATAATCGCTACTTTGAATATTTCATCAGGTATTTTTCCACATTCCCTTCAGACAACTGCCAAGATGGTACCTTATTTCGAATCCCTGGTTATCTATTGGTAGCTCAGTCCTAGGCCCTAATAATTACAGTTATACACACTGTTACATGGAGGTTATCAGACAAATTTCATACACACCCAAGTACGTGAGACTGATGACCACAACACCCCAAGTCCATAAATTAATAAGACCATTTTATAATACTTTTTGAAGGTGTTAACTAGATGGAAACTATTATATTTTTGTTCTTTTAAGAAAGAAAAAAATGTGCTTGCTTTGCACAGAGGGAAGTGTGGGAGGTGGACATGGCTCATGCTAACGGTTGCGAGGGTTGTACTTGTCCGAGTTCTTCCTGATGGTCCTTTTCAGTCTTATCGCAATTTGTAACTGTGCTGCAGGTGATTACAGTATATAGGCCAATCCTATCATAAAACATGCGTCCACAGACATTGCAGCAAATCACTAGATTGAGGGCATGATTGGATTTCATGAAGTTTATGCAATTGACATTTAGTTTCTTCATATCCATGGTGCTCCTGTTCGGAAAGGGGAACAGCATCGTAGGTGAGGTGACTGCACCATGGAGGGTCTTCTGCAAGTGCCTCCCAGTTTGCAGTTAACGCCAGTTGCCTTCATGGTTTGCTTAATTTGTCTTTATTACACCTCAAAGAGGCACCATGTGATCTTCATCCAGTGCATAGTTAACCTTTGAGGATATGACAAGGGAGTCTGGTGTTACTCATGCGACGAACATACCCAGTTCATCTACAACGATGACCAATGGTGGAAGCATCTATGCTGGTAACATGGGCTCAATTCTCAAGAATTTCCTGATAAGTGACATAGTCCTTCCACTTGATCTCCATGATTGATCTAAACCTCTGCTGATAAAAGTGCTCAAGTTCTTTTATGTCATGATGGTACAGTCCAACCCCTCGTCCACATCGTGGGAGATGGGCAACGGCATCAAGTATGGGACTGCCTGTAGGGGCGAGGTACAGTGGGGACTCCATGTGCCCTGGGACCGCTACGGTAGCTGTGAAGTTCCTACAGGAACCCTGAAAAGTGACGGCTAACAGGGCTCTGGTGAAACTAAGGCCCAACGGCAACACGGGCGGATGAGGAGCCGATTAATTTTTGAGGTCCCCAACGGTCGTCTAGGCGGAAGAGGCCATGCCAGATGGACTGGCTGTAAAGGCGCAACTCACCTTTTCCCTAGTTAGCGGCAGTCCATTGCAGTTCTGGTGCTGGAAGCTGCATGTCTCATTCTTTATGTGCCGCAGATAATGGTTCCAGAATCATAGTGTGTGGGTCACTACCTGGCAAGTAGAGATCCACCTTAAACAAAGTCACGCCTGTGGCACTCTTTCCTGCCATTCCTCCTAGTCCTACGGATGGGACAAGGGCGACGGAAGCAGGTTTGGGTAAACTGGTAGCTTCTAGTCTGGAACTGCACGTTGGCGGCAGATGTGTGATGGTCGCTTCTCTGAGACCCTGTGACTACTCAGGGATACGGTCCTGCATCTGTGACTGGGCAGGCCTATTTAGGAGCACCGCTGCCCACCCCAAATGGGGATGGCCCTAGAAAATGTGGGCTAAACATCGGAAATGTTCTATGCTAGAATTGGTCCGTTGGGTCACCAGCGACATCACTATAGAGTGAATACAAATTAGTAATGCAGGAAAGAAACATACACTCGGATACAAGTATTGGCCGACGACTACGACAGCATCCACATTTCCTATCCATAGAGCAATGAAATAACCATAAGCTAGTTAGATACCGTCAATCAATTTTTCAATAGGACTTGATGCAATGGTGTTGGGCTTGAGAGGAACAAACAGCAGAAAAAACTGCCAGTGGAGTGGATCTCGTGCAGATACCGTACATTATTTATCGTTAACTAACTAGGTACTAGTTATTTGTGAAGGGTCAGTCCTGTCGCTATAAGAAATTTTTTAAAGTCTCTATTTCCTATGTAAACAATAATTAAAAACTTGGAATTTCTTGTCACCAAAGATACCGTATGTAAAAGTTCCTAAATCTTGCCACAAAATCACTAAATTGGCAATATTGCAAAGGTGCACCACCAAGTTACCACCACTCAGAATTGGGGTGGAGACAACAGCTATGGCCTCGTAAGTTCAGTAACATCTCAGCATTTTCCTGGACTAGAAGTGGGGAAACCACTGAAGGAAACTTCCTTTATAATGGCTGAGGTGTGAATCAAGTCCTCTTGTCAGTTTTTCTCTCCAGGCTGAGTGAATCCCATTCCAGCCTCAAACCAGAATTAAATATTTGACAGATCTAGGAATCAAATTCAGGACCTTTGGAATAAGGAGCAAAGCAAGCTTGTATAGTGTGGCAAGTCCATTTGTGGCCCAGAAATATGCAAACCATTAGGCTTCCCCTTGCCCTTCTAGTGTCCATGTTGCAGAATGTATTGCTATTTGCTGTTGCAAAGGGTATTACTAGCACGGCTACATCATCAGAAACCAATAAGGACCAAGTTAATTCAGTGTTGTCAAATATGTATTATTGTCATTCCACTACCAGCAACTGCATGATAAACTTCATAAGGCAAGCATTGCAGCTTGACCGCAGCGTGCTTTATTCTAACAATCGATAGTTATCAACATTGAACTACTACAAGCCTTCCCCCACCCTCCAGGTGCATCATCCCGCATATGGAGCTGGCGCTCTTTACCTCACAATCGTAAGTCACAGGATCTCTTTCCACATGAAATCCAAATCTTTTTTTTTTTTTTCTCCAGGATAAAGGAATGAATGATATTTATTCAATTAATTCCAGAGAGCCATAGGCTCGTACAGAGGAATTGTACAGTAATATGTGTGTTTATGAAAGTAACATTTCAGCTAGAAAATCAAACCCAGTCAACATGGTGAGGGCTTGACTACTGTGCCCTCTCTCCCTCCATTTTGAGACAGGAGACTCAATATGTACCCATAAACATCAAGTGTGAAAAACAGTAAGCAAGAAACTGTATTTGGATGTTTTACGTTATTACTAGGAATTCGTCCATTGTAAGCAGTCAGAGATGTGGCAGAGTAAACAATGATACCTTCTCCAAGACAACATGCCTCATCAGTCCATTTTAGTCTCCTCGTGTGTTTAATATTTTAAAAGTTGTACTATCATTTAAGAAAATTATTTGATTAAACATATTTTAGATTCTTAACATACTCTGCTGCGTCTGCATTTCATACAGATTTTCTATTTAGCATGATTGTTCTCAATTCTATTTTTTTTTTCTTTTAACCAAACATTCAATGATTAGCTTCGTCAGTCATCAGTTTCTTAAATGCAATTAAAGAACAATATGAATGAAACTATAGGATTAAAAGTTCAGCAAATGCTGAGAGAGAATGAGTGAGTGGAGCTGACAAAGCCGAGAAGTTGACAGAGAAGGAGAGGTGAGTGGATAATTATGTTATGGGTTTTATGTCCCTTTCTTCTTCTGCAGCTTTTAGAAACGTAGAGATGAGTAGGGGTTGACTGTGCTAAGCAAGCGAGGTAGTGGGGTTGAAGCTAGCTCGGACCTGAAGCAAATATAATCTAGATGAGCTGCTCTCATCCTTGCATTTTGGTCTTTAACTGTTCCTTACTGAAGAACGAACTCTGAGCTAGAGTTGTTAATTCATTTTAGGGGCCTGGGCCATCTTGGTCATCAGCTCCATATAGTTGGATATGTTATTTTTGTTTTAAGGGGTAGAAAAGTGAGGTCATCTGTCCCAATAGTTGGATGTGTGTTGAACTTGTCTGATAATCATTATTTATGTGAAAGGTCATCACATGTACATACCTGCCAACTTTTACGGTTTATCCGTAAAATTTACGGAAATTGCAGCTTTTTACGGTTTTACGGATGAACGGTGTCATTTTACGATTTTGCGGACAAAAATTTGAAACGATAATTTACATTCGATAATACCGCCCACTTCCGTACAATCGATTGTTTGCGTGGGTCGAAGGCAAGTCCACGATAGTCGATAACTCGTTCTTTGATATGATTCGTACTTTTAAAACCGTGTGATGGTTGTGTCTTCATTTGTAATTGAATTTGATGCCGGGATAACCGTTCTTCCATGTGTCGACAGGCTCTGCTTCGCATATTCTTTGTTCTGCTCCGTTCGCTCGTTGCGATTTAAACCATATTCTTTGACCACGTTAGTTGTTCATTGTTCGCGAAGTTGGCGTTCCTTGAATGTTTTCGTCTTTTAAGGTTATGGCATATTTTAATGAAGCGTTCGAGTTTTTGTGCTATAACTTCGTGCTTCGCAGTTTCCTGTATTCCTTGGACTAATTACATTCGTTCCACGTGTGTGTGTGTGTTTTTTTTCTACCATGTGCATATTCTTTCTTCACGTGGTTGGCGTCGTTTTCATTTAATGGCTTTGTGTGTCTTGACATGTTTTAATGAAGTGTTGGCTGTCTAAGTGTTTTATGTTATAATTTTATGTGACGTTCAGTGATCCAGGTTCCTTTCGATGTTTTAGTAGATATCGAGAATGAACAAATCCAACAAGAAACAGTACTTCCAGACATTTAAAGAATCGTACTCGGTTGATTTTCCGTGCATACTAAAATCAAGAAAGGGAGAAAAATTTGCCTTTTGCACGGTATGTGGGTGTGATATTAATATTGCACATGGTGGAAAAAACGATTTAAGTAATCATGTGAAGTGCGGTAAACACATTCGTTATGTTAAATCGAAGGAAGATAGCAAGAAAATCAACACCTTTTTTGCTAAGTCTGGAAACGTTGACAGTGACGTAATTAGGGCCGAGTGTCTGTTTACTTCCTTTTTGGTGGAACACAATGTGCCCTGAAGTGCGGCTGATCATGCTGGTGCTTTATTTAAGAAGATGTTTCCCACATCAGAAGTTGCAAAGAAATATAGTTGTGGTCGCACGAAAACGACATGTATTGTAAATAAAATGGCAAAAAATGCATCATCTGAAGTTGTTAAGGCCTTCAGAACGGACCGGATACAGATAAATCCCTTTTCTTTTCATCAGTGAGAAACTACTTTTATACTGCCTGTGACTACATCATCAACAAGTTTCCACTCAAGGATGACGTGTTAAAGAATGCTCAAGTTGCTAGGTTAGACAAAATTGAAGATGCACAGTTATCTTCCATTCGTTTTTTTCTTGGAAAAGTTTCCTATCATGTTATGCAAGGAAGAGAATGAAACTACAGATGAGGAGGTGAATGAGCTTCAGAGGCAGTTCACAGCTCTTGCGGTAGATGACACTTTGGCTGCACATCAAGATGCTGCAAGTGATTCCAGTTGGGCACAAATATCAAGAATTCGTGGAGCCGATGGACTTCTTAAGTATAACCGAATTTCTAGAGTATTGCTCTCTATTCTCACCATACCCCATAGCAATGCAGAATGTGAACGTTTTTTTAGCCTTGTGAAGAAAAATAGAACACAGTTCAGGTCATCCATGTCCAATGAATCTCTGGAGTCTATTTCTATTTTGAAGACCAGGAGTTCTGGTCCCTGTTATGACAAAACATTTTCTCAAGACTGTTTGCAGGAAGCTAAAAAGGCCACAACCATGACTTAAATGTCGAACTAGCATGTGATTTGCAGTGTGTATTATATTATTTCTTGCCTGTGTTACGTTAAACAAGTTTTATTGTTTAAAGCCTTTTTCAATTATCGTATATCAGCTTAATCTATCAAAGAAGTCCTATTATGTATGCTCCAAACCAATATTCATCACGCCTGCTGCTGATTAACATGGATTTCTTCTTGATTGTTATGTTCATCTACAAATCATGTAAGTAGATATGATTTCATTGAAGTATCCTGTTTAAAGCATGAATTATTGTATTTTGTAGCGCAGAAGTATTATTATTTCGTCAAGCCGGGGTATGTCGAAAATCGTTAATTTTTTTGTCGCGCGTGAGTTTTACTGATAGCCCTTTTCAAAAGTTGGCAGGTATGCATGTAGTGTGTGTAACTGTATTAGGGACAGAGATGAGGCAGGGCCGCAGAATTTGAAGTAAGGTAGGCTATTATCCCAGCATTTCCCTGGAGGGAGTATGAAAAAACCACACTCAGGATAGCCACTGTCAGCGCCAGGATTAAACTAATGATCTCCAGACTAGCTGCAGCTGCCCTTGCCGCAGTGCACAATTTAATGAGCACGGCTAATGCCGGCTTCATATGTGTTTTCAAAATTATGGAGCATCTTTTGAAGCGTGTTAATATCAATATAATTTAATGGATTTAATAAGTGATTGATCATTTTATCATTTACACTGGCGGAAAAAAATATCCCAACACCATGAAATAAGGAATGTAGAGTACGGAAATTTTGGCAAGGTAACATAGGCTATTTTATTTATTTACATAGTTTACGCCCACATTGGAGCACTTAAATCAATCCATATACACTACAGTCTTTACATTATTAGAGTTGTAATGGCTTCTCAACTTCCTCTTCTCCCAGAGCTTCTTTAATCTCTCCGACCTGGCCGCCCTCTCTTCATTTGTAATGGTGTACTGTTTTCGTTTGACTGTTTTTAATTTCAATCTTGTATCCCTACTTCTCAGAATCCTCTTCTCTTTTCTCTCTGCAATTTGTTTCATTGTAATATTTAGCTCGTCTAAATCATTCTGGACCTCAACGAAACAGTTGTTCTTGGTTTTACTTTTCCAAAAGAAATTGAATAATTGTTTCAGTAGTCTGGTGTCTGGTAGTCTTACTATGTGGCTGAAAAAAGCAAGTCTCCTTTTTCGCATTGTATCCACAAT
Source organism: Meconema thalassinum (assembly GCA_946902985.2). Lineage (NCBI taxonomy): Eukaryota > Metazoa > Arthropoda > Insecta > Orthoptera > Tettigoniidae > Meconema > Meconema thalassinum. The sequence continues at coordinate 2,045,119,223 of OX336388.2, forward strand.
TGATTCATTTTCCCGATAGACTATTTCATTAGGCAGCAGTCTCCATTGTCCATTTACTTGATGTTTTTTATTGATAATTGTCCTGATGATCCTTCTGTCTATTTTTTGGATTTTATCTGTTGTTGCTTTGGTATTCATCTTAAACAGGGTTTCACTTGCATAAGTTGCTTCAGGTTTAACTACTGAACCATAATGTTTGAATTTGGCATTCATCGAGAGAGATTTCTTCTTATAAGTTGACCATGTGACCCGTTGTGCTTGTCTCAGTTTTGTTGTTCTGTACTCTATTGCGGCTTTCTCATTTAGGTTCCAAGTTATAGTTTCCCCAAGGTACTTGAACTTTTTTACAACCTTAATTTGTTTATTATCATTTAGTTGAAGGACAGGAGTGTCCACCTCGAAGGTTGGCATAATCTCTGTCTTTTCAAATGAAATTTGTAATCCCACTTTTTCTGCAATGTTTTCCAGTTGTTCAATTTGGACTTTAGCCTCTTCCACACCATTTGCCAGTAGTGCAAGATCGTCTGCAAATGCCAGGCAGTTTAGTTTAATATTTCTACCAATCTTGATGTTTGGTTGGCATTTCTTTCTCCATTCTCTCATGACCTTCTCCAGTACACAATTAAACAAAATAGGTGAGAGACCATCCCCCTGCCGAAGGCCGGTTGTGATTGTAAATGGTTTTGACAATTCTCCTCTAAATTTAACTTTTGCTTTAGTGTTCTTGAGAGTCATTCCAATAAGGTTGATCAATTTCCTGTGAACACCAAATTCTTGAAGAGTATTTAGTAATGACTTCCGATGAATACTGTCATAAGCTTTTTTGAAGTCAACAAAAGTGATGACTAGGTTCTTACTTCGAGCTCTGTGATGCTTCATAATCCATTTAAGACTGATGATTTGATCTGGACAACTTCTGCCTGGCCGAAATCCTCCTTGGTACTCTCCAAGTTCTTGGTCCAGTTGTTCCTGTATTCTTGAGTGAAGAATTTTTGAAAAGATCTTATATGTGACATCAACAAGGGATATTCCTCTATAATTATTGGGATCTGACCTATCACCTTTCTTGTGTAGGGGGTGGATTATTGCAGTGTTCCATTCCTCTGGCATTTTTTCAGAGTTCCATATGTCAATAATACGTTTATGTAGGTTTCGTAGAGTTTGATCATTTGCATTCTTCCATAATTCTGCAACCAACTGATTTTCTCCTGCTGCTTTATAGTTCTTGAGCAAGTTAACGGCTTTGATCACTTCCTCATATGTTGGTGGAATAACCTTTTCTAGTGGTGTTTTGTTTTTAGGTTTTGGGTCAAATTCCAGATTTTCTCTTGGGTCTTCGCAGTTGAGTAATTTTTTGAAGTAGACTGCCAAGATATTTGCATTGTCTTGGTTGTTATGTGCCATTTTCCCATTTTCATTTCTCAGCATAAGTGTAGGTGGGGTATACTTAGACTGATACTGTTTAAACGACTTGTAATAATCCCTTGTTTTATGTTGCTTGAATGATTCATCTATTGTTCTGAGCATTTCATTCTGATGATTCCTTTTAATTCTTCGAATTTCTTTAGCTGCTTGTCTTCTAGCATTAGTTAGTTCTGTTCTGGATTCGTCGGTTTTCCTTTGTTGATCATTTAACCATGCTTTGTGCCTCATTTGAATTGCTTTATCGCACTCCTCGTTCCACCAAGCATGTTTCTTCCTCCTTTTAATGGGAGCAAGTTCTTCAGCTACTGATTTCAATTTATTAATTATCACCTCTAAGTCATCACTTAGTTGTGTTTTAGATCTCTCCAAGTATACTTTATTGTTCATTAAATATGTGGGGTCATAATTTTTCTTCCTATTGGATTGGGCAGGCTTACGCTTTCTCTTAGGTGTTAGCTTTATTTTTATTTTGGATATGTAATGATCTGAATCGATGTCCACTCCACGGAGAACTTTGACATTATAAATTTCCTTATGATAATTTTTATCCATGGCAACATGATCGATTTGGAATTCCCCCAATTTTATGTTAGGACATTTCCAGGTCATTAATTTGTGTGGTCGCCTCTTAAATCTGGTAGTTTCCAAAATAAATCCATGGTCTGTACAAAGTTCAATTAACCTTTGACCATTCCTGTTTGTTAATTTATGAGCTGGCCATTTTCCTACTACTGGGCGGTATCGCCTTTCTCGTCCTATTTTTGCATTAAAATCCCCAAGCAAGATTTTAACATGTGCATCAGGGATGCTTGATATCATATGGTCGAGTTCCTCCCAAAATTTGTCCACTTCTTCTCTATCCTTTCTGTTTTTATCATTTGTTGGTGCGTGTACATTTATCAAGGTGTAGGTTTTGTTTTCAACTTTAATTGTTAAGGTTGCTGTCCTCGCCGTGCTCGAGGAGAAGTCCTCTATTGAGTCTATTATACTAATATGAACCAGAAATCCCACTCCGAATTGCGGGACATTCTTCATTACCCTTTTCCCTGGGGGTCCTTTATATAGACGATATCCTCCTGATTCAATTGGATCCTGATCTGTATTTCGAAGTTCTTGAAGCGCTGTTATTAAGATTTTATGTTGATCCATTATATCTGTTAAGTGTTTCAACTTACCAAGTTTCAGTAGTGAGTTAATATTTAATGTCGCAAAGTATGAAAACTTTCCTTTCTTGTTGAATTTAAGTTTCTTCTGTTGGGCTTTCAGGCGCTCCGACTCGCCTTGATCTTCTACGTGGCACCCCACCGTATTCCGAATGGTGCCTTGCTTGGATCTTCGATGTTGCATGTCCAAGCCGGTGGATTTATTCGTTAGAAGACTCTTCATGTTTGATTGATTGTCTGATCTCGACGATCGAAACAGTTCTGACCGAGGCCAGGGTTTACAATTCCAGATGTGATCTGGAAAGGGTGATTGGTGAGATATGGATTGGTGCTTAATGAGATTGTGAAGTTTGTGTTTGGTCCGCGAGAGCTATTTTATTTCACTCAAGTCCGCCGGTATGCCGGTGAGGACCCCCCTATCCGCCACCTGGGACGCGCCACGTCGGAGTTTCACCTCTCCGCCTGCTACGACAGCGTAGTAGGTTCGTGGCATAGGCTATTTAATTGATTAAAGGTACAAGACAACAGGTTAATGTCCGCGTGAGAAAAGCTGTTGCCATGCTGGTCCATTAATAACCAGTATAATCGCCAGACTGCTGAATGCAGGCATGCAAACGTGCATGCATTGTGTCGTACAGGTGCCGGATGTCAGCTTGTGGGATGGAGTTCCATGCCTGTTGCACTTGGTCGGTCAATACAGGGACGGTTAATGCCAATTGTGGATGTCGCTGGAGTTGTCGCCCAATGATGTCCCATACATGCTCGATTGGGGACAGATCGGGGGAACGAGCAGGCCAAGGCAGCATGTCGACACTCTGTAGAGCACGTTGGGTTACAACAGCGGCATGGGGCCGTGCGTTATCCTGTTGGAAAACACCCACGGGAATGCTGTTCATGAATGGCAGCACAACAGGTCGAATCACCAGATGGATGTACACATCTGCAGTCAGGGTGCGTGGGATAACCACGAGTGTGTCCCTGCTGACATAGGAAATTGCTCTCCAAACCAGAACGCCCGGTGTAGGTCCAGTGTGTCGACGCCACAGACAGGTGGAATGCAGGCTCTCACCTGGCCTCCTTCTAACCTACACACGGCCATCACTGGCACCAAGGCAGAACCGGCTTTCATCGGAAAACACAATGGACCTCCACTCCATCCTCCAATGAGCTCTCACTTGACACCACTGAAGTCGCAGACGGCGGTGGTTTGGGGTGAGTGGAATGCACACTGCAGGGCGTCTGGCTCGGAGCTGTCCTTCAAGCAACCAATTTCGATCAGTTCATTGCGTCACTGTGGTGCCAACTGCCACTCAAATTGCTGATGCAGACGCCCTCCGATGCGCCAAAGCCATACGCCGAATACAGCAGTCCTCCCTCTCAGTGGTGCCACAGGAACATTCAGAGCCCGGTCTTCTTGCGACCGTACCTTCTCATGATCACTGCTGCCAGCACGCATGCACAGTGGAGACATTCCTGCCAAGTCGTTCTGCACCTTCACGTAGCCCTATTACACGGCCTCGTTGAAACGCAGTGAGCTGTTGATACTGGCCTCTTCGTCGTCGCAAAGGCATTCTTGACCCACTCACATTCACTCCGTTCAATCTCACAGGTAACTAACGCTCTCGCACAGTACAGCCCGTATTTAAAGCAATCCAGATGTGCAACGTCATGGGGCCACAACTAGCACTACGCTAATGCGATTTGGGGGAAATTTGAATCAACGTCATCTTTCTGATGTATAAACATGCCTACCAACGTTCGTTAATCTAGCACAACCCCTTCTTGGTGTTGGGATATTTTGTCCTATAAGTGTGCGCATGTCTTTATTTTGTATGACTAAAAAATATATTTATTTTTCTAAACAGGTATTGGTGTTTTCATAAATAAAATTTGACACAATTTTGTTCATTAATTTGTAGTTCAAATATTTCTTCAAGAAAATCATGCCTAATTAGACACACTTTATATTGTACCATACATAAAAACAGTGACTAATTTCAACAAGAACAAGCAAACTAAATAGAATACCTACAGCAGGGTGTCGAGCGATACGGGAATTATACGGGAATTTTAGTTACCCGGGAAAAATACGGGAATTATATGGGAAATTCGCACTTGATACGGGAAATCTTAAAAAGTCTCATAATGCCTGACTTCTTAGCCCCCGAACGCTCGGTAGAGTCCTCCCGCTCAGTCTTCTATTTCGCCTGCAGACCGCGGTGCCACCCGCAATTTGCGCCACCGATAGAGCGCTAAGCGGTATGAGAACCCAGCCAACGTCGAATGCATGCTTTGCCTGGCCGACCGCCGGCCATACCCTCTCCGCGCGCCACGCTCGTTGCTGACAATGACATATAAGAATCAGTCCGCATTGTTATTCACAGAGGAGACCTGGGTTTCTCGACAAGAGCAGCCCTTAAAGAAGCTAACAGCTCAAGATCTCAGAAAATTCCAGACGCGGATGTGCTGCAATTTCGCACCAACTGCCAAGAATTGTACATTTGTATCCTATGGCTGAAAAAATCAAAGAGAGGTCAACTCTTGCTCACAAGAGACCCGTGCTATTTCCTGCCTAGACCCTATAGGGGTCGCTGAGACTCCTAAGTTGGAAGATGTTACGATCGTCATTGCCCTGGAAATTCTTTGTGATCAGAAGAATTTGCATTTGCTTTCTGGCGCAATGGCTGACCACATCAAGAGCAGCTACTCCGCACTTCTGAGACTGCCCTTCGTCACCGAGCGTTTGAAGCAGTTCGACTGAAAAGAGCCACGGCTCGACGTGTTGTGGTCTGAAGGGCTTCAGCACCTTCCTCAGTTCCTGCCAAAAACGATCTCACAAGCTTCGTTAAAATGATACTGACTTTGTATCACAACAATGCAGCTCTAGACAGAAGTTTCTCCCTGAACAAGGAGTGCATGATCGTCAATCACAAAGAAGCAAGTCTGATTGGCATGCATACTGTTTAGGACGCTGTGATGACAGCTGGTGGAGTAGAAAAGATAACCGTGAGCGAGAGTCCGTACTGCTCAAAACTTCTACGCCGTGTTCTAGGAAGCAAAACAGGTGCGAAGCACGGCTAAGGTGGCAGTCGAAAGAAAAGCCACAAAAGATCTCCAGGAATTGGGAAAAAAAGTACTGTCAAAAGAACTTAATTTTGTGCTGGGTATAACTGAAGTTCCTAGTAACAATCTTGTATTTGCCAAAGTGACTTATTTAATTTTGTTTTGCATTATTTTATTTTCTATTATCTACTTTGATAAAATAAATCATATTAAAAAGTATTCGTGGCGTGTCGCATGTGGAATTTTACTGTTTTTAGCCTTTCCATGGACTTTTTTCGCAGGGGAGATGCACATACCAAATTGTTTCAAAGTCCGTTCAAACACTCAATGTAAATGCGTCACACATGCATAAATTTCCAAAACTACAAACAATATCTCACAGCTCTCGACATTTTACTATCGAACACTCGTCACCAACATGTGGCTACAAAATACACCACACAAGTGACCGAATTCTTCTCGTATGGGCAGGCATCGTTTCAGTCGCTTGTTAACCACTGTCTGTGTCGGATTTCCTTTCATTGTCATTGTTTCGTTACTTTTACTTCGCCGAAGTTTGACCCGAGGACTGGACACATCCCATACAGCATGTACAGAAAGAAATACTGAAGGTGGTCTGGATATCGCGGTGGATGAAATAATTATTAACCTTGGCAATTCATCAAGCTCTGACGAAGACAATGATGGTGGTGATGATGGGACAGTGAAGGGATGGAGGATGTCAAAGAAACCCTTGCCAAGTGACTGAGGATAATTTATTTCTTGGTGGCAGTTCGCTTGCGTCAATCGATAATAGAGTACAGGCTATTGTTTCCCGTCATAGTGTTCAAAATACTGTCCGTCATTCAATAGCCTACAATCCGATAATATAAAACCACGGCAATAATATCGCCACAGAGGGGCTTGTTTGAGTGCTCAGTGCTAAATATGTCTTTACCTTAACTTTACTTTTGTATTACCACGAAAGCTAATATTAACCGTAGAGTCGCGATTCAGTGAGTGTGCATGGTGTTATCTATCAACTACTGTAGTATGCTGTGAACGACCTCCACTCAGACTCTTGTTTCATGTTAAAGGATAATCATTGCATGGTGAGTTATTTTATATTTATTTATTCATCTAAAAGTATCGTATTTCTCTGTTTGAATGTCCTCGGCGTTGACTCAGGATCGTTTTTTTTTAATATATTACGTATAATTGTACCGAAATAATATCTGAAGTGTAGCGCTGTGTATTATTCGAATCAGTTGATTTACAACACTAAAAACTTAGCAACACAGCTCAGCTGATCCAAGCTCCCGAAATATCCTTCGCGTTGTTTCCTTCGAAATACAGGGTGTAGATGAGAAGCATGCTCAGAATTCTTGCTGTGTGGCGGTTGGATGTAGGGTCTTGTTATGTTGCGACCGTGGGTTGCGGAGAGAAAAAGCAGGGCAAAGTGACAGGAAGGCTGTCAGTACCGAATGCGCGGGGTGGTCAATACTGTATTTGTCCCATAATTTACGCGTGTTCTAGCGGACATACCTCCAATTTTGCTATAAAAGTCGTGATCTAAAAAGGAATAGTGGGTGGGTAACATATATTACTACATGACCCCCAAAATTAGTATTCATTATTACAAAGGGTATTTTGACTATTTTCAGTAGTGTAGAAAATTGTATCACTTTGTTCCGGGCTCCTATAGAGCTTACATTTTCTTTCGATCTTTCATTTGCCATAGGACGAGCCACCGGCGTATGGTTATGCATTATCAGCTTCTGGTTTAGTAGTCAGGTAATGGAAGCAATGGGAGCTGTGTACCACAATTTTCCTTGCATGTAACTAAGCAAATTATTGTTGTTAAGAGATCGTAAAATGCGCCAAGAATTATATGATCTTCAGCTGTGTGCAGTTTGAAAGCTCTGCATGTGTTCGTTTCTTATGTATTAATGATGCGGAATGTCAGCTAGCGTTGTGCCATATACAACACTCGTAGTCTCTAAATGTAGCACATTTTCCCGTAAACTACAGCAGTTTATGTTTGAATTGCTTATAAGATCGTGACAAAGAAAGTGTTCATCCAATTGGATGATGGTATTTAACTGTATGCACGTCGTATAATCTTGGCAAGGTTTTTTTTTTTTTTCTTTTTCACGGAGCAACTTTACACCGTAGTAGACACGCAGCTTTTTGTATTTAGTTTTCTGGCATCTTGTTTTAAATTATTGAGTAACATATTTCCAAATACAGACAATCCATACCTCCATTAGGATTTGGGTTCCATAATTCATGCAAAATGAGGTTCGTTCGTTTGTGAAATTGAGGTCATAACCCCCTACCCTTTCAGTGATTACCGTATTGTATGGTACTTTACGTAGACTAGGGTGAAGATGTAAATGAGCATTTCATAAAAAATTGTTGCCAGTTGTTTGGTTTATTAACTTACGGTAATATTTTCCATAGGTACTGAAAACTGGGCACGGTTGGATTTTAAGGTGAAACCGTATGTGCTATCAAATATCGCTTTCTTGCAATACCTGGAATATGTATAGAATTATAAAATGATTATTGGTTAAATAAGGGTTAATAAATAGGCTATTGTAATTATAATGATTAAATAAATATTAAAGAAGAAACGATGCGTTGTTAGCAAATATTAGGCCTACCGGTACGGCGAATAGCCTATAACTCATAGCATCTGTCACAATTTAGCATTTAAAGGGTCACGTTAATGCATATAGCAACCGGATAGCAAATTATTCTCACATATAACATTTAATTTGCACCAACTTAATTATTGTAGTCCAAGATATGTTAAACCACTGCCATTTGAAATGTGCAAATCGCACACTCTGTATGCAAGCTGTTTGTTATGGTCGTCTCTGATGCGAAGTTTTACTCTTTTAGGAGACACTTGTCTTTGGAATAATCATGAAAGACCAACCCTCTAGTTCTTATTTCATAAGTTGAACGCTTAAAAACAAAACCACAATCCGAAATAATAAAGAAGATCATCACGAACGAACGATTCACTGCCAATGAAAATCAAATGGAGATTCGCAGACCGGAAGTTGGCTATGCTTAAGCTTCGGTGCCATTTTAACTCGTGGAAGCTCTAAACGGTTACGGTACCATACAATTCAGTCACATACAGTAAATATTTATTATGCGACACTCCTATTCTCTACTCTCTCAACCCTCCTCGGTAAAACAGTCATTTATATCAGCTCTTCTCAGGTAAACGGTATTTTATTTGTGTTCGTAGCATCTCATCCCATCTGCGTGAGAGTTCACTCGCGCGCGCTTTGCTCACGCTACGGATTAGGCCTAAATCTCGCCATCACCAAGTGCGGAAGTGTCTCCAAAAATGCAGTTACACTTACGCCAGAAAATCTTGATTGGCGCTTTAAGATTCATTTTTCAGTCATTCGGTATGCGAACTCTAGTCTTAGAGGGTTCTAAAATATAGGCTACGGGAATTTGGTGGATTTTCGTACGGGAAATACGGGAATTATACGGGAATTTGAAGAAAGGTCATCGCTCGACACCCTGCTACAGGTATTTAATAAATCTAATACACCATAGTCAATAAAAATTTTAAATTAATATTTATTAATTAAATACCAGTTTTGGCCACATTATGGCCTTCTTTAGTTTTTCAAAGAAGAAAATAAAAAGAACTAATGGTAAACTGCGAGCAAAGCTTTTGAAAACAATATTTAAACTTGGTCTTTCCTATTATTATTATTATTATTATTAATCTTGATTGGTCACATTGGACCACTTGAGTCGTTCCACAATCACTTCTTCTGTGAAGGTAGTACTGCTTGGTTCTTGCGCTCTTTCCAGTACTTTTTCATTCTTTCAGATTGGGATTTTCTCAACTCATATGAAATCTCCATAGGCTTTCTGTGTGTCATTTCTGCAGAAAATTTGTGAGTTTTAAGAATGGTGTTAATTTTATTTTTCTCCTCGGCATCTGTTATCTTGAGTCCAAGTGCTTTGAGATCTTGTTGGATTTCTTGGATCCATTTTCCTCCAGTTTTCTTTCCTAGATTTCTCATCACCAGTTGGCGTACAATTCTGTTTTCTGGAAGCCGTAAGATGTGAAATAAATATGAAATTCTTTTCTTCTTCATTGTGCTGGTGATTGGATCAATCTCACGATAGTTTCATTTGGGAGAATCCTCCAGACTCCCTCAACCTGATACCTTTTATTTATGCACATTCTAATGATTCTTCTTTCCGTTTTGAGGAGCTGATCAGTTCTTTGTTTCAACAAAGTCCCGTATGCGTTCATATACCATTCGTCCGACAGCGATGAAACTTGGGTGAGATGTTGTGTAGACTCCAGGAAAGGTTTCTGACTTAGTAAATCCATTTTACCATAGGTAGCGCACAAGTAGATTATAACAAATGAGCGATGGCGCGCGAATCGTTTCAACAAAGTCCCGTATGTGTTCATGTACCATTCGTCCGATTGCGATGTAACTTTGGTGAATTGTTGTGTACACTCCAGGAAAGGTTTCTGGTTTAGTACATGCATTTTACAATAGGTAGCGCACGTGTAGATTCAACAAATGAGTGACGGCACGCGAATCGTTTCAACAAAGTCCCGTATGCGTTCATATACCATTCATCCGATTGCGATGAAACTTTGGTGAATCGTTGAGTCTACTCCAGTGAAGGTTTCAGGCTTAGTAAATCCGTTTTACAATTGGTAGCGTACGAGTAGATTCAACAAATGAGTGGCGGCGCGCGAATCGCTTAGACAAAATCCTGTATGCGTTCATATGCCATTCATCCGATTGCGACAAAATTTTGATGAGTAGTTGTGTACACACCAGGGAAGCTTTTCGACTTAGTAAGTCAATTTTACAATAGGTAGTGCATGAATAGATGCAACAAAAGAGTGATTACGCGTGAAGCGATTCAACACAATCCCGTATGCGTTCATATCCCATTCATCGATTGCGATGAAACTTTGATGAGTTGTTAAATACACTTATGTGAAGGTTTCTAACTTAGTAAATCCATTTCACAGTAGATAGCGCACGAATCGTTTAAACAAAATTCCGTATGCGTTCATATGCCATTCATCCGATTGTGATGAAACTTTGGTAGGATGTTGTGCACGCTACGACGAATGTTTCTATATTAGTTAATCCATTTTACGATAGTTTAGAGGCAGTTAACGGAAATTGAAAAAAATGTTGTGTATCCAAAAGCACTTCAAGAAACAAAATTACAACGCCATCAATTTCTTTGATTGGCTATGCCACGCATGCCGGGTACAGCTTGGGTTTTTTTTTTTTTATAAAAAATATTAATAGGAAAGACCAAGTTTAAATATTGTTTTCAAAACCTTTGTTCGCAGTTTACCATTAGGTTTTTTTTTTATTTTTTTTTTATTTTTTAACTTTTTTCTTTGAAAATATGAGAAAGGCCATAATGTGGCTAAAACTGGTATTTAATTAATAAATATTAATTCCAAAATTTTATTGACCAAGGTGTATTAGATTTATTCAATACTTGTGGGTATTCTATTCAGATCGATGGTCAATAAGGAAACAATAAATATGATTAAGTTCATATCATTACGTAAGCACAAGCAAGGTAAAAAAAAATCTCAACTTTAGTACAGGGTGTCCCAAAATATTGCACACAAATTGCTATTATCTGAATTTCTTTTTATACACTTGTTTTTGAAAATGCTCGCTTATGAATGAAGAGTTTTAGGGGCCAAGATTTCTGGATGATAGATACAGTTTTGGTTTTGTGTGTTTTTTTTTTTTTTTTTTTTTTTTTACACTTTGTGAGTGAAACCATTTTTAGAGCTTAACAACAAATCCCTTTCAACCTTTTGAATAGAATTCAGGCATTAATGAATTAGACCACTGTACAACGTAAATCTAACGTTTACATACATATATTTTGTGAGGACTATGGAGACTGCAGAAAACAGCTCAGAGGGCTGTGGGTTGAAGACCCTTGTTTTTAAGTGTTTGGTGAACCGAATCTCCGAATTGTAGGATCCTACCTTGTTTTGTTTCCTGTATCACAGTTTTATGTGTTGCATTTCCAGGAGCAACAACAGTTCTTCAAGGATCAAGAAGCAGCAGAACTAAGATCACAGATACATTTCCTTAAGACTCAACATGAATCATGCCAGTCTGAGGTACGGCAAAAAGAAGACAGAATTCAACAGTTGCTTAGGGAAATTCAGTCTCTGGTAAGAATGTGTTGCCTTATGTAAAAAGCTCTGTGTTTGGTCAACTCAATGTTAGTTGTGTGATTGTGCTTTGCATGTGGATTATAGATAGGTTTGAAACCATTTTTCAGAGTTGCCTTATTGAAAATTGAATCGCTCGTTGTTGAAAGGCAGTAAGTCCACATTTTTTACAAATCCTTTTTACCTTGATTTTGCATCCTAGGAAGCAAGATGCATGTTTTAGTGTTGAATGGAACCATGTCCTGGCAGCGCTTGTGCTATTACGACAGCCGTCAAGTTAGTTATTTCATGTTGAAAGGAACTTAGTCCAGCAGTTAGTGTGCTTCAACATAACAAAATAACAGTTATTACATTTATGTTACCGTTTTTTTCAGGCTTCTGTATACATCAGTTCATTTAGAAATATGGGAAATAAACTAAGAATGTGAATGATATTCCTCGCTCAAAGGTTCTGCTCGTTCCATGTTGAAATGGACTAAGTCCAGTTACGTATTTTGTCAATAAAAGTGTTAGTAACATACGGAATATCGGTGTGTGTGCACATTTTCCACATACAAAAAAATTATGTCTCATATTTAAGAACAAGAGCGGAAAAGCAGGTTTTTGTGTTTATCTCAAAACTTTAAAAATTGGACTTAGTGCCTCAATGAGCGATTCAATTATATTGCAATTTTCCAGTCAATCAACATAATTTAATCACAATTACTGGGACATGCGAAAAAATAACCTGAAAAAAATTACATGTGATCAAAATACCGGGTCATCATTTTATTTCCCGCATGTACGCGCTGCTAGGCCGGTGAAGGTGGCCTTGGCAGATGCAGCCGCCAGGCCGGTCAAGGTGGCCTTGGCGTTCTCCCTGCAATGGACACGTGCGCTGCGATCGGCAATGTTGCAATAAGCTGTCAGTATCTCCGGCATATTCAAGCTTGTGAAGTGCTACGTAGTTGATTTGACCTAACATACAGTGCAGTCTCGGGGCAATTTTAAAGTTTATGTGTTGCCTTAAAGTGATGTTTTCTATACAACAACGTGTATTCATTGTGCTTTGTTATGCGAAGTGATGTTTTCTATAGAACAACATGTATTCATTGTGCTTTCTTATGCGAAGTATTCTTCTCCTGTTAGATAACATTTCTTGTAAAACCAGGTAAGTTTGTAGATAATTATTTTCACTAGAAATTGCTATTAAATGACTGTATGTTGACGCGAAGTAGTGGGGAGAAGTCGCGCACTTTTTACCGGCCAGCGAGCGGGTGTCAGCGCGAGAGCTTGCCGCGCCATGATCGGTATCGGATGCGAGACTTAAATTGATGACCCTGTATATACAGTAAAACCTGCCTACACTAGACCCTTTATATACCGGAAACCTGGACAAATGGAAAACAACATTCGGAACGGAGGTGTTTCCTATGTAAAATGACACTGTAAACCGGAGAACTGCCTAACGCGGAAACGGAAAAAAATTCCTGAACTGTAGGCGTAAATAACCTGACTAAGATGGATTATCTTATCCATAATTCAAAGCTATGTACAGTACTAAATTTTGAGCGTGACTGTACTTGCACCAAAGTTCTAGGAAACATAAACGACTGAAGACATTCAAAGTGCAGTTGATATTGTTGCCGAAAACAGCAGGTGCGAAGTCATGGAAGAAATGGACGACGACAATTAAGACAACAAAAGGGAGATAAAAATACACACTTTTGGAGAAGCACTATCTGTTGTGAGTGACCTTCAGGAATTTGCAGCTTCCAAGAATGTTCCAGAACTTCTGGAGTTAATGCAGGATGCAATGATCATACAATGTTCTCTTGTGAAGAAGTCACGACAATGCACTTTGAAAGACATGTGGAAACAAAGAAACTAGCAGAGAATCTCAAATTTTTGGCATAAGTTGAAAATACAGTGTAATACAGTACATGTGAACCTATTTTCTTTTTTATTTACAGACCTATATTTTAAATTATTATTTCATTGTAATTCTATGCGATAATAGAATATTTCTTTGTAGTGCATTTCGTCTTACTAAAACTCAACCGTTTGCAAAACGGAAAAATAAATCCGGAACGATTGCGTTCCGCTTTAGGCAGGTTTTACTGTATATGGTTGGGATTATATTGTGTTGACTGACTGAAAAGTTGCATTATCACTGTAAGTGGAGTTTGATAGCAGAACTTTTTTTAATGAATCTCATGAGGATATAAAATTTTTAACAAATAACTAGATTTATTTGCAACCAGTGCGGGTTTGTCAAGGGGGCTGGAACCGCTGACGCCATCTTTGCAGCACGGTTACTCATGGAGAAGCACCGTGAGAAAAGAAAGCCTCTGCATATTGCCTTTCTTGACCTTGAAAAGGCCTTCGATCGTGTTCCTCATGAGTTGATTTGGTTTGCGCTCCGCAACCATGGTCTGCCAGAGTCATTTGTAAATGTGGTCAAAATGTTATACACGAACACCAGCAGTAGAGTACTTTGTGCTGTTGGCACCTCGGAAAACTTTCCTGAAAATGTCGGCGTCCACCAAGGCTCAGCACTAAGACCGTCCCTTTTTGTTCTTGTGATGGACATCATCACTCGTGACCTGCAACGGAATGTTCCTTGGACCCTTCTGTATGCAGATGATATAATGGTTGCAGATGACACCCGAGAAAAACTCCAATGTCAAGTTGAAGACTGGAATAACCGCCTCTCCCAGTATGGCCTATGTCTGAATGTGAAAAAGACGGAGTATCTGGAGTTAAACGCAAGCGACGGTACCATTCAAGTCGCTGGACAAAATCTAGTCAAGACAGAATGCTTCAGGTACCTTGGATCTCTTCTTCAGAGTGATGGCAACTTCAATAATGAAGTGAGAGCCAGGGTAAATGCAACCTGGTTGCGGTGGAAGGAGGTCACGGGTGTGCTTTGCGACAAGAAAATGCCACTTCGTCTCAAATAGAAGATATATCGGACAGTGGTATGGCCAGTTGCGCTGTATAGAGTTGAATGTCGACCATCCGACAAAATTTCAGAACGTCGCCTGCACGCCATGGAAATGAGAATGCTCCGTTGGACAATGGGCATCTCCCGTATTGACCATGTCAGAAACGACACAATTCGGGAGCAAATGGGTGTCGCCCCAATTGTGGACAAGATGAGGGAGAGACGGCTCCGATGGTATGGCCATGCCCTGCGAGCAGCGCCTGATACTGTTACTAACACTGTCCTTCATTTTGAGGTTGAAGTCCTGCGCCCCAGAGGATGACCGAAGCAGCGTTGGCAAGACACAATAAATGGTGACCTGAAGGTTACCGGCCTAAATCCAGCTGACGCACAAAACCGGACAAAATGGAGGTCAGTGACCAAAAAAGCGGGCCCTGCAGACAACGCTAGGAAGAAGAAGAAGAAGAAGAAGATTTGCAAATGAGGTCAAAGTTTCCAATTGCAAAATTACAGTAAAACTACTATTTTAAATGAATACATAAAGAACGAAAGAATGAAATTCCTAAGAAGTATGATAGGAAAGACAGAGTGAGGAATGAAGATGTTAGGAAGGAAGTTGGGATGGGAAAACTAAATGAGAGAATTGAGAAGAATAAACTAAGGTGGTTTGGACTTGTGAAGAGGATGGAGGAAAATAGAATACCAAGACAGATGCTGGAGGCCAAGTACAAGGGTAAGAGAGCAAGGGGAAGACCTAGAACAAGGTGGATCGATTCAGTGAAGAATAAATAGCGTGAGAAAAAGAAATCTGGACTGGGACAAGATCGTGGAAGAAGAATTGTGGAAGGAAAGAGGAAAGTGGACAAGTGCCATAAATACCTTGACCCGGCAGGAGCTGGATAAGGGGAAATGATGATGATGATGACATAAAGAACGAAAATACAGTTACATTTTCTGTGGAAACAAATAATATCAGTAAGATGGTTGGTATATTGGCTTTCAAGAATTCAACATCTGGATGACATGAAAGATGGAAGGAGTTACAGCAGACTGAAGGGAGAAGCTGAAGACCAGGAACATTGGCATCAGAAATTCTCTGTACAAAGACATGGACCTGCCACTAGGCAGAATACTGTATAATAATAATAATTGGCTTTCACGGCCAGTAAATTAAAACTCAGCAATTTTTCTGTTTGTGCCATGTGTTTTGTGGGGTTTCGCCTAGGATACCAAACTGGCTCATCAACGGGCTCTTGGTGTCTCCGCCCAGACCCCCACAGGAGAAGCAAACTGCGTGCTAATTCCCTTTTTATGAAGCACACCTGCACTTCTTTACTGCGAGAACTAAAAGCTCAAGCAGCCTTAACCTCCCCATGAAGGCTTCCAAAAAGACGGCACAAACCTAGAAAAATTGCTGAGTTTTAATTCACTGGCCGTGAAGGCCAATATATCATCTTTTTGGAAGTCTTCATAGGGAGGTTATGGCTGCTTGAGCTTTTGATTCTCGCAGTAAAGAGTCGCAGGTGTGCTTTATAAAATCGGACGTAGCGCGCAGTTCGCTACTCCTGTGGTGGTCCGGGCATGACTGGTTTGTTTGTTCTCAGTCACATATCAATAATGTTTAAATTTAGAGTTGCTGCTCACTTAGTGTTTATGTTGTTGGTGGCAACTTGACTTACTCTGTTTTGCATGTCCAGGAAGAACGGTGTGGCGAGGCAGAGCATGGAGTGGGTCAAGTCATACGAATGCAGGAAGAAATGGAACTAGTGCAGAATGCTTTGCGGGACATTGCTCATGCTGTAATTCAAGATGCAGAGAGTCATGATACAGAAGGTAGTCACGCTCCCGCTCCACATGTTCATCTCTCACAGACAGGCCAATATCCACCACCTAGGTAAGAAAAATATTATACCTTACATCATAAGTAGAGGGGTTTGAAAATGGTTTTATTTCTATCCATAACGTGTTGATATGAAAGGTAAAAAAGTGGTGTTTTGTGCTTTTGTTGTCATTCACCTTGATCTGATAAAAATGTATGTTTCTATACAACATTAGCCATCTGAAATATTGAACACATAAAGTTCTAAGTTCTACATCATGCATATTGAATAATAATTGTTAAAAAGTCAACACAAAATGCATTGATTAGAACGTTTGTTCTAATAAATGCTTCCATAATTTCCAGGCAGAACTTTTAATCTTTCCCACATGAAGCATATCTTCTGAAGTTACAACTTCCACTTGATAGTACAAACTAACATTTTTTTCTCTATCTATCCCGAAAATCTTCTAGTTTTTTGCCATGTGTGAAAATGATTTGCTGGAGTGTAATTACTTGACCATGAAAACCAATATTTCAAATGTATTTTCCTTATGTTTCTTCAAATCAAAATCACTTTATTTGATGATGATGATGATAATTGTTGTTTTAAGGGGCCTAACATCGAGGTTATCGGCCCCTACACTTTATTTGCAATGAGGTGTCAACCTCGGTGGCAAATGAGGTACATAATTTACAAACACTACACAATATTAAAAGAATACAGTAACAAACTCCCAAAAGAATACAGTAACAAACACTACACAATATTAAAAGAATACAGTAACTTAATGTAATATTCACACATTGATTGAACTCCCCTCTCACAACTGCTGTAGGAATTACATAGCACGTGTAATGTTTCTAGGAATACAGCACTAAGCTATACCACTTCTTTCTTTTCCCTGGTTTTGTCTACTCTGCTCTTGAATAACTGGACTGATTTTGGAAAGGGATCAAACACCGCCCTTGGTAAACTGTTCTATTCCTTCACACCTTTCCCAATTAATGAAAATTTACCCCAATCGCTTCTGCTACAGTGCCGTCCAATTTTGAATTTGTGGTCTGCCCTGCCAATATAATTACTTTCCAATTGAAGCCTCGCACGGATTTCCCCCCATGCTTTCTCTCCTGTATACACTCTATATAACCCTACAAGTCTGTTTTTCTCCCTTCTCTTACTTAATGTTTCCCACCCAACTTAATGTTTCTTGGTTTTAATTAGACCTCAAAAGCTGATGCAAATACATGTTTTTATTTAATGAGCATATTTGAAACATTTTTATATATTGTATATTTGCATTGCATGTTAAATACTGTACATTGGGAAAACATGAATTTATTTTGCGTATTTTGATGACTTTTGTCTATAATGCATATTCGAGACATTATTTTGCATTTATAAGTGCATATTTACAAGTTGAAATATTTGACCTATGGAAAAAATTTCTACTGTTTACATTAAGTTCAGTAGCTGGATAATGAAAATAATGAAAATTCCTGGTATTATCCTTCAGAAACAAGTTTCAGACAATGGATATGGCTAGCAACATACTTCACTTGTACTTTCTGGAAACCTGCTAACAATGTTTTGAGCTAGCCTCGAATCTATGGGAGTGACAGAGTCCCACTCCCATCTGACAGATCAGGGACTCCTTGGAAACGAACAGGCAGTCAAACTGGTATTCAGTGGAGTGTTTTAATAAGGAGGGGGGGGGTTATGGAGGGAAGAAAGTAAATAGGATGGGAATTGGTTATTATTTGAATTAGTGAGGTTCGATAATGGGAGTCAGAGAGGAGGAAGTAGATTACAAAGTCATGTGTAAAAGGAGGTAGGGTAAAGTGGGAAGTAGGATTGTATGTCAAGAAAACCATAGAACATAACATAGTTTCTGTAAGGCACATGAAAATGAAAATCCACAGCCTGCTTCCAGTCTCCGACCGGGTCAGGAATGGAATGAATGAAGGCCCCATCTAGCGGCGAGGATATTCACTGTGCCGGCTGCCGAGGCCTGACGCACTCCTCTGGGGCAATGATTAAATGAATGACAAATGAAATGATAGTGGAGAGTGTTGCTGGAATGAAATTTTGACAGGGAAAACCGGAGTACCCGGAGAAAAACCTGTCTGCCTCCGTTTTATCCAGCACAGATCTCACATGGAGTGACCAGGATTTGAACCACGGACCCAGCGGTGAGAGGCCGGTGTGCTGCCACCTAAGCCACGGAGGCTTTTTGTAAGGCACATGGCTGAACGATTAATTTGAATACACTAAGGAAATCTCAGAAACTTGAGTCAAAATTGTTTCAGTGTATGCTCCATGTTGAGTCCGTATAGCTCATGCTGGTGATAGCTTTTTCGAGAGCAAAGGGATTTATTATGTTAGAGAGTTGTTAACTTATCCCAGAAGCATGTCACCGCTTCAGATGTACTTTTGACTCCGTTAAAATGCTCCGGATAATTTTCTCTTCATGATTAAAGAATATTTTCTTTAATGTGCAACCTGAACTAATGATTTAGTCATGCAGCATAATTTGCCACATTTTTATGGGCTTTTATTTAATTTATGGTATTTGAGACAACAGGTATGCCATCGCGGACATGTGAGTGGGACGGATTTAGTTGCTAAATTACTAGGGAAGTGATCCAGCTTGAACGCTTGCTTCCGTGAGGAAAGTAATCCCTATCGTGCGATTGACCCGCAGACACGTCAATTTTGGAGGTCTAAGTAGACCTAGATTTGGAAACGTGATCAGTACAATGTGATAGTAATCCGACATCATCAAAGTATTATTTTGGCACGAAGTGTGCTGGTGAGTTGCGTGTTACCAGTGAAGTAATTTAACTAGTGATATTTTGGAAGGAAATCATATTTTCCGAGTTTTCAGTGAATCAGCACATGGTCTCATTTCAATGCCAGATGGCCGACCAATGTGATACTTAGCAATTGTAAAACATGTGCAACGACAGTGAAATTCAGTGATTATATCACGTGTCAAATATTCTGTTAACCGAGCTGTGTAAAAGCTGGAATTTTTGCCACAAAGATTAAGCCGATACCGGCAGATTCATAATTTTCACGTGAAGTGATCCATTCTGTGAGCAGACTCGTGCCCAGTGTCACATAGCTTCAGTGTAAAAGCAGACAGGGCCATTTTAAAATATCGTCTGCAAAGCATAAGTGTAGATGCAGTGAATTTATTAATGCACGCTAGAAGCAGCGAATTTTCATCATCCTACGATTTTTTCTACAAGATGTCAGAATTACGCCACATTCAGATGCATAACTCTCCTGTCCTGACCAAGATGATGATGAGAGCTTAAACCATTCCTATGGGAGGAACACCGAATATCTGAGCTTCACTAAAGCTATGGAGGAAAGCTGGTGGATAGCTATGCTCATTGCGAAGCAGAGAAGATATCCCTGGATACCATGGAGAAAGGAAATACCCCTCAATCCTTCTCTTTCGTGTGAGGTGATCATCGCTAAACTGTGAGTCATGATCTAAAATCTATTCTGTACGGTGAATGGTCATGGGTGGATTAGTTAGTAGCAACCGTAACTTTCATATCAGTCGTCAGGTAGGAGTTTTCTCTCTTTAGCCACCAACTATGGTGATTTTTCACGTTTCCAACATGCTTCTATACAGTTTGTTTCAAGATTGAGTTAGTCACCAATTTTGTGTGGTTATACACGGTGCAATACTGGTAATAATTGTAATTCTGCATCACGGAACATGAATTTCGTCACATTTGACAGGAGCAATATTTTTAATTCAGCTCAAGCTGAAGTTTATGTCATGTTTTTCTAAAGCTCCCTCTTTTGTAATTATCTTGTATGCCACTGATTATCGGACGTATCGTCAAGGTATGGGAGGTCCCCAGCCTACAATGTTATTGTAAATACATTTATATTTCAGTGAGCAGTATGCCACTTGATTCAAGATGAATCAATATCATTGTAAATGAGCCAAGTCATGTGTTAACTAGGGGGCGTGGTGGCTCAGCGGTCTAGCTGTATGCCTCTCACCAAGGCTGTCCGGGTTCGATTCCCGGTCAATGCATGTGAGATTTTCGAAGTGAAATGCCATGTCCTGTGGTTCGGATTCCACGTAAAAAGGAGGTCCCGTGGCTCATAATCACAAGATTCACGGTCACGTAAAACTACAATCTTCCTTCCTTCCTTTCATGTGTTAACTTGCTCATAAATCCCGATTACACGATAATTGTATCATTTCTACAATCACACCAGAGGTTAAGGTGTGGAGAACAGTATAAACAGTCATTTAGACATGCCTTGTGATTACGAGTGTATTTTTGTAACCGACAGTGGTGTTACATCTTTTTCAAAGACTCTAAGCAGGAGAGACATCTCTTTCCGTTAGGCTTTTTTGGTTTGCCAAGGCAAACACATCATTATTCTTGTATTTTAATTGTCTAGAACAACATTATATTCCCTACTAAGTGTGTCATATTCTACAGAGTGTATACAAGGGTCAATCATGGTCATTATTGTGAACCCAGGGTTATTTGAAACAGTGAAAGACTTTTGCTTTAAGCATAATTCACATACATGCAGTATAGCGGTTATCGCAGCGCGCCTAACAGCATATGACAGATGTTATATTTCCCAGGCTGCCCTTCGATCTCGATTGCGAGATAGTTGACAAACAATACACATTTCTCTAGACACACTGCAACGAATGTTTCATAACGAGCAAGGTCTTGTGAATGCTCGTACTATAACCTTGATCAAGTATAGATTATTTTTAAGGAATGTTGCAGTACAGGGGTACTGTAAAGTCATGTATTATTTTGAATATTCTCGCAGATATTTGTAAGCGAGCCCAGTTTATTATTATCATGAATTCTATTAATATGAGTAACCATTTGATAGGTTTGACGCTTTAAGGCCATTGTTATTCTCACTTGAAAGTGAAAGTTTTCCCGTGTTTTGATACACGATGTAGAGTTGGTTACCGTATTTGTTATTGTTGTAACTTTGTTAGTTTTATTCTTATTTATCAAGTATGCGGTTCTGTATATGTAAGGTACTGCCACCTGCCCTTTATGTTTCAGTTTGTCTAAGACCCGCGCCATGTTCGCACATCTTTAGTTTGCTCGGTTCCGCTATTGCCAATCCATGTACATCAGTTCGTTATTATTATTAAACTCACATCAGTTCGCTTTGCTTATATATCTCTGGTCTCCTTATGTCCTCTTACAGTTATTGTGTAGGCCGGCAGACCCATGTTTCAGGAACAAGGCTGTCCGAGGAGTTTTCTCATGAGCTGTAGCGCCATGTAGACCTCTTTAGAATGGTAACGGTGTGTCTAATGAGCTCCGATGTGTTATTGCTGACGTGCTGTGTCATGTGAACTTTGTTGAGGTGTACCCTGAGATGGTAACACACTTGTTAGAAACCTTGCATTTTGGTCAACCATCATAAATAATGAACTCATAAATCTACAACATTAAATTTAGACTAAATCAGAAATGTCAATTTGTTTACTAAACCGACGATGCTAAAAATACCGTTAATCATTAATCAACGTTAAATCTTGATCTTGTTTAGTCTAGCAGACCAATGCACTGAGCTTAGGTGATCTATTCCTGTGGGAATGCCTAGTAGCTGACATGGATAGACTTTCGATGGAGATCGTAAGCGAGCCAAGAGTTCAGAACTCGAGGGCCGCGACTCGATTCAGAGAATACTGTTGATGAGCAGTTTCATTCTCACACTTAGATGCACACTGATAGATGACAGTGAATAACAAACAATTGTTCATCTGGTTGTAGGCAGGAATAATAAGATTCTTGTTGAGTGTTATATCTATTTCATTGTATGTAATCCCAATGTTTACCCTACTTTTTCTTCTACTATTGTAAACCTTTTTGTTGTACAGATTTGTAAACTTGTATTGTAAAAGATGACTGATAAACACTAGATTTTTGTTTAGTTTGTTATCACGGACGCCTAACGCCGTTGATTATTTAATGCAGGATTAGTTCGAATTAAATAACTGTAAATGTTAATATGGGATGGTACCAGTCTGTTACCTTTCTGTCATGTTTGACAGGTTTTTCTGACCATGATGTCTTCTCCCCAGAAGCATCATCTGCTCTTGTATTTTCATTTTGTTTTTGTACCACTTCCCAAGCTTTGATCTTTTGTTTGTTGTATTTAGGACCTGTCGAGAGGGTTCTTCGTTAAACTTAGGGGTTGTTTTTTTTTTTTTTTTTTTTTTTTTTTTTTTTTTAGCTTACGGATTAGCCGTTTTTCCAAACCCTCCGACTGTAGGACAGGGGTTTGGTGTTGACAATAAACATCCCACGATTATGTCTTAAGCCTGGATGTTATTATTTAGTAGTTTGAACTTTTGGGGGTGCATTTCTTTGGGTGTCTCTGACAATCACTGTGATGGTAACCTGATCCTTTAGGGATGCAGAGTCTTGTGCCGGCTAGTCCCACAAGGAATGCATTCCGATCCTCTCCGGCGATGTTTCTTAGGGAAGTAGTCGTCTGGGAGGCCACATACGGTTGGTGGTGACCAGATAACCTCCTCCAACGGGCACAATGTGAAGGGTCATAGCCATTAGAAGCCTGATGTGGAGCAAGGATATACCTCAAAACAGCAAAAGGGTTATATATCTATGTTCCAATTCTGGCGTATGCCTTGGAAACTTCGGTTATGAAAGGAAGAAAGAGAAGCAAACTATAGGCTAGTGAGATGAAATTCTTGGGAAACCGTATTGGAGTGATAACGATGGACAGGCTAAGAAATGAGAAGATCAGAGAATTAGTCAAGGAAAAAGCATACAAGATTGGATAGAGGAATCAAGACTGAAATGGTATGGACATGTTAAAATGAGTGAAGGAGAAGAGGATACACAGAAAGATACACGAGATGAAATTAAAGGGAGAAAGACCAAGGGATAAGTGGCTGAAAGGTGTGGAGGACTGCAAAACAAAGGAGAAGACTAAACCAAGGTGGGAAGATGGAAGACGATTGACAGGATTATGTTCCAAACAGACCTGGCCAGTGGCTGGAAACTGTGCAAGATGATGATGAAGCTAGAGGTAATTGATATAAGGGTAGCATGAACGATTGGTAGGACAAATAGATGGAAGCAATGGTAGGAGGGTACCGATAATGAAGAGGTAAAAGCTAAATTAGAAATGAACACGCTAGTTGAAGCTGTTAGTATGAGCCGACTCACTGAATTCAAATGAATTCAAAATTGTTATACCTTGACTTTCCTGGTGACTTCTTCTCAAATCCTTGTCTAACCTTAGCCTAATGAGAACTAGTCAGAGGTCACCTGGGTCGAGGAGCCTAGACATATCTCTGATCTAGAATCACAAGTTCGCCCCAAGACACTGCCAGCTAAAAGGGTAAGATGAGTCATTCTTACTGGAGTCCATTAAAGCCAGACTTGGATAAATGGAAGTTTTAAGAAGTCCTTAAATACTCGGTACTATTTCAATAAAAAATGTATATCAAAGTAAATAATATTGAAAATAAAATCAGAAACACCAGTGACAACTCCATTTTAGAATGGAAAGGGCATTTTTGTTACTTCGTTCCTGTTAAAAGTAACTGTTACAGTTACTGAATGTAATTAGGAGCTTGTTACCCCCTCGTTTCCGGAAAAGGAACAGTTAGTAGCAATGGCATTACTCCCCAAACCTACTTCTAACCATGCTTTCAATTGGAAAGGGCTGAACATTCATTTCAACTAGCTGGCTCAAAATGTGCTTACATTGACAGTTAAATTCTGTTAGCTAAGTAGGTTATTTTTATGTAAGTTACGTTGCTTCTTTTTTTTTCTTCTTTTCCTTTCTTTTATACAAAAAATACACTATATTTTGCTATAAATAAGAATATCATTACATATTATTCTCTTCTTTAGAATAACATTACACACAAAGATTATAATCAAAAATCAGCCAAAAATAAACACAGAAATCTGTTATGTAATAAACGACCTTTGCTCAGCCTTAGTGATTGTCACAATAATTAATTAATAGTTGACCTCGTAGTTCTGCCCCTTAAAACAACAATAACTAACTACCACTGTGGATGGAGCATAAACGAATCAGCTTTATTATAAGCTTTAAGTACCGGTACTATGTTCGTCTAATTTATTACATCATTGTGATAAAATTTCTTTAATTAATATTACTCATGAAATATTCTCCCAACAAACCGGTTAGCAATGTGCTTACCAAACACAAACAGGTCCCTAGTATGTTGTGATCTCAATTGGTAAGTTCAGAATCAGTGGATCAAAATCTATTATTATAATGCAGATGATATGGTCATTGGCTCGAGATCCATTCCTGTAGTTCAAAAAGCCATAGACAATCTAGATAGGTGGGCAAAAGACAAGATGAAAATTAACACAGAGAATACAGTGGAAACGACGTTTCGGAAAGGAGGCAGAGAGGCTTCAGGAGACAGGATATACCTAGGTTCGACTCCCCTTAAGTCAATCAATACATTTAAATATCTAGGATTGGCAATGCAAACAACAGCAAGAGCCTACAGAGTTCACATAAAGTCTTGAGCAATAGCCGCTACCAAAGCCTTATGTGACATTAAAACAATCACAAAGCTCTCTTTAGGAACTGCTATGACATTACTGGATGCAAAAATAACGCCCATCGCCACATATGGACTTGAAATCATATGGGAGAAATTATCCCTGGCAGACTTGAGGACGCTTGAAGCAGTCAAATCGGGCTTCCTGGAAGCTACCCTAGGGATATCGAAATATACAAAATATAGATTAGCATATGAACTCGCCAGGGAGACCTTCTTCATTGAGGACCTTCGGATGAAGAGAGGGCTACCATCCACAGACGCCTGGAAAAAAACTAATGCAGGAAAGAATACAGTAAAGGGACGAAATCTGGTTCGAGTTTTACACCACGGAGGCCATGATGACTAGGACTTGGATGAACACTAATCATGACTTGCGATACTTTGTCAATTCGATGGCGGTACATGGGTATCACCATAAACTGTGCAATACCGAATACTTTCATGACCCTGATAAATCCTGCATATGTAAATTATATGGGGTGCAATGTCGTAGTGCGCCCTTATCCTACGGTCATAGGCTAAGTTCGCATAGATTTCAGTAATGCTAGAAACAGCGTTTAATTGAGCCTCGATTTGCAGGGGAAAAGGAAGTCTGATTTTGTGTCATTTTAATCATGCTAAGCTCCTGCCGCAGTGTTATTGGGACGAGTCATGCAACTGGCCACTTGATGAACCGAGGGAACGTCGCATGTAACTCGCAGACAAAGGCTATTCGAGAACATACTTCTATAACGCGCATTTGCCACGCAGGTGTACGCTCAAGGACTTTCGGAGGGGCTTGCATCAGATTACGTTCTGGAAGGTTCTGTAGTACGTCTTATTCTGGTTTCGCCACGCCCCTAAATAGCGAAATTAATTCATTTCTACGATACCGCAACACCCAGGATCGAACCATTGACAACAATAAGCCGGAAGTAATCCTGAGATTTTTTACAGTTGAACAGAATAATTAAATCATCAAAAAATTAATAAATCAGTGGTCCAGGACTGAGATCCTTCTGCGGATCCGTCTGGGGTGGAGAGTTTGTTGTGAGAGTGGGGATGGCGTCTATTTCGCCATAAATAGTCCGGAGGACGCAGTGTTGATATCCCCTAAAATTACGATCGATTATCGATCGTAATCCTATGATTCGACGGACCTTACTATCACGAATAATGTGTACCCAGTGTTTTGAAATAAATGTGTTGGAATACGGAGCTCTTGCTTGTGGAACGATCTTCAGGTGCTCTGTCGCCATGTTTTAGATATATTGCACCCCTGCGCAGTGCAGAGGGGGAGTTTTTCAGCAGACCGCACGGGGAGGAAATAGTCTTCCGCAGTTTGGTTGTCACGCAGTTAGCACGCGAGTGAATGGTAGTTGATGCTTAGTTTCGCGAGCCCGCTCGAGACTGTTGAGGTGTTCGCAATGTGATGTTGTGCAGTTCGACACATTTCGATAAACAGTTACAAGCACTCGCGATAAGTCAGTTTACAGTCAGTCGTCATGCAGTTTTCACGCTACAGACAATGACACTCAGTTGTATGTAAATGGTCAGTATGATTCAAGGCTGCAGGCTGGACAGCTCAGATAAACAGTAGTAATTTTAGTAGGCAGCATATGTGTACAGGGAGAGCTTGCAGTGTTACATGTTAACACAAGTTGTATAGCTGTGGAAGCAGTACTGTCAGTCGCAGAAGTTGGGAGGAGCGCAGTTGATCGCCCGAGACTCGAACCCTCGCCGCTGGAACCAGGACAGTTCTGTGAATGAACAGGGGGAAGAGAGAACGCATCGAGGTCGTCAGCCCGGCGCGCAAGTGAAGAGTGGAATAACAGAAGTAGTGGCGTGTGATCTAACGAGTGCTGCGCAATCCTAGCCCGATTTTTATATGAAAGGTGTATTGTGATGCAACGTACACGTGTTGGATAAGGTACGGGAGTACAATAGACGTACCAATAGTGTTATATCTTTTTGTAAGAATAAGGTGAAATTTAGTGCTAATCATGATTATCAATCAATTAGTGGAGTAGTGCATTGAATGTGAATATGTGTAGTGCCGGTATGGTGTGAAAGGCACATGGCTAGGGGTTGCTGACATCTATTGCTGGAGAGGATGACGACCAACGCTGGAGGTATGATGAGTATTAATTTCCATTAATTATCTATGTCATAGTTTTATGGGCCGTGTTTATTATAGTTTGATATAGGAATAGATATTCGTCTTAGTATAATATTAGATTTTTTTTTTAAGTTTAAGTATCATTTGTGGTAGGTTAAGTGTATCCGTGATGACGGAACGCTATTTTGTTTAATTCAGGAGATGCTTAGCGATGATGTTTGTTCGCAAACCGCGCCAAATTGTACACTGATAGGAATGCATGTGTTCACCCCATTATGTTGTATGTATTTCAGCCCCAGGATGAAGGCGCCGGAAAGAGCAAAGGCACGTAGATTTAGAAAGAGAGAGATTTAAAGAATGTAAAATTTATAGACACACTAATGACGCGGGTTATTAATAATAATAATAATAATAAGCATGACGTCAACTAGGGATAATAATAACAATATCGAGAGTAATAATGATGTTAGGTATGGATAGAAGGGGAGGAAGTCTAAATGTTAATGTCCTTATTACGACGCATGTGGTAGTAATTATTCATACGGATGCACTCTGAACTGTGTCAGGGATGATTTGACGCGTCCTTTCTCTTAGATTAACGCAGGTAAGTGTGGTATTGAGTAGGAGAAATATTTAGGGTATCCTTCTGAGTGTATTGGGAGAGCAAGCTGAACATCGGCTTAATCGTGGTATGTTAATGAGAACATAGTTTGAATGTATGCCATGTGATACCGGGAAGTTCCATGAGGCCCGGTGGTTCAACGAGGAATAAATAAAATGGTATAATGGTATTTTAAAAGGTATAAGAAGTTGCAGGTGACACAGCCGTATGTCACCCGATTGCCAACTGAAAAGGAAAGGAAGGTGAGTGAGGTATATTGGGCATACTCTGTGAAATAGGTGAGATTAAACTATGTGTACAGGTTTTGTGTGATAAATGGAACCACGATGATGTTATTGCTCCAAGACCAGGTTCCACTCAGGTCGAACCAAAGACTATCTAGACAGTGAGGTCATTTCTCCTTGTGTTTCCATGAGGCTTGTGTATCTTACTAAGAGTGCAGTTTTGGGGAGCCCACAGCATTTAGTGTCTGAATGCGGTAGCACTTGTCAAG
Organism: Meconema thalassinum; assembly: GCA_946902985.2. Classification (NCBI taxonomy): domain Eukaryota; kingdom Metazoa; phylum Arthropoda; class Insecta; order Orthoptera; family Tettigoniidae; genus Meconema; species Meconema thalassinum. The sequence goes on from OX336388.2 coordinate 2,045,147,652, forward strand.
GTCATACACACCCCACCCCTCTCCGTAACGGGACTCTTTGCGTTTCAAAGGAGGCTAGTTTGACAGTCATGGTGACAGCTGATTCCTTAGTCAGAGAAACTTATATAATATTCAGATTCATTTCCAAAATTAACTCACGATTGAGATCCACATATGGCACTGTAGTGCACTAACCTTGTCATCCAAGTCTATTATAAAGGTATTAAATGTGATAATATTTATGTCAATTATAATAATAATAATAATAATGATAATAATAATAATTTGTTATCGAGTTGAGGGTAAACTTATGTAAAGGGTACTCTAATCCAATAACCTTTAGTGTCATGACATTGCCGCGAAGATTTTATTCAAATAGATTAATAACCAGGTGGATATTATTATTATTAATAATAATAATAATTCATGGATTTCAAGACCGAATTTATTTTAGGGTACTGATACCCAGTAACCTTTGGATAGTTGATTCCATCACGGCAGTAATAATTAAAGGTGATAATCATATTGATAGCAATAATAATAATAATAATGGTGACTTTTATTATAAGGGAATCCGTTTGGTGATGGGTTTCCCTCTTCGTGAAGTTGATTGCTCTCTCTCGGATATTAGCAAGCGTCTGTGAACGTGCAATGCTCTGAAAAAGGTAAGTGAGAGTCCTTGCTTCGAAGCCTACGAGTGTATATATTTTTCCTGTTAGCATTTCAACTTGTAAATACATATTTGTGTCATGTTGTTTATTGCAGAGTCGCAGGCATCGTTGACAAGATACACCCACCGTTGTTTAATTTTTGTCGCTCGGTGCGGTATGCGAGCATAGAATTTTTTTTTTTTTTTGGTAACTGGAATATGCAAATTTTCTGCATACAGCTGGCATTCATTTTGGTTTCCTTATTTTCTTGCCTTACGCTAAGCTATTTTGTTTTTGCCATTGATACTCGCAAGCATCTCGAGTTGTATTTATGTGTATAGTTTGGCACACGCCCATAAAACTTTGACAGACAGTATTGAATCCGGGACCCGGATCATTTTGTTACGAGTCCTGAGTTCAATCCTTGGTTGATCATATTTCTAAGGTATTTTGTGTTTATTTTAAGTAACAGTGTAGCACATCTCAAACTCAAATCTCATTGAGGTCATATGAGTGTAAACGCATTGATGTATGCTTAAAGGCTCAAAGGTATAAATGTGCCAAATTTCATACTCATTTGAAGGGCAAATGTTGTAGTTATGAATAATGGATATATAAGTATTGTGATCTGGTGAAAGTGTTGTAATCCACCAAAAGGGATCACATGGGCAATGTTGTCAGATCATTTCATGAGATGATTATCTCATGAATATTATAATTATGGAAGCCCTAAATTAATGGTGGATATGCCAATGGTTTGAGGTTTGTTGTATTAATTAATTGGCATACAACGGCAAGATGCCATGGTATTTGGAATATTGAATTCAGAGGTGTGGAATGTATTACAGTGAATATTAATTATGGTCAGATCAGATTGATTTTCATCTTGGCATATGATCACTAATTGGTCGTTTATTTAATTGAGAGATTGGATTAATTGATTGGTAATCGATTTGATAAATGATGGGATTCAAAGTTCAATTAAAGTTTAATTGATTTGATTTGAATATTATTTGATTCACAGAGTGTTTGAATTGATGTTTAATTTAATTAGGGTTAATTTTATTTGAATTGATGATTAATCTAATTAATATTGATTTATTTGGATTGTAATTAGTTTAATTGATTGATTTAATTAAAATGTGATCAATTTAATTATGGGTGATTAATTGAAATGTAATTAATTCAATTATAGTTGATTAATCGAAATGTAATTAATTTAATTGAGGTTGATTAATTTAATTGGAATTTAATTACTCATTTTTTTGAGTTTTGACATTTTTTAAAATTATTTTTACTTTTTTTTAGATCTTTTGGATTGTTTTAACGTTTTTTTCGTTACTTTGGTTTTCTTTTGGATTTATTTCAAGATTTGTAATTCGTTAAGTTGTTTTGGAGATTGGTTCAATTTTGGATAGTTTCTCATTCTAAATTTTTGATTGTTTTGAGTTAATATTTTTGGTTTTAGCTTCCTTTTCAATTATTTTTTTTGTATTTCTTTATCAGTGTTAATAAAGTTGTTTTTCCTTTGGTTTTTTTTGAATCCTGTGTGTGATGATTTATTAATCAGCCCTGTTGATCTTCCAAGTGATATATCCCAGGACAGTTGTTAGCTTCAAGTAGGATGCACCACCCCTGAGATTAGAATCCTGTCCTGAAGGTCCTATGTTCAAAAGGGTACAGTAGATACTACTTAATTTCTTGTGCAAATCGGGGATCATCCATTGTGATATTTTGTGAATGACAGTTTATCTATACTAATATAATAAAGCTGAAGAGTTTGTCTGTGTGTTTGGGTCTTTAAACGTGCTAATCTCCGGAACTACCAGTCCGATTCGAAAAATTCTTTTTTTTTATATGATAGCCAGATTCAAGAGGAATAGTTTAGGCTATGTTAAATTTTGGACAGACCTCTCCATTCCCTGCATTTAGGCCCTTTGGCACAAATCTACACCGTTTCACCGATCTGAACCAAAATGTGTATACTTACCCTTTGGAACCCTGCGAGTAACACGTATTCCCTTCACTTTGCGTCCACTCGTCTCTTTACCAACATTCCAAAATTACGGATAGATTCTACACTATGCTCATTCATGTCTTAACACATGGTAGTAGGTCTGAATACATTATCTCTTCCAATAATCCAAGACTCTTCCAAAGCAAGCATTACCAATCTGTCGGTTTTCTGTCATAACTCTCAATTCACTTCTTTAATCGTACCAATAGTTACTGCTCGATGTACGTGTACCTCTAGTACATGCAAAGATGTCAGAGTTAATTCTATTCCACAAATAATTCATGACTATTCCCGAAGCATAACTTTACAAACATCCACTCACTGTCATAAATACTCGTCCACTTCTTCAAAATACCAATATCTGCTGCTCGATACATATACATGTTTAACCTCATGTCAAGATGTCAGAATTCATATATCCTTCACAATAATTCATGACTATTCCCGGCAGCAAATTTTACCCGACGTCCTATCCCTGTCATGGCTTCCAGAACACGTCTCTTGTTCACCCTTCAGCTGACGGACGACTACTGTTATTGTTCGCCAACAGAAGATTAATAAAACAAAAACCAAACAGACATAAACCCAATACAACATTAGAGGTTAACGCTACAGAAGCAACCAACCACATTTTTCATAGGCCAATCTTTTCATTCCCGGCTAACATGATTCTTACCCGACAAAATAATATTAACATCTAAATGTCAATGCAGTTTGTACTACATAATAAGGTACAGACATCTCCTCTCAGTAATCAAAGATGAAACGAACAATCAACGTATCCCAGGCCACTTGGATACAAACAGGCCTTGCAGCAAACTCTTCTACAGTTTTCTCCCACGGAGATCCGAACCTAACCTTTATTTTACAAGCTTCAAGCACACCTCATACTTGACTTTCAAAATAATAATTAAACAAATGACAACCATCTCGGCGTTCACTCTCTGGACCAGGACACCAGCTGCATTCTGTAGAAAAGACTAATACAAGTTCTTACCTTTCGATGCAGCTCTCTAGCGGGAAAACAGAGAACCGAACTGTCTACGTGAAATTTATGACAGACCAGTCCATTCCCTGCATTTAGGCCCTTTGGCACAAATCTACACCTTTTCACCGATCTGAACCAAAATTTGTAAACTTACCCTTTGGAACCCTGCGAGGAACACTGTTTACATAAAATTTTGGACAGACCACTCCATTCCCTGCATTTAGGCCCTTTGGCACAAATCTACACCGTTTCACCGATCTGAACCAAAATTTATATACCGTTTGGAGTCCTACGAGTAACACAGTCTGCATGCATTTTCGGACAGACCACTCTATTCCCTGCATTTAGGCCCTTTGGCACAAATCTATACCGTTTCCCCGATCTGAACCAAAATGTATATACTTGCCCTTCGGAACCCTGCGAGTAACACTGCCTACATGAAAATTATGACAGACCACTCCATTCCCTGCATTTAGGCCCTTTGGCACAAATCTACACCGTTTCACCGATCTGAACCAAAATTTGTATACTTACACTTTAGAACCCTGCGAGTAGTACTGTCTGCATTAAATTTTGGACAGACCACTCCATTCCCTGCATTTAGGCCCTTTAGCACAAATCTACACCGTTTCTCCTAATTGCACCAAATTTTACATAGGCTACACTTTGAAACCCTGCTGGTAACAGTGTCCACTTGATATTTTGAACAACGCTCTCCATTCTCTACATTTAGAATAACAGACAAAATAAACTTGAAAACCACATATTAAGGCCCTAGAACCATTCATGGCCGTAGTAGTGTAACTGTAAGAGTATTTTAATAAGTCTATTGTTGACGGGCAGTTCGGGCTGCATCACGTCACCCCTACCAGTGTTCTGGTGCAGAATTGCGAAAATAGTTGCATCTTGCGCTGTTTATAAATTGCAGTCACGGGGAGTAATTAGTGCAAAAGGATCTCTTAGGCCCCATAAAACAGTTATCATCATGAAAATATTATGCCTCTGTATAAGTGCAATAGTGTTGGTGCAGTACACTGAGGTTACCAGCTGCAATAAGCGTTGGTGCTTTCAAATTTACCTTCATTTATTCCGAACCTTATCGTTGAGCGCTATATGGCTATAAATGATACTATTGCTACCTCAGTAGCTTGGGACAGCCGAAGTTTTCCAAAGTGTTCTGATTATTTTCCTACGGCGCTATGCGACTAAAGACGACACTATTGGTCTCTACATTTCTAACAGCCAATGAGATATAGGCCCTAGGCATTGTCTTTTATTTCACTTACTCCTCTTTCTAATCATTTTTTAAAAATTTGTTTGTAAATTACATGTGTCAGTGCTGTAGTTACAAAATAGCCGTTTCCCTATTCATTATTATCATTACCGGAAAATGAATTGAATGTTACGTCCATTATACTGTACTACTTATCACCACCACCACCACCATACAATACACAATACAATACAATACAATACACCACAAAAAGTTATATTTTTTAAATATTTTTTTCTGTTAGTTTAAGTATCATGTGCCAGTTCTGTAGCAATTTTCATTATCATCCATAAAACAAATACAGTAAATCCACCGGGCGAAGCCGGGCACTACTGCTAGTCATCAACATGCACAATTTGTGTGCTTTATCTTTAATAAAATCCATTAATGATGTGGTGTTGGTACTAAACATTGTGCATATTTTACTTTGCCATAAAATAATTAATTTCATTTACCCTTTACTTTTTGTTCTATAAGGTCACCAAAACGGGGAGTAGCACGTACTCCAACATCTCCAGCATTTGCAGAGAGTACTATTTCTGCTGTTCATGCTGCTCTTCATAAGTATCGGTTACAAATTCATGATTTGCAGGTAATTTGGTTTAATTTTACAACACTTAAGGATAGATTATTTTAATAGATCACTCAAGATCTTTGTTTATGTAAGAGAAACATATGTTCTACTGATCTTCATGAAATATTTTATCTTAAGGTCAAATTTCATGCAAGCAAAGAGCAGCTGCTGCTGGTGCGGAAACAGTATGAAATTGCTGATGAAAATCAACAAACCCTTGAAGGCAAGATAGGTGAGCTGACTGCTCAGTTAGATGCCTGCCGAGCTCACTGTTCTCAGCTTACACAGGACAAAGACAGTCTGCAAAAAGCTCTAGATGTTGTGAGGAATGAGAAGAATTCCCTGGAAAAGAATCGGTTGGAAATTAACGCAATGGTTAGTTGGAGCTGGTGAGAATCATATCATTGCCAAAATGCTTGATAGTATCATAAAGATTTATTAATAACTAACAGTTACCTTGGGTACCAGAACAAATATTATATGCTTTTCTTTCTTTACTATTATAGATTGAAGCTTTGAATAATGATTATGAGAAACTTCAGAAAACAAATGGCAGACTTCAAAAAACTTGTGATAGTTTGGAAGATGAGAAGATGTTCTTGCAGAGTGAATTGGACAGATTAACAAAAGATTCAGAAATCAGGTATTTGCTTAATGCAATATATCTTCTAGTATTTTACAAATAGATTTCTATATTTGTAAAACTGTGGTGCTTCTTCATAATGTATTGTAAGCATATTTTATTTGATCCCATGCTACTGTCGACCAAAATATTATGTGCACTCAAGTTTGAAGGTTGTTTGTTAAGTAACCAATTAAGAATTTATTGCAGCCGAAAGGCCAAAAGGAGAGAATTTACATCTTACTGTACTCAGTCAATGATAATGTTCTTTTGGAGCACTTTGATAGGTGGTACCTGTCACATTTCTTGTTACACAGCTCACATACACAGCTTTCGCTTGGGTTATGGTACGATTTTGTTGCACACACTCCGTGATGAAAACCGTGGATGGCGTGTCTCGTCACGACATGTCTCAGTTCCTGGTTTTCCTTCATCCAGTTCCTGTCCACCATGGCGCTTGTAGCGTAGAAGTCCGGATCTATATCTTCGCTTTTGGCTTTCCTCCTCTCCAGATGTTTCGAGTAATGTTCTGTAGCTGGTAGAAGCAGTTGGGTCCTTAGGTCTTCTGCGTAGTAGGTCTCCTTTGTTAGTCTATAGACCATTCTTGTTGGTGCTGCTTTTCCCACTCTCAGTGCATTTTTGAGGAAGCGGGCTTTGACCCGTTCTATTTTTTCAAAGTCACTAAGTTTTAGACTCTCCCAGATCAGTTCTAATCCGTACGTTACTATAGGGGATATGGCGGCGTTAAAAAGTCTCATTGCTGTAACTAGGGACAGAGCTGGAAGGTTCTTTATGGCTGAGATTGCTCTTGTGGCAGCTGCAGTTCTCTCCTGAATATGGCATCTAAACGACTTTGTAGTAGTTTGCAAGGTAATTCCAAGATACCTAAATTGATTGACAATTTTCATATGTTCTCCATTAAGAGTAAGGAAGTCACTACCTGCAATTTTTCCTCCTTTCCGATATGTCATTTGGACTGTCTTCTCCAAATTAATGGTGAGGCGGTTTTCCAGTACCCATTTCTCCAGCTCTATTAGGGCTCGTTGCAGGTCATTTCTATTTGGTGATCCCAACACCATGTCATCCGCGTATACGATAAGTTTCGTATTCGATGTGCGCTGAAGGATGTCTGTAATATCTGCTGTGGCGATGTTGAACAACAAGGGGCTCATTGGATCTCCCTGTAGGACTCCATTTGTTTGTTCGAACGTGTCTGATACGTCAACTGTATCCAATAGACCTACATAAATTCCAATAACATCATCATTTTCGTCGTTTTATTGTACGTTAGTTCATGTAGGTTCGGAGTTTTTAATTTATATTTTAATATTTTTTGTCGCAGTTGGAACACACAAAGTGCCCAATTTTAAGCGTGTTTCAACCATGCTTCACATTTAAGAATTATTATCTCAAAAACTCGTCATCAGATCAAATGCAAATTTTAACACAATATACATTGGAATGTTTTGTAACTGGTTTATTAATTTCAAAATGTAGTGTGTCCAAGAAACAAAGTTATCATCATTTTTGTAAGGTAACTTTTTCTCGGCTCAGGGTGGTTGGAAAAAGTAGTTCTTCGTCGCGTTGTAATCCTTAAACATCAAAAGGTTATGCTGTATGACTGTGAAATACGTAAATTAATTCACTTATTTTATATCGGTTTGTATTTATTTATTCATTTTATTCATAATGGTAATGGATGAAATTGTAAAGGAAACAAAGGAAGCATATGGACATAAAGAAATGAAGTTACTGTTATTTTCATTTTCATTGTGGTCTGGGGAAGGAACACCGAAGAAGTGCAAAAACAACTAGATGCACTGAACGAAAATATTCAGAAGTATGGCCTGAAAATCAGTATAGAGAAAAGCAAGACCATGGTGATGACAAGAGGGGAAAGACATGGAAAGGACACTGTGAAAATTGGAAGTCAGAGTTTGGAAATTGTGGACACGTTCAAATACCTAGGAAGTGAATTGATGCAAACTGATAGGTTGGACATGGAGATTGGCAGGAGGGTGCAGCAGAGCAATGCATTCTATCAAAGTGTAAGAAAACTTGTTTGGAATAAGGAAGTACCAAGGAAAAGCAAGGAGGTAATGTATTAAATGTACTATGTACCCATATTAACTTATGCAGCTGAGACTTGGACCCTGACGAGCAGGCAAGAGAGTAGAATCCAATCCAGTGAAATGAAATTCCTAAGAAGTATGATAGGTAAGACAAGGAAAGACAGAGTGAGGAATGAAGATGTTAGGAAGGAAGTTGGGATGGGAAAAGTAAATGAGAGAATTGAGAAGAATAAACTAAGGTGGTTTGGACATGTAAAGAGGATGGAGGAAAATAGAATACCAAGACAGATGCTGGAGGCCAAGTGCAAGGGTAAGAGAGCAAGGGGAAGACCTAGAACAAGGTGGATCGATTCAGTGAAGAACAGCGTGAGAAAAAGGAATCTGGACTGGGACAAGATCGTGGAAGAAGAATGGTGAAGAAAGAGGAAAGTGGAGAAGTGCCATAAATACCCCGACCCGGCAGGAGCTGGATAAGGGGAAATGATGATGATGATTGTATTTGTATGGGAAAATAAGACATGGTTCCGCAGCTAGCCGATACACGGAGAGCTGTACAGCGTTATCGAGATGGAGCCCATCACACGTCATGGCGCGTTTCACTTGGAAGTGATGGGCTCCATCACTTGGCACTTGGAAGTGACACGTGATGGGCTCCATCTCTGCAACGCTGTACAGCTGTTTCATATCTATTGTTTTTTTTTTTTTTTTTCATACATATTACAAATGTTCACTGTTTGTTTGTCTGCAGTTAGATGTGTTGTTTTGCATTACAGAGAAATAAACTTACGAGCAGAGGAAGAGAGATGCAGTCGGATGAGAGAAGAACTACTCACATTGAGAGAAGAACTAAATCAGGCTTACCTTGCTCGAGACATGTTGGAGCAACAAAAATTGGAGGGTGATGGACTTCTCAATCAAATTGAGAAGAGTAAAGGTAGGGGTTAATGGCAGTTGGAATAGTTAGTACTGTACCCTTATTCCTGGAATAATCCACCAATATCCACAGCTAGATATTTCCCGGCTGTGGAAATATCTACTTGGCGAATACACTCAGGATAAGGAATAGGAATTTACAACCGAATGTGCTATAGAAATTAACTACAGAACAAAAGGTTCTCTAAACTACTCGGGAATACGAGAATCAAAAGAAAATCTCGGGCGTAAGGATATGGATCGGGTCCCTAGGAAACCTTTCACACTAAAGCACATTCCTCGACCGTTAAACTACAAAAGACAATGCCAAATTTCTATAAAAAGATCAGGGAAACGTAAATTACGTGCCTGTAATTTATTAAACGACTCGAATACACGCAAATGAAATTCAAACACTGAATCAAAAACTTACGTTTGTATAAATCTTAAAATTACGTAAATGGTGTTAATTCCAAAATATTTACATGTTCATTTCCTCAAGAAACCATGAATAAACCATAACAATGCTTTATAAGCTCAAATAAATAAAATATAATTAAATTGTGGTAAACAACTCCTGTGTCCTAGATCACGAGAGTTTAACAACAAAAATTAAATTAATGTCATTAATTTTTTTTTAAATCCCCACAAAATAAAATGATTTTACCCATGACATGGCGTAGTCGGTAGCATGCTGAACTGCTATGCCCAAGATAGCGGGTTCAAACCCGGCCGAAGTCGTCGAATTTTTTAAGAGCGTTAAAAATCCTTCAGTATGCCTTCCTTCGGAGGGGAAGTAAAGCCGGCGGTCCCATGTCATAGATTTATGGCATGTAAAAGATCCTTTCACAGATTAAACTTGTGTAAAGCAAAATTTGTTAGGTTAGATTTCGTCAGAACGCTCTATCAAAGTTCCTACGTTCACCACTAGGTATCATTGATATCTGGTGGCGAAAGTTGGAACTACTTGAAATTGAACGGAACTTGTAGCTCACCCTTTAGGGTATCCGCTGAAAGCAGCTACAGACTCAGGCGAGCCGAACATGTCCTCGGACACTCCCGGCACTAAAAGCCATACGATAAATAAATAAATAAATAAATAAACCCATGACGTAGATCTCCGTCAATATAAAAACTATTTGTTAATCTATACAACCTAACTCCCGTCTCCCATCTTCATAAAATCCTTCCGTAGAAGCGATAAAAAATTCTATCATAAAATTAACTTAAAAATACGCATAAAATATTACCCTTAAAAATCCCTATAAATATTATACACGGTTTATATACATGACATACATTTATGATGAAGTTCGTCAACTTACATCTTAAAATGAACTATTTACAATTGGCAAAAATGCCTATTTCTTACTTGAAATATAGACTGTCTTTCTACCCCTCTCAATTTAATTCTTTCAGAATTTAGAAAATCTTGCACATAACTATGTCTTTATCGGTAACAATGTTGCAATCTGGGATTCTCTAATCCATACAGCTAAGTATAGACATAGTTTAATTACCTCCACATACTGGTGTTTCGTAAAAATAAAAATACTTAATAAAAATAGTTTTCCTTTCCGTCGAATAATTACCTTTGATTTACTATCTACTTAGAACCATTTAAATAGAACTCAGCTTCAACTATTGAGTCTATCTCAATAACTTCAAATATTCCTATACAAAAATACTGCCTCTTAACAATTCTTTCTTTCAATAATGAAAATCTTACACACATCTGTTTCAACAGATTTCCCTTTAACAAATAACACAAGACATAACTCTGCTCATTGTCCTAAATACAACATGTTCCTCCATCAATACGGGGATATACCGGTAATAAATATCTTTCCTAGATATACTTCGTAATTCCTTCCTCACATTATATAGTATTTTCAAAATACATTACTTCTCGTTACTAAATTCTTATTGCAGTTCAACACATTTATTGAAAATATTATAATAAAAATATAGGTTCTTTCGACAAATTATCTTAACAGGTAATATAATAAAATAATATTCCTTCGATAACAATTACATTCATTTCCTAAATAACAATTTTAATGATAGCTTCACTCAACTATTGTACTTCTCTCAAGTATTTCTTAAATCTTTGAATGTTCTACTATTATGTCATAGCTTGTATTTACTTCTACTCATATTACAATATTATTTCCTTTCTTTCTCTATTTCAATTCTTTTATACTTCCATATTTTAACATTTGTGAATAATGTAAATAAATATTTACAACCAGGTCTGTCGAATAAGTTATTAGACTATAACTTCGTTCAGATCCTCATAATAGATCATCAACAATCGCATTATTTAATATATACTGAACCCTTGCAAGAAGCTTTTATGAGACTCTGTTTCAGGGTAGTGTTTCGGTTCATAACGAAGTTGCTAAAGGTGCTTCTTATCAACATACAAGGTAACATTGCCTAAATATATGGCATAAAGAAAGGAAAAAGTGAAGCCAAAATAAACAAAACAAAATTTATTAACAGATCAAAATTAACATAATAGCAAGATAAAAACATCTCCCTTAACATTACACCCACAATTAATCAAAAATATTCACAAACTATCTCACCCTAGAGATATCAAACAATTCAGGAACTGAGACTTATGCATGCAGAATATGATGTGAGTACTATTATACGTGATTCGTGACCATGATGCGAAGCCGTCAAGCTACGAATCCATACGTGTCGAGATAGATTAGCTATGGGAACTATACATTACAATAAAATACAATGCCGACACTCGCTAACTTTAAAATATTTACAACAAAGATTTCCGTGTGAAATCTGGACTCATGTGCTACAGCACAACAAAGATTGCCTCAAAACAGGACTTCACAAAAATAACACAAGTATAACGGACGTGACTATGCTACAGAAAAACAACCAAAATGACCGGGTGTCATTTCTACAAACACACACCAGGGGCCTGTTCCACGAATGAACTTTGCAACTTTTCACTTTGCACTTTGCACTTTTCAGTTCAGATTTTGTTCCACCATCACTTTTCAGATTTGTCTTGCAAAGTGAAAAGTGAAAAGTAAAAAGTTAGGAATCTTTTCACTTTAGAAGACTGTCATGTTCCTCCATTGGTGCAGAAATGCAAAGTGCAAAGGAATGATTGAAAAGTTTTCAGAAATCTTTGCAAAGAGACGATTCCCTTTTCAGCTGTTAATGAACAAGTCTCTACACTAGTTTCTCGGCGCAGAATTTGGTTTAGTGTTATAAATATGTTACGCAGGAGTTTTTTTTAATCAAGTGAGGATAGTGATGTAGAATCCAACAAGAAGACGTACAAAGACAAGATGAATTTTCATAACCTCACTTTAGTATAGACAGGTTAAAAGTTCCACCTTGATCAATACTTTTATTAATTAAGATCACTGTGTGGTCATTAGTGGGACATGTTTCACCATGAAAAATAAAGCATTAAATCATGGAATAAATATACAGTTTGTTCAAGGAATAAACATGATCGGATCATTCCTATGCAAAGACTTTTCACTTTGCAAAGAAATTGAAAAGTAATACATAGATCATGGTGGAACAGAAAGACTTTGCACTTTGCAAGAATTGAAAAGTGAAAAGTGAAAAGTTGCAAAGTTTATTCGTGGAACAGGCCCCAGGTGTCAAATACAAAAATCAAATCATTAAATTGAATATAAAATCACACTGCTCAAAAGGCAATATTTACAACACAACAATATTCATTTGATCGTGATACATGAGAATACGATTTGGGCATGAAGATCTTACCTTTAATAATCTTAAGGCTTTAAGTGAACAGGTAAGCTAATTTTAACATCTGGGTCAGGCATGGCCGTTCCCCCCCCTCGCCTCATTAGTGTCACATATCTTAGATCAGCACTTGCCAGGACACCTTGCTGCCACCGGTCAATCACTCTCGTGTGTAAACAAATACCTTGGGCCTGCCTTGCACGGCTCCAAGAAACGAAGATTCACAGCTGTACACCAGCTAAAATTTGTGTGTCCTGAAATAATATATAACCTCGATAATTCCCTTTGGAATTACAAGATTCGTTGGGACTGGCTAGGGTCTCCATCCGTCCTGCTGCAGTCAAGGAATTCGTCACCATGCCATATTCCTCCGCGCAAATTCAAAATACACACACCACACAATATCACACGTTTGGGTTTGACAATCACCTAGAAAAAATCATATAAAATATTCCACACTCTCAGCGCTTCTGATCTAAGCTTTTGACCATACAATCAAAATAATTACCAGCAAATACAATCATCAAAATTTAAATAAGAATGGATGGTTCTTTCCAAAATTGTTGCAACTCGGCAAATCAAATAAAATGCCTGTTCAATTAAAACAGCAACACAAAGTAGCTCAATTCCCCCCATATCTAATTTTATCGTTACGCTAATTCAGCTTGACTTATCACCCGCTTCGTGCCTCATGTTTACACAAAATCAAACAAGTAGTCACGCGTCATTACACATTTACTTCTGAGTGTCAAAAACACTAAAATCTATACCAAACTAATAATTAAAATCCAAGCAAAAATATATACAATGTTCCCATGCCAAAATCTATTTACATAATTGAATAAATCCAATGTTTAGTACTCAACCATATCAACAACATCATCCTGAGCTTACATCACCATGCATGACCCAATCGGACGTTCACTCAGCCATCACCACAGCTGCGGTAAATCGAATGGTCATCATTCCGGTTACTGGCCACGTGCCAATCATCTTCATATCTTCTTGTTGAAATAAAGTGTTCAATTAATTAATTAATTAATTCACTATTATATCCTACTAGATGAAAGCAATGGTGTTTGCAGATGATTTGATGATTTGGGGAAACAAAGAGGAGGAGGTACTGGAACAGTTGAGCGTGTGGGAAGGAATAATAGAAGGAGATGGGATGAAATTTAGCATAAATAAAAGTGAGATGGTGATCACAACAAGGAAGAAGGAAAGAACCACAATGGGAATAACAATTGGTGGGGAACAGCTGAAGAAAGTGGAGAGTTTCAAGTATCTGGGAAGCCTGATACAAGATAATGGAAGAAACGATAGAGAAATAAATGAGCGGGGGAGACAGGCAGAAGCATTCCGGAGGAGTGTGAGAAGCATGTTATGGAGCAAGGATGTCTCTCAGAACAGCAAAAAGATCATATATCGGACGTACTATGTCCCTATCCTGACGTATGCCTCAGAGACCTGGGTTATGAAAGGAAGGGAGAAGAGCAAAATACAGGCCAGTGAGATAGGTTCTTGAGAAGCAGTATTGGAGCTACAAAGATGGACAGAATAAGAAATGAAAAGACCAGAGAATTAATGGAGGAGGAACCATTACAGGATGGTATAGAGAAATCTAGACTTAGATGCTATGGACATGTAAAACGTATGGAGGAGAAGAGGATACCCAGGAGGATACACAAGACGAAGTGGGAAGGAAAGAGACCAAGAGGGAGACCGTGAGACAGGTGGCTGAAGGGGGTGGAAGAAAGCGTGAAGAAGAGAGGAGAAGACTGGACAAGGGTGGAGGCTGAGAGATGGTTGGAGAGACTTGTGTTCCAAACAGACCCAGCCAGTGGCTGGAAACTGTGCAAGATGATGATGATGATCCTACTAGAATTGCGATCAGAGTTACTATCTTCACTCATAGTCCTATGCAATTACTCTCGACGACAATTTATGCTCTAATGTCACACGCAACATATCACACGCTATAAATGTTTCACAGTAATAATTAAAATGTTTGAAAAGTTAATGTAGTCAGACCAAAGTCTGCTCAAATAATTAAGTTCAAGTGCAGAAATATATCTCATCGGAGATTCAATTATAAAGTATCGTAGACTATCTCCTCAGAGATGCAAAATAGAATCAAACCTGCCTCCTCAGAGATGCAAAAGGTCACCTGTCTCCTCAGAGACGCAAAATCAAGTCAACCGTGTCCCCTCCGGGACGCAAAGTAGAAGTGTCCAGGCTTGCACAGTAGCCTAATTTATACAGAACTGGCATAAATCACATGTGTGGGGACAATAATTTGACAATAAATCTTATAAATTGGCCTACAGACTTGCGAGTGGTATCATTGATCATCATTTTTCATACAGGTTCCAGACCTGCCATGCGGAATTAAAATTCCGTCGCGGATTAATTCAATTTTGATTTCCCTTGCTTTCTTGATATCACGCCGAATTCCCGCCGAAAGTGGCGTCTTCTTTCTTATTCGTTGATTTAAGTTCAAGTCTTTGCTCTCAATCCACAGACTCCTCCCTCTTAACGTCACAAATCATCTCCCTTCTCCCTCGCTCAAACACTTCGCTCCTTCTCTTGTCTGCTTAAACAAAGGTGGCTGGATCTCCTATGTCACAAGTAACGCTATGTGTTCCGTTCACTGACCTATCAATTCCAAGAACAAGTTTAATATAACTCCCTTGTCTCTAGTACTTGAAATCTTGCAACATCTAGTAGCAGCTTCATCCTGCCTTACTGATACTTCCAATACAGCATACAATTAAATATGAACAATTATTAAATGAACAGTATAATAAGGGTTGAATACCTCAGTATAATATCCTTGGAACATATTTTCCCTTAAACTTCCATCATTACTAAAAATGATCCAATCCATTTTAAAATACAATACACTTTAAATGAAACAAATTCGAGCCAAAGATAAAATCTCCATCAAGTAAATACGAAATCGCATAAAATTCTAAATTCCAAATAGCAATTCTAAATTGTCACAAAAATCGCTTCTGAATCCAAAAATCGATGAAAATCGAAAATGAAACTTCTACCTAACATAACAATGAAAATATCAAATCGAAAAGTAAAAAAATAACAATTCGAAGATTTAGAAAAATGACATTTAAATACTAAGTTGTCGGATATTCTCAAAAGTTTCTACAAAATGGGATACTTCGTTGGTCTATTGACTTCCTGGTGCTGCGTAGAGCTGACCCGTTTCTGAGAAATCGCCCCCTCAAGATGTCGTATGGATTCCTGCTCGATCTCCTTCTGCCAGGAACTGGATTCGAACTCTAACATCATCGTGTAGTCATCCTTTCAGCTTGGCTATCTTCTTAATGAGTTGGGAAAACCCTTTCTTTCTTGATTCGCGCTGGGATCACCCGAGCCACGCCCCTTCTGGAATTTCATCTGTCTTCTTCTTCTTCGCCGCACCATGGTGGAATGAGAAGGGAAAAGAATAGAGCCTTTAGGAGGTGGTATCAAAATAGGACGGTAGAAACAAGGGAAGAGTACCAGGAAAGAAAGGAGGAGGCAAAGAGAGTAGTGGCTGAGGAGAGAAGAAAGTGGATGGAAGAGTGGACAAAGATGATGAAGGAGGATAGTGAAGGTACACAAAAGGTCCTGTCTGGGATGGTAAAGAATAAGAGGCGGAAGGATCCTACGGATTATGTTAGAATGATGAACAAAAGGGGACAAGAGATAGAAAATAGGGAAGAACTGAAGAAAATGTGGAAAGAATATTTTGAAGAACTCCTGAACCCTAATGGAAACCATGGCGAGGAGGAAGAAATCGGGGAAGAGGTAGATGAACTGCAAACAGAAAAGGACTTAACATGGAAAGAAGTGGAAGATGCAGTGAGGAAGATGAAAGGAGGGAATGCACCGGGTGTGGATGAGTTGAGTGTGGAGATGGTGAGAGCAGCAGGAGAGGTTGGGATACAATGGTTGTACTGAGTGATGAAGACAGCATGGAAGGAATGGAAGACCCCAGAGGACTGGAAAAAGGGAATAATTGTCCCGATCTTCAAGAAAAGTAGTAGAACAGAATGCAGAAACTATCGGGGAATAACACTGATGAGTCATTGTGCAAAGATGTTTGAGAAAGTTTTGGAAAGGAGAATTAGGACAAGGATAGAAGGAGTCTCCCACAAGTCCAACCCCTCCTCCACGTGGTGGGAGACGGGCAACGGCATGAAATAGGGGATTGCCTGTAGGGGTGAAGTACAGTGGGGACTTCGTGTGCCCCGGGACCGCTACGGTAGCTGTGAAGGCCCTATAGGAACCCTGAAATGTGACGGCTGACGGGGCTCTGGTGAAGCTACGATAGGCCTAGCAAGCCAGTAGTGGATATCATATTTGCTTTCAAACCAGGAACAGGCCTCGGAAAGGACGGATGCAAACGACGACGACCCGGATATGCTAATGGACTACGAGTTGGAACATTAAACATACAGACACTGACAGGAAAAGTGGAGGAGATTGTAGATGTGATGGAGAGAAGAAAACTGGATGTACTGGGCTTGGCAGAAACAAGATGGAAAGGAGAAGGTCGCAGAGAACTGAGGAAAGGGTACCGGTTGTACTGGAGTGGGAACAGTGAAGGAAGGAGCAGTGGAGTAGGAGTAGTTGTGAGAGATGGAATGAAGGAAGAGGTAAAGGGAATAAGTGACAGGATCATGAAGATCAGAGTAACTGTAAAGGGAAGAAGCCTGGAGATAGCCCAGGTATATGCCCCTCAAGTTGGATGTACAGTTCAAGAGAAGGAAGACTTTGAGGAGGAGCTACAACAGCAGTTGAATGGGCAGAGCATCATTGTCATGGGAGATTTGAATGCACATGTAGGAAGTGAAAGGCAAGGATATGAAAATGTATTGGGAGCGGAAGGATGGGGTAGCAGGAATGAAGAAGGGAGAAAGTTGCTGGATTTTTGCAAGAGAAACGGTTTAGTGGTAGGCAACTCCTGGTTCCGGAAGAAAGAAAGCCACAAGGTAACGTGGTACAGCAGTGATTTAACAAAGAAATCTTTGGTAGATTACATGCTGTACGACTGGGAAATGAAGAGAAGTGTCAGAGATATAAAGGTAATACCATCAGAGGCCTTAGATAGCGACCACAGAATACTTGTAATGAACCTGGGAGTTGTTAAGGATAGCAAGAGGACAGAGTACCAGGAAAGGAGAATCAAAGTATGGAAACTCAAGGAAAAGGAAGTCAAGGAAGAATTCCAGGAGATAATAAGGGAAAGGATGCCAACAGACAATCCTAAAACAGGGGAAGAGGAATGGAAGCAATTCAAAAACACAATGGTGGAAGCTGCAGTGGCAGTATGTGGAAGAACAAGCAACAGAAAGCGGTGTAAAGAGACACCATGGTGGAATGAGAGAGTAAAAGAAGCTGTGGGAAGGAAGAACAAGGCTTTCAGAGTGTGGTTCCAGGAAAGAACTGATCTGACAAGGGAAGATTATAAGATAAAGAAGAAAGAAGCAAACAAGATTGTCGCAGAGGAGAGGAAGAAGTGGATGGTAAAGTGGACAGAGATGATGGAGGAAGACAGCAGAGGAAATAAGAAAGTACTTTATTGGATGGTCAAAAGTAAGAGAAGAGGTCTGCGAGAGGATGTGGTAATGATGGACAAAAACGGAAATGAGGTACACAACAAAGAGGCACTCAAGACAGTGTGGAAAGAGTACTTTGAGGATTTGCTGAATCCAAATGGTCATAGGGTGGAAGACAATGTATTGGAAGATGGAGAAGACAACACAGGAATGGAAAAGGACCTGACTTGGAGAGAACTGGAAATGACTATAGACAAGATGAAAGGAGGAAGGGCACCAGGTGTGGATGAAGTGAGTGTTGAAATGGTGAAGGCAGCAGGGGAGGTTGGGAAACAGTGGCTGTACCGTGTGATGAGGGTGATATGGAAGGAGAAAAAGACCCCAGAAGATTGGAAGAAAGGATTAATTGTCCCAATATTTAAGAAAGGAAGCAGAAAGGAGTGCAGAAATTACAGGGGAGTTACACTCATACCTCACTGTGCCAAGATATATGAAAAGATATTAGAAAGTAGAATACGAGCCAATGTGGAGAGAAAATTGAGAGAGGAGCAGTATGGATTCAGACCTGGGAGATCAACAGTGGATCTCATATTTTCAGTGAGACAGCTCCAGGAACACCACTACGAATTTTTAGAGGATCTGCTGATGGCCTTCCTGGACATCGAAAAGGCCTATGATAGTGTGTGTAGGGAGAAGGTTTGGAAAGCAATGGAAAACATGGGAGTGGAAAAAGAGACTGTAGGCAGAGTGAAGGAGATGTATTGTGGAAGTGTGAGTTGTGTGAAAGTTGGAGGGGAAAGAACAGACTGGTTCAGACAAATGAATGGCCTGAAACAGGGTAGTGCGCTGTCACCCCTTCTCTTTATTGTGGTTATGGACGAGGTAATGACACGGGTAGCAGGAAAGATAGGAGAAGATAAGATGAAAGCAATGGTGTTTGCAGATGATCTCATGGTCTGGGGAAACAAGGAGGAGGAAATTCAGGAGCAACTGAAGGCTTGGGAAGAAACAGTGGGAGAGTACGGATGGAAGTTCAACATCAGTAAATGTGAGATCCTGTTAACGACCAGGAAAAAGGACAGACCAATGAGTGGGATAACACTTGGAGGTGGACAGCTGAAGAAGGTGGAAAGTCTCAAGTACTTGGGAAGTATAGTGGAGGAAAATGGGAGAAATGACAAAGAGATTACGGAACGTGGCAGACAGGCAGAAGCATTTCTGAAAAGCATTAGGAGCTTAGTGTGGAATAAAGATGTCCCACAAAAAAGCAAGGAAGTGTTATACAGAAGCTACTATATCCCGATACTGACCTATGCTTCAGAAACGTGGACAATGAAGAAAAGAGACATAAGCAGAATACAGGCAGGTGAAATGAAGTTCCTGCGAAGTAGGATCGGAGTAACAAGAAGAGATAGGGTGAGGAATGAAAAGGTCAGGGAAATGGTGAAAGAGGAGCCCTTGCAAGGTAGGATTGAGACATCAAGACTGAGGTGGTATGGACACTTAAAGAGAATGGATGAGAAGAAGATTCCCAAGAGGATACATGAGATGCAGATGCAGAAGAAACGACCAAGGGGAAGACCAAGAGATAGATGGCTGAAAGGAGTGGAGGAATGTGTCAAGAAGAGAGGCGAGGACTGGACCAGAGTGACAGCGGAGAGGTGGTGGGAAGAAAGAACTAAGTGGCGAGGCTTATGTTCCAAACAGACCCAGCCTGGGGCTGGAAACTGTACAAGATGATGATGATGATAGAAGGAGGGATGAGGGAAGAACAACATGGCTTCAGAGCAGGAAGGTCCAGAGAGGATTTGATTTTTGCTGTAAGGCAGTTACAAGAACAGCACTATGTGTATGGAACAGATCTACTGATGGCCTTCCTGGACATTGAGGAAGCATATGACAGTGTATGCAGAAACAAAGTATGGAAGTCCCTGGAGGATAGAGGAGTAGAAAAATGGACTATAAGGAGGATAAAGGAGATGTACAAGGGAAGCGTGAGCTGTGTGAAAGTGGGAGGAGGGAGATCGGACTGGTTGGAACAGAGAAACAGCCTGAAACAAGGAAGTGCACTGTCACCGTTACTTTTCATTGTGGTGATGGATGACATAATGACCTGAGTGGCACAAGTAATTGGGGAAGGAAAGATGAAAGCAATGGTGTTTGCAGATGATTTGATGATTTGGGGAAACAAGGAGGAGGAGGTACAGGAACAGTTGGACATGTGGGAAGGAATAATACAAGGGTATGGGATGAAATTTAGCATAAATAAGACTGAGATGGTGATCACAACAAGGAAGAAGGAAGGAACCACAACAGGAATAACAATTGGTGGGGAACAGCTGAAGAAAGTGGAGAGTTTCAAGTATCTGGGAAGCCTGATACAAGAGAATGGAAGAAACGATAGAGAAATAAATGAGCGGGGCAGACAGGCAGAAGCATTCTGGAGGAGTGTGAGAAGCATGTTATGGAGCAAGGATGCCCCTCAGAACAGCAAAAAGATCATATATTGGACGTACTATGTCCCTATCCTGACGTATGGCTCGGAGACCTGGGTTATGAAAGGAAGGGAGAAGAGCAAAATACAGGCCAGTGAGATGAGGTTCTTGAGAAGCAGTATTGGAGCTACAAAGAGGGACAGAATAAGAAATGAGAGGACCAGAGAATTAATGAAGGAGGAACCATTGCAGGATGGTATAGAGAAATCTAGACTTAGATGGTGTGGACATGTAAAACGAATGGAGGTGAAGAGGATACCCAGGAGGATTCACGAGACGAAGTGGGAAGGAAAGAGACCAAGAGGGAGACCGAGAGACAGGTGGCTGAAAGGGGTGGAAGAAAGCGTGATGAAGAGAGGAGAAGACTGGACAAGGGTGGAGGCTGAGAGATGGTGGGAAGTCAAAAGACGTTGGAGAGGCTTGTGTTCCAAACAGACCCAGCCAGTGGCTGGAAACTGTGCAAAATGATGATGTGTATCCATCATTGTAGTCGATGAAATGACTTTTGTAGCTGTAGATTTAATTTACGCAGGAGAGACTTGATGTTCATCTCCCCCACGGTATTAATATTATGTCATTTCGAATATTCTAGCCATCATTATAGCTATGTTCCCTATAGTATTTTAGTAGCACATCTCCAGCATTCATAATGGTAATGGATGAAATTGTAAAGGAAACAAAGGAAGCATATGGACATAAAGAAATGAAGTTACTATTATTTGCAGACGATATTGTGGTCTGGGGAAAGAACACGGAAGAAGTGCAAAAACAACTAGATGCACTGAACGAAAATATTCAGAAGTATGGCCTGAAAATCAGTATAGAGAAAAGCAAGACCATGGTGATGACAAGAGGGGAAAGACAAGGAAAGGGCATTGTGAAAATTGGAAGTCAGAGTTTGGAAATTGTGGACACGTTCAAATACCTAGGAAGTGAATTGATGCAAACTGGTAGGTTGGACATGGAGATTGGCAGGAGGGTACAGCAGAGCAATGCATTCTATCAGAGTGTAAGAAAACTTGTTTGGGATAAGGAAGTACCAAGGAAAAGCAAAGAGGTAATGTATAAAATGTACTATGTACCCATATTAACGTATGCAGCTGAGACTTGGACCCTGATGAGCAGGCAAGAGAGTAGAATCCAAGCCAGTGAAATGAAATTCCTAAGAAGTATGATAGGTAAGACAAGGAAAGACAGAGTGAGGAATAAAGATGTTAGGAAGGAAGTTGGGATGGGAAAACTAAATGAGAGAATTGAGAAGAATAAACTAAGGTGGTTTGGACATGTAAAGAGGATGGAGGAAAATAGAATACCAAGACAGATGCTGGAGGCGAAGTGCAAGGGTAAGAGAGCAAGGGGAAGACCTAGAACAAGGTGGATTGATTCAGTGAAGAACAGCGTGAGAAAAAGAAATCTGGACTGGGACAAGATCGTGGAAGAAGAATGGTGGAAGGAAAGAGGAAAGTGGAGAAGTGCCATAAATACCCCGACCCGGCAGGAGCTGGATAAGGGGAAATGATGATGATGATGATGATCTCCAGCATTGTAGATTCAATAGTTTCTTCCCCTCTCAACTTCTGTATATTTGACATGGTGATAAATGCATAGAATAATTTCTATCACCTTACTCGTTGCTTTAATTAGTTTCACGTATTTCTTCTTTGTAGTTGCAGAATAAATGTAGAATTATATACGCAATCTAATGTGCCGTAATTCTCGTTGCTAATATACTACTTGTAATAATGATTTCTTCGATGATATATCAATGTCTATCAGCTTTGTCTTCAAATGTAGAGTAATCAGTGGACACGTCCACTCTTGATGAAGTCGTGAATTTTAAGAGCCACGATCTAAGTTGCTTGTCCCCCACTCCGACAATAAAGTTGGCGTCCCCTCATTAAAAAACTTGCCTATATGGCGCGTTAATAGCGAATATGATATTATTCCATAATTAAGCATTTAATCAGCTGCAAATATCAATAAATACTTCTTATTTATTAATTAACAGCTTCTCTGATATTTCGAAGTGTTAATATATCGCTGGTAATTATATATGCTAATTGCGCTAATTGCTTTCTTCTCAGTAACGCCTCTTCCTATTGGTTTTCACTGTCTCACGTTTGGCTCGTGGCTCCTCTATTTGGCTTGCGATCAGAATTCCTTTGAACGCATCCCCGACTTAGGTCGTGTGCGAGATCGGAAGTCTTCGGCTGGTTTCACACATCTCAGCTTTATTTGACTCCATAATGGAATCCATTAGGTCCGTATTGACAAGAAATGTTATGCCACGATTCGAGGAAAAACTCCGTCAATCAATACCTTCTTTTTTCAAAACAGTTAGATAGGGGACCTGTTTCGAGCTATTTTTCTTAGCCCTTCTTCAGCCCTGACTTAAGTAGTATTAGACAATCAATCCT
The DNA here is from genome assembly GCA_946902985.2 of Meconema thalassinum. Lineage (NCBI taxonomy): Eukaryota > Metazoa > Arthropoda > Insecta > Orthoptera > Tettigoniidae > Meconema > Meconema thalassinum. Next base: position 2,045,170,974 of record OX336388.2, read on the forward strand.
TGTACATCTCCTTTCATCAAATAAAAAACATGCAAAAATACACTGCACACAAACATGTTAAAAACACTATAAAAACACATTAAAACACACTAAAAAACACCGTGAAATAACTCTGTATAAATGCTGTGTCAAACAGGCTTCCTCAAACTTGACACAGCATTTATACAGAGTTATTTCACGGTGTTTTTATAGTGTTTTTAACATGTTTGTGTGCTGTTTATATTAGCATGTTTTTTATTTGATGAAAGGAGATGTACAAGGAATAATTGCCCAATACTACTTAAATCAGGGCTGAAGAAGGGCTAAGAAAAATGGCTCGAAACATGTCCCCTATCTAACTGTTTTGAAAATAAAAGGTATTGATTGACGGAGTTTTTCCTCGAATTGTGGCATAACATGGTTTCACGAAGTCAGACAAAGGCTAGCTCCTCCCGAGCCCTCCTGCTTGTCACGTGTGAGTTGGGAATTACTTGATTGGCCACGCTGGGTTAACTCGTTAACTGAGCGAGATGTAACAACCTGTTTTTGGCTTCTTTCCAGACACTGTTTTATTTAGCATTGGTTAACTTTCAAAACTTTCAAATGATAGAATATTTCCAACCACAAATACGCGTACAATACCGTACTGTCAAAACTTATTGTTGATTCATTTTAGGGGCTCAGGACACACTAATCATCAGCCCCATTTACTTACATGTGTGTTTGTGTGGTGACTGTAGTAGTGTGAATAACTGTAATTATTTTGGTCTCAGATTGGGATAGGTGCCACAGGACTTAGCTTTGAACAGTAATGATTTATAAAACTCTCACTTTAATAAGCACCACATGTGCAGAATAGTAATAGCTATCCAAAACTGTAAATGCTATTGATGTCTTATATTCTTAACTATTCATTGTTTTTGGATATTGGAAGAGGAAATTAAGGCAGGAAAATGAAATGACACCCTGGGTTTTGGATGCTCTAAATTTCATTGGGTTGGAAGAAAACAAGTGTTGACCAAGGGAGATTGAACAGAAAAGATGAAATAGAAAACCTCTGCACAAGTAAGTGGGAACAAAAATGATTTGGGTAGTCCTAGCCACTTGAGCACAAAGAGAGCCACGACTCAGAATATGTTAGATGGCCATTCCTATTCCATAATAACTGGTATCCCAAGTGTCAGGACCACTCACTAGAGTACTCAGCCGTTGCCCATTGTTCATGAACTTGGACATGACTACACCATGACCCGTGAATGTCATGAAGATAAGAAAATAAAAATTGGAAAAATATACACACACAGGACTGTTTCACAAAAATACTGTGATCAAAATGGCTTTTGGCTTTATTATTTGTTCTCCTTGTAGACATACTGTATCCTGTTGAAGGCTTTTATGTCATACAATTTACCTCCTGTATATTATGGTATGTTTTATTGATATGTTGTATACCACAACTGTTGCTTAAAATATACTGAACTCTGTCTGTTTTTGTGCAGGTGAGCTCAATTTAGAGCTGGAACGAATATTACTTGAAAAATCTGATGTCCAGGAAGCCTTATCAAAGTCCGAGACTATTGGTGCAAGCCTTGAACAAGACAAAAAGAGGCTCCAAGATGACCTGAGAAGGGTAATAACTTCTACTGCTAATTGTGAGCAAAACTGGCAGCAACTTTATCCAATTATTAAAAAGTTATTTCAGACCAGTTTAATGTATCTTTTAAAATAAACAGTTGGAAAGGAGTAATACACTGTAATCTGTATTTGAGACACAGTTATGACCAAGTATCAATGATATCAGAACACCAATGTTGTCAATATGGAAATTAAAAGATTTATTCAATTAATATGAATGCATGTGGAAAAGGGCCAGTTGTTGGCTCTTGAGCTAACACCATTTTTGGAGTGTATATATCTGTATTTATCTATTTAGTACTGTAGTTGTTTTTGGTATTTAGAGACAACTTAGAACTTAGTAAAAGGAAGCTAATTTGCAGTTTTGCATGGCTCTTCACGTTGTGATCATAAGCCACAGAAACCTCCTGTCTTTTACTTGGAATCACTGGTGTAATTTTTTAGTTTAAAAATCTTATATGCATTGGCCCGGAATTGAACCCATGCCTTGTGTGAAGCAAACTGTTGGACCACTCTGTTATTATGTTCCCATTACCTTGAGCTTAGAAAATGAACTAGAATAGTCAACTGAAATGCTTTAATTTCGTATATATAGGCACTTGCCTTTGACTTTCATATTCCATTCCTTTAAAGTCAAAAGATTGCAAATATGCATAATTAATAGATTTCAACACTAATTTAAACAGGAATCTGCTTAACATGAACCCAGGAACTGGTAGCTTTACATATGCACACACACAAAATTGTTACGTTTTTAATGTCCATATTGACAGAAATGCTCATCCTATATAGTCATATTACAGCCATTCTAATTCTAATATTCCAGGTGAGTTGATACTTGCCTTCCACCTCTTTTGTCCCATTTCTTTACATTAATGTTTTTGTGTGGCCTGTGCCTTTTGGTGTTTAGTGAACTGCTTTGTCCTGTGTGAAATGCTTTGGCATTGTGTGAAGATGTCCATTTGCACACTCTAAGCACACGATGGGTTTCTATTGGTGCTATATCAGGTTGCAGGTTTGATACCATGAAATTCCTCCCGGCCTTTCTTCTGAAAGAATGCATGATTCCTCAACATGAGCAAAGGATTCTTTCTGACTGAGGAGCTTTGAGAATATAAACAATTAAATGTAGATTTCATGCTTAGGTTAATATCTACAAATTTGTTGTTGTTTCCTATGGCTAGCCCGGATTCCAATCCATCAGCTTTCTTGCGTTCCAATAGAGTTGTGTGAGGTTTCCAGAAGTTCTAGCAGTCACATCAAGTTTGTTGCAATGTAGCAGGTGTCCCTTATCCATTTTGCTTCCAGGTTCGTGACAAAGTGTGCATTCTTCAGATCTCAGGATGTTGATTCGTTTCAGATGAGCTGCAAGGCAGTCGTGGCCAGTGTTAAGTCTGAAGAAGGCTACAGCTTCTTTTCTTGGTGTTAATTTATATTGATCCCATTTAGCATCAATGTCTTTCCATAATTTGGTTTCTGCTGTTTTCTTTGCCATTTCTTCATACCGGTTTTGATAGTATTTTTCAAGATCCTTTTTGCTGACATAAAATCAGTCTGACTGAAAGCCATACGATAAATAAATAGTGTGGTACCTTTTTTTGCTAATCTGTCTGCCTCTTCATTTCCTGATATTCCAACATGAGAAGGGATCCACTGGAATGAGATCTGTTTGTGGAGTCTTTGAAGGGTTTTTATCATACAAAAAATTTCTTTCAGTTCTTTATTTTGGGGCTTATAATTTGACGAGATGGCTTGGGTGGCTGCTTTTGAATCTGTAATGATAATGCATTTTTGATAATCAATGTTTCTGCCTAATAACTGATGGAGTGCATGTGAAATTGCTCTTATCTCAGCATCAAAGTTTGTTTTGTTTTGGCCTACTGGGAAGTAGAGTGAGAAGAGAGATGAATGTATTCCTGCTCCAGTTCTATTTTCTTTGTCTTGTGAGCCATCTGTAAATATTTTTAGCCATTGATTAGATGGATATCTTTCTTCTATTTTACCGAGGGCCAGTTGTTTTAGATCTTGTGGTGAAGAGTCTTTCTTGCAGACCTCTTCTAACAAAGTAAGATCTGTAGTCACTTGTATATATTCAATGGGATTGACTGGCATACAGAGTGGTTCAAGTTTTATTTGCAGATTGCTCTTATTGATGTATTCTTTGGCGAGGCTTAAGGGATCTTTTTGCGTTTTAAGATTGGGGCTAGAAACTGGTTTTTTGATCCATGTCATTTGAGGTAGTCTTTGTATACTGAGGTATGCATTGGCTGTTTGATGTTTCATCTCTTCTTCTATTGGTAAGTTGTGGGTATATAATTGCAAGGCGGTTATAGGTGTGGTTTTTATTGCACCTGTTATGATTCGTAGGGCATTATTCTGACACCTCTCGAGGCGATCAATGTTTGAATGGGGTGCTGTAGAGAGTACTTCACTGCCATATTTTATGATAGGTTTGATGTAAGTATTGTAGGTTTTGTTGAGTGTGTCTTGAGTGCTCCCCCAAGTAGCTCCTGCTAGTCTCTTCAGTAATTTCATCCGTTTGCTTACCTACAAATATATTGGACAGGAAAAGAAGGATAGAAACACAGATAAAGTTTTTTCTGTATAGATTAACCATCTTACTCTCCCCATGCCCGGTGCGCAATCCGTCAGGGTAAAAATGTATAGTTTCGCCGGCACCCTCTAAAATCTTGAATAAGTTCTACATTTCCTCGTTAGATGGCACAAGCGGTAGCCAGAATTCGGTCATTATTTATTCATAGAGTTTGCATTTTGTTTCTTGTTTGCTTGCCGCAGGTGTCTATATGTTCCTGAACACAAGAATCGCCAACAACTTCTTTGCATACTGTTCAAAAAGTTTTTGTTAATAAATCTGATACTAGGGCACAGGTGTCAGATCAATTATGTGAGCAATTATGTTGTCTTTAGAAAATCATCACATGTGTGACCTAAAGTAGGACAGAATTAATTATAATGAGTTATAAAATTACATTTTCTGCATAAAAATAATTTTAACATTTTTAATAATTTTGTTCAACCTCATAGGTAAGATACGACCGTGAACTATTTTTCCCCCATATGCTCGTAAACCACACTTGGGAAACTGGAGTGGAAACTTGATGATGATGATGATGATGATGATGATTGGTATTTAAGCTATGTCTGTGTTTTTTGTCATTGTGATTTGTAGGTGTTAAAAATATTTAGAAAACATTGAGTAATTTCATCAGAAAATAGCTGACAGACTTCAAGCACACCACCCAAAATGGCCTGAGATCAAGAGGGTTCAGAATGTATTGAGGTGTACATTAAAAGTAACATATATCTTTAGTAATGCTCTCTCCTCTTTTAAGCTTGTGGGATCCAATCTGGGCATATTCAGTTGATATTTGAGGGTGCTTAAATGTGAGAGATTTGTGTCAGTAGAGGACTGGCACAATGAAATATACCTCCAGGGCAAATTTCCAACCCTCTTGATCCCTCTTAAACCACAAGCATTTAAATTGACATTAAAATCATACTGCTATTAACTTATCTCACAAAAATGAGATCATTAATGTAAATAAGACATAAGGATGAAGTTTGCATGAATAATTAAAGAGAAGTTGTCAGAAATAAAGATCATAATCTTACCTGAGGCACCTCAGGTACGTTCCAGTATTCCGTAGATGCAGTCCAGCTCAAATCTCTATATAGCAAGAGCAGTTAACTAATTCTGGAACTAGACTTGTCATCATCACTATAAATCAATACTTAGACTAAAAATAAAACTCATTTATAATGTAGCTGTTCTGTAACAGTGGGTGAAATTCACTTCAGAACGTACTTCTTTAAATAGAGAATGTGTGATCATCAACCTGAAGTTAAAATGTTCCATAACTTAAGCTTTAAAAACTTCCTGCATGATTTAACTTGTGATGGTTTATCTTGATTGTGCCCTTGATACCTGTAATGAGTACCGCAGCAATACAGATCTAATTCAGGAAATGACGAGCATGGTAACCTCGTTAAACTATTGATCTGAAAACTGTGTAGCACAGAGCCATCCTCAATACAGGTACTTCTTATACTGCTTAAGGTGAAATGGCAGGTTACGCACAACTTGCAGAACGTCGGCGACGACAAATACGGAGAGTAAGCATTAATATCATTAATTATTGCATCTTGAATTGTTTCAATAGAACTTAGAATTGTGCAGTGAATTATGGAGTAGTTTTTCAGAGGTGTGGCCGTTTAATAGGAATAAAATACTTTTTTAGGATAATCATGAGATTTTAAGTATCACTGATCATGCAATAAACTGTTGCAAGGCAATTTATGTTTCAGACAGTGTACTTTTAATTTAATTCTTCACAATATCTTTCACTCTTTTCATTTTTTAAATCATATGAATGTAAATCATTATACAAATGAATTTTTCAGCTAGTTTATTTTCTAAAATTCTTCTTTCATTGTCACAAATAGCTCATACTTGAATCTGCAACACATGATTTCCTTTCTGAAAATCCTGCATGTGTTAACAAAGTTTCAAACTGTGGCCACCTTGGTAAAGAGCTATTAATTCACTATCACTCCTATTACTTGCTCTCCATCTTGCAACCAAAAATGTTTACAGCTCACATCGTTCTTTTTGAAGTCGTAAAGTTTCCACTAACTCCTTACAATGTTTACCCAGTAATATAGTCGAGCACATTAAGTCATGCCTCAGGACTGCAGTGGAAAGCAGCAAATCCGAGATCCAAGGTTCATATCACAGTGCTGACCTAATTGTGTTTTTCCCCCAGATTTTTTCACACACAGTCCAGGCAATCATCAAGGTAGTTCATTATTTCAAGTCCTGGGGCACCTAATCCTTGGTCCTAAATTATAGTTACACACACTTATACAGTAACAACAGAAAAACAGGTTATCAAGCAAGATCGATGTACACACCCAAGTGCAGGGGACTGACTACCATGATCTTGCAATCCCCTAAATGGAGTTGCAACTACCATGCCCACATATTTCACTTCAACAGTAAATAGCAATCCTTCTGCATGTCATGATTTTACCAATAGGGATGTAGCGAGAGAAAGTTCGCGTCAGATAGCGCTCGTGTAGTACTGGGTAAGCGCAAGGCGATTGTCTTATGTTTCTCTCAGTCAGCTGCGAGGAATATATAAATTGTGGCCGAGTTTTCTAAGCTAAAGTAAATTATATCTTCTCTAATTTTTCTCCAAGACTATATTAATTAATTCTATAGGTATATCTCCTAATATATTATGGACGATTTTCAGCGTTTAAGCGTTAAACAGCTGCAAAATGAGCTACGGACTAGAGGTGCTAAAACTAGTGGGAGGAAGGAAGATTTAATAGGCTACAGCGGTAATAACAAAATTTTAACACGCTTTATTATTCAAATAATAAATATGAGTCAGCATGCTTTCTCCGAAAGATTACAATTAGCCTACTAGAGTACCGGAATTGTAGGCCTATATTGATAAATATATCTCCATAAGACTTAAATCATAAATAGAGATTTAAATATTCACTTGCTCCCCTTGCTTATAGACTTCGATTCACGTATTTTTTTTAGGTTGAGAGCTCGCTTGAAACTGTCGTGTTTTAAGGTAAAATAATCAAAAATTTGATAACGGTAATGTGTACCTCGAAAATGCATCGCAACGTTTGGTTCTTATGTAATTTTTTCAATTTCTCAATAAGAATCATTCCCTTAGCCCTGGGAAAGGAGATTTAAATATTCACTTGCTCCCCCTGCTTACAGACTTCGATTCATGTATTTTTTTTAGTTTGATAGCTTATATGAAACTGTCGTGTTTTAAGGTACAATAATCAAAGAAAATTGATACCGGTAATGAGTACCTCGAAAATGCATCGCAACGTTTGGTTCTTATGTAATTTTGTCAATTTCTCAATAAGAATCGTTCCCTTACCCCTGGGAAAAGACTTGGTGGTACCGTACATTTTTTTAAAGTTTGAGAATCCCTGCTTTAGGGCCACGAACTGTTTCCATTCATCTGACTATGTATCAAGAATATCAGTCGCTACCACATCCTCCGTCGGACAGATGGAAGTTGACGATTAATTCTGATTTTAAGAAACCAACCATAATACGTTTGTGACTGTTAATGTTGCGACATTTATTCTTGAAGTATTTGACCGAGTATTGATGTCTTTGAAAATGGGAGTCAGAAATGTTACTTTCATTTCTACGTGTATATTGACGATTTCTTCCCGTACTTCAATGGAGATGATTTCTGCAGATTCCGATGTTGTAGGCTTAGCGTGATAATCCGGCAATTTTCTTGTGCATGGCCTCTTCCTAAATAATTATTTTTGTTGTGTTCGTGGTCCACGGAAAAAGCGATGGAACAGCGCCCGGTTTTAATCTTGCTCTCTCACCTTCAAATACAAACGCAAAAATTCAGTGGTTGTTATCGAAATGTCGAATCAGTTTATAGGTACAAAATAGGAATTATTTCCCTTTGTAAGTCACACTTATCCAACACAGTTTTCGTGTGAAGTCATCGGGTTGTAAATCATGGAAACACACTTTAATATATTCGGTCAGTTTTTTCTACCGAATTTTTTTCTTTCTAATAGCATGTGACCATTTCTTCCACATTTCTTTATTTTGTGGAAATTGGTGAAACGAAAACGGGCTTCCCTGATTTTTGCAAAGAGGAACACTGCAATAGCTCGGCATAGTCACGAAAATAACAATTTAAACAACTTAAATTCTTACATATTAGCGGCATGAGAACACAGGAGACAAATGAAGAGCGTCTTGCGCTTACCCAGTACAACAGCAGTGCGCTCTATCGGTGCTAGTTCTATACATCCCTATTAATGTATATCTATAACTATTGTCATTTTTACAACAATCTACAATTAGTGCACTGGATGATTTTGTTTGTCACATAATGCACCATTTTGAAGAAGAGAGCTCAGTAGATACACTCCTGTGTGATCTATCCAAGGCCTTCGATTGTGTCACATGATATACTTCTGCAAAAGTTAGCACTGGACGGAATTAAAGGATCAGAGTATGAAGTCTTTAAATTATATCTAACAAACCGAGTACAGTTTGTAGAGAATGGGGATAGGAAATCTCATGTGTTAGAAGTTAGGTATGGTTTACCCCAAGGCTCGGTTGTGGGTTCATTTCTTTTTGTCGTTATGATGAATGACTTAGCAGTAAATGTTTCTGGAAAAACAATTCTTTATGCAGATGACTCTACATTTTTGTGTTCTAGCAAATGTATAAGTGAATTGCAAAATTTATCAAGTCAGTGCTTGCTAGAAGCTAGGAAATGGTTCAGTGAGAATGGATTCCACTTAAATGAAACTAAAACTCAAAATCTAATATTTAGTCTTAAAAACATAAGTAATGATATAAAAGAAGCTAAGCTACTAGGAATGAATTTTGACTCAAAATTAACATGGGAACCTCACATTCATAACCTTTCGAATAAACTTGCAAGGGTGGTGTATCTACTCCGTCATTTAAAAAATGAGGTTCCTACGACATATTTACACACAGCCTATTTTGCTTTCTTTCAAAGTCTCTTTAGTTATGGATTAATATTTTTTGGAAATAGTGCACACATTGTAAATATCTTAAAATTACAGAAAAAGGCAATCCGTATTATTGCAAATGCTCCTCCTAACACACCCTGTAGACCTTTATTTATTAAATCTTCCAAACTAACAGTTATAAATCTTTTTGTTTTAAATATCCTCATGTATATGAAAAATAAACATCCACATGAATTGCCAGGCAGATGTGTAACAGTTCACTCATACAGCACAAGAAACTCACACCAGATATAGGTACCATGGTGTCGGCTTTCAAAAACACAGAACAGTCATGAAATTCTTGGCATAAATTGTTTTAACAAACTGAGTTTGTCTTTCCAACAACTACCAACCAAAATCTTTAAGAAACAGCTGCAAAAGTGGTTGCTGGTGAATCCATGGTATTCACTGGAAGAATGTATGGAAGCAGATTGGTGTAATACTTAGTACAATAGAAGTAGGTTACATTTTGTTATAACGATAATAAGCTGTTTGTGTATATACTGTTATAAGTAAGCTAAGTAATGTAGGATTGTTTGATTTTATTGTTTTGTATTATTAACCTGACGATGGCTATTGCACTAGTGTTTAATGCCAAATAAATTGATTCTGATTCTGATTCTGATTCTGCTGAAAAGGAGTTGACTAGAGGGTTGCATGCCAGGATGGTTTGAGTAATTGTCAATTGCATGCGATGTTTGTGTGGGTTTGCGGAAAATTGAATATGAGAGGTTTTTTTTTTTTTTTTTTTTTTTTTTTTTTTTTTTTTTTTTTTTTTCAATAGTTATGTCGAGATAATTTATTTTCCGATAAGTTTCAGGTCCCTTAGTAAATTTAATGGAGTGGTGTAGGCTATTGATAGCTTGGAGTATGGTTTCTTCGTTTTTTTACTTCTGTGACGTAGACACCTATGACATCATGTACGAATATTTTCCACAGTACTATTCCCTGTGTCGACACAACCTAGCTGGCTTCAATCCAATGGTTCACAGGGCATTAAATATACCAATGCCAAAAGATAACTACAATAAGGAAATCAGAATGATCAAGCAGATAGCCAAAGAAAATAGTTTTCCTCCCAGCAAAATAGATCAAATTGTAGCCAGACATGGAAATAAAACAATTCAAAAGCTGGACAATACTGTAATGAAAACAAATCTGCCCAGTTCAATTACGTGAATGTGAATACATACAAAATCACCAATTTATTCAAGAAGCAAGACATAAAAATAGCATTCACACTAAACAACACAACCAGCAAGCATTTGCACAACAGTAATTTAAATAAACAAGACCCGTACTCAAAGTCAGGGGTATATTCAATAACGTGCCAAGACACAGGGTGTCAAGCCAAAGTCGTGGAAGGGAGAACCTGAGATACAAAGAACACAGAAATTCGATAAAATATGGGACATTGTACATTGTACGACGCAGGGCACAGATTCACTAACATTGAAACAAACTTTAAGTCATACATCACGAACCGAAAGAACCCATAACATAAAGTGAACAATTGAGATACATTTAGCTAAAATAAACAACCCTAATAATCTAAACAATCACAAATTCATGGAGAATTCACCTTCTTTACAACACTACCCCTCCCCGTAGGAAACGAGAAACAACATAACGGTGTAGCCAGGCAAGATAAGACAAAAAAGGGAAACGTGTTACTGAATAAGGATGTACTTTGTGCTAGATCATCAATAAACCAAAACCGGCAGTTTTAAAGAATCCACGACATTCTCAATAGTCTGTTTAACTTACACATGGCGAGAGTAAAAATTGGTCTTAAAAAGTTGAAGATGTCCAGAACACAGTAGACTAACATACACCATATTCAGAAAGATCTAGACTTGGCCAGCACAATATTTTACAATGCAAGATGAACTTAGACAGGTAGGAATGTGGGAAAGCCCAAGGAAGGTAAGACATTTGGGAGGGTGAGAAGAGATTTGTACCTGTTAAGAAGGGAAAAACAATCTCAGACCCTGTTTACTATACAAAGGACATACGAAAATTAAAAATGAAATGTAGAATGGTTAACAGAAAAATCAAAGAGGGCAGGGGAAACTGAGAAACCAGAAAGCAGCTAATAAAGGAGCTCAATAGGTTGAAAAAGGAAGCAAAGGAAAATTACATGAATGGCATACTTCATGAGGGTAAAGACCACACAGGGAAATGTAAAAACCCCTATTCATATATTAAAAATCAAAAGGGATTCGGAATCCACATTCCCACAATGGAGGGAGAAGGGGGCGAGCATTTATTTGCAGATAATGAGAAAGCAAACCTATTTAGTAGGGAATTCATAGATTCCGTGGAAGATTGTCATGAGTTGGAAACCGTTAATGAGGCTGGAGAGGGTGAAACACATAAGGATACAAGTAGCTTCACCTTTACAAATGAGGATATTTTCAGAGAAATCAAACTGCTTCAGCAAGGAAAAGCAGCAGGGTGTGATCAAATTACTGGGGAATTAATAAAGGCAATGGGATGGTACATAGTGCCTTATTTAAAGTTTCTTTTCGACTACATCATGAACAATAGTGGAATACCAAAGGAATGGAAGGAATCTATAATAATACCAATTTATAAAGGAAAGGGAGATAGAAGTAAACCTGAGAACTACAGACCAGTAAGTCTGTCCAGTGTAGTTTGTAAAATCTTGGAGAGTTTAATAGTAAAATATATTAGAGGGGTATGTGAAGATAAAAATTGGTTCCTGAGGAGCCAGTATGGATTTAGAAAGAAATTTTCTTGTGAGGCACAACTGGTGGGATTTCAGCAGGACATATCAGATCAGTTGGATCTAGGGGGACAGGTGGACTGCATAGCTATAGACCTTTCCAAAGCATTTGACAGAGTGGAACATGGAGTATTATTAAAGAAACTGGAGAGAATAGGATTGGACCCAAGGGTTGTTCGTTGGATAGGAACATTTCTAAATTCAAGGGTTCAGAGAGTCAGAGTAGGGAATTACGTATCACAGGAAGCGAAAGTTAAGAAGAGAATTCCACAGGGTAGTAAAATTGGTCCATTGCTTTTCCTAATATACGCAATGATTTAGGGAACAATATAGCATCAAAAATAAGATTGTATGCAGATGACATTATCGTCTATAGGAAAATAATTAACATAGAGGATTGTAAAGGAGAAGAAAGGGACTGAGAACCAGGAAAGACGTATAAGGATATGGAAACTGAAAGAAGGGGATAGAAGGGTCGAGTACCTCAAAATGGTAAAGGAAGGAATTCCAACAGATGAAGAAAGAGGGGTGGAAGAGGAATGGGATAGATTTAAGAAGACACTAGTAGTTGCAGCAGAAGCAGTATGTGGGAGGACAAGTAGTAAGAAGAGGTGGAAGGAAACACCATGGTGGAATGAGAAGACAAAAGATATAGTTAGGGAAAAGAATAGAGCCTTTAGGAGGTGGTATCAAAATAGGATGGTAGAGACAAGGGAAGAGTACCAGGAAAGAAAGAAGGAGGCGAAGAGAGTAGTGGCTGAGGAGAGAAGAAAGTGGATGGAAGAGTGGACAAAGATGATGAAGGAGGATAGTGAAGGTACAAAAAAGGTCCTGTATGGGATGGTAAAAAATAAGAGGTGGAAGGATCCTATGGATTATGTTAGAATGGTGAACAAAAGGGGACAAGAGATAGAAAATAGGGAAGAACTGAAGAAAATGTGGAAAGAATATTTTGAAGAACTTCTGAACCCAAATGGAAAAGATGGTGAGGAGGAAGAAATCGGGGAAGAGGAAGATGAACTGCAAACAGAAAAGGACTTAACATGGAAAGAAGTGGAAGATGCAGTGAACAAGATGAAAGGAGGGAAGGCACCGGGTGTGGATGAGTTGAGTGTGGAGATGGTGAGAGCAGCAGGAGAGGTGGGGATACAGTGGTTGTACCGAGTGATGAGGACAGCATGGAAGGAAAGGAGAGGACTGGAAAAAAGGAATAATTGTCCCGATCTTCAAGAAAGGTAGTAGAACAGATTGCAGAAACTATCGGGGAATAACACTGATGAGTCATTGTGCAAAGATCTTCGAGAAAGTTTTGGAAAAGAGAATTAGGATAAGGATAGAAGGAGGGATGAGGGAAGAACAACATGGCTTCAGAGCAGGAAGGTCCACGGTGGATTTGATTTTTGCTGTAAGGCAGTTACAAGAACAGCACTATGAGTATGGAACAGATCGACTGATGGCCTTCCTGGACATTGAGAAAGCATATGACAGTGTATCCAGAAACAAAGTATGGAAGTCCCTGGAGGATAGAGGAGTAGAGAAATGGACTATAAAGAGGATAAAGGAGATGTACAAGGGAAGCGTGAGCTGTGTGAAAGTGGGAGGAGAGAGATCAGACTGGTTGGAACAGAGAAACGGCCTGAAACAAGGAAGTGCACTGTCACCATTACTTTTCATTGTGGTGATGGATGACATAATGACCCGAGTGGCACAAGTAATTGGGGAAGGAAAGATGAAAGCAATGGTGTTTGCAGATGATTTGATGATTTGGGGAAACAAGGAGGAGGAGGTACAGGAACAGTTGGACGTGTAGGAAGGAATAATACAAGGATATGGGATGAAATTTAGCATAAATAAGAGTGAGATGGTGATCACAACAAGGAAGAAGGAAAGAACCACAACGGGAATAACAATTGGTGGGGAACAGCTGAAGAAAGTGGAGAGTTTCAAGTATCTGGGAAGCCTGATACAAGAGAATGGAAGAAACGATAGAGAAATAAATGAGCGGGGGAGGCAGGCAGAAGCATTTCGGAGGAGTATGAGAAGCATGTTATGGAGCAAGGATGTCCCTCAGAACAGCAAAAAGTTCATATATTGGACGTACTATGTCCCTATCCTGACGTATGCCTCGGAGACCTGGGTTATGAAAGGAAGGGAGAAGAGCAAAATACAGGCCAGTGAGATGAGGTTCTTGAGAAGCAGTATTGGAGCTACAAAGATGGACAGAATAAGAAATGAGAGGACCAGAGAATTAATGAAGGAGGAACCATTACAGGATGGTATAGAGAAATCTAGACTTAGATGGTATGGACATGTAAAACGAATGGAGGAGAGGAGGATACCCAGGAGAGTACACGAGACGAAGAGGGAAGGAAGGAGACCGAGAGGAAGACCGAGAGACAGGTGGCTGAAGGGGGTGGAAGAAAGCGTGGGGAAGAGAGGAGAAGACTGGACAAGGGTGGAGACTGAGAGATGGTGGGAAGACAGAAGACGTTGGAGAGGCTTGTGTTCCAAACAGATCCGGCCAGTGGCTGGAAACTGTGCATGATGATGATGATGATTGTAAAGTATTACAAAGGGACCTCGGCAGTATCCAACATTGGGTTGAAAAGAACCACATGAAGGTTAACGGAGGTAAATCAACTGTCACAATATTCACAAACAAGAGATTAAAAACTGAATTTCAATATACATTGGATGGGGTAATCGTACCAAAAGATGACAAGTTCAAATACGTACAGTAGGTGTGAGATTTGATAGTAAATTGCACTGGAAGGGTCATGTTGGCGACATTGTTGGGAAAGCATACAGATCTTTGCATGTCATTATGAGACTGCTTAAAGGATGCAACAAAGAAATAATAGAGAAAAGTTACCTAAGTTTGGTTCGTCCAATATTGGAATATAAGCAGTGTATGGGATCCGCACCAGGAATACCTAATAAAAGAAATAGTGAGTGTGCAAAGGAAAGCAGCAAGATTTGTGATAGGGGATTTTAAGAGAAGAAGCAGTGTATCAGAAATGTTAGAGAAGCTTGGGTGGGAAACATTAAGCAAGAGAAGGGTGAAAAACAGACTTGTAGGGTTATATTGAGCGTATACAGGAGAGGAAGCATGGGGGGAAATTCGTGAGAGGCTTCAATTGGAAAGTAATTATATTGGCAGGGCAGACCACGGCACTTTAGCAGAAGCGGTTGGGGTAAATTTTCATCCATTGGGAAGGGTGTGAAGGAATGGAATAGTTTACCAAGGGCGGTGTTTGATCCCTTTCCAAAATCAGTCCAGATATTCAAGCGCAGAATAGGCAAAACTAGGGAAAAGAAAGAAGTGGTATAACTTAGTGCTGTATTCCTAGAAACATTACTCTTGCTATGTAATTCCTATAGCAGTTGTGTGAGGGGAGTTCAATCAATGAGTGAATAGTACATTAAGCTACTGTATTCTTTTAATATTGTGTAGTGTTTGTAAATTATGTACCTCAATATTGTGTAGTGTTTGTAAATTATGTATCTCATTTGCCACCGAGGTCGACACCTCATTGCAAATAAAGTGATTTTGAAAAGATAACGGTGTAGCAGACTGCTGAAGGAAATTCCATCCAGTTCATTGTAGCCAGTGGAAGTGGTAGCAGTTGCACAAGAATAGATCCCGCATCACTCAAACAATAAGCTAAGTTCATATTCAATTCCAACCTGACCATTCACTAACAATCACAGATATCACACTATACAAGCAAACTTGAAGGTCAATAACTGCTAACAATATCTTAACAAAAAATCACACATAACTAACAAATCTTAAGTTGTGCAAGTTTATAATAACTGTTGTAACTAAATAAATGTAGATATTGTAAATTCCTTATTGGTATTATGGATTAACATCAAAGTCATCAGCCTTGTGAATATAAAATATAACAATTAAATCATTTGAAAAATAAGTGGCTATTCAAGGTAGGAAACTGAAAAGCAGTTGGCTAAACTGCTTAATAGTAGAAGGAAATTCCGTCCAGTTCATTGTAGCCGATTTTCAACATTATCGTGGAGCAAAAGTGCCATTTCTTGGAATCTTCTCATCCTAGTCAATTCTATAAACTTCTGCATAAAAATTGTTTCAGCACCCATGACTGTTTCATCTACACTGATGGCTCCCGTACACCAAGCTCTGATGGAAATGACAGTGTTGGCTGTGCCTTTGTCGTTTATGAGAATGATACTGAAATATTTGCAGCTCAGTATAAGCTCTCTCCCAGTTGTTCAATTTTCCAGGCAGAACTTTGGGCCTTAAAGTGCGCAATAGAATAGTTTAAAGCTAACAATAAAAGAGTGAGGATTTTCAGTGATTCACAATCCGCATTATATTCTATAAATGACAAATATAATTCTAACCCAATAGCTGTGTACATCAGGGCAACAGCTCAGGAGTGCTCACATATATGCACATCATGGATAAGGGGACACACTGGATTGGCTGGTAATGAAAGAGCAGACCCATTAGCAAAATCAGCGGCTACGACACATCTTGAAATAACATAGTAAGTCTCCAATATGTTACGTTGAAAGGCAGATAAGGAATTACATACTACATGAATGGAATATCGCATGGACATATAGCCTGAAAGGATCTGTAACAAGAGCAATATTCTTCCCGGAAGTACAAAATCGACTGTTATCAAAATTATTAGAGCCAAACTTTGTCCTCACACAATTTTTAACTGGTCATGGAAAATTCAAGTCTTATTTTGAACGTTTTAAAATAGCAACAGACGACTATTCATGTTTTTGTGGATTGCCTCAATCGGTGTATCACCTGATATTTGAGTGTCCTGTTTTTTACGAGGAATGATACTATTTACAATACCACCTTAATAGCTGTAACCTGGAACTTTCAAAGCCGCTGTACCATATTTTCAAGTGGCAGTGCTGTTTAGGACAATTTCTCACTTTCATCAACAAAATTTTTTGCAAACTATGTTAGTAATATTTGTATTTGCTTTGTTTTTAATCTACAACCCTAATGTACCTGTGGTAAAATAGGGTTCCTGTATTTTTTGGATATTTAATAATAATAATAGTAGAAGGGAGTGGGTGCTGAGAGATATGGAAGAAGAAGAAGAGATAGAAGAACTTGGAAGGGAGACGAAGCAGTACACCTAAAAGAAGGAATTATGCATTTAGAGTAGATAAATCAGAAAAATTACAAAACATCATGCTATGACAACCATACAGTGCAAAAATCTTCTATCACTGAACAGAGACACAAAATCAGTTAATTTTCTTATTCTATGAACTTTGAAATTACATGTACAAATTAGAAAAGAATTAAATCAAAGAAAGGGACATTGAGGTTAACTACCTTCCCAATGGCTCAATGAAACAGATTTCTGCCACCACTTTCTAGTGATCAAGCTATCATTTCAGTTCTGCCATGTTTGACAATCTTTAGTTTTGTAATTACTGATACTACTAGACTGTGTCTCAATGGACTCCTTTATCCAGGAACTGCTGTATATTCTCATCAGTTCTTTCTGCATGTTATTTATCAACATAAATGTATTGCTCCAGAAATGTTTGATTGATCCATACTGACAAAATTTGTCATTTAAACTTATGCCTATCTTGAATACCATAAAACTTTGACATACTGGTAATTAATCGTTCTGTTATTGTTTCCTGCTGTAATATATCTGGGCCTTTGCTCGTGACCAATTACCACTTTTCTTCAAACTTTAAAGCAAGTTTGTTTCCTAAGAAACTTTTTTTTATTATTATTATTTTTTTAACCTGTTCAGTTAAAAAAAATAGGTTTGTTTTCCCCTTACAGATATTTTATAGTGTAGTTTCTTCCTTGGAAAATATTTTCTCTTCTGTACATTAGTAGTTCATAATATGTTGCCAAGAGTAGTTCTGTTAATAAAATGCATGTTTTTGTGATGTGTAAACAGAAGGACAAGATTCTATTATTTTCCAGTTAGAAGAAGAAAAGACTACCCTTCAGAGTCAGAGCGCAGATCAGCAGAATGACTTAGGCTCCCTTAGGAAAGAATTGCTCCAGGCTGAGCAGACACGCCTTGACCTGGAGTCAGACAAAGTCTCCCTCCAGGAAAAAATTAAATTTCTGGAGATCGAGAAAGAGAAAGTAGGTAAAATACTTTTATTATTTTCTTCCATATCCGAGTTATTTAAATAAAACACACAATACCATTTACAGCTAAACTCCTTTTGATGTGTATGGAATTAAGTGAGAAAAGTAAACCTTCAAATTATGTACAGTATTTATACAACATTTTAGTTCTCTATGAGCTGTCTTTATTTTATTAGTTATAGGTAATCAAAATCTTGAAACAAAAAGTTACTTACCTGATAAAATGTATTTATTTAACTCTTTTGCTAATTACCTCACCAGAGTTGTGGGTAGTCTCCTCCAAGGTTCTGCATCACTACTAGCCTTGTAATTACAGTGCACTTCCAATATTTTACAAGCAGTTAATTTGTAGGTATGATAGCGTGAATTTGTTAAAAGTTGTAATTTCAGCAGTAGAACATTCAGCAGAGATAATAAATCCCTAGCGTTGTATTTCAAACAATCCTTACATTGTGAATAATTCATTTTCAAACTGTATGCTTAAATATATTCAAATACAAAAAGTCGGTGGTCAACGTGACATAACCTTGCTTTTATTTTTAAATAATACCAGTTGAAAATGTATTTCCGAAAACAGAGTATGCTCAAAGCATCCTTTCAACTCACAACAACAAAACCGTGCTATAATTTTCCCAAATCAACTTTATGGATTCAGCCAATGACAATGGAATATTTCAGAGCCAAGAACTGCAATATACTGGAATTAATGTAATCAATTGTTTTGAAAATAAATTGATAGTTCAAATCAATTGCATTCATCACTAAGAAGTGGCACATTTCAGATAGTGTACGTTCAGCAGTGAGTGAAGGTAAAACAAAATGTGGTGCTAAGAGATTGTTATGTGAACAACTACTCTGTAAAATAATTGTTTTCGTGGAAAATGAGGGAGAAAAATTGATTTGCAGCCACAGGATCAGAATCATCTTTTGAATCACCCTGTATTTTGAATTAAACCGTTAATAACATGAAAACACACACATTCAGTATTAGGAAATTCTGAATTCTCCAAATTAGGTAGGATTTTGAATACTGTAATTGGTTTTGATTAATTGGGTTTCTATTCGACGTAATATGATGTAAATGTGATGTATTACATTTGCACAAGATAATGTAGCACAATTTACTCATTAAACATACCAAGAGTATCATTCATTTTCCATCAACCATTTTTGTGTATAATTCACAGTTTTTGATAAATAACTGAAATCTGTGCATTAAATACCACAAAGCATCAGGAGTGCACTGTACTTGGTGTAATTTCACCTTTGGTCTTGAATTATTCAAAACTTGCCATTTCTAAATATTCTAGGATAAATGTACATATCATTCTGTATTTGCTGTCATATAACTAGCACTTTTTTGACCAAAAATAAGCGTGAAAATATTTTGGTGCGTGATATATGCGGGGATTGTGTGCAAAAGACCGTATTCCCAAAAACCGTAAAATTTTCATTATTGAAACACAACAATTAGAATTGTCAACTGCCATCACTGCTGCCAATCTCCGAGCTACTCTCGCGTGCATCATCATCCCATACTGGACCATCCTAACTACTGTCCAATGCATTTGCGATACCCGTCTTCAAAAAGCTTTTAACAATGTCTGTCAACACCATAACCTATGCCTCTATAACCCAATCATGCAAGAGTTCAACTGACGGCCTTCTATATTTTGTCTTCTGTCGTCTGCTCATCATAGGCTAACTAGCAATACCAGATCTCAACGTGTTCTAACCTAACAATTATTTATTTAGCTTGTGGAGCGCCAATAAAACAGCTGACGATCACACCCAATAGTTTTATTTTACTGCGTTGCCACATTTGAAAACACCTTACGTGTTTGGTTAGTGGTTTCTAGCACGTCTTTTTGTTGACACCAGTAGCGAATATCAAATTCATTCACAGCTCTATTACAACATCTTCTGCATATTGTATCACTTTGAGTTTAAACCCAGCCGTATAACTTCCGCGTTTTTATATAACTAAAAGATCGACTTCCACAAGAAAACAATCACACTTAACTGATGAACAGCAATGGTTCGCGAAGACAGAAGGTACCGTTACTTCTCGACAATGCAACAGACGGATAAATACCAAGGAAAGCACCGCCGCCAAAACGAACAATAACACCGCAGTCAAGACGTGTGATGTCCAGTGGGAGGGGGTTCTATCTTAAAATTACTGCGATCATCTTTATGACAGGTTTAGAAATTAATGCGAGGTTTTTATTTTCCCTACAATTTCAACTTTGAAAATGGGATGCAATATATATGCGGTGGCGAGTTATATTCGAGGAAATACGGTATTTAGTTTGAATCATCATCATTTTCCATCTCCAGTTTCCCGGGTGTGACAAACAAGCGCTCTCCATCTTGCCCGATCTTGGTACACCATTTGTTCTTGGACATCGTCCCAGTTAAAATCATTCTTCTCCACCTCTGATCGAACTGTCTCTATCCATCATCTCCTTGGTCTTCCTCTTGGTCTCTTCCCTCTGACATCCAGGTTGAAGTACTTCTTAGCTGTTCTAGATCCTTCCTCATTACAGGGCCATACAACTGAAGTCTGGTTGGTAACAGGAACCCTGATGCCAGCTGTTGCTGTTGCTCTGTGTACCATCCTGAATATTAATCTGGTACAAATCTATGTTGATGAAATATACTGTAGCAGATGGTAATACAACAGTATTTTACCAATTTACAAGATTTCTTTTCATACGAAATCTAGGTACAGTTTTAGGTTACAACCAGCCAATGTGATACTGTAGGTTATTACCTTATCTGTATTTTGATCAACACATTGACTGCATCAATGGCTCTTGTACATGGATTTAAAGAAAACGACTGGTACATCTGCAAGGTCTGTTTCATATCGTTTTCTTGGCAGTGATTCCTCATTTACATTATGAGACTTTGTGATGGCTTTCTATTCAATAATACTGTATACAGTATGTATGGCTAGGTGCCAGAGGATAGTACAGATTTTATGTACCTGTAATTGTGTAAATGTTTTCTCAACCTCATGCATCATATTCTAATAATGGAATAATGAAAGTGACACAAGATAATTTTTCAACACCATTCTTGATTCTCAAGTTGTTTAAACACTGCAAATTGCCATAGCCAGCAAGTATGTGCTGCATCATCACATGCCATTTGATGTTATAAAGAAATGCCTCTATTGTGATGATAGCATAAGTTGGCAAATATCTTTTAATTTTTGCAAAAAATCAGAGAAGTAATAGATATTCATAGGTGTTCTATTGAAATTGGCCATTGAAAATATTATGAAATAACATATATAATATTAAAATTGGTCATACTTTTGGGACATTGACGTGTGAAAATAAAAGAATAAAATTCCTAGATGTTTTGAGAGGGACCTTGCTGCCTTCTTTTTCAATAGAATTAAAACATTATGGCCAAAGAATGTTCGTCAATGAGCTTACAAAGAAAAAAAGGAGAAATTTCTCTAGGTTCTTTTTTTTTTTGTAAGCTCATTGACACACATTCTTTGGCCACATTGTTTTAATTCTATTGATAAAGGAGGCAAAGTCCCTCTCGAAACGTCTAGGAATTTTATTTTTTATTTTCACAGGGCAACATTTCAAAAGTATGAATAATGTTAATAGTATTCCGGGCCGTGAAAGCCTTAATCTAAACATATATAATCCTTACATCTGATCAGTCATGTAGAAACATTGTTGTAAATCTAAGATGTCAAGATTGAGATTTTTAGATTTAGCATTTTTTAGCAGATCAATTGATGGGTGGGTGTCTAAAGTGCGTTAAGTCAAGAAATGGTGTGAACTGAGTTACTGATATCGCGCCAGGAGACGGGTTTGAACTGCAGAGGTCTTCCCGCTCACAGCGTATCTCGCATTCCAAAAACATTCAGTTTGTTCACTACTTGCTTCACTCACTCAGCACTTTCCTTCTTTCACTGGCTGCGTGTCGTCTGCTGCAATAATAACCATTGGCATGCGGGATGCCGATATATTTAAGTTTGGACTAGGCGGACCGCACATGCGTACTGCCAGACCCCCGCAGCCCGTCGCAGCGTGTTCAACTGCCATCTCCTGCCGCGATGACAGTAATACTGGCATCGAAGAGAGGAGGACGACTTGCTTGCACGTATATAGCGCGTGATGTTATATTGTGGACGGTTAAGAAGTTATTGAGTTGTGTATTACGTGTTATGTCCACTTCGGCCTGACTTCGGGTGTGCAAAATGCGTTATGTCGTTGCCGTCATGACTTACCACACTGAGCACTATCCAACACTTCATTCTGTGCGTGCAAAGAGCGTTATGTCAGTTTGGTAGTGACTAAGCGCATTACTCATTCGCGCTCCTTTTGAAGTTGCCCAACAATATAATTAATGAATTCTTACACTAAGCATCACTCATTATCACTGTGTGATTATTAAACTAAATTCCCACCAACTGGAAGGTTACGTAGTGCATTGTCAATCGTCATTTCCCAGCTTTTCTGCTTGTTGGCTATAATAGTGACAGGCTTTGTTGTGGTACCTATTGCTTTGCTGACAGGAGATTTTCACAGTGTATGTTATGAGCTTAGTTAAAAAGCATTATGTCTTCTAGAGCGGAAAATATTTTTTTATTTGCTTTAATAAGCATTGATCATAAGTTCCTAGTCCTTGGCCATGCCAGCCAACAAGAGACTTATTTAAATATTCTTGCAGTTACACTACTTCAGACACGATTGGTTCTATGGCTTCAAAACGTGGTTTTCAGGTCCATTTGTCTGTTATTTATACAAATCTGCACCATTTCACCAAACTAAACTAAAGTTTACATCCCGAGTTTTGTTTCTTGCTTTGCTAAGCTTAAAATGAGCCTAGATTGGTCCTTCTACTACAAATGTTATCCTTCGTCTATGTGCCAAATGGCCTAAATCTAGGAAATGGATAGGGATGTCCAAATTTCAGGTACACAGTGTTATCTGCTAGGTTTCGAATGGTAGGTACGTAAAATTTGGTTCAGTTCGGTGAAAAGGTATAAATTAGTGCCAAAGGGCCTAAATGCAGTGAATGGAGAGGGCTGTCCAAAATTGCATGTGGGCATTGTTACTCGTCGGGTTATAAAGAGTAATCTTTTTGACTCTGAGAGTCGCACATTTTTTCCGTATTGACTGAATTATATTAAGAACAAAGTTCCAAATGGTTCCGCCTCATCAATACTGTATAAACTGTATAAACAGTATTGATGAGGTGGAACTATTTGGAACTTTGTTCTTAATATTACAAAGAGTAAGTACCTAATATTTGGTTCTGTGGTGAAACGGTGTAGATTTGTGCCAAAGGGCCTAAATGCAGGGAATGGAGAGATCTGTCCGAAATTTCAAGTGGACATGGTTACTCGTCAGGTTCCAAATAGAAAGTACGTAAAATGTGGTCCATATCGGCGAAACGGTGTAAATTTCAATAAATAACAGACAGACAAACCAACATTGAGCTTTATATTAGCCTATATAGGCTAGATGTGGATGTGCAAAGTGTGTTAAGTCATAATTTATGAGACACCTCGTGTTGTTTGGCTCCATACCTACGTGAATTTACATGGATTTTATTAAGACAAGTTACCCCATTGTTGTGAACAGTATTAGGCTCCTGAAGACATAATTCAAATTACTTATATTCCACAACTCGATTTTGGGTTTCGAATTGAAATTTAAAACTTGATTTTCTCAAAACTAATGAATTGTGACATAACGCACTTTACACACCCACCCGTCAATTGAGAACATTGATTATGTGCTATATTACTTGCAACAAAACTTGATTGAAATTCCTTGTTATTGTTCAGTATAATTTACAATATACTTGAAAAGGAATACAGATGAAAAGCAAATATACCTGGGCAAGATCACAAGAAATACATATAAATACACTAAAATATACATACATACTTAAACACACAGGGAATTTAGTCATTAAAAAGTTAGCATTTTGATCCATGGTCAGACATCCAAACACAGTGAATCCAAAATGGAAATATACACTTCCGGAAAAATAAATTAGGTCACCTGAAAAGACGACGTCGATTTTGATCAGATGACGACAGATGCCATCTGGGTGATAGTAGATGTACTGATAAGGGTTTCAACGTCGTCCGCCAACAGATAGCATAGTGGCATAGCTACCAGAGCGCCATCTGTCTCTACCATTTAATAGGGAAAGCTCACAGCCATACGGCTCATTGTGGTGCAAACGTGTGAAGCAAGCAGGTACAATGCCACGGAGACGCACTCGTGCTTCCTACAGCCAACTGAGCGAGTTTGAAAGAGGTCAAATTTTGGCCTTCCGCGTGGCGGGATGGTCCTTTCGGAGAATTGCCACACAAGTTGGACGTGCTGTGTCCGTTGTGCAACAATGCTGGTATCAGTGGTCAGGTGAACATTCTCACACTTGTAGACGAGGTTCTGGACGTCCGCGTAGCACAGACGTCCGCCAGGATCATCATATCGTAAGGACAGCGGTGACAGATCGTACAGCTACCACAGCACAGATTCGGGGGTTTGTGAGCCCAGAAGTTTCAACACGAACTGTTGCGATCTGGTTACTAGCAGTGGGACTACGAGCACGCACACCTCTAGCCCGTCTCCACTCACGCCACAGCATCGACGTGCACGGCTCGACTGGTGCCGCCAGAGGATCACTCGGAAGATGGAGGGGCGCGCCGTGGTCTTCAGCAATGAAAGCAGATTCTGCCTGCATGCAAGTGATGGTCGTTGGCACGTTCGACATAGACCTGGTGAGCGCTGTCTTTTAGAGTGCATTCGTCCAAGACACACCGGTCCCCACCCCAGGCCTTATGGTCTGGAGTGCGATAAACTACAACTCTCGTTCACCTTTGGTGTTTCTGGAGGGAACGCTAACCAGCGCTCGGTATGTGCAGGATGTTGTTAGACCCGTTCTTTTGCCGTTCTTGCAACAGGAAGGAGATGTGTTGTTCCAACAGGATAATGCTCGCCCACACACTGCCGGAGCAACTCAACGTGCACTGCAAGACGTGCAGCAACTTTCCTGACCAGCACGATCGCCGGACTTGTCGCCAATGGAGCACGTGTGAGACATGATGGGCCAACAAGTGACTCGTCCACCCACAACTCTTACAGAACTGTGCGAACCGGTCGAGCAGGCATGGAATAACGTATCCCAAGACAGTATTCGCCATCTGTTGATCGACTGGATGCAAGAGTCAGTGCCCGCATTGCCGCCCATGGAGGATACACCTCGTACTAATATGGGTGTTTCAGCATGGGTCTATACCTGGTATTTCTGAACCGTTTGACCTATTGATCTGTATATTTAATAATTTCATGTACTCCATATGCAATGTTGCCGCAATAAATCTTGAGTGAATTGATAACCTCTAAAAGAGTGACCTAATTTTATTTTCCGGCAGTGTACTTGTGAGTGATGTAGGGACTTTGCACATCTGCCGAGTTAGGAGTCTTATTCAATCAGAAACATTTGCATCTTGAATCTATTTTATTGCTAATTCAGAAACTGTCAATTCCTGCATTTAGAGGGTCTAAATCATGAAGATATATCAATTAATGAGTTTTGGCACACAGCATATTTTCATTCCAGAAATGTAAGTTGTACTGGGTTTGACGAAACTTAAATTTCTTCCATTTAATCTATTAAGAATATGGTGATACTATGTCTCATTTTAATTCCAGTTTGTGTGTTGCATTAGGTGGAATTAGAATTGGGGCAAGTGACCCGGGAGAGAGGAGACCTTAGTAACCAGCTGTCGGTGCTGGCTCGCAAAAAGGAAGCAGTCAATGAAGAGTTAATGCGTGTAAGACAAAGACTGGAACAGGCTAACGAAACCAATGGTCGTCTCAATCGAGATCTTGAAGATCTTGTGAAAGATAAAGAGGAAAAACAGGTTCGTCCTAAACTAATATTTTAAAATGATAAGAAGACAGAACACAAGCAACATTGTGAAGGTAGAAAAGAATCAATCATTAAATTATTTACGTGCTTCATCGAGTTAAAATGACATCGGGTCTGATGACCCTTGGTTAGTGAATCAGTGAAAACAAAAGTTTAATAAAGTTAAGTTTTGAACTTTTATTATATTGTAGGTACTTCTAGAATCTAATGAGAAGGAGTTGCAACGGCTCCAAGAACAACTAGCATCATTGCGCAGTGAAAAGGAAGCCTTAGAAGGTGTCCTTTTTGACACTCAGACTAATTTGGAATCGACGGATACAAAACGCTTACAGCTTGAAAAAGAACGTCAGGAACTACTCGTCAAGCAAGAGACAATGAAAGGGCAGATTTGCCGACTGACACGTGACCTTGAATCCTCTGAGAAGAGGGCACAAGAGACCAAGGCCAATTTGATTCAGCAGGCTGCAACACAAGAAGCAGAACTTCAAGCAACAATGGCCAACCTGAAGAAGAACTGTGAAGATCATATAAGGAAACTCACTGAAGAAAAGGTAAGTCAATCACTGTGATCACTGACCAATCTTGGCAGCACTTTTACATGCATGATAAGTTCTCCAGCCTGTCTTTCTGAGGTGATATAGTCAATCGGGGAATTTGGCTCTCTATTCCCGCTCTATCGTAATACAAGGGTCACTCTAAAATGAATACACCACTTTCTTTTTATAATCCAAATGTTATTCTACAATTCAAAACTTTTGCATTATACAGAGCATTTTTTCTGCACAAAATGTCATTTTCCACATAATCTCCGCCCTTTCAACTGCCCTATGCCACCTCGGAACAAGTGCATGTATTCGTGCATGGTTAAAGTCTGGCCCTGCATGCCACAATGTAGCAGCCTTCACAAGGGAGTCATCTTCAAACCTCTGACCGTGAAGTAAGTCCTTAAGTTTGCCAAGAATCATAGGGTGCCCTTTGTTTTCTGACTGGTGCGAGGTCGTATGTTATCATGTGAAAGCAAAACATCTTGCCAATGTGTTCGAACACGCTTCACGCAAGCATGAGGAGCTGGTAATCATAGGGTGCCCTTTACAGTATTTTCTGACTGGTGCGAGGTCGTATGTTATCATGTGAAAGCAAAACATCCTGCCAATGTGTTCGAACATGCTTCACGCAGGCATGAAGTTTCTTTAAGGTTACAACATATGCCTCGATATTGATGGTGGCTCCCTGAGGCATAATATCCATAATCAAAAGTTCCTCCGAATCCCTGGAAACGGTAGCCATTAATTTTCCTGCGGAAAACACCATTTTGAATTTCTTCTTTTTCAGTCAATTTACATGATGCCACTCCATTGATTGCCTCTTTGTCTATGGTTCAAAGTGATGCAGTGATTAAAAACATTCTCGGAACCCACCTTGTGCAAACCTTTTCAACCCCAACACACATTTCCTTTCCCAAGTCCCAATTAATGTGACAATTCACTCACAATTGCATGTTTATTGTTCAAAACCATATTGTTGACACTGTGCAAATTGTCAGGTGTTCAAGCGGTGCACGGTCTGGCACAGCAAGTAGAATCTTGAATTCTGACTCGTCCGATAGGCTCTGCACTCAGCAACTTGCTGTACTGCAATCAACAGCATCATCCTGGAATGTTTTCTACTGTCTCATTCACACAACACAGAAACTCTAACAGCACATTGCCTTTGACAGACATCAAGCGCAGCGGCCATTTTGAATGGGTACTACAACCGTGCAACATGTGAAAACTGGTTCAACTGAAGTTGATTACAAGCAGAAAGGTAGCTTCTATGTTCCCTATAAGTAGGCAAGGTGCAGAATAAAAATTTTATTTAAAAAATTAAAATAAATAAGAAAATGGAACATTAATAAATTCTGGAGTAACCCTCGTATCTTATGACACAACTGTTTTTAAATCATCTTTTTTTTTTATATGAGAACGTTGTTTCTGTACAATAAATCAAGGCACTTACATTCTGTGTCTATAGACATGAGGACCAATCACAGTTTATACATACAGTATACCCTATCTTTTCACTACCCACTTGGCCATTAAAATCTCCCATCACAATTACACTTTCTTGCTCTACATACTGTTCAGTTGTTCAGGAATGTGTCTTTCTCTTCTTGGCTACATCCAGTCTGTGATGCATATATACCTATACTTCAGTCAGGGTTATTTGGTTGTTATTCTGATGCATTGATGTATATCATCAGAACCTTCTTGGATGTAGTAAACTAAGCTTAACATACCGTATTAGTGCAACCAAGTTTCATAAATTTCAGTATGATTCTGGCCTATTGGTATTTAGCCTACATAAATGCTTCCTTAGATGTTATTCTTGCTTTTATTTAGAGTGATATTAAATTGTGATCCTTCTATTCCAAACCCTTATTTCACCTCAGTTTTACTCATTCTAAAACCCACTATCTCCTAATCCCCCCTTTTTTTTCCAGCCTTCTGCGAGAATCTGTTTCATACTTAGATTTGTAGATTTAGTGTCAATATTTGTTTGTTGTAGCTAACTTTGTCTTGTGGCAACCCAAACTGTGTGGGATGTTGTTGAATTGTCAGTTCTTCTTCTAAGTAGTTCAAATCTGTTATCATATAGGAACATGTGCGCGCTTCTTTGGAGAAGCGTCTGCAACAGTCAGTTCAATCGCTGTCAGGTGAGAAAGATAATGAGATTCAGCAGCTGCAAGAAAGAATTGAGTCTCTACAACAGCACATTGAAAACGTCTGCCAGCAGCATGAAGAGGTGCTTCTCCGGGCAGAGAATGACAAGCAGCAGGCTCTCTTGATTGGTGAGGCAACGGTATAGTTAACAGAGACCAATTATTATAAGATGCATGCGAAAACCTAATTTTTTTATTTAAAACTTTCAAAAAAGATGTAGTTACAGTGTTTAGAAAGTCTTTGTTTTATTATCAGTACTCTGTTAGAAACAACTCATACATCTGTAGAGTCATCATCATCATCATCATCATTGTACAGTTCCAGTTTCCCGGGTACGTTTATTAGCCTCTTCCACTTCAACCTGTCCATATACAACTTGTCATGGAGAACATCATCCACTGTCCATCCTCTGGTCGCTAGATCAATCTTGATCATGTCCATCCATCGGATTCTAGGTCTTCTTACAAGTCTTTTTCCATCCACCTGTCTTTCCAAATTTATTCTGGCTGATCTTGTAGGCTCCATCCTCATCACATGCCTGTACCACCGTAGTCTAGATGTGCGACTCGGTCTAATAGGGATGTCTTTATTCCAGCTTGTTTCCTCACCTCCTCATTCTTTAACTTGTCCATCTTGGTCTTCTGGATGGTGGATCTAAGAAATTTCATATCTGATGCTTGCAGTCTTGATGCATCTCTCTTTGTAAGGGTGCATGTTTCAATACCATAGGTCAATATTGGTATAAAGTAGCTGTTAAACATCGCCAGTTTAGCTGGTTTCGGAATAATGTCCTCCCATAGAAGTGTCCTTACTTGTTGGTAGAATTCTGATCCCTTTTGCACTCTGTTGGTAATTTCTTTACTGGCCAAATTATCACTGGAGATTACACTTCCAAGGTAAGGAAAACCATCCACACACTCCAGCTGGTGGTCTCCTAGTTTAACACTTGCTGGACACCCATCTCTATTGACTGACATCACCACTGTCTTAGTCTCGCTGATGTTGAGGTTATATTCCTGGATTATATACTGTATCTGTAGAGTAAGGCTTGAAAATGAGATCACCTTCAGTACTCAAACTAATTTCCTGTAATTTTCTGCCTATGCCACAACAGACACTCAGAAAGCACAATTTCAAGTCTTTCATGTGAAGAAACTTCCAACAATGGCACTTGTAGTGTTCTAGTATCATGGTTAGCTCATCAATGTCCAGTTGATCATTCTTTTAAAAGATTTAAAAGTGAGCTATCTTGAGGTGTGAACCATTGTGGCATAGATGGAAAGCGTGTCTGTCCAGAATGCAGGATATACAAGATCAGTCCCAACAGCAGTATAATTTTCATGCCATTCACTGCAGATGTGACCACATGCATAGAAAGAAGCTATTTCTCTAAAGTCATTCCTATGAATTCATACATTATGTGATTATCCTTTGCTATTTATCAATTAACTGTTCAGGGCAATATAGAGAACATTTAAATGAGGGCTTTATGTATTTTCTTCTTTTCAGAAGCATACATGAAGTGATTACATTGCATTACCTGTGAATGGGCTTGTTTCAGCTCATCATGATCAACAGGCATTGCAAGAGAAATTGGAATGTTGCCGCAGAGAACTGGATGAGGAGCAGGCAGCTCTTGAGCGCCTACGTCGTGAGGCAGCCACAAGAGCTGAACAGGACCGTGGCAATATCAATCAACTCCGTGATGAACTAGCTCGTATCAAGACCAAACTGGAAGAGGCGAGGTAAGTTAATAATGTCTAGTAAGAAGTCCTATCTAATGCTTTATACTGTATTGGGCACCTTCAAAATCCATCTTTCCCCTTTTTTTTTCTTTTGCCATTGACCTTCCCTTCTACAATTAACTGTGGAAAATGATATTTGGTATTCTGCATGAATTTCACTTATGCAGTTTTCTCTTTTTAACCTTAGCTAATAGATCTCTGTGTATTCATTTCATGACTTCTTCATTCATGATTTGGTGTCCGCAGTATTTTAAGCACACTGTGACAAGTTCACACTTCAAATGCCTCAATCTTCTTCATTATACCCATATGTAACATCCATCCCTTAACATCTTACAAAAGTATAGACCGGATGTAAGTTTTAGGCCTATACAATTTTGAATTGCATTCTGTATACAGCATTCCGTAGACGTTTAGTCATCATAAAGCCTCCAAGATATTTAACCTTGTTCACTCTTTCTATTGGTCCGGGCAACTGGCTCTCATATTGTAACGTGTTTTTCGAGGGGTTTTATGCAACTGGCATAAGTCAGTAGGAAGCCATTCTATATTTATTTACGCGGCAAATTGTTCAGCCAAGAGAATTTTTCATGTTAATTTATTATTATTATTAATTTATTATAATTATTATTAAGGTATTTTCGGAGCATTTTATAAAAATTATTAGCATTCAGATAGGTTTTCTATGTCTTAGAAAACGCTATCCAGCAAATTATTATGAACGACGATATCATAGAAAATTATCTGATTACGGAATTTTACGGAGTTTTGTCAGTTAGGGTATTTGAGAGACATGACTCACTGGGATTTCAAGTACAAGCTGATTCCTGTCGAGAAGTATTGCGCAAGGCTGGGTCGCAAGGTCTAGAAAAGGCGAATTGATGAAACGGAAATCGACTTCTCCCTCCCGCGGAGTGTAATGAGGAAGGAGTGGGGATCTAGCGCGGAGGGTGCAGCCAATCAAGGAGGACGACGTAAGCTAGATGTCGGTACCATGGTAGGGGAACCGGCGTGTGGATATATCGTTCGGCGCGCCGTGAAACGTGGACTATCTGTGAAATACTTGAGGAGTATGGGTGCAAGTGTGTGTCGCTCCGATGTTCAGTGGAGTTCGGGACTATCTGTGTAGAACTTGCGGTGTACGGTCGCAAGTGCGTGTCGCTCCGAGGTTCAGTGGAGTTAGCAACGAACTTTTGTAAAACGTAACCAGTGCGGTTTTACGCGAGTTTGGGTCCGAGGTACGGACCATAGAATTATATAATCTACCAGGATATCATCATATTCCGACGGAGATGACGACGTCCAGGAGACTGTGGGAAGCACACAGCATCATCAAGAACGAGGGAGATGCTTTGGCAATTTCCAATGGTAAGCGCACATGACGCAGAAATACGCAATCTCTCATTTTCTTTGTTTTATATTTCATATTTCAGTAACTTCATAGCTTGGAAATAAGAGTAAAATCAATTTATCAGACTCCGTTTTCACGTAATTTTCTATCGGTAATATTCAAATCACAACGCTCCAATTTAAATTTTAAACTTATTATTATTATTAATTTTGCTATACTTGTTTTATATAATAAATTCATTTCTTTTACAATGCAATCTTTGCTTTCAGTAGGTAGCATTAGATATAGACCAATTCCTTCTCCTGATACAATTGTTTGTTGGGTTAATGATCAAATCATACCACGATCTGAGTGAATAGAGTCTTGAAGGTGTTCTGCCAGAGCTAGACGTTGTTAAATACAAATTTAGATTTCAACATTGCATTGAGGTCTTGGCGCCCATTAAAACAACATAGCTTAGGCAAAGGTAAACAGTTACATTTCTCACCCAACAGTGTGGGCTAGCGAAACCATTACATTTGGCGCCCAACGTAGGGCTGAAAACCTAATAACATTTGTGGAAGGAGAAGGGTATATATTTCTGTGCCTGTATTTTGGGGGTTATTTGTCTTTATCAGTGTATATCATTATGGGGGATGAGAAAGAAAGACAGATGAGGTTACGTAGTGGTCATCAACTGGAGAATGATGATACGAGCAGTATGTCGAGTGATGGTAGTACCGGGGTAGCGGAGGTAAATCCCGATACTGAAACAGGGAGTGTAGGCGGCCAACCAGAATTAAAAACTTTACTTCTCGAGTTCATGTATCAGAACAAAGTTAGTAGTGATGCTTTAAATGCAAAATTAGAACAGAATAATGCAAAATTAGAACAAAACAGTAGGGAAAATAAAGAAAGTACAGATGCTCTAAATGCAAAATTAGAACAGAATAATGCAAAATTAGAACAAAACAGTAGGGAAAATAAAGAAAGTACAGAAGCTTTAAATGCAAAATTAGAACAGAATAATGCAAAATTAGAACAGAATAATGCAAAATTAGAACAAAACAGTAGGGAAAATAGAGAGAGTAATGAAACTTTAAATGCTAAATTAGAACAAAACAGTAGGGAAATGAGTGACAAATTCGAACTGATTAGAGGTGAGATCAGGGGGGTGATGGAAGAAAAGGCTAAAGAGATTATTGCAGATGTAGACAGAAAATTAGGAAAAGTACAGGAGGAGTTGGAAATTAGAATCAGTACACAGGCTGAAAATTTAAAAGAACTAGTGCAACTGGAAACACAGCAGGTCAAAAAGCAATTGGGGGGAGAAATTGACAAAATTCAGGTAGCTACTAAAGAGGTTAAGGAACAGCTGGGGGGTAGAATTGAGAAAGTCCACTCACAAGTAGTTGCAGAAGTAAATGATTTAAGAGAGAGTAATAGGGAAAGCATTAGCAAGATTGAGGAGAAACAAGCAAAGCTATATGATAAAGTAGAAGAATCAGAAGGAAACATTAAATTAACAGTAAACAGTATTGAGAGGAAGGCTGAGGAGAAAATCGCAGAATTAGAATTAAAATTAAAAGCTAGGATCAGGCAAGAAAATAGTCAGAATAGGCCAGTTTTTGTGAATAGCACATACAGGGAGGTAGAACTGGGTAAGTTCAGCAATCGACAGGGGTGCCCAATGGAGTTCATGAACACTATAGAAAATAAATTCGGGGAGAGGTTGGAAAATGGTATTATTGAGTGGTGCCAGGTAGTTGAAATTTTAGAACAAGTGTTTGTGGGGGAAACGAGGAATTGGTTTGCTGTCTACAGAGACAAGTTTACTGATATCAATGATTTTAAAATGAAATTCTGTGAAAAGTTCTGGAATGAGGTTATTCAGTCGCAGCATCGTGAGGGAGTAGTGTGTGGTAAATATAACCCTAAAGGAAGCTCCACCATGACCGAATACTTTTTAGGGCAGGTATTAGTGTGTAAATATCTGGATGGCTTGAAGGAGGAAAGTGATGTGGTAAGGTTGCTACTTAGGCACTTTCCCTATAGGATCAAGGAGGCTGCTTGTATCCAGAATGTAAAGACTATATCACAAGTAGAAAATTTGTTAAGCGCATTTGAGGCACTAGGGAGAGGGGGTTATGAGGACAATTTCAACCGGAACCAGGGTAATAATAATAATAGACCTAATGAAGCCAGGCATCAAGAAGTTCAAGGGAACGGTGGCGAAGGGGCCAACGCTCAAAATAGAAATAATAATAATCAGCTATATCAGAACAGAGGAAATGGCTATGGTAATCAGTATCAAGGGAGGAACAATGATTACAGGGGAAATCAAGGGAGAAACAATGATTTCAGGGGAAATCAAGGGAGAAATTATAATGACAATAATTACAACCAGAATAGGGGTCAAGGAAGAGGACAGCCTAGTGGTAGTAATATACAGCCAAACAATGACAACACAGCCCAGAACAACCAGACCAGTTTAGTAGTTAGTAGTACTACGGCCAGCTGTAGCGGTTCTTTAAACGCGAACCAGGCTGCGAAGTAAGGTCAGAATCTCAGTCTGTAGCATGCCCTGTCCATACAATTATACAGGAACCCTATGACCTAAATGTGAGAAATGAATTATTACATGAACTAAATGATGAAGGTATTATTCAGGAAGTGGTTAGTAAGAGCCCCATAGTTAAATTTAACGTGTCCGAGGCGTACACAGATGTTTTAATTGATAGTGGTTGTATGAAGAGTTGCATAAGTAGTGCATTTTATGATAAAATGAAAGGAACTGGAGTAAATTTTGAGGAGATGCCAATTAAAAGCACTTTTGTTATCACAGCTGTTGGGAAGAGGTCTAAAGTAATTTCTAAGCAAGTTTTAGTAGACATTAAAATTAATAATCATGTAGAGAAGCAGATTTGCCTTGTAATTCCAAATTTAGTATTCAGTGTTATCTTGGGTTCAGAGTGGCTAAGTAGAGTGTCTGGTAACTTATGTTATGATGTAGGGAGTTTGAAATTTAAATGGGGAGATTCTGAAGTAGAAGTAGCGTTCAATGACCAAATTCAGAGAAGTAGTGTTGTAGGTGTGATTTGTACTTTAAATGAGATATCGCCAGCCGTAGAGCGGGGTTCTCCATGTTTTGTGGGCAGTGTGATTACGAACGGAAGTCTAGAGGACTCGTTACGTGAGGCTGCATTTCAGGGAAATATAGAGGATGAACAGTGTGTTCGGCTCTATGATGTGTTATGGTGTAATAGGAGAGTTTTTGAGGATCGCATTGGTATGACCAATTGCTATACACATTCATTGAACGTTATTGATAGGTCAGTATTCACAGGACATAGATATCCTGTACCTTTCGCTTATCAGAGTGCAGTTGAGGCACAAATTAATCAGATGCTTGAAGATGGGATTATTGAGCACTCGAACAGTCCATATGTTAATTCTTTGATCACGGTACCCAAGACCGACGGCACTGTTCGTATTTGTTTAGACGCTCGTTTGGTTAACAGTAGAATTAGTTCAGATCAGCTGAAATCTATGTCAATAGAGGAATTAATGCAAACATTTGAGGGGAAGAAGTATTTCACTTGTGTAGATTTGAGTTCCAGTTTTTGGCAAGTGCCACTTATGTACGAAGATAGACCATTTACAGCTTTTAGTCATAAATATAACCTTTATCAATTTTGTAGAACACCTTATGGGTTAAAGAGTAGTTCAGCTGCTTTAATTAGGGCTTTAAACATCGCATTAGGGGATGACACAGGAGAGTTTGTAACCATTTACATAGATGATATGGTAATTAGTTCACGCAGTTTTGAGGAGCATCTACATCATTTAAATATAGTTTTTCAGAAGTTAGATCAGGCAGGGTTCACTTTGAAGCTGTCTAAGTCGTCATTCTGTCAGTCAGAAGTGACATTTTTAGGTCATAGAGTGTCGAGTAGAGGTGTAACACCAGAAGAAAGTAGGGTTAATAAGATACTTAACGCAGAGGTGCCACAGAATGTTAAAAAGTTAAAAACTTACCTGGGAATTTGCAACTTTTTCAGGAGGTTCGTTCTTAAATACTCAGGGTTGGTAGAACCATTCAGGGAATTGCTTAAAAGTGGGACTCGGTGGAGATGGGAGTCCAAGCATGAACAGGCTTTTAGAGCGCTGAAGGAAGGTTTTGAGAAAGCTGTAGTGCTGAAATATCCGTTAAAAGATAAGGAATATGTGGTTATGACAGATGCTTCACATATAGGCATTGCTGGAGTATTATGTCAGAAAGATGATGAGGGTAATCTGTGCATTGTATCTTTAGCCTCGCGAGGACTGACAGCAGCAGAGAAAAGATACACGATTACTGAGTTAGAGCTTTTAGGTATTGTTTTCAGTTTAGGGAAATTTAGAATGTATTTAGTAGGGGGGAAATTTGAGATCCACACAGATCACCATGCATTACTGTATATGAGGACTTGTAAACTCAGTTCTAACAGAGTTAGTAGGTGGATTCTTGCTCTGCAGGAATACGAATTCACAGTAAAATATATTAAAGGTAAAGATAACATTCTTGCAGACATGCTATCGAGGGACACTAATTTATGTAGGGATTATCCTGTGGTTAAAGCAGAGGATGGTATTTTAATATGTGCATGTGTGGACAGTAGCAACAGGGCATCGTTACAGACACTGAGAAATATGCTAGTGGAGCAACGTGATGACGTTAAGTTAAAGGAGCCACTGGCTAGGTTGGAAATAGGTGAAGAAGAGTATGTGAAAGTAGGACGGTTCACGTACAAGATGCAGGATGGGCTTCTTGCAAGGAAATGTAGGAATAATCGGTGGGCAATATGTGTTCCTGCCACTTTGCGGGAGGAGCTAATTTGGTTCATTCATAGGGAATTAGGACACTTTGGTGCTGCCAAGGTCTTCTATGAAATTGGTCGTGACTTCATTTGGTGTAAAATGGGAAGGGACGTTAGGAGGATTTTAGCTAAGTGTGACACCTGTCAAAGGAGTAAATATCCAGTTAAATATTTAGTGGGGGAGAGATCTGCAGTTCTCACCAGTAGTCCCGGCGAACTACTGTGTGTGGATTTATTTGGCCCGATCGTTAAAGGACAGTACGGCTACGAGTACATTTTTATAGTTATTGACGCTTTTAGTAAGTATGTCAAGCTATATCCGCTAAGGAAAGCCACGGGACTAGCGTGTAGCCGTCTGATCATTAATAAGTATGTACCTGAGTTTGGCATTCCTCTCAGGATACTATCTGACAGTGGACCACAGTTTACTGCAAAGAAATGGAGAACCAGTATGCAGGAAGCTGGTATAACACACGTTCATTCCTCTGTAAGGTACCCTCAGGGTAATTCTGCAGAGCGTCCATTAAGGGAAGTGGCTCGTCTTTTTCGGACTCTAGTGCATGACAAGCATGCGGCCTGGGTTGGACATCTTCCCAAGGTCGAGACTTGGCTGAATTCTGTCCAGCATGAGAGCACGAAATTGACGCCATACGAAGTTCACTTCGGAAAAAGACCACAAAATGAACTAGCGAGGGTGTTGGGATTAAATGAGGGTAAGCAACCGGGGATGGATTACATTGTCCAGTTGGCGAAACAGAATTTATCTAAATCAGCACAAAAGAGAATTCGCCAACAAAAAGAAACTAAATTTGACCTATTCGAGCCGGGAGACAGAGTCTTACTTAGAGTGCCGAAACAGTCAAATAAGCTAGAGAAAGTCATGTCCAAGTTCTTTTATCTCTACGAGGGCCCATTTATAGTTTCCAAACGTATTGGCAAAACAGCATATGTGCTGGAGAATAGTGAGGGAAACAGATTATACGGGACGTATAATATACATAGTCTCCGAAAGTATGTGTCATAAAGTGAGTGTGTTTAGCTGGCGAGCCAGCCTATCAAATGAGTAAGTGTAGTATCTGGTGCGTGGAGGATCTGGTCTTAAGGCAGGCGTATCGGAAGTCACACAGGGGGGTAGTATGTAAGTAAATGAGAGTTTTTAAGGTACAGGGAAATATGACGGGATTGTCGGATGCTGTTGAGCACTAAATTGTCTCGATGCACCAAGGCCATTTTGGCAGCGCTGATGGGTTCCCATTTATCTCCAAGAGATGGGGGAGCGCTTGAATAGGGCTTGTTAGCTTAAGGCGTCCACGAGATAAAAGATGGGCCATCAGAATGCGAGACAGTCCTTCATGAAACTCATACATATCAGCACACGTGATTTCTGTTTACGGCCTCGCCATGTAAGATTTGTAAGTGTGTAATTTAAGATAATTTGTACAATGGTATTATTTGTGTGAGGAGAAATGGTCTGTGTTGAGAACTAGTATTAAGTAGAATATGGTTAACGGGAACTTAACAAGACAGGGCGATTACGGCACAGAAATATTTGGTGTTATATGTAATACACATTTACTGTTTTTTTTTTTTCAGAAGTCAATATTAATTTAATCATCTTTAAAGAGAGATTAAGTATTATGGTCACGAGGCGCTGCCACAATAGTGTGATCGTGTGCTCAGTGATAAGTGGAATTAAATGTCACCATAAGGAGGGGACCTCCAGTGAAATTAGGAAGTTCTATGGTGATATAAATATATCAGAACACCTTCAATGCGTGTGATATGACATCATAAATACATAGTGCTCACACATTAATTATGTCTATTTCTCCAACATAGAGAAATTTGAGAGGCGGAAATATCCGTGGAACACTATTCCCTATGTAAAACATTGAACTGGTTGCAAAGTGCGATCCATAGTGACAACAAACTTTGACGCAAAGTGCGTGAAGAAAAAATATGAGTGAATATATCTGTAATTTAGGGTGATTTCATTTATGTAATATGTATTTTGGATGGGGTTTATTAACGTGTCTGGGATAATCGGATAATGGACCGTCGTCACGGTAAATCATCCGATGATCCGAGGCGAATATGTAACGTGTTTTTCGAGGGGTTTTATGCAACTGGCATAAGTCAGTAGGAAGCCATTCTATATTTATTTACGCGGCAAATTGTTCAGCCAAGAGAATTTTTCATGTTAATTTATTATTATTATTAATTTATTATAATTATTATTAAGGTATTTTCGGAGCATTTTATAAAAATTATTAGCATTCAGATAGGTTTTCTATGTCTTAGAAAACGCTATCCAGCAAATTATTACGAACGACGATATCATAGAAAATTATCTGATTACGGAATTTTACGGAGTTTTGTCAGTTAGGGTATTTGAGAGACATGACTCACTGGGATTTCAAGTACAAGCTGATTCCTGTCGAGAAGTATTGCGCAAGGCTGGGTCGCAAGGTCTAGAAAAGGCGAATTGTTGAAACGGAAATCGACTTCTCCCTCCCGCGGAGTGTAATGAGGAAGGAGTGGGGATCTAGCGCGGAGGGTGCAGCCAATCAAGGAGGACGACGTAAGCTAGATGTCGGTACCATGGTAGGGGAGCCGGCGTGTGGATATATCGTTCGACGCGCCGTGAAACGTGGACTATCTGTGAAATACTTGAGGAGTATGGGTGCAAGTGTGTGTCGCTCCGATGTTCAGTGGAGTTCGGGACTATCTGTGTAGAACTTGCGGTGTACGGTCGCAAGTGCGTGTCGCTCCGAGGTTCAGTGGAGTTAGCAACGAACTTTTGTAAAACGTAACCAGTGCGGTTTTACGCGAGTTTGGGTCCGAGGTACGGACCATAGAATTATATAATCTACCAGGATATCATCATATTCCGACGGAGATGACGACGTCCAGGAGACTGTGGGAAGCACACAGCATCATCAAGAACGAGGGAGATGCTTTGGCAATTTCCAATGGTAAGCGCACATGACGCAGAAATACGCAATCTCTCATTTTCTTTGTTTTATATTTCATATTTCAGTAACTTCATAGCTTGGAAATAAGAGTAAAATCAATTTATCAGACTCCGTTTTCACGTAATTTTCTATCGGTAATATTCAAATCACAACGCTCCAATTTAAATTTTAAACTTATTATTATTATTAATTTTGCTATACTTGTTTTATATAATAAATTCATTTCTTTTACAATGCAATCTTTGCTTTCAGTAGGTAGCATTAGATATAGACCAATTCCTTCTCCTGATACAATTGTTTGTTGGGTTAATGATCAAATCATACCACGATCTGAGTGAATAGAGTCTTGAAGGTGTTCTGCCAGAGCTAGACGTTGTTAAATACAAATTTAGATTTCAACATTGCATTGAGGTCTTGGCGCCCATTAAAACAACATAGCTTAGGCAAAGGTAAACAGTTACATTTCTCACCCAACAGTGTGGGCTAGCGAAACCATTACAATATGATAATCATTCATTTTGGTTTCTTGACGTGCAGTCAATTTGTTTTTTACACTAGCTCTATAGACACATCTAGGTCATCAAAAATATTGACATTTGGCACTTCGTGGGTTAAATTATCACCCATGGCAATATATTAACCCTTTATAGGTCGTTGGGATACTATCTTCCCACCATGTATTTATAGAAAGGTGTTAGGGAGAGAATCTTCCCACCCCTTTCATTTCAAGCAGTTCCACATGCATCCACAAGCTAGATGCAGAGAAATATTGACAACCCATTAATTTGATGTATACTGTCATCAGAAACCAAAGGTGGGAAGCATATTTCCCAGTGATCTCCTCAGTGCACGTGCTCGCCAGTTCAGTTGTGTAGAGTGAAAGAAATGCATTGTTTTACAGAAGAAGGTGTTTTTATTGAAGATAAGAGATTTGTAAACTTTGGTATATAACTGAAATACAATGCAAATAAATATATTTCAGCTACAGTGGAAATAATCATCCTGCCCATGGTATTTGCCATAGAATAGAAGATTTTTAAAATTAATTTTCTGTGTTTTTAGTAAATACTATTTTGAAATTATTGAATTATATTCGAATATACTAACTTGTAACATTCCAAAATCACTTTTATATTTTTTATGCAGTTTTCGGCAAAGATGATATAGGTCACTGACCTTGTGCTGCGTGGGAGTTACGTTTTTAAAAAAATTATAGAGTGTGATGGGCGTTTTTATATATTATATCCTGTTAAATAAACCTCATTATTGAGTGATAAGCACAGTATCATCATAATTTGGAGGTGGGAGATTATTACCTCATTGCTCATTTAAGAAAACATACTGTCAGGTGTGGGCAGTGGGATAATAATTTCCCACCCCATATGTCATAAAATAGAATCCACACCCATATGATTGTTGCATATTCCTACTCATCTATCACCCCCAATTACAAATGTGCAAAAAAAAAAATTTATACCCCCAGTCTTTTGCCCTTTAAAGGGTTAACTGTTATTGTTCCATTGTACTAATCCCACGATATTGATTCATACCATGAACTGTGATCTCTTTCTATGGTCAGATGATATTTATGTTCAACCCCTTAAAATAACTATAAGCACTACCACCGTCTTTTTTCTGGCCCAGCTAGGCACTGATTTTTGGATTAGTAGGCTATCATGACAATTAAATTATATGTTATTGCAGGCAGAAAGCAGATGAAGACAGAATACGTCTAGAAAATAAATTGGAGGAAGTTCGTAACGAGAGGGATACAGTACAGCAACATTGTGAGGATCTCAAAGTTCAACTACACCTTACTGAAGACCGAATGGATTCCACTCAGAATCAACTGCAGGATACAAATCGTAAACTGAAAGAAGGTAAATATGGGCTCAAGCAGTACTTATCAAGCTTGTGCCATCTATAATCACAGATTTTAAATTCTATGTTCTACAATAAAAGAAAATTTACAAACTTAAATGAATCACTTTATCAACCCCATAACATGCATTTTAAATAGACCATTTTAAATCGGAGTGAGGCCTTCGCCAAAATAGTAAAAGGGTACTCTATTCAACCTAATACGAGCCTATACTAACATGAAAATGAAAATCAACAGCCTGCTTCCAGTCCTCGACCGGGTCAGGAATGGAATGAATGAAAGGGACCTACGCCTACCCGGTGTAGGTATAACCAATAAAACAAATTGAATGAAACGCTCAAGACTTCTCATAAGAAAACTTTATATTCTAGTAACCGCCATTACAACATTTTCACTGCCTTGTGTCTCAAAGCTCTTAACAACAAGAAACACAAAAGTCATGGAGTAAAGAGTAATCGTCCGTGACATCCTTCCACCTTTGATGCAAATCAAACACAATGTTCATAAACAGAGACGGAAAGGCGTTTTTACTCTTCTTCCACTCCTGGTGAAGTTGCGACTTCTGAGACTTACTGCCTCCGGAACTGCACCACTAAGTAAGGGCACCTCCTCACTCCCACCTCCAGCCTCCAAAGGATATAGGTGTCTCGTAGGTCGGAGGAGTTCTCCTGAGGATGTCTTTACCCTAACTACTCGGGTCACTTTGTCTTTACCTGGAAGTGTAGCTGTCACTCTTCCTAGGGGCCAGTCTATCCTTCTCTTGTCATCACTACCAATGATGACTACATCTCCTACCTTCCACTGATGGTCAGACTCCTTGCCCGATGAACTGCATAGAAGGCTACCCAGATACTCCAGTCGGAATCTCCTCCTCAGCTCACCCCTTAGCTGTTGAAGATATTGAAACCTTCTGGTGAGATTAACTTGATCTAGCATGTCTAAATCAGGAGTGTCAACCACGGGAATGTCCTGAAGAAACATTGATGGAGTCAGAGGTACCAATTCATCACAGTCTTCTGAAATGTAGGTAAGGGGCCTCGAGTTGATTACCGATTCACTATCAGCAATCACAGTCAATAGTTCTTCATATGTCAAGATAGCTTTGCCTAAAACACGCCTTAACAATTTCTTGACCATTTGCACAATACGTTCCCAGAATCCACCCCACCAAGGGGCTGAAGGAGGACTAAATTTCCACTCGATTCTATCAACTGATACTTCCGCACACAATTTTTTCCAGTCAATGAAGCCAAACAAATTGTTGGTGCCAACAAAGTTTGTCCCGTTGTCACTATAAATCACACGAGGCCTTCCTCGTCGGGCTATGAAACGCCTAAGAGCTAACAGAAACCCTGCAGTGGACAAAGTCATGACTAATTCAAAATGGACCGCTCTCACTACGGCACATGTAAAAATCACAATCCAAGCCTTGTTCTTGCATTTTAAGTATAGCGGTCCAGCAAGGTCCACTCCCACTACCTCAAATACACCTGCATCTCTCACACGATCTTCTGGAAGGGCTGGCGTTTCCGGAATTGTCTTTTCCATTTCGAATCTTCTGCACTGGGTACACTTCCTGATGACTTTGCGAATGGTTCTTCTTCCCTTTGGTATCCAGTAGTGCTCCCTGAGTATAGCAAGTAAAATCTGAACACCAGCATGAGAGGCTTTCAAATGATGATCTCTGATTATCATCTCAGTCAAAGGGTGCTTTGATGGCAATAACACTGGCGCACGGAAATCATATTCATCCTTACTGTTGGTAATTTTTGTCTTAATCCTGAAGAGACCCATCTGGTCTTTAAAAAAGCAGAATGTTTTCTGGTTGTCCCTTTCGGCAAACTTCTCTTCCTGAACTAATTTCAGCAGTCGTTTCTCTGCCATTGAAATTTCGAGACAATCTAATTCTGAAGCAACATTTTTCACTACGTCCTTCCTGGCATTGTTGACGAACCGTAACATCCAGGCCACCATTCTAACGATTCGTGAGTACTTGGAAAAATACCTCAAATACCAGTGTTTTTCCTGGGAGACAAGCATAGTATTGGTAACATGGCCTTTTCTTCTTTCTTCATCGACCTCCTCTTCATTAACTTTTACAATGCGCGTTGGCCAGCTGTTTTCTTCCAACTTTAACCAAGTGGGTCCCTCCGACCAACGAGAAGAAATCAGCTGCAACGTAGAGCAACCTCTCGAAGGTAGATCGGCTGGGTTGTCCGTCCCTGGTAGATGAAACCAACGCTTTGGGTTAGTTAATTTTCTAATTTCTTTCACACGGTTAGTGACGAACACTCCCCAAGCTTCCTCGCTTCGTATCCAACATAAAACAGAAGACGAGTCACTCCAGTAGTACTCCGGGGTGTCCGTTAGATTCAAGCTTTCCTTCACTGTAAAGGCAAGACGTGAGCCTATAGTGCAAGCTAATAGCTCCAGTCTCGGTATCGTCACCTTCTTGAGTGGTGCTACCCTGGATTTTGCTGCGACCAGTTGCACTTCAAATTCTTTCCCATTGAATGATCTCAAGAAAATAACAACCGCATAAGCCACTTGACTAGCATCACAAAATACATGCAAACTCCAAGAGGATCTGTCCTCACAATTAGAAATCTTCTAGGCACCTTAATTTCAGCAATTGAGGGCAGTTCATGTAACCATTTATTGAATTTGCTTTGGGCGTCTTCACTCAGTGGACTATCCCAACTTATTTTCTCTCTCCAACTTTCCTGAAGCAAAACCTTTGGCACAATGGAAACCGGACAAGTAAATCCAATTGGATCAAAGATACTTT
The DNA here is from genome assembly GCA_946902985.2 of Meconema thalassinum. NCBI lineage: Eukaryota > Metazoa > Arthropoda > Insecta > Orthoptera > Tettigoniidae > Meconema > Meconema thalassinum. Next base: position 2,045,215,261 of record OX336388.2, read on the forward strand.
GAGCTACCGACAAAACTGTCCTCCTTGTGAGAACATCAGATTCAATTAATTTTGCTACTTTACAAGCCAAAGTATCAGCCACTGGATCCCACCACAAACCCAAAACGGGTGTCACTTCGGGAACCTCATCCTCTAGACTCAATCTGGTGTGCTCCCACGCTCGGAGGTCAAATTTTCCTTGCGACAGTAACTCCCTAGACTCATCCACAAATTGTTTGAGTTCTTCCTCTGTGTTCAAGGAAGTGACGCAATTGTCTACATATAGTGAGGTTCTTAGTTTATCTACTGTCTCAGTGAAGCATGTACTGTTTTTCAGATGACTGTCCAATACGGCTCCAAGTAGAAATGGACTACAGTTCACACCAAAAACGACCCGTTTGTGGCGGTATATTTTAAGAGTCCCCTCAGTGTAGTTCTCCCACCATAGGAATTTCAGAAAGTTTCGATCATTCTCAGAGACTGAAATTTGAAGAAACGCCTTCTTAATGTCTGCGATCACACCTATCCTGTTTAAACGGAACCGGTTCAAAATAGAAGGAATTACTTCCAACAAATTAGGACCCTTTTCCAGACAGTCATTGAGTGAAAGTCCTCCTTTCGATTTACATGAAGCATCAAACACCGGCCTCACCGCTGTACTCGATCCTTCCTTGAAAACTCCTCGGTGTGGTAAATAATACCCAACATCCTGAGAGCCCTCCTGACCAACTTCTTCGATTATCCCTTCCTGTTCCCAGTCCTGAAGCACCTGCTGGTACTTCTCAAATTTGTCTTCCTTGATCAAACGGTGTGTTACAGAAACCAGTCTTTTTAACGCAACTTCCTTGTTGCCTGACAATAACTGCTGATCTTCTTTCCACGGAAGTGCGACTTCATACCTTCCTTCCTCATTGATCTTAACATTTTCTTGGAAATGTTTCAATGTTGCAATTTCAATTTCCTTCTTCGATAGTGTTTCAGCAGGATCACCAATTCCAATGGTTTCCAGGTTCCACAGTTCACCCAAAGAAGCAGTTCTCACAAACAGAGAGTTCACCATTGACACTGTGCTATCATTTTCAGTTGTCTTCCAAAGCTGACCCATCACTGTCCAACCAAATGTAGTCCTAACAGCAACCAATCCAGACTTCAACTTGATTGTGTCCCCAGTCAATAAACTACCCACAGTGTCTGCGCCGATTAGTAGTCCAATCTCCGATGGCTCTGGGCCAAAATCAGAGAGCCAGATTTTCTTTTCTCTGATCTCATCCATCCAAGGGCCCCGGTTTAACCGTGGGATTACACCACAAATTTCCTTTTGTCCCAACACCTTTATTTTTCGAGAAATTGAATGACGTAGGTCGTCTATATCTATCTCATATAGGTTATGATCATTGGCACTGATTGAAGCACCCCCAAAAAGCCTGTGTTCAATTTTTTCAGTCTTTGATGGAATATACCCCATTTCCACAGCAATCTTCTCTAACAGATAAGATCTCTGCGAGCCTGTATCTAACAACGCCCGTACAGTCTTTTCTCTCCCTTGATGAACCAACCTAACTACAAGAGTTTGCAGCAGTACTTCCGAAACATCACTAGTTTGTGTAGTAAGGGTTGTAGTTGGGACACCAGGCAATTTTGAGCCCCTTTCCTGGTGCTTCTCCTCACCTTTATAATTCCCCCTATTTACATCTAATTTTGGGCACATAATAGCTTCATGTTTACTACTGCACACTAGACACTTCAGTTTCGTAATACAATTTGCAGCCCTATGTCCAACCTTCAGACACAAAAAACAAGCTTTGTTTTCAGACAGCCTTTTACGTTTGTCCCCCAAGTTCATTTCTTGAGCAAGATAACGCCCCTTACTGTTATGTGTTTTTTTTTTACAGAAGACACACGTTAAACTGTTTCCTTCACCTTTACCAACAAAGAGAACACTAGCAGTTGCTAAACTACTCTCTTTCCATTCTTTAACTTTAGCACTCCTTGATTCACTAGAAACTCCAAAACCAGCTTGAGCAAATGTAATCCTCTCTTCACTTTCTACTTCACCCTTCAGAAAACCAAGTAATACAGTCAGTTTGTCGGCATGTCCATTGTCTTGATCCCTCATAGCCGTTGACGAACTCCTCATCCAGACACGTAACACTTCCTCAGGCAAGCAGGATTCTACTAGAGGGAAAAGCATTGACCCGTACTTATCTCGGGTAACACCTATAGACTCCAAAGCTCTCAGTTGTGCTTCCAACTTGGCATATAGACTAGCAAGTTGAGTCTTCTTCCTTGTTTGAGAAACATTTTTCACTACAAGACTTATGAGTTCCCTTACATAGAACTCAGTCAATAAATCCTCCCTTCCAAATCTACCCTGAAGTGATTCCACTGCTTTAGGATAATTTTCAGCAGTAGGGGGGAAACTGGCAACTAATTCTCTAGCGCGACTATCAACTTTCGTGGATTGGATCAAGTATTGGAATTTGTCTTCGTCCTCAATTTCCGAGTCCTCGTGAATGCGCCGAAATTGTCCCCAAAATTCCAACCAATTTTTAATCTCCCCATCGAATTTCATGAGTTCTATTTTGGGTAGTTTCAACTGCCTTTTGGTTTTATTCCCATCTGATAGGACCGATCTTGCTGACACCACTGCCAATACATTGGAATTAGCCTGCAACCGTAGAGCATACTTCTGTCTTGCATCATCCAATCTGTCTCGAAAACTGTCTACATATTCGTATTCACGGTCATACTCGTCCCCTTCCTTTTCCAGCAACATACTTAAAACTTTCTCGTCCAACGGCGCCAGCTCCGTTCCTAACCTCTCCAATTTGGTTAGCAAGGACTGTAAGGTGTCGTCGTCCACGCCGTCTTGAATTTCTTGATTTAAGTTTTGCAAAAGTGCATTGTACGTCTTCGTAAAAGTCGCTCTTACCGGCTTCCGCGCTTTCATTAACTTCTCCATTTCCAATACGAACACAGAACAGGAACACGAACGAACAGGAACACGCGGTCTTTAAATCAACACAATCTTCAAGTTGTTTGAATTAATACGCCATCCTGGCAGGGTCGCCAATATTTTGTTAGGGACCTACGCCTACCCGGTGTAGGTATAACCAATAAAACAAATTGAATGAAACGCTCAAGACTTCTCATAAGAAAACTTTATATTCTAGTAACCGCCATTACAACATTTTCACTGCCTTGTGTCTCAAAGCTCTTAACAACAAGAAACACAAAAGTCATGGAGTAAAGAGTAATCGTCCGTGACAGCCTGCTTCCAGTCCTCGACCGGGTCAGGAATGGAATGAATGAAAATGCAGCTGAAACATGGACTACTACAAAAAGAGAGGAGAGTAGAATACAAGCAGCAGAGATGAAATTTCTAAGAGGCATAGAGGGCAAGACCAGAAATGAAGAGATTAGAAAAAGGACAGGAATCTTGAAACTGCAGGACAGGATAGAAACAACAAAGTTAAATATTGATGTGTTTAAGAGAAGATTGAAATTTTGTGTAAATACTACGATGTAATTACTCATCATCATCATCTTAAACAGCTCCAGTCACCCGGGTGCTGTGAACGAGTCCTCTTCATTTCTTTCTATCCATGAATAGTTGGTCTTCACAAGTGCTCTCCCAATCCAGCCCTTTGTCTGCCAAGTCACCCTTAATCTGGTCTATCCATTTCCTTTTAGGTCTTCCAACACATCTTCTTCCTTTGATCTTCAGATTGAAGTATGCCTTTGCCTTTTGTTCATCTTTCATCCATTGGATATGTCCATACCACCTCAGACGAGACCACTGTAAGGTCTCCATTACAGTGGTGTTAATACCTGCTTCTGCACGATTTATTTCATTTCTTACTTTATCCTTTCTTGTCCTCTGAAGCATGGTACGCACAAACTTCGTTTCGGATGCCTGAAGTCTACTGTTATCTCTTTTAGAAAGGGTACATATTTCAAGTGCGTAAGTCAGTATGGGTATGTAGTATGTTTTAAATAATATATGTTTACACTGTATAGGTACTTTGTTATCCCACAGTAGTATTCTGACTTAGTTGTAGAAGATTGCTGCATTATTTGTTCTGTTGGTTATCTCACATTTACTGCTATTGTCCAAACTCAAAGTGCTGCCAAGATATTTGAATTGGTCAACATTTTGAAGTTGATGGTTGTTCAGGTAGATGCTTGTACTAGTACACCCTGATCCTTTTGCCATAGCCACAGTCTTATTCTGACTAATTTTAAGCCCATATTCCTCAAACAACTTTTTCCAAATCTCTAGATTTTTTGCACCTCTTCTGCACTTTCACCCCAAATCATAACATCATCTGCGAATACCAGGGCTTTGGTGTCATTTCCATGCAATTCTTCTTTAAGTTTCTTCAAGATGTCATCCATTACAACAATGAACAGTAAGGGTGACAAAGAGCTGCCCTGTTGTACTCCTTTTCTTGTCGTGAACCAATTGCTCTCTCCGTTGCCTATTCTTACGCAGGCCTTTGTGTTTTCATACAGTATTTGTATTTTGTTGACTAATGTTCCTGGTACATTCCTTCTTTCCAGGCATTCCCACATTTGTGACCGTACAATACTGTCATAGGCTTTCTCGACATATAGACAGACCATAAAGACCTTTTTCTTGGTGTTTTTTCAATAAGCATTCTTACAGCAAAGATTAAATCGGTAGTGCTTCGTCCAGGTCTGAAACCATGTTGTTCTTCTAATGAGGTTTCTAGATGTCTCCGTAACCTTTTTTAGATTATTTTTTCTAAATTCTGTTGTTGTTGTTGTTTCCTATGGCTAGCCCGGATTCCATTCCATCAGCTTTCTTGCGTTCCAATAGAGTTGTGTGAGGTCTCCAGAAGTTCTAGCAGTCACATCAAGTTTGTTGCAATGTAGCAGGTGCCCCTTATCCATTTTACTTCCAGGTTCATGACAAAGTGTGCATTCTTCAGATCTCAGGATGTTGATTCGTTTCAGATGAGCTGCAAGACAGTCATGGCCAGTGTTAAGTCTGAAGAAGGCTGTTTTCTTTGCCATTTCTTCATACGCCTTTGCCATTTAACAGTTGATCAAAATACTGTACAATTTCTTCTCTGATTCCTCTTAAGTTCCTTATTAGCACACCATCTTCATTCTCTATTGTTTTCACGAATTCCTGATGCCCTCTCCTATTTTTGACTGTTTTATATAACAGCTTTTTATTGCCTTTAGCATCTTGTTCTAATTTCGTGGTAAAATCATCCCACATTTTGTTCTTCTCTTTCTCTATTATACGTTTAACATGAAGTTTATGTTCTCTGTATTCTTGCGCCAGAGATTGTATTTTGTCCTCATCTCTATGGGCATCAACCTTCTGTTTTTCCATGTCCAGCAGTCTCTTAGCCTTGTTCCTCAGTTGTATAGCTAACTTGATTACATCATTCCACCATGCAGTTTCCTTATCCCGGACTTAACAGCTTGTCATACCATATACTTCCCTGGCCTCTCTGACAATAACATTCTTGAAGTCCTCCCACTCGTCACCACCACATTTGATTTCGCTTTTTGGAACTTTTCCTCGGATTCTTTGTTGATATTCATCTTGCTTTTCAGGTGTCTCCAGTTCCCATACCTTAATTTTGGATTTTTTCTCGACCTTTGTAGTGAATAATGTAATGCCTGATACCACCGCAATGACTAGTCTATGATCACCGCCTAAACTTTCGCTAGGAATGACTTTGACATCCATAACTCGTTTTCCCACCTCCTCAGTTATAACTAGGTCAATCATTGTTTTATATATGCCATTCCAGCAGTACCTCATCATTTTGTGGCTATCTCTCTTCTTGATGTTATTGTTGGTGATTTTCTGTATTGGTACAATTTGCCACCGGGGAATTGCCCCATTTGCAGATATTATATAATAATAATAATAATAAAGTGGTATGGTCACGATGAGATTGGAAGAGGAGAGAGTGCCAAAGAAAGCTTTTTCCGAAAAGATGACGGGGAAGAGACCACGAGGAAGACCCCGGAAGAGATAGACTGATACAGTCTGGGAATGCATAGAGAAGAGGGGAAGAAAACATGAAGATGTACTTAAAAAGGAGGGGAGTGGTGGAGAGACAGGCAATGATTAACAATGGAGGTCTTTAATTCACAACCCGGCCCAGGAAGCTGGAAACGGGAAATGAAGATGATGATAAGAATCGACTTGCTAGGTGAGCCTTAAGACTTCTTTCCCCCCCCCCCCCCCCACCTTTTTTATTTTTATTTTCTTCATAACTTGCAATTTGCCCTCCAGGTCTATGTAAAAATATTGAAAGAAAAATTTGAAACAGTACAACTTATAAATTGAACTTTCTTTTAAGATGAACTATGGTACTTTTCTTCTTCATCTTCGCCTTTTGAGACCACAAAGGATCACTTTAACCAACCATTATTTCGTCCCACTTGTAGGAACTGTACGAGCCTTGCGGTCTTCCCAGTACTCCTTCATTTGTATTGATCTTCTTGCCCAATCTTGGGCGGAAAATATTCTTGTTGGAATTTTCTTTTTTATGAGTGGAAAATGAAAAGTCAAAATTTTAAGTGCTGTAGTTTAACTTCTCTTATTTGTAGCATCTTCTGTTGTTAGGCCAATTTCTTTTTAAGTCCTCTCTGATTTCTTTTAACCATCAGCATCCAGTTGTTGTGTTTTTTGAAGCAAGATTGTACTGTACTAGTTGTTTTAGAAGACGTGAATATGGCATTCTCATGATGTGCCCAAAGAATCCTAGTCTTTTCTTTCCCATGGTATCAGTAATGGGTTCTAGGTTGTTATAGACACTATTGTTAGGTATTATTCGCCATTGTCCATCTTTTTTATAACTTTTATTGATACAAGTTTTTCCAATTCGACTTTCGATCTTCTATAATCTGTCGGTTTTAGAATGTTCATTTAGATGGAATAATGTTTCTGCTGCGTATGTGGCTTCCGGTTTTATGACTGTATTGTAATGTTTAATTTTTGCATTAATTGATAAGCATTTCTTTTTGTAAGTTTCCTGTATATATTGCGATCATATCGCTTTCTTTTCACATTGTGCTATGTCCCACATGGTTTTCTAACATGATGATATTGAGGTATGCTAGCTTTCCTCCTCTAGCCATGTCTTAGCTGATAATACCTACAGGATTTTCCACAACCATACAACTGAGATTCCTCCAACCAGATGCAGCACTTACTAAATTTTAAAGAAGTTTTGTTTTTGGCTAGCAACACCAATCTATAGAGCATCCAGCGTTTAGAAAAGACTGTGGAGTCTTATGGCGACAGTGTTGCTAGCTGTAGGCAGAGGTAGCGCTGAAGTCATACGTTATGTTCACCCGCTTCGAGTACTGTCCTTTCATAAGTTAGCGAGACAACACAACCCCAGCAGCTACCTGAAGTAGAGCACGCACAGGAAGCAGCAGTTTTGCAGGTGTTAACAGATAGGACCAGTATTAAGGATACCGTACGCGAAGAGAAAAAATAACGACATTCATTTCGTTGTGATATGACGCATTACTGATTGACAGATGTCGAGAGCACAACCCTTCTTTCCTTCTCGGATGTACTGTATGCTGACGATGTTAATAATTTTTACGTCAGCAATACTGTTGATCATCACTATTTTGTTATTAGTTAGACTATAATTTAGTTTCTTTCAATTCTATTCTTGTTGTTTTGCTTAGATTAATATTTGTAATATTGTAGTGAGTTAGCCATGCGGTTAGGGGCGCGCAGCTGTGAGCTTGCATTCGGGAGATAGTGGGTTCGAACCCAACTGTCAGCAGCCCTGATTTGATCGAACAGAAAATAAAACAGACACACAATAAACCAATGACGGATAGTGCTTCAGAACTTATGTTGCCGGCGGAACTGAGCACGTGCTCCACTCCGGGCGAGCATGCAGCACTGGACGAGGCTCTTCTTTCCAGCGTGCTAACCTCGAAAATGCTTAAATTACTAAGACGTAATATAAACAATACTTGTATGCAATAACAAAGGTAATCGATATATAACAAAGGAGAAAATGTTCCGCCTAGTCAATACATTTATTTACAAGTTATAAACTTGCTATTATATGGTACATGTTTCGGGGCCTCTAGTACTGGTCCCTTCTTCAGCCATAAATTAAGTTGCAAAATCCAGCATAATTAAAGATATCATAATAAAAAATACATAAAATGATGAGTGAATGGATGAAATGAGGCGAAAAAGAACATATTACTCCTGAGAAGTAATGTGAGTGCACATCAGTAAAAATTAACACCATTGGTATTGCTAGGTTCTTGAGAATACACTTATATAGCACTGTTCTAATGTTTGTGTATGTGGAAATCACTTCACTTGGGATTTATTATCTGTGTTACATCTCTCTCTCCCACCAAATGCTTTCATGCATTAGCCAACTCATGGTTTGCACTAAAATCTACTTGCAACACCACAATTACGTAAGTCTACCCCTCCACTCCCCTCTTTTTATAGTTACACTGCATGTCATTGTGATTTCATTAAATAACTTCTGTTATCGTTGTGTCGGATAGTATACTATTACGCTACCCTTGCGAGCGTAGCCTGTGGCATCGAGTAACCAACTTCATCAACTAGGTGTCAGTGACAGTAACAAATACAACATCCAACCATTCGTTAGATTGCTAAATTTTTATATCATCAGGGTAATCTATGATTAGCAATGTGTTTTTAAACCACACACATTCATTACACATTATAACAATTCTTCCTTTCAATACAAGCAAGGTCTCAAATCTGTCCGCTCAAAACGCGAACCTTCACAGTTTGTTTAGCAACCCCAGCCCCTTGGAGCTGCCTGCATACAATGGAGCAGAGTAGGGTCGTTCACGGCTGTAAATCGTCCCTTGTCTCCCCTTTCCTGGACTGTACCTCCCAAGCAGTATTACGACTTTGAATACAAAATTGTGGTCACAAAGATCCACGTGATCCCATATGATCTGAACTGAATATTATGCAATGGTTCTGGGTGAGCTTGAATATTTAATCCTATCCTTAGGACATTAATAACGGCCTCAACAGGTCCGTATCAAAATATGAAGGCACGAGATTCATAGAACACAGGTCTAGTGGTTAGCCGGTATCTTAAATAAAATATTACGGTCAGTCAACAGCTGCCGCCAATGAATTCGCTTCACAAGCCGAATCATTCCACAACAAGTTCTCGGGCAATCAGGTATAGTGTCGAGGTGTCCAATGTTCTCCCCGCACTTACCACAGGATTCGAACCCGGAACATTTCATATCCAACATCGGAGATAGGGTACACACTAAATACGCTCCGGCATAAATTATTATCTCTGTACGCCCATGCTGTACGAGATTTCACACGTCGATTAGATTACCTGGCCCCTTACCTGTCTACGATCTCGTCCTATAATAAAGAGAACTCGAACTGTTACTCGACAAGCTTAATCAAGCCACAAACTCAATTCACTGTCAAGCTCCTACATTCCCTTGCATAATTATATTCCCATTAATACAATATATTCAACATTAACTCTTTTCTCTTCCCTTAATGCAATCTACTGCTTGGCTAGATAACTAATCCAATTAGCGTAAATATTTCTTGCTTAAAACCTTTCATCCTGATGTATTCAATTATACCGTTTATCATTATTATAATTATTATTATTATTATTTCTGACATAAATTATTCTTCCGACACAACGTAACTGCTTCAATGATCGAACATTCGCGTTCGTCACGTTAAGTTTCACATAACTGAATTGCCATTTTATTAGTAGCATTAATAGTGGTAACGATTAATCCACTCTCTGATGTATTCAACATCTTAACTTTACTGAAATCAAACAATAAACATATGAGGGTATGCCTCCTAATATTGATTCTTACTGGCATATTTTATGCTTCCGAAATCACATTACATGCAGTGGCTATCCTTCTATAATAACATGATTTGTGGGGTACTTACGTCGGCTTATCCAGGTGGCTCCAACCACCATATTCCAGTGTCACCTGCCATCGGCTTACTTAGTGACACATTGCCATCTTGCAAATACACATATTATATGACATCTGATTCATAAACACACAACACTTTTCCATTTTTATAATGAAGCTAATGCTTCCAAAACACATGACACTTTTCCATTTTTATAATGAAGCTAATGCTTCCAAAACACATTACACTATATAACACTGGTTATATTATTAATTTAAGAGATATTTTACATAACATCGCTGCACAAACACACGTTACACTTTATTCCTAATTGGTTGACATTCCCTAGCATGTATCGAAAGTGCAGGTGTGGACGGCCCTTTCTTCGGTCCTACCCCTTCCTGATTGAACCTCTCGAACATCTGCTCACTGATTCACCAACAGTCTCTCGATCATCCCTTGATAATCTTCCTACTATTGCAGTGATATGCTTACATATCGTCATGAACGCTACTTACTGGTATACTCCAAATATGTATAACCAATCACTATACTTTACTGCGCTCAACATTGTACATTATATTTACATGAATTATTACTTTCCACGTTCCTGCCTAGTATATCACACGGCACTTAATAAACATTATATAACAGTCTTACTGCACGGCTTCCCACATTGAAGTCCGAGCATCCTCTCTTAACTTCGGTAATATGCATTTCGCATAATCAAGTTTGTTGATTACCGACTTCATTCTTAGTTCATGACCATGCATGAATATATTCTCACAGGTGCGTTACATTGCACAACTAACATGCTGATTACCAGTGAATGTTTAAGTCTTTGTGTGCGCGCCTGGGCGCTCCGTGTCCTTTTCAACTGTGTCAAACTGCGACTGCTTCAAAACAACTCTCCCTCTGACTGGGTCCAAAACTGTCAAGAACTGTCCGCTTCGACTGGGTCCACCCTCTTATATCTGTTTCACACAAAAAGTAGGGCAAGAATTCCCGCGATAAATCAGCTCCTCTCTTAGGATGATTCTGGACTTAGAATAATATCCATATTGTTCCTTTTTCTTCGCTGGTCACAAAAATGTATGTGTGTTCGAGGATCGATCGGCCACTTAATTAATATTAATTATCTTATCCATAGCGTGGGGACGCTGTTTCTGTGGGAATCCCTGGCAACATCCTCAAATCCAGCCGCGAACATCCATAGTCCTGTATCATTACGCACTGCATTAAACATGCCTTGATTTCGCCGTTTAATGGCTCTAAAATTAGCCTCCTGGCTAAAGATTCACCTGTGCGCGACTCTCATGTCATTGCATTGCTCCAATCATGAGTAATCAATGATTTTCCTTGGGATCTTCCCATTCCACTCTCAAATCTATTCTCAAACGGGGAAAAACCTGGTCATTAATCAACCTCCCGACCCCTTGCCGACGACTTAACTGGGTCAGCAAGATTGACGTGGCGCCAAGGGTCTCCTCCCACAATTCTGGGGCTATTTGCAAAACGTCAAACTCTGAAACTCCTGTGTTTCAAGTCCAGCATAGCCTACTTCATGTAGTCCAAATAATGCTATCTTCCACTATTTTCCTGCACTATTCCACTAAATAATGTCAGTAACAACTGATATCACACCAGTGATTAAATATATAATTTCTTCTAGGGGTTCTTACAATGAAACACCCTCAACAGATCTCGGGTCCGTTCCCTGGTGGAACCTTCATTCAGAGCTCACAATCTCTGAGATCCACGTTCGATACCAGTCAGCATGACCCCCTCGGGTTCAATACCAAAATTAATAATAAAATACAGATTTTGGACAACAAGTTTAAAAACCTACTAGAAAAAGGCCATAACAGGCCAAAAATCCTAGACAAACAAGTTTTACATAAATTCCAATCTCCAGTCAAAAATGTATCTAAATTATCTCTCAATAATCAAGACTTGGAAATTCTAAACAAAGGTCCCAAATATAATTGGGAACAAGATCTCAGTAATCGAACACTCACAACCATGATTACTGAAACGGAAGTAGCAATTCGTAAACTCCCAATTGATAAACAGGGGGAAGCAAGATACGAAACCAATAAGGAAATTCAGAAAATAATTAATATCAACAAAAAAGTTTTTTTTTTCTTCTCGTGTAGCCTCCTGAGAGGCCGAGTTAAAACTAAATCATTTTCAAACATGATTAATCTAAAAAAGAAAATAAATGATAACATAATCATTACCAAAGCTGATAAAAGCAACACAATCGTACTCCTAGAAATAGAGGACTATATTAGTAAAACAAATAACTTCTTAAACAACCCTAATTTTGAAGAAATAAAGAAGGACCCTACACAGACCATTCAAAGAAAATTAAAAGGCATCATTAAAAATTCCATTTTTATTTTAGATGAAAAGCAAACTAATATACTCATCAATATGAACCCGGGACTTCCCACTATGAAGTCCTTACCAAAAATACACAAGAAAGGGATCCCAATTAGACCTATTATTAATTTCATAAACAGCCCACTTTATAAAATGTCTCAATTCATTCAAAAGTTTCTAGTTAAACATTATACCTTTAAAGCTAACAAATTTCTTAGAAACACCCTTCATTTTTGCGAAAGTACTATGAATTTAAAACTACATGATGAACATTCTTTGCATAGTATTGACGTGAAGGATATGTATACCAATATCCCAATTAACCCTACCATCAAAATTATTAAACAAAATTTTTCAGCCAGCAGCAAACTATCAAATGTTGAAATCAACGAATTCATATCATTGTTGGAATTCACCCTTAATAGCAATTATTTCACCTTCAATAATAAAATATACAGGCAGAAGGAAGGCCTTCCCATGGGCTCCCCTTTATCTGGCATTATAGCAAATATTTATATGGATCATATGGAATACACTAAAATACATGGAAAAATTGCAGGTTTGACATACTGGGGTCGATATGTTGATGACATTTTCATCATCATTGATAACACAATACAGAAAATTGACCAACTTGTAGAGAAACTTAACAGCATTGACAGCAATATACAGTTCGTCCCAGAATTTGCAGTCAATAACTCGATTAATTTTTTGGATACCACAGTTTCCATAAAGAACAATAGACTTTCCTATAAAATTTTCAGAAAGCCTACACAAACTCATACTACCATAAGCAATAGTTCTAATCATCCTGGCAACCACAAAAAGGCAGCCTTCTTCAGTATGATTCACAGAGCTTTCAACCTTCCCCTTTCAAAAAATGACCTCACCAGTGAAATAAAGACCATACGCCAAATAGCTAAAGTTAATGGTTTTAAGTATCAATTCATCTCCAACATTATAAACAAAATAAGAAATAGACCTCCCACCCATTTAACACCAGATCATAAAGAAAAACCTGTATACGCGGTTTTCACTTATTTTAATGCACGTACATACAGCATCTCTAACATATTCAAAATACACGGTTTAAAATTGGCCTATAAAACATCCAACACCAATGCCAATTTCTTCTTTAATTCAAACAAAGTAAATTCTATAGACAAATTCCATAGATTTATAGACTTAATTGTTCCGAGTGCGATGCGAATTATTTGGGACAAACGGGTAGAGCATTCACAATCAGCTACTACGAACATTTTAATGCCACAAAATACAGAAGATTCTCAGCAATGGCAACACACATGGAGGAGTCACATCATAAATTCACCAACATCGAGAAAGACCTAGAAATCCTCCATTTTACAGGAAAGGGGACCACTATGAATGTACTAGAAGCGATAGAAATTAACACCGCACAGAAACTATCTCCTCTTCATAATCTTAATGAAATAAATTTTGAAACGAATATCCTGTACAACACCCTAACGGAATATATAAAGAATAAAATTGTTGACAACAACAAACCACCGTGAATTCCCCAACACAAACTCCCCCAATATTCCCCCCTCTTCCATTTCCTCTCACCCTTATAACCCCATCTACCTTTCTATATTCCATTTATAACAATTCCAGGTCACAAAGATATAATATTATATTACCTCACCTTATTTTAATTTAAATCTCATATTGTATTTTATGTTTTTTTTTATTGTCATTATTATTTTTTAAATTTAATAATATATTAATAATGAGAGTGCAATGGTTACAAATTTAGATACTTCATGACCTAGGCAATGCATATAATCTAGAAGCCTTGGATCCAAGGTATCTAAGCAACTGGATGAAGCAATAATGGGGCCATGAAGTAAATTGAGATTCTGTGAATTAGATCAACAAAGGAAATTGTTTTAGTTGGTCTAAGTAAAATATGTTTTTTCCATACTTGGACGTCTCCTCATCATGATGATGTATTTCATTACATGACATTCGATGTTTTCCCTCTAATGCAAGACTATAAGCTCAGAAGCCCCAGCTTGAACAGCAAGTTTCAGTCAACAGCATTGTAAACAGGCTATAAATCCCAAGTGAAGTGATTTCCACATACACAAACATTAGAACAGTGCTATATAAGTGTATTCTCAAGAACCTAGCAATACCAATGGTGTTAATTTTTACTGATGTGCACTCACATTACTTCTCAGGAATAATATGTTCTTTTTCGCCTCATTTCATCCATTCACTCATCATTTTATGTATTTTTTATTATGATATCTTTAATTATGCTGGATTTTGCAACTTAATTTATGGCTGAGGAAGGGACCAGTACTAGAGGCCCCGAAACATGTACCATATAATAGCAAGTTTATAACTTGTTGTAAATAAATGTATTGACTAGGCGGAACATTTTCTCCTTTGTTATATAGTGAATCTGTCGATACGGAAAATGAACTTCTTTCAGAGCACAAAGGTAATCGATTCGCAGATAATTGTAGGAAGCTATTATGACGAAAAATATATAAGTTCAGAGTTCCTTCATGATAAAAGGTGAGGTAACAAAACCAGTGTAGGGGGGGGGGTCCGTTAAAAGTAAAAGCCAATAAGACCCACAGTCTTTTCTAAACGCTGGATGCTCTATAGTTGAAATTCATTTTGTAGGATTGGAATGTTCATATTTCAGTGGAGAATAACAATGAGAGTCTAAGGAAGGAGCTCACTGATGTACGACGCCAGCTTGCTGACACTAACTATGAAAAGGAAAAATATAGCAGCTCAAATAAAGAGTTAAGAGATCATGTGAAGAGAATAGAAGGTGAGAAGAGAGAGCAAAGCAGAGCTTTAGAAGAGGCCTTTCAAAAGATAGCTGGTAAGTTAGTATTATTTTACTTTTACTGTAGCTAATAGTAACAGCCCTAACATCCACAGTATGCTTTGCTGGTTATGTGAAGGGACTAAAGGGATGACTTGCCAGTTCTTGTACTGTTGAAACCTCCTTTGGACTTGGGAGGGTAAAATATGTCCACAGTAGCCCCTACCTAGCAGACAGGTTTGCTAAGGAGGCCATTGCACAGTGGGTCAAAATCGAAATCTAGGAGGACAAAATTATTTATTTTCATAATTAAAAAATCAAAATTTATTACTTCTACAGCATTCTCATATAATTGCCGCTCACTATTCTGGGATATAAACGCATCTTAGTGTAAATCTGTCACCACTGTTCGAGCAGTCTGAATTGGAGGGTGAATGTAAGTGGCTGTGGTTTGGTTGTCTCTGTGGTTAGTGTGATGCTTTAAGATGGAACATGCGGCTGAAGGTATGATCTTTGTAACGTATTTCAGTTATTAATGGGCGTAATCATTACGTAATTTTAGCTATATTTGCATTATATAATATTTAACTATTATTTTTAAAATTATATTTTTACTTAGATTTATAGTATGTCGCGTCACTCTGCGTCACTTTCTACTTAATGTTAAAATGTAGATAAAGTCTTGTAGTTTACGCCTGTTATAGGTTTTTTGCATCATTTTGCAACTTAGTTATTTTACGTTTTAGAAGATGCCGCGCAACCAGTTCTCACACGTTTACAACTGTTTGAAGCACTGGGTTCGACGATTATGTCAAAAGTGGAACTTTGTGACTTGTTAAAAGTAAATTAGGGGTAGAAAATTGTTCTGAAGAGATAACTGAATGCTCTATCCAACTCCTAGTCACAGACAATTTCATGCATGTGTAGTCGTAGCTTAAAAAAGGTCTTAACTGATGTTTATTATGAAGTAAACAAATTATATATGTTGTTTTCACTCTAAATTCATGATTAAAACGTAAAAATAATTTTGTCCCCCTAGATTTCGATTTTGACCCACTCTGCATTGAAAGGTTGTTTCAGCCCTGCAATCCCTTATTGGTTACATGACAAGTCCAGACAACATGAAACTTCAGTGCCAGTACTGTCCGAAATGTGGCTTTTCAGTAACTTTGAGCTTAAGTTTAGCTAGATTGTTATAATTTGACCAAAATACCGTATTTTCTCGCATATAACTCGCCACCGCGTATATCTCGCACCCCATTTTTTAATTTCAAATTGCAGGAAAAAATATTCTTTGCATATATCTCATATTAATTTCTGACGCTGTCATAAAAATGAATGTAGTAATTTTAAGACATGTAGGCCTATTACCCGCGATGTTTCTGTTAGTTTTGGCGGCAGTGCTTTCCTTTCTTTCATGGTATTTGTTGTCCGTCTGTTGCATTGTCGAAAAGTACCAGTATTCTGTCTTCATGTTGCATTGTTGTTTCTCAGTTAAGTGTGATTGTTTTCTTAAGGAAATTAATCTTTTAGTTACCGTATGTAAAAACGCGACAGTTACCGTATATACCCGAACACCACCCGCACATTTTTATACAAAATTGGACGTGAAAAATTGGGGTGCGGGTATTAATTGAGGAATCCAAATTTTAAAGATTTAAATTGTACGCCACGCACGAGTATCCGCTATATAGTGCTAGTGCTTGTTCGGATGTACTTGTTTATTTCCGTCTAGTGGCTTGACCAGTCACTCAAGCCTAGCACAAGCGTCAGTTTCGTGAGTTGCGTGATAGCATGGCATCAGTAAACGTGAAACAAGTGTTCGAAATAGCTAACATGAAATCTCGTCATAGGTCGTACACTGCAAATTACTTTATAAAAGTTGGTCGGTATTAGACAGAAATCTTTTGTATTTCAGGTAGTTGCCGCGTAACATTGCAACACTGCGTAACCTTGAACTCTGCGCACGCACTGCTGTGCGGCTGCAGCCCTGCCTTAGTCTTGTGAGCAGTCAGTTGTGATGATGCAAGAGAGTGGTTATATAAATGGGCTTTTTATTTTATTTTTATTTATTTATTTTATTTATATTTTTTTTTTTTTTTTTTTTTTTTTTAAGCCCGTAAATATAAACCCCTGGCACTACAGCCCGTGAAGAGCCTAGGCCTACCAAGCGACCGCTGCCTAGCCATGTGGCCTGCAGATATTGGGGTGACACGTTATCAGCGCATCTGGCCCATCGACCGTTAATCTTGGTTTTCGTGACCGGGGCGCTGCCCCACTGTCAGACAGCTCCTCAATTGTCCTCACGAGGCTGAGTGCAGCCCGTTCCAGCCCTCCCGTCAGTTTCTAAAATCTCTGACGGTGCTGGGAATCGAACCCGGGGCCTCCGGGTGAGAGGTAAGCGCACTACCCCAATATCACGGGGCCGGCTCTTACCGTAAATATAGTATACGTTAAAATAACTATTTTGTGTGTTGATTTAAGGACGCCAGATGCTCCCTTGTGTGCCTTTATACAGGGAGTTCTTTTCAAGACTTCGCTTTTCAGGCCGCGACCAGCGGGAACACCATTTGTGGTCCGCGGGATTCTCCATGTGAGACCGTATGTCACGTGTCGATAGCAGGCCACTGGTGGGTGACAGTTGCAGACGGAAGCAATTGCTCAATAACATCCGTTCACCTTTGCTGGCCCTTCCTGCCACTGTGCTCACTGTCTCTGCTGCATGCACTCCTAAACCTCGGTACTCCGTCACAAAGATTTTAAAAGGACCTCCTGTACCAGGCCATCCTAACCTACTGTATATCAAGGGAAAGTTTCACTTATTATACCCTCCCCATTTTTTAAGCCGAAAATTCAGGAGGGGAAAAAGGGTGTGTTATAGGCGTTCATTATTATTTAATTAATGGTTGCGTACCTTCTTATGTTTTATTTAATGATAGGTAGTACAATATTATTAGTATACATTTGTTTAAAATACCGTATATACCCGAGTACCACCCGCTCATTTTTATACAAAATCAGACGTGAAAAATTTGGGGTGCGGCCATTAATTGAGTCATCCAAATTTTAAAGATTTAAATTGCCCGCCACGCGCGAGTATCCGCTATTGTGGTGCTTGTTCGGGTGTACTTGTTTATTTCCGTCTAATGGCTTGACCGGTCGCACAAGCGTTAGTGTTAGTTTCGTTAGTTGCGTGATAGCATGGCATCAGTAAAGGCTTGGTCGAACAGGAAGCGGGCTGCCCGCGCAAACTCGGCCGCCTGACCGCTGCGAACTCTGTATTGTGTAATATTGCATCATCCTGGTTAAACAGAAGGCGATCTACCGCAGAGGGCAAGTGAGCAGTTGTGATTTTCCACAAAGTCCGCGTGGGCTGGAAGCTTGGCCCACGAAACATAGAAGTTAATTGACCTTGTACGCGAGTGCATTCTACAGTCATTCTAAAATATACGTAACATCGGTCTGGAAATGGCCTCAACTCACAGCATAGATACTCGCAAAACTCCTGTCTCTTTTCATTAGTATCTACACCCAGTTTCTTTTTCGTCTCGCTTGACTCAAAGCGAACAGAAGAAACAATTCTTCTTCGTCTGAGGAACTGCTAGACATGTTGAATTAACCTAACGAACAGAAAACACTGTGATATGCACTTGATCGCAATTGCTTTCACATTGGTTCACCTTGACTTTTCTGTATTCAGTTTGACCACTCAGTCCGCGACAGGCTGCGGTCGTTCCGTTCGCGTGGGCAGCCCGTGTCCTGTTTGACCGAGCCGAACTCGGTGCACACACTGGAGTGTTTAAACTTCGCTGCTGTTTAAACCATACCAGCAGATCTTGTTCTACGTCGTCGTATTTCCCGGTTTGAATTGTCTTGCAGTTTGCGGAAGTATTCCCGGCAGAAGCCAGTGTTTTCCATATGTCCTCACACATGTTTCAAGGTTAACACTGTCCAATGAGCTGCTGCTGTCATGGCGTGACGTCATGTAACCTTGACGTAGTTCGCCCGGTCAAATGATTCACTGGAGACCCGCGAATACTCGGAACTGCTGTATTCTTTCACTCGGAACACCGGAAGTATCTTTCGAGGAGATGATTCTATAAAACCGTCAGTTGTCTCCAGTGAACGTCTTATACTTTAAGGGGACACAAAATCTGATCTATTTAACCAGGAAAACCACTTATGCAGAAACACTTTATATGGGAAAAATATACATGTATCTTATGGGACCGATCACGGGACCGAGAATATCAGACGTCTTAAGTGGAAAAACTATTTATGCGGAACTTCTTAACCGAGTTTAACTTTTTTTTTCATACAAAAATGAGGGTGCGGGGATCATTCGGGGGCGGGTAATATTCGGGTATATACGGTCAAGTGACAAAAATAAAAAATAACTAACAGGAGTTTTATGTGATCCGAAAATACCCATAAGATAAAAGGGTAAAGTTATAAAACTGCCATAAGACCAATCCTACTCTATAGTGAAACATGGGCTACTATAGTGTGGCAAGTTAGACCTGGCCTGTCATGGCAGAGTCTCGTCAAGGAGGGGAAGTGGTGGGATCACTACGCGCGCATGCGATTTCCCCTCTTTGCAGCAACAGCTGTTTGGAACTGCTCGCTGCTCGTCGTGGTTATGTTATTTGTTGTAAGCGTAAAGTTTCAAATAGAAGCATTCTCAGTGACATAACATTGGTATCTCAAATGAAATGCTGTCTTGCTATTCAATACATGTTGTGCAAACGAGTATAAAGTGGAAATTACACCGGGAAAATAATGGAATAAAATAAATAAATAAATTTATAATGTAACACTATCAGAGCACTGGGAACAAAACCAGATTCGCTTCCTGCGTGAACAATTATTAACCGAGGACCCTTAGACACCAGGACTGTTGCACTAGTCACTCCAGACAGCCAACAATATGTAGTTGTGTGAGTTGAATTAAGGTAAGTTTCATCCCGATAGATTATTGTCCTGCCTTCATTCCAAAACTGTCTGAGAATTATAATTTTCTATTAAATTCTCCTATTGCTTTGGCATCACATGAAGCCTATTTCCCGAATTTTCATTCGAGGATATTCCCTGCTATACTCCAGCACCCCATCATTTCTCTAGGCAATCAGTAATCACTGCTTTTTTAAGGTATAAAATTCTTGTATTTTTCTGAGTATTACAGTGTAACCGAATTTATTCAGTTACAGTAGCTCACCCTCGGGTTTTGCTTCGTGCAGTTAGTTTGGGGTATTTTATTCATATCTTATTATATTGGGTTAACCTGGGGTTGCAGAGGTGATTTTTATTGTGCCTGTGTGTTTTTGTGGACGGATTCATCTTTGGATGGTCCGCACCAACTAGGATCACTGTTTATTAATTATCGGTTTTTGGATATTTGATATTATAAAATACGGGGTTTTGCGATTTATTACGTTTTGGGAATAAAGATATAAGACTGTATTAAGTAGAAGCATTATTTCATTTTGGTTTGGGGTTAATGGCTTTATTTTGACCTAGTAATGTTAAATGTTAGATTCGTGGCTGTACTATAAAGGTACAATGAATTGGTATTTTCGAGTGCTGGATATGTGACATACCCGGAAAAGACAGGCAGTAATTCGGCTTGTGTGGGATTACCTAGGCTATTTATGGCATGAACTCCCATGAACTTCGCGTGAAAAAACTACTGTGTGACGTCAGTGTGGATTTTGACTGTCTGATGTTCATGTGTTGACACGGATGTTCCGCTAGGAGCGGGCCACGCGCAACTTAGTTCCGGCAGAAACATTGGGGTTATGTAGCCCTGCGCCAGTGCATATAATGGCGTGTCTGGCGTTCAGAGCTCGTCTTATTGCTTTATCGGCAGAAGACTGATCTACTGACGCCCAGGGTCGTTTTACGTGACATGGTTTCCGTAACGAACAGTTAGAGATCTTCTTCTTGCTTTTACAGCGAAAGTCCGTTGTCTACTTGCAAGTTAGTGTCGTTATTACTTGATCATGGTATCGTAATACGAACGAGCAGTGACTAATTTTTAGCTATCCACTGAGCTCTTACGGGCTATTGGAGGCTACGTGCATTTCATGGGTCCATCCATACCATGGGCTGTCGGTAATAACTTCGTAAACATTTCATCGAAGTCATGCGAGAATGGAGACGTGAACGTGCAGTTCGAGATGCGAGAAAGTAGAGTGAACCAGTCTAACGTGTGTAGATATTTTGTGTACGGACGGTACAGTGTATATACGTAGGTGGCTGTTATGCCTGGGTCTGATATGGCCGTAAGTGTTTTCCTGCTCTCAGAGCCTAAATTCAGTGGCAAGGTACTGTATTATTTCACGAGTGTATGAAGGGTATTTTGTGTCGTATATTATGTATATATGTGTATAGGACAGCCAATAGATTATCTCTTTAAAATTCATATGTGTTTATATTCCTGTCTTGCATGAACCTGGTACATCAGCAAACGCATACCAAATGCCCCTCACCTGGGATAAGGGGTTTCATAGTCGGGGCAACAGTTATGTACCGTATTTTATCCTATTTTATTCAGGAAGACCCATATGGTCAACCTTGGCGCCCATTCAAAGTCGGGAGTAATGTTAAAATCACTTGTGGCCTGTATTTAAAGGCAGTAAATTCTGTAGGTTTGTGGTAATGAGGGTAGTTAATTGTAAATCAACTCCAGCAAGGAGGTGAGAGTGTTTCAGTAGCAGCCCAACCTGTGGCCTTAGACATGCTGATGTGTACTAGGACACAGGAATTAAACTGTAGGCATATTTTCACAATTTCACATATTTCAATTAGGGATGGCTACGTTAGAGCCAGGATGCAATTCTGCTTTGTTGGGGGACAGTGCTGGTGTGCGGCAGAATCAGGCAGGGGCTGATAGGCAATTTTCTATAGGGATGGGGGAAAACAGTAGAGTCAGGGGAGATTTGCCAGGGCAGGGGGGAAATGAGTTAAGTATGATGGACATGTTGAGGAGACTCGTGTATCTTAGCGACAAGTCTGTAGGAATGGAGGAGGGGATGACCAGTCAGATGACTAGTTTTAAAAAGGAAATGTCAGCAAAGATAGATGAGGTCAAGGAAAGATTGTCAGAAATTATCCCCGACAGCCATGTCACTAGTCAGATTAGTGAAGTCAGTGTAGAAGCCACTAATCTGGAAACTAAGCTAGGTAATGAGAGTGCTGTTCAGGAAGAGAGCGTAGACTCTAAAGTAGATAAGTTGGATGCTCAACTAGTGATGTTGGCAGGGGAGATTTCTAGCCAGGCACTTTTGACTAGCCAGAAATTTCCCAGGGTAGATAGGTTGGGAGAGCAGAAAGAGGAAATTGTAGGCATCGTGGAAGAGAACGTTGTGGTTAGTGATGTGAGTGCTGGGAGAGTGGAGAAGGATGAGAGTGCTGAAGTTAGTGGGGAGAGTGGAGATGCTTGAGAGTGCTGAAGTTAGTGAGGAGAGTGGTGAGGTAGTGGAGATGGATGAGCGAGTCAAGATTAGTTTGCTAGGGAATGGTATGAAGAAGGTAGATGAGAATATTAGCCAGGTTAGCGAGAAGGTGACTAGTATGGAGAAAGATACTGTAGGTAGAATTCTACGTGGTCAAAATCTGGAACTAGGAGGGAGTGATGATTTTGTTGGAAAGTTAGTATGTAATTTCTCTGAGGACATTAGGATTGCAGTGTGCGTGCAGGAAATAGTCGCTATTACAGGCATAGAGAGGTCAAGGAAGGAAGCTTGTAGTTTAACGTGACCGTTAACCTTGAGATCATAAGCCACGGGACCTCCTTTTTACGTGGAATCCGAACCACAGGACATGGCATTTCACTTCGAAAATCTCACATGCATTGACCGGGAATCGAACCCGGACCGCCTTGGTGAGAGGCATACAGCTAGACATAGAGAGGTCACTTGGGAGGTTAGGTACCTTGAGAAAAACAGGTAGGCAACGTCAGAGAAATGGGGGTAATCAAAGGAAAGGAAATTATAATCAGGGGAGAGAGAGGAATTGGGATCCAGGTAGAGGGGATAGGTACATTTGGTATGAAGATCATGGGAGAGGAAGGTATAACAATGAGTGTCAGGGGTACGGGAAAAACAATCAACCGGGGAACAGACCACGTGAGGTAGAGCAGGGGCGTGCCATGGAAAGACAGGTTGAGAGAAGCAATAGGCCAGGAAGTTTAAACTTCGCCAGGACTCACTATATGGAGCAGGGGGAGAGTCCTTGCATAGTATTCCTGCTCACGCTCTGGAAGAAAAACATAATTTAGAGTATAATGTCAATGTAGGATCTGATAGGTTAGGAGACCAGAGCTGTAGATTAGATTACAGTAAGGCGCTAGTGAAGTTTGGGTGGAGTGAGCAACAGGATTGGGTTAGGTTAGATTATCAGGTTGGTGGTAGAGATTTTGTTAGTGTCGTTGGATGCATTCAGGTGATTAAAGAGGTTTCTGAGGAGAAAGAATTAGGTGTCGGCATGGTATCAAGTTATATTTTGGTCATGAGAGATGATCGTGAGTTGAGTGATGATGATCACTGTGTGGAGGCAGTTGTTAAAGATACCATGTTGGACGAGGGTCAGAAGTCAGAGGTGCTTGACGTTCTGAGGGAACACAGGATGGTGTTCTCGGAGAAACCTGGATGTACTCACGGCTACGGGCAGAGTTTTTACATCGCAGATAGGTCTAGCTTGAGCGGTCCTAGGTACCCTATAGCTCATTCTTACATGGAGGGTGTTGTTGAGGTGATTGGTCGGATGCTTTATGAGGTTATATTTGAGATTAGTAACAGTCTGTCTGTTAGTCTTTTGGTGGTGGTGACCATGTGGGATGGTACCAGTAGGTTATGTTTGGAGATCGTGGCAGTTAGTAGTTTGCAGGAAGGATTTCTTTTTGTGTGTCTTGCAGGATTTTGGGATTTTCAACAGGGGAAGCTGTACCCTAAGAGATTAAATAAATTGAGGATTATTGTAGTTTTAGGTAAGATGGTTTTGAAACAGCAGGGAAGGGAGGGGGTAAAAATTAAGATATGTGATCTGGTGTTGTTGCGAGCTGAGCATCTGCTGTCGGTAGAGCAGAGTTGCATTCTTGAGGTTTTTCATTCGGGGTCCATTTGCTATAGACCACAGGGTAGGTGCATGTGCCTACAGATTGATTACCAACGATGACAAGGTCCTAGGTACATATAACGTTGCTTACCTCAAGCTATATGTCACCTGGAGATCTTGCTCACGATGACAAGACAGGAGTTCTAGTGTATTTGTGTGAGGGACAAGGATAAATCTATAGCCTTGTAGTTTAGAGATTGATCCTTGTGGGGGCGTTTGTAACCAAATTTATTCAGTTACAGTAGCTCACCCTCGGGTTTTGCTTCGTGCAGTTAGTTTGGGGTATTTTATTCATATCTTATTATATTGGGTTAACCTGGGGTTGCAGAGGTGATTTTTATTGTGCCTGTGTGTTTTTGTGGACGGATTCATCTTTGGATGGTCCGCACCAACTAGGATCACTGTTTATTAATTATCGGTTTTTGGATATTTGATATTATAAAATACGGGGTTTTGCGATTTATTACGTTTTGGGAATAAAGATATAAGACTGTATTAAGTAGAAGCATTATTTCATTTTGGTTTGGGGTTAATGGCTTTATTTTGACCTAGTAATGTTAAATGTTAGATTCGTGGCTGTACTATAAAGGTACAATGAATTGGTATTTTCGAGTGCTGGATATGTGACATACCCGGAAAAGACAGGCAGTAATTCGGCTTGTGTGGGATTACCTAGGCTATTTATGGCATGAACTCCCATGAACTTCGCGTGAAAAAACTACTGTGTGACGTCAGTGTGGATTTTGACTGTCTGATGTTCATGTGTTGACACGGATGTTCCGCTAGGAGCGGGCCACGCGCAACTTAGTTCCGGCAGAAACATTGGGGTTATGTAGCCCTGCGCCAGTGCATATAATGGCGTGTCTGGCGTTCAGAGCTCGTCTTATTGCTTTATCGGCAGAACACTGATCTACTGACGCCCAGGGTCGTTTTACGTGACATGGTTTCCGTAACGAACAGTTAGAGATCGTCTTCTTGCTTTTACAGCGAAAGTCCGTTGTCTACTTGCAAGTTAGTGTCGTTATTACTTGATCATGGTATCGTAATACGAACGAGCAGTGACTAATTTTTAGCTATCCACTGAGCTCTTACGGGCTATTGGAGGCTACGTGCATTTCATGGGTCCATCCATACCATGGGCTGTCGGTAATAACTTACCACGCCTAAAAGGATGATCAGTCGTAAACATTTCATCGAAGTCATGCGAGAATGGAGACGTGAACGAGCAGTTCGAGATGCGAGAAAGTAGAGTGAACCAGTCTAACGTGTGTAGATATTTTGTGTACGGACGGTACAGTGTATATACGTAGGTGGCTGTTATGCCTGGGTCTGATATGGCCGTAAGTGTATTCTTGCTCTCAGAGCCTAAATTCAGTGGCAAGGTACTGTATTATTTCACGAGTGTATGAAGGGTATTTTGTGTTGTATATTATGTATATATGTGTATAGGACAGCCAATAGATTATCTCTTTAAAATTCATATGTGTTTATATTCCTGTCTTGCATGAACCTGGTACATCAGCAAACGCATGCCAAATGCCCCACACCTGGGATAAGGCGTTTCATAGTCGGGGCAACAGTTATGTACCGTATTTTATCCTATTTTATTCAGGAAGACCCATATGGTCAACCTTGGCGCCCATTCAAAGTCGGGAGTAATGTTAAAATCACTTGTGGCCTGTATTTAAAGGCAGTAAATTCTGTAGGTTTGTGGTAATGAGGGTAGTTAATTGTAAATCAACTCCAGCGAGGAGGTGAGAGTGTTTCAGTAGCAGCCCAACCTGTGGCCTTAGACATGCTGTTGTGTACTAGGACACAGGAATTAAACTGTAGGCATATTTTCACAATTTCACATATTTCAATTAGGGATGGCTACGTTAGAGCCAGGATGCAATTCTGCTTTGTTGGGGGACAGTGCTGGTGAGCGGCAGAATCAGGCAGGGGCTGATAGGCAATTTTCTATAGTGATGGGGGAAAACAGTAGAGTCAGGGGAGATTTGCCAGGGCAGGGGGGAAATGAGTTAAGTATGATGGACATGTTGAGGAGGCTCGTGTATCTTAGCGACAAGTCTGTAGGAATGGAGGAGGGGATGACCAGTCAGATGACTAGTTTTAAAAAGGAAATGTCAGCAAAGATAGATGAGGTCAAGGAAAGATTGTCAGAAATTATCCCCGACAGCCATGTCACTAGTCAGATTAGTGAAGTCAGTGTAGAAGCCACTAATCTGGAAACTAAGCTAGGTAATGAGATTGAAGAAGGTAGATGAGAATATTAGCCAGGTTTGCGAGAAGGTGACTAGTATGGAGAAAGATACTGTAGGTAGAATTCTACGTGGTCAAAATCTGGAACTAGGAGGGAGTGATGATTTTGTTGGAAAGTTAGTATGTAATTTCTCTGTGGACATTAGGATTGCAGTGTGCGTGCAGGAAATAGTTGCTATTACCGGCATTGAGAGGTCAAGGAAGGAAGCTTGTAGTTTAACGTGACCGTTAACCTTGAGATCATAAGCCACGGGACCTCCTTTTTACGTAGAATCCGAACCACAGGACATGGCATTTCACTTCTAAAATCTCACATGCATTGACCGGGAATCGAACCCGGACCGCCTTGGTGAGAGGCATACAGCTAGACATAGAGAGGTCACTTGGGAGGTTAGGTACCTTGAGAAAAACAGGTAGGCAACGTCAGAGAAATGGGGGTAATCAAAGGAAAGGAAATTATAATCAGGGGAGAGAGAGGAATTGGGATCCAGGTAGAGGGGATAGGTACATTTGGTATGAAGATCATGGGAGAGGAAGGAATAACAATGAGTGTCAGGGGTACGGGAAAAACAATCAACCGGGGAACAGACCACGTGAGGTAGAGCAGGCAAATAGGGGGCGTGCCATGGAAAGACAGGTTGAGAGAAGCAATAGGCCAGGAAGTTTAAACTTCGCCAGGACTCACTATATGGAGCAGGGGGAGAGTCCTTGCATAGTATTCCTGCTCACACTCTGGAAGAAAAACATAATTTAGAGTATAATGTCAATGTAGGATCTGATAGGTTAGGAGACCAGAGCTGTAGATTAGATTACAGTAAGGCGCTAGTGAAGTTTGGGTGGAGTGAGCAACAGGATTGGGTTAGGTTAGATTATCAGGTTGGTGGTAGAGATTTTGTTAGTGTCGTTGGATGCATTCAGGTGATTAAAGAGGTTTCTGAGGAGAAAGAATTAGGTGTCGGCATGGTATCAAGTTGTATTTTGGTCATGAGAGATGATCGTGAGTTGAGTGATGATGATCACTGTGTGGAGGCAGTTGTTAAAGATACCATGTTGGACGAGGGTCAGAAGTCAGAGGTGCTTGACGTTCTGAGGGAACACAGGATGGTGTTCTCGGAGAAACCTGGATGTACTCACGGCTACGGGCAGAGTTTTGACATCGCAGATAGGTCTAGCTTGAGCGGTCCTAGGTACCCTATAGCTCATTCTTACATGGAGGGTGTTGTTGAGGTGATTGGTCAGATGTTTTATGAGGTTATATTTGAGATTAGTAACAGTCTGTCTGTTAGTCTTTTGGTGGTGGTGACCATGTGGGATGGTACCAGTAGGTTATGTTTGGAGGTCGTGGCAGTTAGTAGTTTGCAGGAAGGATTTCTTTTTGTGTGTCTTGCAGGATTCTGGGATTTTCAACAGGGGAAGCTGTACCCTAAGAGATTAAATAAATTGAGGATTATTGTAGTTTTAGGTAAGATGGTTTTGAAACAGCAAGGAAGGGAGGGGGTAAAAATTAAGATATGTGATCTGGTGTTGTTGCGAGCTGAGCATCTGCTGTCGGTAGAGCAGAGTTGCATTCTTGAGGTTTTTCATTCGGGGTCCATTTGCTATAGACCACAGGGTAGGTGCATGTGCCTACAGATTGATTACCAACGATGACAAGGTCCTAGGTACATATAACGTTGCTTACCTCAAGCTATATGTCACCTAGAGATCTTGCTCACGATGACAAGACAGGAGTTCTAGTGTATTTGTGTGAGGGACAAGGATAAATCTATAGCCTTGTAGTTTAGAGATTGATCCTTGTGGGGGCGTTTGTAACCGAATTTATTCAGTTACAGTAGCTCACCCTCGGGTTTTGCTTCGTGCAGTTAGTTTGGGGTATTTTATTCATATCTTATTATATTGGGTTAACCTGGGGTTGCAGAGGTGATTTTTATTGTGCCTGTGTGTTTTTGTGGACGGATTCATCTTTGGATGGTCCGCACCAACTAGGATCACTGTTTATTAATTATCGGTTTTTGGATATTTGATATTATAAAATACGGGGTTTTGCGATTTATTACGTTTTGGGAATAAAGATATAAGACTGTATTAAGTAGAAGCATTATTTCATTTTGGTTTGGGGTTAATGGCTTTATTTTGACCTAGTAATGTTAAATGTTAGATTCGTGGCTGTACTATAAAGGTACAATGAATTGGTATTTTCGAGTGCTGGATATGTGACATACCCGGAAAAGACAGGCAGTAATTCGGCTTGTGTGGGATTACCTAGGCTATTTATGGCATGAACTCCCATGAACTTCGCGTGAAAAAACTACTGTGTGACGTCAGTGTGGATTTTGACTGTCTGATGTTCATGTGTTGACACGGATGTTCCGCTAGGAGCGGGCCACGCGCAACTTAGTTCCGGCAGAAACATTGGGGTTATGTAGCCCTGCGCCAGTGCATATAATGGCGTGTCTCGCGTTCAGAGCTCGTCTTATTGCTTTATCGGCAGAACACTGATCTACTGACGCCCAGGGTCGTTTGACGTGACATGGTTTCCGTAACGAACAGTTAGAGATCGTCTTCTTGCTTTTACAGCGAAAGTCCGTTGTCTACTTGCAAGTTAGTGTCGTTATTACTTGATCATGGTATCGTAATACGAACGAGCAGTGACTAATTTTTAGCTATCCACTGAGCTCTTACGAGCTATTGGAGGCTACGTGCATTTCATGGGTCCATCCATACCATGGGCTGTCGGTAATAACTTACCACGCCTAAAAGGATGATCAGTCGTAAACATTTCATCGAAGTCATGCGAGAATGGAGACGTGAACGTGCAGTTCGAGAAGCGAGAAAGTAGAGTGAACCAGTCTAACGTGTGTAGATATTTTGTGTACGGTACAGTGTATATACGTAGGTGGCTGTTATGCCTGGGTCTGATATGGCCGTAAGTGTTTTCCTGCTCTCAGAGCCTAAATTCAGTGGCAAGGTAGTGTATTATTTCAAGAGTGTATGAAGGGTATTTTGTGTTGTATATTAAGTATATATGTGTATAGGACAGCCAATAGATTATCTCTTTAAAATTCATATGTGTTTATATTCCTGTCTTGCATGAACCTTGTACATCAGCAAACGCATGCCAAATGCCCCACACCTGGGATAAGGAGTTTCATAGTCGGGGCAACAGTTATGTACCGTATTTTATCCTATTTTATTCAGGAAGACCCATATGGTCAACCTTGGCGCCCATTCAAAGTCGGGAGTAATGTTAAAATCACTTGTGGCCTGTATTTAAAGGCAGTAAATTCTGTAGGTTTGTGGTAATGAGGGTAGTTAATTGTAAATCAACTCCAGTGAGGAGGTGAGAGTGTTTCAACAGCTGCCGTAAAACTATCGAACTCGATACGTTTCTTGCGAGGGTTTCTTCTTTTCTTCAGTGACACAAACTTTGCATATCCTGCAGAAGCTGATTTGCTTTCCTTTAATATTCTCTTCACAGGGGACTCTGTTTTACCAGTAGCCTCTCTTGTTGCAGCAACAATATTATAAATTGAATTTCTCTTTATTTTCCCTTAGGAACAGAGCAACATTGTTTATTATTTCTTTAGCCTGGCTCTTAAGAGTTCTTCCAGCTACACCTTTCGAAGTGGATTGCATAATTTCAAACACTATAAAAAGTCTCCAAAAAGCACATTTTCAACACGTTAACCACAATAAATCTAACTCTCAATCTCACACCAATAATTACTGTAGCTGCACGGAGATATAATGCATTATGATACAACAATGAGGCAATCGATTATGGGTAAACTTGAAATGTTATTAAAACAGTGCCATGCAACTCAAAGAAGGAAGCACATGGTAATGAACTGAGAGCACGCCCACTTCACACACCCCTGACAGCAAATTTGTTGCCGTGCTTTTCAAAGAACAGAGCCGCTCCGTTTTGCATCACATGCCTCTGTACCCTGCCAAGGTTCTGGTAATAATGACTACTTGGCAACATCTAACTAGCGCGTGATGAAGTATTCGCTCACTAGTTGACAAAGAATCCTGGCGGGGGGGGGGATGACGTAAAGCACCTGGACGCACATGCGCATCGGAAGGT
The DNA here is from genome assembly GCA_946902985.2 of Meconema thalassinum. Taxonomy (NCBI): domain Eukaryota; kingdom Metazoa; phylum Arthropoda; class Insecta; order Orthoptera; family Tettigoniidae; genus Meconema; species Meconema thalassinum. The sequence goes on from OX336388.2 coordinate 2,045,245,840, forward strand.
TCGGGTCTAACTTGTTCCGTTATACAAAGGCACATGAGCAAAAGCTACATACCACTGAAATGCGTGTGTTTCGTTGGGCAGGTGGAGTTACTTTCAAAGTAGTGCCTGTAACTGAGAAACTTTTAGAGTCCAGGCTAAGGTAGTATGGACATGTTATGCGAAGACCGGAAAATCATGTAGTGAAGGAGTGCCTTTCCATGGCTACACAAAAGAGAGGGAGTGGCAGACCTCAAACAACATGGATGTCGAATGTTCAAAGGGACATGAGAGTATTGGGCCTATTTGCTGATGATGCTTTACAACGAAATGACTGGCGCTATAGGATTAAGATTGCCGACCCCGCGTAACGGGAAAAGGCGAGGAAGAAGAAGAAAAATTTCCACACAAAAAATAGGGTGTGGGGATTATTCAGGGGTGGGTAGTATTCGGCTATATACGGATATAGCTGGGTTTAAACTCAAAGTGATAAAATACGCAGACGACGATGGTAATAGAGCTGCCGGGTTAGAATTCATTGTGAATGAATTTGATATTTGCTACTGGCGTCAACAGAATAATTCGTCATATCACTCATATTGGCCCATCATCATCATCATCTTGCACAGTTTCCAGCCACTGGCCGGGTCTGTTTGGAACACAAGCCTCTCCAACGTCTTCTGTCTTCCCACCATCTCTCAGCCTCCACCCTTGTCCAGTCTTCTCCTCTCTTCTTCACGCTTTCTTCCACCCCCTTCAGCCACCTGTCTCTCGGTCTTCCCCTCGGTCTCTTTCCTTCCCACTTCGTCTCATGTACTCTCCTGGGTATCCTCTTCTCCTCCATTCGTTTTACATGTCCATACCATCTAAGTCTAGATTTCTCTATACCATCCTGTAATGGTTCCTCCTTCATTAATTCTCTGGTCCTCTCATTTCTTATTCTGTCCATCTTTGTAGCTCCAATACTGCTTCTCAAGAACCTCATCTCACTGGCCTGTATTTTGCTCTTCTCCCTTCCTTTCATAACCCAGGTCTCCGAGGCATACGTCAGGATAGGGACATAGTACGTCCGATATATGATCTTTTTGCTGTTCTGAGGGACATCCTTGCTCCATAACATGCTTCTCACACTCCTCCGAAATGCTTCTGCCTGCCTCCCCCGCTCATTTATTTCTCTATCGTTTCTTCCATTATCTTGTATCAGGCTTCCCAGATACTTGAAACTCTCCACTTTCTTCAGCTGTTCCCCACCAACTGTTATTCCTGTTGTGGTTCTTTCCTTCTTCCTTGTTGTGATCACCATCTCACTCTTATTTATGCTAAATTTCATCCCATATCCTTGTATTATTCCTTCCCACACGTCCAACTGTTCCTGTACCTCCTCCTCCTTGTTTCCCCAAATCATCAAATCATCTGCAAACACCATTGCTTTCATCTTTCCTTCCCCAATTACTTGTGCCACTCTGGTCATTATGTCATCCATCACCACAATGAAAAGTAACGGTGACAGTGCACTTCCTTGTTTCAGGCCGTTTCTTTGTTCCAACCAGTCAGATCTCTCTCCTCCCACTTTCACACAGCTCACGCTTCCCTTGTACATCTCCTTTATCCTCTTTATAGTCCATTTCTCTACTCCTCTATCCTCCAGGGACTTCCGTACTTTGTTTCTGCATACACTGTCATATGCTTTCTCAATGTCCAGGAAGGCCATCAGTAGATCTGTTCCATACTCATAGTGCTGTTCTTGTAACTGCCTTACAGCAAAAATCAAATCCACTGTGGACCTTCCTGCTCTGAAGCCATGTTGTTCTTCCCTCATCCCTCCTTCTATCCTTGTCCTAATTCTCTTTTCCAAAACTTTCTCGAAGATCTTTGCACAATGACTCATCAGTGTTATTCCCCGATAGTTTCTGCAATCTGTTCTACTACCTTTCTTGAAGATCGGGACAATGATTCCTTTTTTCCAGTCCTCTGGGGTCTTCCTTTCCTTCCATGCTGTCCTCATCACTCGGTACAGCCACTGTATCCCCACCTCTCCTGCTGCTCTCACCATCTCCACACTCAACTCATCCACACCCGGTGCCTTCCCTCCTTTCATCTTGTTCACTGCATCTTCCACTTCTTTCCATGTTAAGTCCTTTTCTGTTTGCAGTTCATCTTCCTCTTTCCCGATTTCTTCCTCCTCACCATCTTTTCCATTTGGGTTCAGAAGTTCTTCAAAATATTCTTTCCACATCTTCTTCAGTTCTTCCCTATTTTCTATCTCTTGTCCCCTTTTGTTCACCATTCTAACATAATCCGTAGGATCCTTCCGCCTCTTATTTTTTACCATCCCATATTGGCCCATATTGACGCAAATAGAATTCAGTAAAGTTTATTTTATTTTCCGCCCTTTTCAATACAATTTTCTCGATCTTTAGTGATTTTTTTTATTATTCTTTATGCACAGTTTTTCTTCCACACCCCCATCTGCGTCTCCATTCTTTGAGTCAGAGGAGTTGGATGCCGCAGATTCAACATCCCAATGAGTAAGTTAGCCCAATGAATGCCCACCAGAATCTTTTCTTTTTTACCTACATTTCTTTCGATGAACATCGATCCTAATGTAGTTTTTCTTTCTTTTTTCAATCTTTCAGGAACATAAATTCGTCATAATACGCATACTATCGGCACCGTGTCTCACGCAAATTGAACAGCATTCCACGCCATTCACCCATTATAAAATGGGCCAGCGTATATCAAAAAGTATCACACCAGAGAAGAATTCACAGTTTTGGACTATTGCATTTTGCATAATGAACGGACACACCACAGTCCCAAGCCAACAAGCCTTTAATATAGAACTGTCTGAATCATTTTAATCATGTTTTATTATGTCCTCTATTTTTAAATTTACAGTGCACTATGTATACAACTAGGCTACTCATGGCCACATGTATCAATGTTGTTTTTAGTATAATAACCTACATATGTTTTTAATACACCAATTATTTTCCTACATATAGGCGCATAACATAGCATGTTTTTTTCGATATGGTTTATTAATTTTAGAATGTTAATATAATTGTTACTCTATCCAGGATTATATTGATTTCTCTGTATGATGTCAAAGTGTTAAATTTAGGTCACCAGGTGGACTGAAGAAGGGACCATATGTTCCCGAAACATGTATCCTAGTTTTCCATAAACCAAGTGTTTAATTGTATTGAAAAGGGCGGAAAATAAAATAAACTTGACTGAATTCAGTCAACAGAATGACGCGCTAGAACCCACTAACCAAACACGTAAGGTGTTTTTAAATGCGGCGACGCAGCAAAAGAACAATACGGGGTGTGATCGTCTGCTGTTTTGTTGGCACTCCACATGTTAAATAAGTAATTTTTAGGTTTGAACACGTTGATATCTGGTATTGTTAGTCACGATAAGCTGACGACAGAAGACAAAATAAAAAGGCCGTCAGTTGAACTCTTGCGGGATTGGGTTATACGGGCATGGGTTATGGTGTTGACAGACATTGTTCAGAGCTTCTTGAGAATGGGCATCACAAATGCATTGGACGGAAGGTGGGATGATGATGCACGCGAGATTAGCTCGGAGATTGGCAGCAGTGACGGCAGTTGACAATTCCAGTTGTCTTGTTTCAATAATGCAAATTTTACATTTTTTCTGGAATATGGTATTTCCCACACAAATCCCCACATATAACTCGCACCGAAAATTTTCACACTTATATTCGGTCAAAAAAGTGCGAGTTATATGCGAACAAATACGGTTAAGATGATAGCAGCAACAATATTATTGGCTTTTGAAATACTGTAGTTGTTAAGTGCAAGAAATTTATTTAGAGCATATAAGGTTGTCTTGCATAATTACACAGTTGCAAAAAACTTCCTTCAAATGCATCATTTTTATTTTTCCTGTACACTTTTAAGCTTAAGAGCTGTTGGTTACAAATACAGAGCTTTTATTTTACATGTTAGCATGAGAAATGTCATTTCCAATGGTTTGAATTTCAGGTAAAAATGAGGTCTCATGGCTTATTTTCGCGAGATTGACGGTAACATAATTACAAGCTTCCTTTTCTTCCCTTGTTACAAACTCTTCCTCCTTGGTAAACACAGTGTATCTGCTCCCAAATGCTCATCTTTTGGGCAGTTAATATTTAAAAATATAATCCCTATAGTGCCAAAATTTGATTTTAGGATTATCATATTTCCTTTAAACCTTTTTTTCCAGTTGGGAAAAGTAGTTTGTAAGTTATATAGACTTTCTTATTTTGATGTTGAAATTTGAAATATTTTGGCCTGTAGCTCTTGAAGACAATAAAACTAGCCTGGACATGGAGCGAGCCAGACTTCAAGGACAAGTGCGTGAGCTCGAAAAGCTACAGTTGCAAGGTGGGCATCAGATCCAAACTCTTCAAGATGATCTGCAGCGGGCACTCTCCAGCAATAATCAGAAGCAAAATGAAGAGAAGGAACTTTTAGCCAAACTGGCCACAGAAAATGAAGAGAGGGAACGAGCTCAGCAGGAAGTGCATCAACTCAGGAAACAGGTTAGTAAAATTGTCAATGCGGCATGCGCATCATTACTTAACAATATTTGCCATTTTCTTATGAAACAACAATGGAATGGACACACGAGTGAATATCAATGTTATTTGATCATTTCACCAACCACTGGTTTGATTTGTAATGATACCATAGTGATAGTATGATGCAACAATGTTAGCAAACCTGAAGATAGGTTACAACAGGGCCAAAATGAGCATATACCGCATGTACCTATTTAATCTTTAGGTACTCATCGCCTCCTGGTACCTACACCACTTCGCTACCAATTACATGCTCACTGTTGTGACGTCGATTGATTACAGAGTCATCCTCACCACCTGCTTTAAAAATTTCATAACACTTCTACTATGTATTTCTTCGAATTAAAGTACTTCTCAGACTTGCCACTTGCACAGTCTGTCTTCAGCCTCCTTCAGGGTTGTCCATCTTGATATTCATTAAAAGTATTTCAGATACACACTGTATAGACTATATATATAGAAGAAAATAACAAAATGTTGTTTTTGTACTATACTGTTTAAAATTTTCTCGAAAAATAATCATCTAGAATCAATAATATTAGCCTTATTGCTTGTCAGCAACTCAAAATAATTTTAATTCATTTTTCTTTAAACTGTAGAATATTTCTTTCTTTTGTATGCTTACTTTCATGGATAGCTTTCAGAGTTGGATAACAACTTGGAGCTAGCTCGTCAGGAGATGAGCCGCATGCGTACTCGTGCCGATGAGGAAGAAGAACGTTGTCGCAGCCGAGAGCAAGAGTTATTGGTTCGACTCGAGGATTGCCGCTGCCGTGAGAGAAAGTTGGAAGATCAGCGCCATAATCTTGAAGTGTGCCTTGCTGATGCAACTCAACAAATTCAGGAGTTAAAAGTAAGACTTTTAAATATGACCATAGTCAGGATTTGAAACCAAATCTCCTGCTATTGCTATCCAGGCAGGTATGTTTAGCCACTTTCATCAATGAGACCGTGCCCCAACCACAGGAAATTTTCAAGTCTTAGATGGAAAGGTACTTTTTGCGTCAGCTCCCAGAATTACGAGGAAATATCTTTGATCTCCTAGGGAGGGGAATATTGCATGCATTTAAATACACATGTTTGACAACAAGCTCTCTTTATCCAGAAACTGATGTTTCAATGTTTCCTCAGGCCCGTCTTGGTGGAGCTGAAGGAAGAGTCCGAGCATTGGACAGTCAGTTGATGCAGCTTGAAGCAGCCAAGAAGGAAGTAGAACAAAAACTGAGTAGCATTGGTTCTACCCTGAGGAGAATAGCTGGGATACAATTGGATGGCAGTGTTAGTCTGCCATATAGATTGATGAGCCCATCAAGGAGATGGAGTCCAGCCAGAGGTACCGTATCAGCTTTGTGGTCTTTCTCTGGGTATAATACTATGCAAAAAGTATTTCTATCTTCTTTTCATGTCTAATGCCTGTATATTTTGGAATAGGACACGTATGGAAGAAATATTTGCAAGTTGTCTGGGAGAGGGGACCTTAATGTCTGTCAAGATTAATATATACCGTATTTACTCGGCTATAGGACCCCCTCGCCTATAGTACCTCCCCCCCTTTATTTTCGAGAGCCAAAATATAAAATTCATGGAAATCGCTTATCCTCAATTATTGAGAGTCAAAATACAACATTCTTGGAAATTGATGATTTCTTCTTCTTTTTTTTTTAAATTATAACTGAAAATCATGCTCTTTTATGACAAAAATATTTTTCTTGTTACAGTACATTTTATTTTTGTTATTCAGACGATACGACCACCATTTTGCGTACATGTACGCAATTGGGCAGGATATCGAATTATGTAACCACACTATTGGCCGAGTAGAAGCGCCAAGTTTTGAAATCTGCCAATGAAAGTTATGGATTCATATCTTGCTTGCACATTTGAATGCACATGTAGGAAGTGAAAGGCAAGGATATGAAAATGTATTGGGAGCAGAAGGATGGGGTAGCAGGAATGAAGAAGGGAGAAAGTTGCTGGATTTTTGTAAGAGAAATGGTTTAGTGGTAGGCAACTCCTGGTTCCGGAAGAAAGAAAGCCACAAGGTAACGTGGTACAGCAGTGATTTAACAAAGAAATCTTTGGTAGATTACATGCTGTACGACTGGGAAATGAAGAGAAGTGCCAGAGATATAAAGGTAATACCATAAGAGGCCTTAGATAGAGACCACAGAATACTTGTAATGAACCTGGGAGTTGTTAAGGATAGCAAGAGGACAGAGTACCAGGAAAGGAGAATCAAAGTATGGAAACTCAAGGAAAAGGAAGTCAAGGAAGAATTCCAGAAGATAATAAGGGAAAGGATGCCAACAGACAATCCTAAAACAGGAGAAGAGGAATGGAAGCAATTCAAGAACACAATGGTGGAAGCTGCAGTGGCAGTATGTGGAAGAACTAGCAACAGAAAGCGGTGTAAAGAGACACCATGGTGGAATGAGAGAGTAAAAAAAGCTGTGGGAAGGAAGAACAAGGCTTTCAGAGTGTGGTTCCAGGAAAGAACTGATCTGGCAAGGGAAGATTATAAGATAAAGAAGAAAGAAGCAAACAAGATTGTCGCAGAGGAGAGGAAGAAGTGAATGGTAAAGTGGACAGAGATGATGGAGGAAGACAGCAGAGGAAATAAGAAAGTACTTTATGGGATGGTCAAAAGTAAGAGAAGAGGTCTGCGAGAGGATGTGGTAATGATGGACAAAAACGGAAATGAGGTACACAACAAAGAGACACTCAAGACAGTGTGGAAAGAGTACTTTGAGGATTTGCTGAATCCAAATGGTCATAGGGAGGAAGACAATGTATTGGAAGATGGAGAAGACAACACAGGAATGGAAAAGGACCTGAATTGGAGAGAGCTGGAGATGGCTATAGACAAGATGAAAGGAGGAAGGGCACCGGGTGTGGATGAAGTGAGTGTTGAAATGGTGAAGGCCGCAGGGGAGGTTGGGAAACAGTGGCTGTACCGTGTGATGAGGGTGATATGGAAGGAGAAAAAGACCCCAGAAGATTGGAAGAAAGGATTAATTGTCCCAATATTTAAGAAAGGAAGCAGAAAGGAGTGCAGAAATTACAGGGGAGTCACACTCATACCTCACTGTGCCAAGATATATGAAAAGATATTGGAAAGTAGAATACGAGCCAAAGTGGAGAGAAAATTGAGAGAGGAGCAGTATGGTTTCAGACTTGGGAGATCAACAGTGGATCTCATATTTTCAGTGAGACAGCTCCAGGAACACCACTACGAATTTGGAGAGGATCTGTTGATGGCCTTCCTGGACATCGAAAAGGCCTATGATAATGTGTGTAGGGAGAAGGTTTGGAAAGCAATGGAAAACATGCGAGTGGAAAAAGGGACTGTAGGCAGAGTGAAGGAGATGTATTGTGGAAGTGTGAGTTGTGTGAAAGTTGGAGGGGAAAGAACAGACTGGTTCAGACAAATGAGTGGCCTGAAACAGGGTAGTGCGCTGTCACCCCTTCTCTTTATTGTGGTTATGGACAAGGTAATGACACGGAAAGCAGGAAAGATAGGAGATGATAAGATGAAAGCAATGGTGTTTGCAGATGATCTCATGGTCTGGGGAAACAGGGAGGAGGAAATTCAGGAGCAACTGAAGGCTTGGGAAGAAACAATGGGAGAGTACGGATGGAAGTTCAACATCAGTAAATGTGAGATCCTGTTAACGACCAGGAAAAAGGACAGACCAATGAGTGGGATAACACTTGGAGGTGGACAGCTGAAGAAGGTGGAAAGTCTCAAGTACTTGGGAAGTATAGTGGAGGAAAATGGGAGAAATGACAAAGAGATTACGGAACGTGGCAGACAGGCAGAAGCATTTCTGAGAAGCATTAGTAGCTTAGTGTGGAATAAAGATGTCCCACAAAAAAGCAAGGAAGTGTTATACAGAAGCTACTATATCCCGATACTGACCTATGCTTCAGAAACGTGGACAATGAAGAAAAGAGACATAAGCAGATTACAGGCAGGTGAAATGAAGTTCCTGTGAAGTAGGATCGGAGTAACAAGAAGAGACAGGGTGAGGAATGAAAAGGTCAGGGAAATGGTGATAGAGGAGCCCTTGCAAGGTAGGAATGAGACATCAAGACGGAGGTGGTATGGACACTTAAAGAGAATGGATGAGAAGAAGATTCCCAAGAGGATACATGAGATGCAGATGCAGAAGAAACGACCAAGGGGAAGACCAAGAGATAGATGGCTGAAAGGAGTGGTGGAATGTGTCAAGAAGAGAGGCGAGGACTGGACCTGAGTGACAGCGGAGAGGTGGTGGGAAGAAAGGACTAAGTGGCGAGGCTTATGTTCCAAACAGACCCAGCCTGGGGCTGGAAACTGTACAAGATGATGATGATGATCTTGCTTGCATTCTTTTGTTATTCTGTGTATTGGTGTTTGAAGGCAGCTTTCTTCTCAGTTTCATTTTAAACACATTTCATTTGCTGCAAGAACCATCGGCGTTTGTGTGACACGTTATTGGTATTGTTACGGCTGTGAGTTTGTGTCATCGCTCGCCGCTTGAGTCACAACTGCCCCAGGGGCTGGGCTGTGGCTTGCCTCCTGTATTGCGCGCGCCTTATGCAACAGGGCTACTACAGACAAAGGGATAGTCCAGAAGATTCGTGACTGGACCAGCGGTGGAAACCTCGAGAAGCCGTGGACTCTGGATGGATCTAGAACCATTTATTGAGTCACCGGCCTGCTATATAAGAGTGACCCGTGAAGCAGTTGTTGTTGTGTTTTACGAGCTAGTGTGAGCGTTTATTCTGAGCGACAGAAGTGTGGTGACTTGCGAAACCCCTAGTGTAGCGGCGAAGTGAGGAACATACAGGGGACTGCTGTGTTCTGAGTAAGTGTGCTTTCACTGAGTGTCAGATATTGTGGTGTCGAAATTAAGTGACATTGTTTCTCCCAGCTGGTGAACAGCGCGCAGCAAGTGCTCGTAAGTACTGTAGTAGGCGCACATTAGAAAGAAGTTGCATGTAGTTCTGTCAAGGCCACTAGGCTCATTAGCGGCAGGATTAACTTCTGTGGTTTGTTGACAAGTGGAAGGGCCAAGAGCGCTCAAGGAAGAGACTTGACGAAACTGGAGTAAGGCTCCTAATTGCTTGTATTTGCTGATTCGTGTAATTTTCTGGCCACAATAAAGTTAATTATTTCTTTAAGCAGTAATTGGTGTTGTGCTTTGTACCCCACCGTAATCCAGTTAACAAAAGTGCCACTAGGGGGGTGGGACGTAACAACTGGTGTCAGAAGCCGGATTACGAACTCAAGCACAACACCTGACGGTCCTGGTTTCAAAACCCGAGCAGGTCAATTTTTTTAAAATTTTCCTGTGAGTGCATGCCCTTTACAAGGCAAACAACTAAAATGGAGGCGCAATTGGCAGCATTGCTAGAAAAGTTAAATGGCATAGAAGACGGCCAGAAGAATTTAACCAAGGAGCTAACTTGCAAATTAGAAGACGGCCAGAAGAAGATGGAAGACGGTCAAAATAAGTTAGCGGAGGACCTGAAGAAGATGGAGGACGGACAGAAGAAGATGGAGGACGGCCAGAAGAAGTTAGCCGAGGACCTAACTGCTAAATTAGAAGATGGCCAGAAGAATTTAACCAAGAAGATAGAGGACGGCCAGAAGAAGATGGAAGACGGGCAGAATGAGTTAGCACAGGACTTGAAGAAATTAGAACTGGGTCTGCGTGAGGAAGTCACGGCAGTGGAAAAGAAGTTCGACGCCTTAAAAGAAGAAGTTGCTGAACTACGCCGACGCCCGCTGACGGGGGTGGAAGAGAGATTTAACGCTCTACAGAAGGAATTTGCTGAGCTGCGCCGAAACCCGCCGACAGGGATGGAAGATAGATTCAAAGCCCTACAAGAGGAAGTCGCCGAGCTGCGCCGACGCCCGCCGACCGGGGTGGATGAGAGAGTCAAAGCCCTACAAGAGGAAGTTGCCGAACTGCGCCAACGCCCACTCACGGGGGTGGAAGAGAAGAAGAAGAAGCTTGTAGTTTAACGTGACAGTTAATCTCGAGATCATGAGCCACGGGTTGGGGGGGGTGGAAGAGAAAGTCAACGCTCTTCAAGAGGAAGTTGCCGAGCTGCGCCGACGCCCGCCCACAGGTACACCGGGGACACCAGGAACGGGACAGAGCAGAGTGACGCCCCCAACCTTCGACGGAAAGGTCCCGTGGAGCACCTATTTACGTCAGTTCGAGGCAGCCTGTTCCATAAACAACTGGAACAGTACGGAAAAGGCTACAGCTCTCATTGAAACGCTGAGAGGGGACGCCCTTAACGTCCTTCAGGCCATCCCGACTGGATCCCAGGACTACGCTTCACTGATCGCCCATATGGAGTCCCGATATGGGGATAGCCATCTTCAGCAGGCCTACCAGATGCAGCTCCGGACCCGGGTACAAAATAACGCGGAAACCCTGCAGGAGTTCGAGATGGACATCGCACGCCTCGTAAGGCTAGCCTACCCAACAGCGCCGGCCGACTTTCTGGAGCAGATTGCGACGCAAACCTTCACTGACGGACTACGGGACTCGGACACTCAACAGGCGCTGCGACTCGCGCGCAATAAGACCCTGGCAGATGCGCTGAGCCACGCACTTGAGTTTGAGACGGCGAAACAGGCATCTAGAATGCACGCGCGGGTGCGTCAAGTGGACGTCGACGAACCAGTAAAAACCAGCAAGACCAAGCCCCTGGCCGACGAATTAATGGAGGCGCTAAGCCGTTTCTTCGATAGTCGCGGTACCACCAGCAAAAACGTAGCCGAAGGACATCCGGAGAGGCGGCCCGGAAGAGGACTACCGACCTGCTGGACCTGCCGTAAGAGAGGCCACCTGAGCAAGGACTGCGGTGAACGCCGCCGCCAAGGGTTTTCGTCGGGACAGTCAGTCGTAGGGAAACCGCGCGGCCCAGGAAAGCAATTATCAGCCAGCCTAGGGGGGCAAAGGTTGGCTTGTGACAGTCGTCAAGCCCCGGCAGTCCAAGTTCGTGTGACGCAGTTACGGAGGGATAATAGCAGCCTGATGGTCGACGGAGTCGTCAACGGAGAGAGCTGGCCCATGCTAATCGACACGGGAGCATCGAGGACCATCGTCAGTCCCACCGTGATCCCGAAGTGGAGAGTGCAACCCACACAAAGGAACCTCCAGCTAATAACCGCGACCGGAGAGACCGCACCGGTACACGGCGAAGCATCACTGGAGTTCGTCATTGGTCGACGGGCGATAAAGCATCCAGTGCTTGTGGCTGACGTATCAAATGAAGTGATCGTCGGACAGGACTTCCTGGACCAGAACAACATCATCTTGGATCTGAGTACCAACACTCTGCACTTCGGAGGTGAGGAACTTGCTTTGCAACCAGCACACGAGGCCGTCACCGCACGACGAGTAAGGCTGAGAGAGGACGTCATCGTTCCCGCCAGGACGGAGGTCAGCGCTGCTGTAATTGTCGACGGAACTGCTGAGGGAGTGGCGGCTGTTATCGAGCCAAAATATGAGGACATCCAGACAAAAGGGTTGCTAGTTGCCAAGACTCTCATCAACACGACGTCTCGGCCGTACGTCCGCCTGTCCAACCTGAACGACTACGACATTACGGTTCACCGGGACACCAACCTAGGAGTCTGCGAGCCCGTTACCTGGATTGCCCGCATCACAGATACGACGGACGGACACCTGCAGACGGACAACCGAAGAAGACGCGCCCTGCCAGAAGAACTACAGAAGCTGTACCGAGGATCCCAGGACCATCTAGACGAAGAGCAATCACGCCAACTTCAGGACCTGCTACGCGAATTCCAGGATGTCTTCTCCGTGGGGAGCAAAGACTTCGGCAGGACAAGCTTGGTCCAGCACAGAATCGACGTTGGGGACAGCGCACCGATTAGGGCCCCATTCCGACGTGTCCCGCTCGCCAAGCAAGCCGAAGTCGACCGGATGGTAGAAGAGATGAAGGAGCAAGGGGTGATCGAGCCATCACATAGTCCTTGGAGTTCTCCGGTCGTGCTAGTGAAGAAGAAGGACGGTTCCACCAGGTTCTGCGTGGACTACAGGCGGGTGAACGACGTCACGAAAAAGGACAGCTACCCTCTACCCCGGATCGACGACACGCTGGACACCATATCAGGATCAAGATGGTTCTCCACCTTGGATTTGAAGAGTGGCTACGGGCAGGTGGAGGTCCACCCTAAGGACCGCGAGAAAACGGCGTTCTCTGTGGGCAGCGGGCTCTGGCAGTTCACCGTCATGCCATTCGGTCTGTGCAACGCCCCTGCAACCTTCGAAAGGCTAATGGAGTCCATTCTGAGGGGACCACACTGGAAGACCTGCCTGGTATACCTAGACGACGTCATCGTTCTGGGGAGGAGCTTCGAGGAGCACTACAGCAACCTGAAGGAGATCTTGTTGAAGCTACGGGCTGCCCAGCTGAAGTTGAGCCCCAAGAAGTGTCAGCTCTTCCAGAAGCGGGTCCAGTACCTTGGGCATATCGTCTCCGAGGAAGGGGTGCGCACCGACCCAGAGAAGACCGCAGCTGTGAGGGAGTGGCCAGTTCCGAAGGACAAGTCGCAACTACGAAGCTTCCTGGGACTCTGCACTTATTATCGTCGCTTCGTGAGAGGATTCGCCGACATCGCCAAACCTTTACATCGACTGACTGAGAAGGACCAACTCTTCACGTGGACAGCAGAATGCCACAATGCCTTCGAGCAACTCAAGCAGGCTCTGTGCACCGCGCCTATTCTGGCCTACCCCAGACCTGGAACAAGGTTCATCGTCGATACCGATGCCAGCGACTTTGGCATAGGGGGAATCCTGTCGCAGGTAGTGGACGGCGAGGAGAGAGTAGTGGCCTACTTCAGCAAGGCCTTGTCAAAGCCAGAAAGGAACTACTGCGTCACCAGGAAGGAGCTGCTCGCCATCGTGAAGACCATTGAACACTTCCACAAGTACCTGTACGGGCAAGAATTTCTCATCAGGACCGACCATGCATCCCTGCGGTGGCTCCTGAACTTCAAGCAGCCCGAGGGTCAACTCGCGCGGTGGTTAGAGAGACTTCAACAGTACAACTTTGAGATTCAGCACAGGAAAGGCCAACTGCATTCTAACGCCGACGCCCTGTCACGAAGACCGTGCCCCGAAGACTGCACCTTCTGTGCCCGAAGGGAGGAGAACACCGGGATACTGTGCCGACGGACTACTGTGGAACTTCAAGGGAACTGGAGCCGCGAATCTTTCACGCGGGCACAAGCAGAGGATGATGACCTGGGACTGATAGCCGAATGGAAGAGGGCCTGTGTCCCCAGACCCGGGTGGAACATTGTGAGTGACTGCAGCCCAAAGTTTAAGTCCTACTGGGCACAGTGGGACTCGCTGATTGTAAGGGATGGCCTCATCTGCCGTACCTGGGAGAGCACCGACGGGAAGACATCTCGGGAACAAGTCGTCGTTCCAAAGGCTATGACGGAGGAAGTCCTGAAGGAAGTTCATGGAGGATCATCTGGTGGACACCTAGGGATAAAGAAGACCCTGGAGAAGCTGAGAGAGCGGTTCTACTGGATCGGATGCCGAACAGACGTGGAGAACCACTGCGCGAGGTGCCACGATTGCGCAGCCAGCAAGGGCCCAGGACGAAGACGACGGGGTCCACTGAAGACCTACAACGTGGGCGGCCCCATGGAGAGAGTGGCCATCGATGTTGCTGGGCCATTCCCGTTAAGCGAGGCAGGGAACCGCTACATATTAGTCGTCAGCGACTACTTTACCAAATGGCCGGAGGCGTATGCGCTCCCTAACCAAGAAGCTGCGACGATTGCAGAGACCCTGGTGAAGGAATTCGTCAGCCGGTACGGAGTACCCCTGGAGCTGCACTCCGACCAAGGGAGGAACTTCGAGTCGCAGGTGTTCCAGAACCTATGCCAGTTGCTGGGAATCCGGAAGACAAGGACAACGCCACTACACCCTCAGTCCGACGGGATGGTAGAGCGATTCAATCGCACCATCGAGAACCATCTTCGAATAGTCGTCAGCGAGCACCAGAGGGATTGGGACAAACATCTTCCACTATTTCTCCTGGCCTACCGCGCCGCCGTGCATGAAGCCACCGGGTGCACACCAGCCCGGGCCATGTTTGGGAGGGAGCTCCGTCTACCTGTCGATCTTGCCTTTGGCCGACCTGGGAATGATCCGATCCCGGTAAGCCAGTATTGTCAAGAACTGGTCGACCAACTGGAGGACGTGCACGCGTTCGCGAGGAGGAAACTGCGGATCGAGACCGACAGAATGAAGACCCGTTACGACCAGCAGACGGATGCCGGCGGATTCCACGAGGACGACCTGGTCTGGCTCTTCAACCCATTACGGAAGAAAGGCCTGTCACCCAAACTGCAGAAGTCCTGGGAGGGCCCGTACCGAGTCGTGAAACGGATCAACGATGTCGTCTACAGGATCCAGCGGAGCCCGAGGGCGAAGATGAAGATCGTGCATCGAGATCGCCTGGCAGCCTACGGAGGGACACAGACGGACTAATGATTGATCGGGACGATCAGCCTTTTTAGGAAGGGGGTGGTGTTACGGCTGTGAGTTTGTGTCATCGCTCGCCGCTTGAGTCACAACTGCCCCAGGGGCTGGGCTGTGGCTTGCCTCCTGTATTGCGCGCGCCTTATGCAACAGGGCTACTACAGACAAAGGGATAGTCCAGAAGATTCGTGACTGGACCAGCGGTGGAAACCTCGAGAAGCCGTGGACTCTGGATGGATCTAGAACCATTTATTGAGTCACCGGCCTGCTATATAAGAGTGACCCGTGAAGCAGTTGTTGTTGTGTTTTACGAGCTAGTGTGAGCGTTTATTCTGAGCGACAGAAGTGTGGTGACTTGCGAAACCCCTAGTGTAGCGGCGAAGTGAGGAACATACAGGGGACTGCTGTGTTCTGAGTAAGTGTGCTTTCACTGAGTGTCAGATATTGTGGTGTCGAAATTAAGTGACATTGTTTCTCCCAGCTGGTGAACAGCGCGCAGCAAGTGCTCGTAAGTACTGTAGTAGGCGCACATTAGAAAGAAGTTGCATGTAGTTCTGTCAAGGCCACTAGGCTCATTAGCGGCAGGATTAACTTCTGTGGTTTGTTGACAAGTGGAAGGGCCAAGAGCGCTCAAGGAAGAGACTTGACGAAACTGGAGTAAGGCTCCTAATTGCTTGTATTTGCTGATTCGTGTAATTTTCTGGCCACAATAAAGTTAATTATTTCTTTAAGCAGTAATTGGTGTTGTGCTTTGTACCCCACCGTAATCCAGTTAACAAAAGTGCCACTAGGGGGGTGGGACGTAACAGTATATTAATGTGAAACATGTGAATAATACGTACTCGGTTGTGTTTACAAATATTAGTGAGATGTGATCGTTCAGCATCATCACTCGTACCCTAATTGATGCATGTTCAATTAAAATTAGTTTGCATTTCCATGTCTGATACTTTGTCCATTCTATTTCTCTGATACTAAGATTTTTGCGTAGCAAGGGATAGTAGTGAAATTCACTGGGGGGTAGCCGGGAATAGTGGTGGATAAGTGATGTTATGGCAGTCTCATAATGGACTGATTAAAGATGTAAACTTAGTTTGTTTTGATTGAATATATATCGTACTATGTAGCAACAAAATAAAATAGCTTATGGATCTTTACAAAGTTTGCGCCGATAGTACCCCCCATCGATTTCGGGGTGAAAAATTAGAAAAAAAATGGGGTCTTATAGCCGAGTAAGTACGGTATATGTATGCACAGTACTTATAACTCATAATAGTACTGTGGCATTGTAGGAACCCTAAAAGATAACTACTGCATGAAATGAGATTTATGAGTATCAATGAAATATCTCAGAAATAAAGCCTTAATACTTCAGTACTCCTATCACATACATTGAACTTCCAATTATTCATTATGGTCTATTTGAAGAAATTAAGTGCATGATATTTCAAGGTCAGTGTTTTGATTAATTTTCTCTTTTCCTAAGTATGAGATTGAGTTACAGTTGAATGAAATGAAAATGTACCCATTAGTGATTTGTAACTTTGCAGTCCCTGACCATGGTGATAGTAGAGGTGACATGCTGGTAGATGTGGATCCAGAAATGGTCAGGAAAGGGATTCGCGCACTCATGCAGCAGGTTGCTCAGATTGAACGAGAAAGGGTAAGCCAAATGATTTCTTTAACTTGAAAATTGTAATTTACCTTCAAAATCACCTCGAAAATGAACCTTTAAATGGATCCTTTCACTCAGAAGTTATGTTCCATAGTCCGAATTACCTTAAATAAGTTACCATTTGTCCCCCATCACTACAAACATCTGGATTTGCTTCTGTAACACCAGTTTATAAACGTTTGGGCACTGTATTTAGATTTGTAGAACCCAGTAACTTCCAACATCAATATGTCGAGTTTGTGGTTGGTGATTTTAGCAGTCATAATACAATATGGGGCTACTCAAATACCGACAAAAGCACAGAGGCCGTGGCAGAATGGACAGACCACATTTCCAGCTCGTGTCTTTCTGCCATACAGGTTTGCACGAGAATTACCACGAACACACTGATCTGCTTCTATCTTTGTTTTGGCACTCAGCTTATGCGCCAGTACTCCTCTGGTGTCGCTGCCTATCGAGAACTCAGGAAAGGTGGTCCTTTGTCACGGCGATGTGTTTTCTGACTTCGTAATACAACCTCCTTGTGAAATAAAAGAACTTAACATATTCAGAATGCCCCTCAGAAAGAAACAAACACATGAGTCATGTAATGGCACTGTATCCTGGAAGCAAAATAATTAAATATTATGGGATTTATATAAGGAATGGAAAGGAGGCTTTTTTATTTTTATTTTTTATTTTTTTTTTATTTTTTTTATGTGTAACATCTTTCCTCTCGGTTGCTGGATATTTTTGTGGGAGTGATTTTGAAAATTGGGGACGGAAGTGGATCGGAACGATCGAGCTGGCAGTGGTGGATCGAACGGAAGTATGCACTGCCCGATCGATCGAACGGATGTGTACTAGCTGGCAGTGGTGGAAAACGGAAGTATGCACTGCCCGCTCGATCAATCGAACGGAAGTGTCCTAGCTGGCAGTGGTGGAAAACGGCAGTATGCACTGCCCGCTCGATCGATCGAAAGGAAGTGTACTAGCTGGCAGTGGTGGAAAACAGAAGTATGCACTGCCCGATCGATCCAGCGAGCAGTAGTAAGACCCAGCTGGCAGTGGTACGAGAAACAATGAGCGTGCGGTGTCGGAAGTTACCATGACGTACTCTCGGCCATGTGGAATGTATATGACATACTGAACGGAAAACGAACGGAAAACGCTCATGCGAACTCTAGTGTGAAGTGATTGAAACAAATGACATGGTACATGTTCGAAGTCTTCGTATCATTATTTAAATGGTAAAATGCCTTAATATCAAACCTTGTAAGTAGTCGGCATTGCCGGTAATATGTTTCTGCACAATGGCTATTCAAATATTAACCCACATAATGGTAATGCAGTCATCAATATAATATAATCGTTGTGGTTATATGAGAATTGAGCAAGCCTTCATGAACTATTACTGAATACATTCTCTTTATTCACAAGAGGGCCTATTCATAAGACATTTTAAACTCAATTTCCCGCAGGAACATTATCGAAACAAGCAAAATATAAATGAAACTTAATTCCGTAATGCATTATTATTGGAATGTGGAAATAAGTCACCATCTTGTGCACAAAATTTGCGTAGTCGAAATAGCCGTGGGGTTAGTGCTTATGACTGTGAATCTAGAGAACTTGGGTTCGAATCCCGGACGGGGTAGATATTTTTGCTACCAGATTATAATTTTAAACGATATTTGTCATATCAATATGACTCATTTTAACAGAATCCATATGAAATTACGTGTTGGTCTGTGAATGAAGAGGACCTGTTTATAAGGAATTTAAGGTTATGAGCAGTGTCGCATCTATTAATCTAGTTGATCCATATCGTATTCTTTATTTAGGCTAGTGCTGGTGGAAGCTACAAATCATCTAATAAAATGAGTTCCGTATTATAAACTACTATATCTGTAAAACACTCCCTTTTACAATAGATTAATATTTGTGCCAATAATAGTATAAAATACCGGTGTATCAACAATTTCACGTGAGGTTTCTTCTATATCAGATGTTACACATCATATGCGACTACTGTAGGTTCTTTTTTTTATTATTATTTATTTCTTTTATTTTTTTTTATTTTTTTATGGAACTACTTGTTTAAAGTGTGCTTTGAGTGAAAAGTACAGTAAATTTGTGTAATTTACCGTATAATCCCGAGTACCACGTGCCCCTGAATAAGACCCGCACCCACATTTTGAAGAACAAAATTTAAAAAAAAAAATACTCAAAATTATTTACAATCTTTACTAAATAACTAGAATAACATTTCTCCAAATTTCATGAATTTACTCCAAAATAGTTACCAACAGTTTTAAAGTCGTCCTAAAGTAACACACATCAAATGATTAAAAATACAAAGAAAAAAGTAAACAAACACTTGCAAAACGACATGCAACAGGACTTAATTCATCATCAGAAGTACCAACTCTGGAACTTTTATCACCATCACTATCCCACAAACTGTTGTCATCGCTGCCGTTCATAGCATTAGAGATACTGTACTACATTTCTTGAAGCTCTTCTGTATGAGGTCTCCAGAGATATGATTCCATGCCATCATAACCTACAAACAGATCAGCTGAACTTCCGGGCACTGAATGCGACCAGTTGGTGTCAGTGTGTGATTAGCAGTCGCCATTCACTCGGTATACAGCCGTTTCAAGGCTGCTTTGAACGGATAGACATCCAATGGCTGTAGCATAGTCAATATCATATTTCCTACTGGCGAAATTTGTAGGAAATTGGAAATTATTTCCAATAATTTCAGCTTCCCTCACAACTTTCAGTTTCTCACTCACAGTAATCGACCGCGAACGCTTTGTAGAATTCATGTTAACATTCGGAGAACGTGCTCAAGACTGTATGACGCTGCATGCTTACGGTAAAACGAAAGTGAGAGCCGGGAAATGGCTGTTGCCAAGTCGGACCGTACGAATGTGCTGATGCCCAATCAACGCGTGTTCGGGAGCATAAATTTCGCAAAGGCTTAAATACCGTAAGATCCGCAACCAATTTTAGAAGCGATATCTTAGAAAAAAAGTCCTCTCGGCACGCCGGAAGGCGGAGGTAGATTTCACCGGACAAACTTGGAGATAGGCGAAAATAGGCAGAATATGCAGGTTTTCGTAGAAGGATCAGACCTCATTTATCGCGTGAAAGTATTTTATAATTGGAGATTAATAACTTTGTTTTTCTTCATTTTAAACATATTTTAAGCATTTTATTGTCTTATGGGGACGGTAACCTTCTTGTCATTTGGAGTCCATTTTTAGCCTATTTTCAATGTTGAAAAAATAGGCTTATGAGATCACCTTTTGTCCGTGTGTGTGTGCGCGTGTGTGTGTGTGCGTGAGGTGTGTGTCCCCCCCCTAATAAAATCTAAACGGCTGGAGCGATTTCAGTGAAACTCGGTAAGTTCATAGCACTATTCCCGGCGACCTCGACCGTGCCCATCGAATTTTGTTACGTCTCACCAATCCAACATGGCGGCTGTGCGAAATATTTCACTAGCATTCAGTATCTCCGAAACTGTTACCGATATCGCCCTGAAATTGTGTACGGTGATAAAGGGTACTACTAGAAGTTCACCTATGAGACTTTCAAAAACCTGGTTACTACATAACCAACATGGCGGCCAAGCGAAGTGGAGACATTTAAATAGACTTTTCTCGCGATTTAACTATCCAAACGTAATGAAACTTGGTACAGCAAATATTTATACACATTGCAATGCACTGGAGTCTAATTTAGTTCAATTGTTTTCATAACCTCAAAATGGCGGCTGTGCGAAATATTTCACTGACATTCTATATCCCCGAAACTATTACAGATATCACCCTGCAATTTTGTACGGTGATAAAGGGTACTGATACAAGTTTACCTATGTATAATTCATAAACCTGTAAAGTACAAAACGAACATGGCGACCAAGCGAATTTGAAATATTTTAATAGACTTTTCTCGTGAGTTAACTCTCTGAGCGCAGTGAAATGTGGTACAGTAAATGATTTTGCAGATTGTAATGTACTGCCATCTAATTTAATTCAATTGTTTACATAACCTCAAGATGGCGGCTGTGCGAAATTTTAAAATTAAGTTTTTTTTTCTTGTGTCGTAATCATGCGATCGAAGTGAAAGTTTGAATAATGAACCTAGGCAATAAGTGTCCTTGAATGGTACATAACTCTATGGCCTATACATATAACAATCCTAAATGGCAAGCTTCCGTAATATTTAGACGGTTCTCAATATCTATGAATCTTTTACAGCAACCAAACTGAAATTTTTATGTTCATAGAGACTATGAACATATGTTCACCTATAGGACTTTCAGTAACCTGGTGAGCACGAATCCAACATGGCGGCGACGCGAAGTATAAATATTTAAATGGACGTTTCTCGCGAATTAACTATCCGAGTGCCGTGAAACGTTGCACGTTAAATGCTTACACAAATGTTGATCCACTGGCGTCTAATTTATTTCAATGGTTTGCATAATCACAAGATGGCTGCTGTGCGTAATTTTAAAATCTCGTTTTTACTTCTTGTGTTCTAATCATGCGATTGAAGTTTGAATACCACACGTACACAATAATCTTAATATAATAGTACAAAAATAAAAATCCAACCTGGCGACCATCTGAAATATTTAGACGGTTCTCAATATCTATGAATCTGTTACAGCAATTAAACTGAAATTTTGTATGTTGATAGAGGCAATTAACATGAGCAGGATATATGAAAATAGGCTGTACAGTTCTTCACGGAACTACTTGTTATACTTGTGGTCACACTGTCCTTATGCAAGGTTTCGACACTGATGTGTAACTATGTAACGGTCTGTTACTTCTTCACGCAAAATTATATCTCCCGCAGAGATGTTGGTTGGTTCCTCAGTTTAGGGGCTGCGACAACGCGGTCATATAACCCCGTGTACTTTGGGTGAGTGTAGAATCTGTCTGATAAACTGTGTGAATTGTGATGGCTGTATTAGTCTGTAATTCAGGTATGGAATGCAGACGCTAAATTTCAAGCAGTAGTTCCTAATGTTGCTACCAGATACTAACGTCAACGCCACCTAGCTGTGAACTTGGCTACTAGATGCCACCTCAATCAGCAACTCGCAACGAACGTTGGAACTTCCCCTCCGAAGGAAAGCAAACTCAGGTTTTTTAGCGCTCTTAGTAAATCCGACGACTTCAGCCGGGTTTGAACCCGCGACCTTGGGCATAGAAGTTCAGCATGCTACCAGTTCCGATACCGAAGTCGCTTTCCACAGACATATGAAAACTGAATGTGATCTCGTGCAGTGGTGTTGTCATAGCAACTGCTGAGGGCTCATCCCTTATCAATTAAAAGTAAAGTTGTCATGGCAACCTCTCTTGGCACTTGGCATTTTCTTATAATTTAAATCATTTTGTTCACCCCGTGGCGTAATGGTGGGTCATATCAAAAATTCTTTCAGACAAAAGTTTTAGGTAATTATTGGAGGAATATTGTCCATTTTGTGCGGTTTTGATATTGTGCCTATTAACAGAGATATGATTAATGTTTCCCGAAAAACCCACTTTTTCCCACCCCTTTGGTCAATGGTTGGTGCTATCAAAAAACCTATATGACATAAATTTTTGGCACTTATCCGGTACATATTATGAACTTTGAAGGGATTCGATATTTCATGTATTAAGAGAGTCATGGCGATATTTCACTTTTTCGAAAAAAGCCCCCCATTTTCACCCCCTTTGACCGATTTTGCCCATTAACGAACTCGACCGAGTTTTTATAGGGATACATATTATGTAAAAAATTCAAAGTGATTGGTGCAAAATTACGGCAGTTATCGTGTCCACAAGAAACTGATATATATATATAGATAGATAGATAGATAGATAGATACATATATACATAAATTATATATAAACTTTTGAACTGACGGTGGTTTTGGGGTCTGGGGGATGTGAAACGCGAAGATATGTCAAAATTTTCCGGAAATCGAAACATGGTACCCATTGCAATAGTTAGCTTTCTAATGAAATCTACCTAAAATACTACCGTCAACGACACCTAGCTGTGAACTTGGCTACTAGATGCCACCTCAATCAGCAACTCGCAACGAACGTTGGAACTTCCCCTCCGAAGGAAAGCAAACTCAGGTTTTTTAGCGCTCTTAGTAAATCCGACGACTTCAGCCGGGTTTGAACCCGCGACCTTGGGCATAGAAGTTCAGCATGCTACCAGTTCCGATACCGAAGTCGCTTCCCACAGACATATGAAAACTGAATGTGATCTCGTGCAGTGGTGTTGTCATAGCAACTGCTGAGGGCTCATCCCTTATCAATTAAAAGTAAAGTTGTCATGGCAACCTCACTTGGCACTTGGCATTTTCTTATAATTTAAATCATTTTGTTCACCCCGTGGCGTAATGGTGGGTCATATCAAAAATTCTATCAGACAAAAGTTTTAGGTAATTATTGGAGGAATATTGTCCATTTTGTGCGGTTTTGATATTGTGCCTATTAACAGAGATATGATTAATGTTTCCCGAAAAACCCACTTTTTCCCACCCCTTTGGTCAATGGTTGGTGCTATCAAAAAACTTATTTGACATAAATTTTTGGCACTTATCCGATACATATTATGAACTTTGAGGGGATTCGATATTTCATGTATTAAGAGAGTTATAGCGACATTTCACTTTTTCGAAAAAAGCCCCCCATTTTCACCCCGTTTGACCGATTTTGCCCATTAACGAACTCGACCGAGATTTTATAGGAATACATATTATGTAAAAAATTCAAAGTGATTGGTGCAAAATTACGGCAGTTATCGTGTCCACAAGAAACTGATATATATATATATATATATAGATAGATACATATATACATAAATTATATATAAACTTTTGAACTGACGGTGGTTTTGGGGTCTGGGGGATGTGAAACGCGAAGATATGTCAAAATTTTCCGGAAGTCGAAACATGGGACCCATTGCAATAGTTAGCTTTCTAATGAAATCTACCTAAAACAGTGTGGGTGGTATTCCAGATTATATGGTATGTTAAACACATTAATTTAATAGTTCATTAAATTTTTTGTTACAGAAATTCATTTGTACAAGAATGGTACTCAAAACCCCTTAGAGATTACATCATTCTATGAGTGGTTGTAAAATCAAATCTTCTATAACTAATGTTCCTTATACATTTGGATAATTGTGCTCATCCTAGATGTAGTGCATATGAGGTGCCTAGAATCAAAACCCTCCTAATCCATTCCTTCACTTTTATGGCAAAGTGGCAAAAACTGCCACAAACAAACCAATACTTAGAAAGAAATACTTTTTTCGCTAAAAAATGAATTAATTATTTTTAAGAACGGTGACGAAGTATGAAGCTGATCCCCGGGATAGTTAACAATTTATTTAGAAAAATATAAAGCAATAATTCGGATTTGTCGGGGTTTGTTACTAAGATTTGGATTTGGCAGATTTTGATACCAAAGAGCCCTAATAAATTTGAAGTTGTGATGAGATTGTAGAAACTGCATAAGCTTTACTAAGAAATTAATATTTTGAATGAAAGTTAACTAAATTTAGGTTATAAAATAAAAAATCGTATCATTTTTTGTGCTTTATTAGCACAACGATTATTGGCTAGTAAGAATAAACAGAAAGAGAATAAAACTAATACTACCCATTCAATATTCGATTGCCGCTGAGCGTGGCTGTGCCAGCGTTTATGTTTATTGTAGCATGAGCCCTGCGGGGTGAAGCGGAGGACACAGCGAAGACAGAGTGCAGTCTGCACATAGGTCAAGCTGCATAGCGTCAGATAAGCGTCATAGGATTTCATGTCACCATGGCAGTTAAACGATGACTGAGGGTACTGGAGCTGAGTCATATCCTACTCGCGTAACTACCTGTCGATGAAGCAGTCTGAGGTGTGACATAAAGAATAGTTCCCATCTCCACCGCTGGCAATCAATTCATGAAAGGGTAATAATACTGTACAGTACTGAATATTAATAATAAGGAAAAACATCAAATTAGATTCATTTTCAATTCATATAGTCCAGGTTCTTAGAGACAAAACTATCGTTATTCAACTATTAAATCTCATTCTTTACTGCAAGTTCTAGCTACACAATGTCTGTTTCTGCCTCATCCTCAATAGTAGTTTCAAAATCTTCATCATTCCCTTCGTGTTTGTTACTAAGATTTGGATTTGACAGGTTTTGATACCAAAGAGCCCTAATAAATTTGAAATTTGAAGATTGCAATAAAACTGCAGCTCTTCATTTTTCCTCCATCTTTCTCCAAAATGCTTCGAAAGCAGTCTAGAAACATCTTTCACTTATTGTACCCATAGGAGGTTGGTTCTTAAGTTTAGGGGCTGCGACAACGCGGTCATGTAGCCCGGTGTACTTTGGGTGTATGTAGAATCTGTCTGATAACAGGTATTAATTGTGATGACTGTATTAGTGTGTGTTATCTATTAGGTAGATTTCATTAGAAAGCTAACTATTGCAATGGGTCCCATGTTTCGACTTCCGGAAAATTTCGACATATCTTCGCGTTTCACATCCCCCAGACCCCAAAACCACCGTCAGTTCAAAAGTTTATATATAATTTATGTATATATATATATATGTATATATATATATATGTATATCAGTTTCTTGTGGACACGATAACTGCCGTAATTTTGCACCAATTACTTCGAATTTTTTACCGAAGATGTATACCTATAAAATCTCGGTCGAGTTCGTTACTGGGCTAAATCGGTTGAAGGGGGTGAAAATGGGGGGCTTTTTTCGAAAAAGTGAAATTTCGCTATAACTCTCTTAATACGTGCAATATCGAATCCATTCAAAGTTCATAATATGTGTCGGATGAGTGCCAAAAATTTATGTCAAATAAGTTTTTTGATAGCACCAACCATTGACCAAAGGGGTGGAAAAAAGTGGGTTTTTCGGGAAACATTAATCATATCTCTCTTAATAGGCATAATATCAAAACCGTACAAAATGGACAATATTCCCCTAATAATTACCTAAAACTTTTGTCTGAAAGAATTTTTGATATGACCCACCATTACGCCAAGGGACGAGAAAAATGATTTCGGAATTATAAGAAAATGCCAAGAGCTATCAGTGGTTGCCATGGCAACACTACTAAATTGATGAGGCATGGGCCATCAGACGTTGCCATGACAACGCACTTGCACGAGATCAGATTCAGTATTTCCATCTGATTAAGTGGTTGGTTGGTTGGTTCTTAAGTTTAGGGGCTGCGACAACGCGGTCATGTAGCCCCGTGTACTTTGGGTGTGTGTAGAATCTGTCTGATAACCGGTGTTAATTGTGATGACTGTATTAGTGTGTGTTATCTGTTTGTTAATTTAAGTACTGCAACTAACAATTTTTCAGATAGTTCCTACTTTTGCCGCCAAGCGCCACTGTCAACGACTACGAGGCCAAGTTCAGAACTGAGCTACTAGACGCCACCGCAGTCGGCTCTTGGCAACGAACATAGAAACCTACGAGCGTTGTATACATTCTTAACCTATCCAATTTAGCTTCACACAGGTGCAATTAGTGGAAGGATCTTTAACATGCCATAAATCTATGACATGAGACCGCCGGCTTTACTTCCCCTCCGAAGGAAGGCATACTGAGGAATATTTAACGCTCTTAAAAAATCCGACGGCTTCGGCCGGGTTTGAACCCGGTATCTTGGGCATAGAAGCTCAGCATGCTACCGACTACGCCACCGAAGCCGCCTGACAAAGTGGGAAGCGGCTTCGCTGACGTAACTGGTAGCATGCTGAATGTCTATGCCCAATGTCGCGGTTTCAAAGCCGGCCGAAGTCGTCGGATTTTCTAAGAGCACTAGATTCCCTCAGTACGCTTTCCTTTGGAGAGGAAGTTCCAACGTTCGTTGCGAGTTGATGGTTGGGGTGGCATCTAGTAGCCAAGTTCACAGCTAGGTGTCGTTGACGGTAGTACCTGGTAGCAACATTAGGAACTACTGCTTGAAATTGACCGTCTGCAGTACTTACATGAATTAAGACTAATACAGCCATTACAATTCACACCGTGTATCAGGCAGATTCTACACTCACCCAAAGTACACGGGGTTAGATGACCGCGTTGTCGCAGTCCCTAAACTGAGGAACCAACCAGAGGTAGATTTCATTAGAAAGCTAACTATTGCAATAGCTACCATGTTTCGACTTCCGGAAAATTTCGACATATCTTCGCGTTTCACATCCCCCAGACCCCAAAACCACCGTCAGTTCAAAAGTTATATATAATTTATGTATGTATATGTATATCAGTTTATTGTGGACACGATAACTGCCGTAATTTTGTACCAATCACTTTGAATTTTTTACGGAATACGTATACCTATAGAATCTCGGTCGAGTTCGTTACTGGGCTAAATCGGTCGAAGGGGGTGAAAATGGGGGGCTTTTTTTCGAAAAAGTGAAATATTGCTATAACTCTCTTAATATGTGAAATATCGAATCCGTTCAACATTCATACTATGTGTCGGATAAAGCCCAAAAATGTATGTTTGAAGAGTTTTTTATAGCACCAACCATTGACCAAAGGGGTGGGAAAAAGTGGGTTTTTCGGGAAACATTAATCATATCTCTCTTAATAGGCACAATATCAAAACCGTACAAAATGGACAATATTCCCATAATAATTACCTAAAACTTTTGTCTGAAAGAATTTTTGATATAACCCACCATTATGCCAAGGGATGAGAAAAATAATTTCGGAATTATAAGAAAATGCCAAGACCTATCAGTGGTTGCCATGGCAACACTACTAAATTGAAGAGGGATGAGCCATCAGACGTTGCCAAGATAACGCTCTTGCACGAGATCAGATTCATATTTCCATCTAAGTGTGAAGCGGCTTCGGTGATGTAACAGGTAGCATGCTGAATGTCTATGCCCAAGGTCGCGAGTTCAAAGCCGGCCGAAGTCGTCGGATTTTCTAAGAGCGCCAAAAATCCCTCAGTATGCTTTCCTTTGGAGGGGAAGTTCCAACGTTCGTTGCGAGTTGCTGGTTGCGGTGGCATCTAGTAGCCAAGTTCACAGCTAGGTGTCGTTGACGGTAGTACCTGGTAGCAACATTAGTAACTACTGCTTGAAATTGACCGTCTGCAGTCCTTACCTGAATTACAGACTAATACAGCCATCCCAAAGTACACGGGGTTACATGACCGCGTTGTCGCAGCCCCTGAACTGAGGAACCAACCAAAATCTCTGCGGTAGATATAATTTTGCGTGAAGAAGTAACAGACCGTTACATAGTTGCACATCAGTGTCGAAACCTTGCATAAGGATAGTGTGACCACAAGTATAAAAATGGACCCCAAATGACAAGAAGGTTACCGTTCCCATAAGACAATAAAATGTTTAAAATAAGCATAAAATGACGAAAAACAAAGTTAATTAAGCTCCAATTATAAAATACCTTCTCGCATTAAATGAGGTCTGATCCTTCTGCGAAAATCTGCATATTCTGCCTATTTTCGCCTATCCCCAAGTTTGTCCGGTGAAATCTACCTCCGCCTTCCGGCGTGCCGAGAGGACCTTTTTTTTTAATTTAAGTACTGCAACTTAGAATTTTTCAAATAGTTCCTACTTTTCCGCCAAGCGCCACCGTCAACGACTACTAGGCCAAGTTCAGAACTTAGCTACTAGACGCCACCGCAGTCGGCTCTTGGCAACGAACGTAGAAACCTAAGAGCGTTGTTTACATTCTTAACCTATCCAATTTAGCTTCACATAGGTGCAGTTAGTGGAAGGTTCTTTAACATGCCATAAATCTATGACATGGGACCGGGCTTTACTTCCCCTCCGAAGGAAGGCATACTGAGGGATTTTTAACGCTCTTAAAAAGTCCGACAGCTTCGGCCTGGATTGAAGCCACTATCTTGGGCATAGAAGCTCAGCATGCTACCGACTACGCCACCGAAGCCGCCGTACCTGAAGGACAATCTCTCTGTTTATGTCTTTAGGATGTACCTGAGTCACATCAAAATCAGGTTTCGTGACACGTTTATGTTCGCAAATGTCAGTACTGTGGAAAACTTCACCCAAGACCAAAATTTTATTGTTCTCTTGTTCTTTGTCAAAATTATCCAAAACAAATTATTATTATTATTATTATTATTATTATTATTATCGGAAAGTATAACAACATACACCATTCAAATCTCGTCAGGCTGGGGTACGTTCTCCGACAAATGCTGGTAGGTAAAGAGTAAACACTTCGCGAAGCATCATGGAAGGTAAGATGGCGGAACTGGGTGCTCCTATTGGCTGATGTGGATGTGGGGGGTTTTGTAACAAAAAATGGCGAAACTGTCTTTGGACTTGGCGGATATTGCAACTAAGCCTCAACTTTGACTTCGTTTTACAGTAGGATGTAGCGGGTTTTGTGACAGAATAATAGTTTTAATGAATTCAGCGCAGCATATGCTATAAGAAACAATGCTTATCTCAATTTTCATAAAATATGGATTTGGCGGGTTTTGATTCTAGGCACCTCATATACAGTATATTTTGAAATGAATAGTTGTCTAGAAACATTTAGTATGGTAACATTATCAAGCTCGAAAAGGAATAGCAACTTACAGGTCAAGTGCATGATAAGACACACACTTCATAGAACAGTTCATCACAAAGGTAATAAATATTATGACTAGGTTATCATCATTGTTAGTGGAAGATTCTGTCTTTCATATACTTGCTCTAGTCACTAGAAGTTTAGGCTGAAATCCATGCCTTTCCCAATAAGTACAGAAGTAATTTATGGTCAGCAATATCAAAAACCTTGCAAACATCAACTTTAAAAAGGTTTTAGTGTTTCAATGTTTAACAGTAAGCTAGGGATATTGGAAATTCTTGCTCCGCATATAAATGGCATTCTAAAATCTGTGAATCAATGTACAATATAAATCTCTCCTCCTATTCAGCATCTTATTTATTTGTTCAATCATTTTTGTTGACAGGATGATCTGAAAACTCAGATATGCAGTGCAAGGCGGCAGTTGCAAGAAGCTCATGAACTTCAGAACAAAGGAGATGCTAAATTAAGTACTGCTCTTCAGAACCTCCGCATATGTCAGGATGAGAAAGGTTCTCTCGAAGCTAAACTGGGGCAAAAAACAGCCGCATTGCAAGCACAGGTATGCAGCCTTCTATACATTCTTTAAATACTCAGATAGTCTTCAAATAGTTTTATTTCATAGAGTATGGTATGGGACAAGAACAAACCTTTATTTCTAATATTTTTGGACCTTGAGAAAGCCTATGATAGTGTACCAAAGGAAACACTTTGGCAATGCATGAAAGAACTTCAAGTGAGAGACAGCCTCATAGACGAAGTGAAAATGTTGTACAATGGGAATAGAAGTTGTATTCAAGTAGGACGTGGTTTGTCGGACTGGTTTGAAACAAAGAGAGGAGTGCAGCAGGGCAGCTCTTTGTCACTGCTCCTATTCATCATTGTGATGGATGTGGTAATGAAATCTATTAAAAGGAAAGAACATGGAGATATTAGAGCCTTCACATTTGCAGATGATGTTGCGATCTGGAGTGAATCAGAGGAGGAACTGGGTGAGAGGCTGCAAAGCTGGAATGAGGAGTGTAGGAAATTTGGTTTAAACATCAGCGAGACAAAAGACGGTAGCGATGAAAGTGTATGAGGAAGGAGCAGAACCAATAGTCATGCTAAGTGAAGCCAAATTGGACAGCGTTCCAGTTTCCAAGTACTTGGGTAGCATTCTATCAAGTGACAGCATAGCAAAACATGAGGTAAACAATCGAATTAATAAGGCAACACAACTTTACCACCAGGTAAGACACCTGCTGTGGGATGAGCAAATGCCCAAGAAAACAAAGATGACATTGTACAAGTCCTATTATACACCGATTCTTACATACAGTCTCGAAACCACTACACTAACCAATAACTCTAAACTCCAGGCAGCCGAAATGAAATTCCTACGTACTGTGTCCGTATATTCGAGAAGGGACCTATCGGAATATCCAAAGCTAGGCTGGATTGCAAAATTCTGAAAGCATCCGGCTAAATTTACCATTAAAATTCGCTCCAACAAGGTTTTCGAGAATATACGCAGAAGACTGCAATGATATTATGGGTAAACACAAATACACTTGGAACTCAGGTGAACACTTACCTTAATATCTCTGGGGGTTTAAATGAGTATCAGCTTCACACCTGTAAGGGGGCTCCACAATATCATTCCCTTATATCTAAAATAAGTCACTCAAAAAGACGTCGTAGAAAATGAATTAAATAAATTTATTAACATTATGTAAACTACAATCTAAAAACAATAAAAATTCTAACTTAAAATTAATTAATAAATTATTTACACACACTCACTCCTCTCCATATACACGCTCCTGAAGTCGATATGCCTTCAGTATAATAAAACTCAAATTTAGAAAGGTCTAAGCCTCCTACAAGTATTAAAACAATTTACTAAAATTCCTTGCGTGTCTCGCATTCTTTAAGAAGCTATTAGTGTTATTGAGCGCGCGCCACAAGCATGCCTCTGGTCATGTGATACGGTTATATAACCATACAGATTCTCGCCAGCCGTGAACCTGTTTCATTCATATTGGCTGCGGCGGTAACAACTCTCCCCATTCATATAACACTGACCTTGAATTTATAACGGATATATCTCCACCCCTTTCCACACACAGTAGTTCGCACTGCTAAGCGAATGCAACTGGGCGCTCCAAATATACACGTTTTAAATGATCATTCACTCTGAACAAAACTTGCTATAACTCATTCATTCCTTTAACAAATTCCTTGAAACTTTCACACAACAATCCTAGCATTCCCTTCTGCCATTCATGACTGACGAAGTTGTCCTCATACACACTTAACAATATAAAACATTCATTCCAAAAATATTAACTTTTATATACAGTACAAGTCAAAAACATACGATCAAATTATTATACCTAACATCTCATACCCTTGATAAAATAATTGTGAAAAACTATTTACAGTATCGGTTTGTGTTATAATTAATGTTCGCTATCATAACGATACACTTGTTATCTTTATACATGAGCCTCAGCTCTGATCAAGTTGAATTCTTCTGCACATCATAAATGTCAGATTCCTTCAAAGAACTCCTTCTCGTCACAAAATACTACTGCACAATGTCATAATTGGGTTTGTAGTCATTATTAGTCTAATGCATTCGATCAGCAAAGATCAAACACACATATTTATTCAGATCCGTGTTTAATAAAAAGATTAATAATTAGTATTAATAACAACAGTTGACAACACTTTTCCCATAATTATTTCCGCTCATAATCGCTCTTGTCAACACATCTAAGTCGTGAACACACATATCGGAGTTCAAAACAACTCGATTCCATTGCCATAATGCCAAATTCTTATCAAAAATAGTCTTGCCCTGCAATGACTTTTATTAATGCGGAAAACACCTCGCAATTATATAAACATCTCTCTATAAGCCTCATATACACCTGTATACGGAAATACAATCACCTTCACTGCTTACTGAACAATTCTGTTATACAGAATAATTGTTACCATCATCTCTTCCTCAAAGCTAGCATTTCACTACTGGCATCTACCTCAGCATTACAAACAATTAATCGCTGGCTTCTTAAACAGTTTCATCTGTTATTAAACGTTACCTTGGTTTATAAAAACGACCTTAGACACAACGTGAATGACCTCCCTGAGTTTACTTTAAAAATGTTACTCGGATATTGTTACACTTCTGTTACACATACATTTAATAAAAAATCCAATAATGTTCCACCGTACTCATCTGGTCTCACAGTTACATGTTCTGCAATATTACGTCCACAATATGACGTGACATTACACATTGTGTATAAATAACCACAAATGTTATTTAAGTGTCCGATTAAAATCAATCTCGACTGAGATAGACTAGCTTTGACTACCCTAACGTCGGATGAAAGTATCTTCCATGAAGATATGTCTCAAATAATGTTTAAATTGACGAAAGATCTTAGCTTTCTCTATAAAAGTAAGGATTGTCAATTTCGCAATGTGTCACCATTCTATACAAAGAATGACTATGAGTATATGACTTTGTATCGAAATCATGACGAATGTTTTCTTGTCAGTTCGACGTAAAGTTCATAATAGTTGTGATATTACAATAATATATCACACGTTGTTTTCTTCTTCTCTTGCGGTTTCTTCTCAACAATTAAGATGCCCAAATTAAATTACTAAAAGAATTTAATTGGCATCCTAGACAAAATGTCATCATCATCTTGCACAGTTTCCAGCCACTGGCCGGGTCTGTTTGGAACACAAGTCTCTCCAACGTCTTCTGTCTTCCCACCATCTCTCAGCCTCCACCCTTGTCCAGTCTTCACCTCTCTTCTTCACGCTTTCTTCCACCCCCTTCAGCCACCTGTCTCTCAGTCTCTTTCCTTCCCACTTCGTCTCGTGTACTCTCCTGGGTATCCTCTTCTCCTCCATTCGTTTTACATGTCCATACCATCTAAGTCTAGATTTCTCTATACCATCCTGTAATGGTTCCTCCTTCATTAATTCTCTGGTCCTCTCATTTCTTATTCTGTCCATCTTTGTAGCTCCAATACTGCTTCTCAAGAACCTCATCTCACTGGCCTGTATTTTGCTCTTCTCCCTTCCTCTCATAACCCAGGTCTCCGAGGCATACGTCAGGATAGGGACATAGTACATCCAATATATGATCTTTTTGCTGTTCTGAGGGACATCCTTGTTCCATAACATGCTTCTCACACTCCTCCGAAATGCTTCTGCCTGCCTCCCCCGCTCATTTATTTCTCTATCGTTTCTTCCATTCTCTTGTATCAGGCTTCCCAGATACTTGAAACTCTCCACTTTCTTCAGCTGTTCCCCACCAATTGTTATTCCCGTTTTGGTTCTTTCCTTCTTCCTTGTTGTGATCACCATCTCACTCTTATTTATGTCTGAATCCTAAATTCAAAATAAATTGAAAAACGTTGAAAATTGAAGTTACTGATCTTCAATAAAAATAAACTGGAATACTAATTCCTTAAACAAGTTTAATAACTCAGTATAAAAACTGAATCATAGAATCTCAATGTGAAAATGACGAAAAACGATCACTTCACATGATCGTGTAGAATAAAATGTTGTTACATACATGAAGTACAAATATATCGAAATATGGATAAAGGTTTTGCTCTGAATATCACTATAATGCTCTAACTACAAAATATTTTACACTGCTACCTTGACTGAAGATTTCTCGATGTTCTGGATAAGTATTATTAAAATACTTAGATGGTTCCTCCTTCAAGAAACTAGGTTGGACCCCAGTCCGCTTCCACGAACCAACGACTTCGGAAAAGGAAGGAATTCCTCTCCGGCAAATGTCAAGTTCCATCTGGGATCGAACTGCAACCTCCCGTTCAAAGATCTTCATTGTTGCCAGGTCCACCCCTGGCATCTTGACTTTTCTTCTTAATAATCTTCTTTCTCAGTCTTGATAGAGTTCCATATCTTTGTCGAGTAATAGTGTAGGTTCAGCTTCATAGTTACAAATAAATTCGAAATAGAAGTGTTGAACATCACTCGTTGATAAAAATATTCATAATGATGTTCTATGAAATATTTATGTAGCTCGAAGATGTTATGTTCAAGTTCATGAATAATGTTAATCTATGAGATGTAGTTGTACATAACATCTCATGTATACTTGATTCGTAATCATTCAAGAGTAATCTCATTATCGAAGCTCCATGTTGCATCTATTACTCTGTTTCAAATATATCCCTGACGCATGTAAGTCCTTAGTTCATCATCTCAAACATATTATGTATAATGAATAATGTTTCCACTTGCTGAATATAAACTGTCATAATTCTGTAGCAACAATATACTGTTCCAATATTAAAGTCTATCACTGTAACTCTCGTGACTTCATAAAGTGAATCGGCGTTCGCTGTAGTCTTGTCGAAACAAAAATGCTCTACAGCTATTGAGTCCGTCTCTTTTCTTCTTCACTTCTAAAATGGCTATAACTGTGAAAATCTTCCTTCGTTGATGCTGAACTTTCGTAATATACTGCAATGCATTCTGGACTATAATGTGTACTAAATAGCTTTATTCTATCTTCAACTAATAGATAGTTATTGCGTTCCTAAGACTCTTCGCAACTTCACATAAAATGAAAGCACGGGCGATCTCCACTATCGACCCTCTTTCGTCGCTATCTCCACGAGTGGTTGAAACATCGCACTCGGCTGAAACCTTCGGGAATACACTCTCCCCGAATAAACGTCTGCATGCTTCGAACTTTGCAGGAATAAGAACTCTGATGCTTGGCGTCTCCCCTCCAAGTCAACCATTTCAGCCGCCATTTCTGATTCCCCCCAGAAATTTACCGCGCACTTGAGACATGCTTATTACGGCGTATTTCGGTCTTTCATCGCCTTTCAAAGTATCTGTAATTTTCTCTCATAATTTTCTTCTTATTACCAATGAATAAAATAACTTTCTTCGGGCCTAAATGTAATAATTCTCCATATAATTTAGTTGAAGGTAATCCCATCTTCAATATGACCTCTTCTCATTGGCTGTGGGCCTATATCCAATGATATATTTTATAACAATATTCTGTCCTCATCCATAGCAATTCCACTGTTGCTAGGTAATTTTCAAGCTTCTAGAATATTCTATTGCGCAACATATCACATGATGGGATCTCCCTCCTCGCTCAACACAGTAACACGACTGGTTTGTGTCAAGTTCCAGGATTTATATCGCCATGTTAAATTTTATCATAGGCTTCAAAAATATTCTCATTTTCATCCCAAATAATTCATTTTTTGTGGGCAGTACCATGATTCAGAAAACCAGGAAAGACAAGATCAGGAATGAGAAGATTAGAGAAGAAGTAGGAATAGATGATTCTCTCCTCAATAAGATCCAAATCTCAACACTGAAGTAGTTTGGTCACATGAAGAGGATGCCATCAAACTGAACTGCACGGAAGGAATTTGAGAGAAAAGTAGAAGGAAGATGACCCGTGGGAAGGCCACGAAAGAAGTGGATAGATACAGTCAAGAACGATGTACTGCAGAGAGGTCATGATTGGGACAAGTTGGTGGAGGTGGAGAAGGAGTGGTACAAGGACAGGATGAAATGGAGGGGGCTCATATACCACACCCGGGCAACTGGAGTTGGTTCAGGATGATGATGATGATGATGAGAGTATGGTATTTGATTGTTTCAATTACCAGAAAAGTGTAGTAACAAAATTCATAACATCAGTGGCACATGATTCAATACTATGAAACAGCACTTGTATATAAAATGTCCACTTTCTGTTCAATTGATTCAAAACCTATGAAAAGATATGTCTCAATCGATTTACATCCATTTTTGTAGAATGACAAGTATCTAATCACGTTTGAGTACGAGTATGTATTAACTTGACGATAATGGAATTATTTTTATAAATTAATTGATCAGCATAGTCAATACAAAGACGGATGAAAACAAAGTTATATAATTCAAGAAATGTACATGTTTCAAACAAACATTTGCTACTTTTCACGTGAACTTGCTGATGTTGGTTAGTTATTGATGTTTTAAGGGGCGGAACAGCAAGGTCATCTGCCTCATCTTGCTGATGATCTCATGTTGGTTCAAAACAAGTACATATCTTTAACTATGTATGTAACTTAGTTTTCATTCACCTTGTATTGATTAGACTACTATATAACTTTTTTTTAATATATATTTTTTATTTTTCCAGCATATCGTTTTGGATCAAAGATATTGCTAATAAGTAAAATGTGTATTTACAATCATAATTCTCTATGCCTTGAGCCAATTTATCACCATTACTGTTACTTCATCTTCTACCGACTGCAGGAACTATGCTCATTAAGTTGCAGTGCTAAGCCATGGGACCAACCTATTTGCAAACTCAGTAGACATTGGCCATCCTTGAAATGATTTTTCTTGGTTTCCCATTTTCAACTCCAAACAAGTTCCGGGATAGCCGGCCCTGTGGTGTTGGGGTAGCGTGCCTGCCTCTCACCCGGAGGCCCCGGGTTCGATCCCCGGCTCGTCGGGGATTTTAAAACTGACGTGAGGGTTGGAACGGGGTGCACTCAGCCTCGTGAGGACAATTGAGTAGCTGTCTGACAGTGAGACAGCGCCCCGATCACGAATACCAAGATTAACGGCCGAGGGGACCCGACGCGCTGATCACATGTCACCCCAATATCTGCAGGCCAAATGGCTGGGCAGCGGTCGCTTGGTCGGCCTTAGCCCGTCATGGGCTGGATAGTGCCAGGGGTTGACTTTTTTTTTGAAACAAGTTCCGGGATGGTACTTCCTAATAGGCCACAGCCGCTTCCTTCCAACTCCTTGCCCAGATTCATTCAGCATTCATTTCATCTCGCATTAACACTCCTCTCACGAGGTTGGCAATAGGAAGGGCATCCAGCCATAAAAACCATTTGCTACATAGAAATCCATCACATTCATCCCTGATTCTGCAGAAACTAGAATAATAAGGGATAGACTTACACAGTTACTACTTTTACAATTGAACTGTT
The DNA here is from genome assembly GCA_946902985.2 of Meconema thalassinum. Lineage (NCBI taxonomy): Eukaryota > Metazoa > Arthropoda > Insecta > Orthoptera > Tettigoniidae > Meconema > Meconema thalassinum. The sequence goes on from OX336388.2 coordinate 2,045,283,270, forward strand.
GTTTTTATTTTTTATTTTTCTTATGTCTGTTCCATGTTAGACAGAAGCATCGCAACAGAAGTCTGAGGAAGTCCAGGTGTTGAGAGAAAAAGTTACTAATCTAGAACTGATTGTTCAAAGTGGTTCAGAAGACAAAGGACAGTGTGAGGTAATGTTTCTTCTTTAATTTGAAAAACATTCTTGACTCAGATATGTTTGTACAATAAGTATTTAAGATAATATTTTACTTCATTGGACCTATCCAAATCCCATTCTCCCTCTCTCTCGTACCCTGCCGCATAACCATGCCCTTTAAGTCATGCGCCAAGACTGCACAGGAGAGCTGGAAGTCCCGACATCAAAGGTTCAAATCCTTGCACTGACAGCAGCCTCCCTGGGTGTGGTTTTTCCACACTCCCTCCAAGCAAATCCTAGGATAGTGCCTTGTTTCAAATCCCAGGGCACCAACCCCTAATCTTAAAACTTACTATTACACACATTAAGTTACTACAATCACCTCAAAAAGAAGGAAAAGGGATTGTTAGCATTAGAGATGTAGATATGGAAGTAGTAGAGCACTTCAAATATTTAAGTGAATTGATGGAAAGTGCAAGATTGGATATGGATATCAACAAGAGAGTACAATGTGGGAGTGTTTTCTATCATCAGGTTCGGAGTTTAATTTGGGATAAAGACATACCACTGAAGGCTAAAGAAGTGATGTAAACGACCTATTACTTAACAATAATGACGTATGGAGCAGAAACTTGGCCATTAATGAGGAGAGATGAAAATAGAATATAGGCAACCGAAATTAAATTTCTGAGGAGTATGGTACAGAAGACTAGGAGAGATTGAGAAATGAAGATATTCGAAAGGAAGTGAATATACAGAAGTTGAATGATAAGCTGGAGCAGAACAGATTGAGATGGTATGAACATGTGAAAAGGATGAATGATGAAAGAATGCTGAAACAAGTGATGGAGAGATGATGATTGGAAAGAGAGGGCGAGGTAAACCTACTGTCGGCGAAAAAAGTATAGATACTCGAGTTTAGACGTCAATAAAAACATTACCCATAGTCTTAACATAAAACAAGCTACACAAAACTTTTCCTTATTTTATTCTGTGTTTAGCTATGTAGAGTAAACATTTGTATTGTAACCCATTAAAATTTTATAGCCGATTGAACAAGAAAGGTGCCGTTTTTTTACCACGTTTAACGGAGCACTCACTTAGAAAGATTATTACGTTAAAAGTACTAATCAGATTGTATTGAAACTTTAATAAGTCTTGAACTAACTTATTTTTAACGTGTATACAGAATTTTAATCCAATCTGACCAATCTGAAAATAGTTGTTGTTAATTTTGTAAATAAACTTTTTCTCGGACCGTAGTGGACGTAGCAGTATGAAATATGGCTTGTTGTGAGGCTCATAGCAACGCAAGGCTAAACACAAAACTACTTTTTATCTACATATGATTGGTGGATTGATATTTAATCGGATCATTGTGTGTGGCAAGGGTACCATAGCGGGCGGGCAATGTTGCCAGTTGACTAACTCGAACTGGCGCATCCCAAACTCTGACCCCCTTTTATTCTCCGTTGAGTCATAACTAGGAGCAAGCAGCAACTATCTTCACTGTCTGCTTTACCCATTGTTTACACATCGTTTAATTTATTTGGTTTACCAGAAAGTGTCCATGTGTTTTGGAAGGTTGATAGAGACGGTAGAGAGATGTGGTGCTTCAATGAAAGAAAATCAACAGAATGTGGGATGTGGATCGAGCAAGAAGAGGTGTACGAGTACGGGACGCCCAAAGAAAAAGTTTGACAACTTAGGAGGAGTATACAAGACTTCTATCTTGATAAGAAGTTTCCTATAATAAAAAATCTCCATTCGAAACTTCTTGAGACCATGGCTGATTTTCCAGGAATGTCAAGAAGAACTCTTTCAAACATTGTAATCAAGTTATTAACACCCCAGCTATGGAATGAAATGCATCGGGCACACCAATAAAATAGAGAAATATTACTGGGAAAAGAATGGGCTAACTGAAGACCCATTGTTGACCCACTTGTTAGAAACTTAAATGTCAGTTCATCCTATTTATCGGACAGTGATTTTTCAGGCGGTCGATAAACCAGCAGTCTTATAATCTCTTAAAGTGTAAATTACTTCAAACATTTAATCTTGTCCGTAATGTCTTAAAATAACAGCATTTCAGATGGCACAAATTTTTAAACCTGCCATCGGTGGTCCAAAGCTTCCATGGAAAAGAAAGGCGATGGATGGGAAATGTTTCACTTACGAAAATGAAAGAAAGCGTGTTTCTCTAATACAAATTTACTAAACAACAAAAATTCACAGACCCTACGGAATTTGTTTCATTGGGCAACATCACACAAGTTTCCTCGGCCGCATTTTTCCCGTCCCTAGCTACGATACTTTCTTCCCACATAACCACCCGATTAAATATCAATCCATATAAAATCACCAATCGCGTGTAAATAAAAAGTAGTTTTTCGTTTAGCTTTGCATTGCTATGAACCTCATAACAAGCCAAATTGCATACTGCTACGACCACCCAAAACCGTCAGATCAGATTAAAACTCTGTATACATATTAACAATAAGTTCCTTCAAGAGGTATTACAGTTTCTTTACGATCTGATTAATACTTTTACTGCAATGATCTTTCTAAAGAGCACTCCGTTAGACTTGGTAAATTAAAAGACACTTTCTTTTTTCAATCATCTATAAAATTTTAACGGGTTACAATACAAATGTTTACTCTACATAGCTAAACGCAGAATAAAATAAGGAAAAGTTTGGTGTAGCTTGTTTTTATGTAAGACTAAGGGTAACGTTTTTATTGACTTCTACACTCGAGTATTTATGAAAGGACATTGATGCTAAATGGGATCAATATAAATTAACACCAAGAAGAGAAGCTGTAGCCTTCTTCAGACTTAACACTGGCCATGACTGCCTTGCAGCTCATCTGAAACGAATTAACATCCTGAGATCTGAAGAATGCACGCTTTGTCACGAACCTGGAAGTAAAATGGGTAAGGGGCACCTGCTACGAGGGTAATTCCAAAAGTAAGGTCCAATTCGCCGTAAATATTTTAAAGCGGCACCAAGGGCAAAACACGCATGCGCACCGACTCCTGGCATGCCTTGCGCGGCAAAAGCCTCCAGTAGCGTTGTTACTGTTGCTGTGTGCTGTTGATAGTGTCAGTTCACAATGTTTAAGACAATTAATCAGCCCGCCGATTGTGAAGTAAGGGCAGTGATCGGTTTCTGTCTGCAAGAAACATTTCTGCGGCAGAAATTCATCAGCAGATTACTGAAGTGTACGGTCCTAACATAATGAGTGACAGTAAAGTACGCAAGTGGGTGCAAGCCTTTAATGAAGGACGGGAAAATGTGCACGATGAACCCCGCTTTGGCAGACCATCAGTGATTTCAGGCGAGTTGGTTCATGCGGTTGACGACAAAATTCGTGAAGATCGACAATTCACTATTTCAGGGACAACGATCAATAAAGCCGTCTACTGCGCTACCCTGACTAACTTCGACGTGCAATCCAGAATAAGCGACATGGTCTTTTGTCGTCTGGAGTGTTGTTGTTGCATGACAATGCCAGACCTCATACTGCGAATGACACGCAAACTCTAATCAAGAAATTTGGATGGGAACAGATGGACCATCCACCGTACAGTCCGGACTTGGCGCCAAGTGATTTCCACCTGTTCAGCTACCTAAAGGAGTTTCTTGGCGGCAAGCGCTTCGACACAGATGATGAAGTGAAAGAAGCTGTTAAAGACTGGTTAGCTTCGCAGGCGGCCGAGTTCTACAACTTAGGCATTCAAAAGTTTGTGGAACGATGTGACAAATGTGTAAATAAGTATGGAAATTATGTAGAAAAATAGAGAAAGACGTAAGGAATGTCAATAAAACAATTGTTTTGGAAACAATTTTTATTTGGGATGTTTTGTTTTTTTACCGGACCTTAGTTTTGGAATAGCCCTCGTACATTGCAACAAACTTGATGTGACTGCTAGAACTTGAAACCTCACACAACTCTATTGGAACGCAAGAAAGCTGATGGATTGGAATCCGGGCTAGCCATAGGAAACAACAACAACAACACTCGAGTTTTTATACTTTTTTCCCCTACCGTAGAGTATGGTGGATGGATTTGGTGAAGAACAGTGTGAGAGAACGGAACCTGGAGTGGAGTTCAGTGATTGAGGAAGGATGATGGACAGAGTCATATTCGCTCTGACCCGGCTTAGGCTGGATGATGAATCACCTCAGAAGCACAGTTTGTCCGACAAATTCAACACACACCCAAGAACATGGGGCCTAAGATAAATTAACAACCATCTTACTAGTAGAAACTATTTCGTTATTTATTGTTGCTTTAAAGGGCAGAACAACAAGGTCATCTGTCCCTCTAGTAAAAACTCTTATCATGAACTTTTACTGTTCAGCTTGGTGTAAGATATTTGTTGTTGTTGTTGTTTCCTATGACTAGCCCGGATTCCAATCCATCTGCTTTCTTGCGTTCCAATAGAGGTGTGTGAGGTTTCCTAAAGTTCTAGCAGTCACATCAAGTTTGTTGCAATGTAGCAGGTGCCCTTTATCCATTTTACTTCCAGGTTCGTGACAAAGTGTGCATTCTTCAGATCTCAAGATGTTGATTTCTTTTCTGATGAGCTACAAGGCAGTCATGGCCAGTGTTAAGTCTGAAGAAGGCTACAGCTTCTCTTCTTGGTGTTAATTTATATTGATCCCATTTAGCATCAATGTCCTTCCATAATTTGGTTTCTGCTGTTTTCTTTGCCATTTCTTCATACCTGTTTTTGATAGTATTTTTCAAGATCCTTTTTGCTGACATAAAATCAGTCTGACTGACAGGTAGTTGTCGTGTGGTACCTTTTTTTTGCTAATCTGTCTGCCTCTTCATTACCTGCTATTCCAACATGAGAAGGGATCCACTGAAATGAGATCTGTTTGTATTACTTGGAAAACAGGCGGGTTTTCTCCGTTAATGATGAGACAGTTGGTTACATTTCTGTACCTCACCCCATCTTGGTGCACCCTACCTTGGGTAATAAACTGAACTATACTCTGTGAGCTGCCTGAATAGGATTGACAGTTCTCGCCTCGCCATGTGGTCAGGGAACAAGGTTGCCAAACCGTTACAACAACAAGCGATCACACTGTACAAGCCAGAGATACAGCTGACCAGGCACACTCACGTGGGCTGTAATATTGCAACGCAGAGTATTATGACATCAACTATGCGAACATGGATTGCTCAAGAGGCAGAGGGGTGATGACTGACGTGGAATTACCGGCCAAATGTCAATCCTATTCAGGCAGCTCACAGAGTATACAGCTCTAGGGGTTCAGTGCTGAAGAGTTGGAAATGGCAACCCCAAAGGATTTTTGACCTTGTTTTCTAATTTTGCAGTGACTTTAAGTTGGCAGATGGAGCAGATGACTTTGATCTTCCACCCCTTAAAGCAACAACCACCATTTCATGGTGGACCCACTAGTGGTCTATTTTCCATTTGACTCTCTTGATTTTACTTTTCCCAAGTTCCAAGACCCTCTTTCTTCAAGGGTCGAGTGTATTTCTTTCTCTTTTTCTGGTGTCACCCACATGATCAACAACGAAAATGCTATTTGGTAACACAATGTCTTTATGAGCAATAATTGACTACTGAGCAGTCAAAAGTACTCCAAATACAGAAAGCTAACCAACATTTCACTACTGTTGGTATTAACTGGAATGTGTTCCAGACTGATATTAACATTAATTGATTGAAAAGTTAAGTTGGACCTTTCTGTACATCTTGAGGTCATAATATAATTTTAACTCCTATCAGACTAAATGAGATTGTGAGGGCTGGAAGGTTCTTGGCATCAACTGCAATATTCTGTTTCCAGGGAAACATTGGAAATTATTTGACAGAAGGCAATTACAACATAGGACCCTGTACAGAAAGTCATTGAGATTTTCCTTTCTTTTTCAATTTTTATTATTATTATTATTATTATTATTATTATTATTAGGGTGACTAAACCTATGGTTGAACGGTTACGAGTAGATGAACCGTATCAATTTAGGTAAAGTTGATATGATAAGGTTCAGTAGGAAGGCAAACCTGAACATGAAACGGGCCTTGTGCCAAGATGCCGTAAGACATAGTAGGAAAGCAAACCTGAACATGAAACGGGCCTTGTACCAAGATGCCGTAAGACTCTTCAACTACAGGAGATGTCTTATGGCATCTTTGCCCAAGGCTCGATTCATGTTCAGGTTTGCCTTCCAAATGAACCTTATCGACTTTACCTAAATGGATACTGTGCATCCACTGGTAACCGTTCAACCATACAGTCACCCTATAAAAAAATATAATTTTTAAACAAATGCTACTTATGATTTTATGTAGGAAAAATTGGAAAAGATGCGACAATCCATCACCCGACTCGAAAGTGAGAAACGAAGTCTGCAGGAGGAGTTGAGTCGCAATGAGTCACGAGCCACCAAACTTGAGCTTCAGAGGCTCTCATTGGATGGAGATCTTCAGCGACTTCAAATGGTATTGCAAGAAAAGGATTCTCTTTTACAGGTAAATTTATCATCTTTATTCTTCATTTGTGGCCCTGAAAAGCTTTGTTGGGTGGTCCTCTCACCACTTTTGTACACGACCTCTTCCAGGTATGTGACCATGGAATTAATTAGGGTAGAAACATACGTACTGTATTGTCACTACCTGCCACCACAGTACAGCCTTCATGAACAGGATCGAATAAGCTCCAATCGTGCCTTTGAATAGTGCTTCAGGATCATATTTCCTTGTTAAATTAAGCCTGTTTCAGTCATTGCGGTTTCATTTTGTCATTAGAAAAGTTGATTGGGGAGTTTCTGCTGTCTGTAGCCATTTCATGGTTACTAAACTAGAGTTGTGAATTTTGTAACCATTGTTCAAACTTGGTCTCAGATCCAGCCACCAAGCTTAAAGACTGTTTTAACAAGTCACAAACAAACATAAAATGACCCCATGAAAATGTGTTTGTGGTAAAGTCTCATTTATAAGGTGAATGAAAGATACTGATATGGCAAATTTACATTAAAAGGGAGCAATATTAAGGAGTATGCACTATAGCATGATGCACCATGAAGCTTACTGTGCAACCTAATTTTCAACACATAAGTTGGCCCAAAAAGGTGCATATTACATTCGAGTAAATGTGGCATATCATCATAAAATATACACTCTAGTTTAATATCTTGTATGGCATATTTTTCACCTTGGGTCCTGCAAAATTCATTGTTATTTTTTCTTTCAATAGTATGTTTCAATGGTCCCATTTTTCATTTAGAGACTTTCTGTTATTACAAACATAGAAGACCAATGGAAAGCAGTGACTTACCAGGCACCATACTAACTCAACAGAAATGATGCCACATTGTCCAGAATGTTCGGGCAATTATCATCTTTGTATGGAATGTAATATATTTTAATTGTCCATTGGTGGAGAAGAATCGCCCAAATACTCTTGAACAACATGTGATTTCATTCCTTTTATGTTTCTATTGTGTTATTATCTGGCAAGTCACTCCTTTCCATATGTTTCCTATGTTTTTATTATCTGCTCCTTGTAGATTACCTTGAGACTTTCTGTTCATTTAGCTATAGCCTTTGCTTCTTCTTCATTCTCCATAGAAACAACAAGAAAAGATTGATATTCAAGGGCGAAACCTTGCCAGTTTGGAAGAACGGTGTGCATCCCTTAAATCTACCATTGATCAACTCAATCTGGCCCTAGAGCGGGCAGCAACCGCAGAATCTGAGTTGAGATCTGAAATTCAGTCACTGCAGAGGGAGTTGGTGGATACTAGCTCTGCATCACAATCTTACAGTGAGAAACTAAAACAGGTAAATAGTTGGAGCTACTTGTACTGTCCAAGTCTCATCTTTATTCATTCATTACTAATATTGTAACATTCATTAATAAATAAGGGTCTAATTTGTATTTTATGTATTGAACCCAAGGGGTTATGCTGACTGGTATCGAACGTGGATCTCAGAGACTGTGAGCTCAGAATGAAGGTTCCACCTAGGAACGAACCTGAGATCTGTTGAGGGAGTTTTAGTTGTAAAAACCCCTAGAGGAAATTATATATGAAGTCACTGTGGTGATATCAATGGATGCTGACATTATTTATTAATAAAATTACTTAATAGTGATGAACCTCAAGATTCTTTTGAATTCGATCCCTATCCTAGAAATAAAACACCCCTGGAAAAGATCATACCGCCGGTTTACGATGAAGTGCGAACAGCGATTGATTCACTTAAGAATTTTAAAGCGGCAGGAGAGAATAAAGTAGTAGCAGAACTTTGGAAAAATGCTAATGTACAGACTATTCATAACCTACATAAACATCTTATTGACATTTGGAATACAGAAAAATTGCCCGAAGAGTGGAATATTGCAATTATACATCCCATACACAAAAAGGGCGATAGGTCAGATCCTGGTAATTATCGAGGGATATCGTTGCTGGATGTCACGTATAAGATTTTTTCAAAGATTTTATATTCCAGAATTCACGAACAACTTGATAATGAACTTGGTGAATATCAGGGTGGTTTCCGTCCAGGACGAAGCTGTCCAGATCAAATTATCAGTCTCAAATGGATTATAAAACATCACAGGATTAGGAGCAAAGATTTAGTGATCACATTCGTTGATTTTCAAAAAGCTTATGATAGTATCCATCGCGAATCTCTATTAAATGTCCTTACTGAATTTGGTTTACATCGAAAACTTGTTAACCTTATTGCGGTCACTCTTAAGAATTCTAAATCTAGAGTTAGGTTTAGAAGTGAAACCTCTGAGTCATTTGAAATCCATACTGGTCTTCGGCAGGGAGATGGATTATCTCCATTGCTGTTTAATTGTGTGCTGGAAAAAGTTATGCGTCAATGGAATAAGGTTTGTCCACCGAATGTCAAGATTGGAAAAAATGCTCGACTAAATTGTCTCGCCTTTGCTGATGATCTAGCATTATTAGCAACTAGTATCGAAGAAGCTAAATTTCAGGTAGAGGAATTGGAACGATTAGCAGCAAAGGTTGGGTTGAAAATTTCCTTTGAGAAAACAGAAATGATGCCATCTTTTCAAGTTGACACATCACATATTGTACTGCATAATGCCCAGAAAATAAGGATTGTGAAAAAATTTAAATATCTTGGTGAGATCATCACTTGGAATGCCAATGAGAGAGCATCAATAGATAATAGAACTCTAAAATTGCGACGAGCACAACAGATTACCTGGCCAACATATAAGAAACAGTCTCTTTCGATTAATGCTAAACTTCGACATTATTTCTCCGTCGTTAAGCCAGAAGCAACATATGCAAGTGAAACTTTATTTAAACTAAACACCCGATCAACAACTGACAAACTACAGAAGGTTGATAGACGGATTCTTCGGACAATACTCAATAAAAAACACCAGGTTGAGGGCCAGTGGAGACTTTTGCCCTATTCAATACTTTACAAGGAAAATGAATCTATCATTGACACGATGCGAAAACGAAGGTTTGCTTTTTTTGGACACATATCCCGCTTGCCAAATACTAGACTCCTGAAACAACTTTTTGACTTCTTTTGGAACAGTAAAACAAAAATCACATGGTTTAAAGAAATACAAATGGATTTAGACGAATTGAAAATTACTAAGCATTATATTAAACATAGAGAGGAGAAACGGCTTCTGAATAACAAATACACTCGACTAACATTCAAAATTTCACAGCGTAAGCAGTATGTTATATCAGAAGAAGAACGAGCTGCAAGATCTTCCAGACTGAAGAAGTATTGGGAAAGAAAAAAAATAGCAAGAATTAAGAACTGAACTTATTGTTGAAATATTGGAAGACTTTGTATATCAGGTTTGATTTTTGGTGCTCCAATGTGGGCGTAAACAGTGTAAATAAATAAATAATGCAGGGAAAATGAGTGGAATACAGCATTATTGGGCTGTATGAAGGAAGCTATGCTGCATTTGAGCACAGAAGTTGGGGAGTTTGACATTTTACTAATAGCCCCAGAATTGTGGGTGGAGACTCGTGGAGCCTTGTCACTCTCGTTGACCTACTTATGTCGTCTGGAGCAAGCCAAGGGTCTAACTAATGACCGAGTTCTTCCCCGTTTCAGAAAAGAAACGTGAATGGAAGGGGAAGATCCCAGTGAAAATCATTGATTACTCGTAATTGGAGCAACGCAATGACATGAGAGTTGCACACAGGGGAATCTTTAGCCGGGAGGCTAATTATCAAGCCTTTAAACTGTGAAATCGAGGCATATTTAAGGGAATGCGCAAGAACACAGGACTTTTGGTGTTCGCGGCGTGACCTTACTAGTGCGCCGGGGATTTTTACAGGACGCCGCGTACCCACGCCATGGCAAAGACAATTAATATTAATTAATTGGCCGATCGATCCTTGAGCACGCAGATGGTTGTGTGACCAGCAAGGAAAAAGGAACCCTTTGAGCATTATTTCAAGACCAGAATCATCCTGGGACAGAAGATGACTCTGCGAGGGAATTCTCGATCTACTTTTTCTTGTGAAACGAATATAAGGGAGTGGACTCAGGTCAGAGAGGACAGTTGTACCAGAATCTAGCGCGGAGCGTATGTCGCCCGACACCAGGGAAAGAAGCGCGCACAAAGACTTGAACATTTTCTAATGTTAATCAGTATATTCGCCGTGTAGTGTAATGCACAAATTAAGTCATGAAGTGATAATAAGTACTGTAATCAATAAACTTTATTAGGCGAAATGCGCGTTACCGAAGCCAAGAAGTGATGCTCGGACTTCAGTATGAGAAGCCGTGCAGTAAACATTTATAATACTCTTGATTAAGGACTGTCGTGCCAGATTTATATAATCGGCAGTACGAACGATCGTTAGTGTGCACATAGGGAATGTATCGTGTGATATACTATGTAGAACTATTGAGAGTAATAATTTGTATAAATACAATGTACTATGTTGAGCGCAGTGTGTAAAATATTGATTGGACATATATTAGTGTGCCGGGCTGCGCAAGGGATAAACTTTATGATGCGTTTGGTGAAATGTCATAAGAATACCAAATAGTAACGCTCAGGACGAAAAGTAAGCATATTCATGCAAAGCAGGAAGTTTATCGCAGGATAATGGATAGACAGTTGGTGAATCCATAGGCAGATAATCGAGACTTTCAGTCAGGATGTGGATAGGAGCGAGGAAGAGTCCGTCAACACCTGCAGTTCTGATATCTTGCCAGGGAAATTCAACCAGTAAGAAATGTAAATAGTGACGTGTGCTTTATAGTGTTGATCTGTGAAATATCTATAAAATTAATATTGTAACAAGTGTTATACAGTGTTATGTGCCTCAATATGGAAAAGAAAAGTGCCGTGTGTTTCGGGAGGCAAAAGTTTTATAAAATGTGTATTATCAGTGTGGAAATGCCTCGCTAAGTATGCAAATGGCAGGCGATACTGGAAGATGTGAGTGGTTGGAGCCACCTGGATAGCCTACAGTATGTAAGTACCCAAAACCATGATGTTATAGTAGCTATAGTCCACTGTATGTTACGTGATTTCAAAATTATAAAAATGTGCCAGTAAGAATCAATATTAGGAGGTAGAACCTCGAATGTTTATTATTTGTTGTGTTGATTTTAGTAGAGTTGAGATGTTTTATACATCATTGAGTGGATTAATCGTTACCACTATTATAAAATGGCAAATCAGTTATGTAAAAACTTAACGTAACGAACACGGATGTTCGATTATTAAAATGGTTGCGTTGTGTCGGGTTATGGTAATTTATGTCAGTAATAATAATAATAATAATAATAAAAAAAGGTATAAATGAGTACATCAGGATAAAATGTTGTTACAAGAAATATTTACGCTAATTGGAATATTTATCTATCCAAGCAGTAAGATAATACCTTAAGGGCTGAGAAAAGCAGTTTAATATCAGAATATATTGTGTTAATGGGAATATAATTATGCAAGGAAATGGAAGAGTTTAATAGTGAATTGAATTTGTAGCTTGTGAATAAGCTTGTAGAGTAATTGATAGAGTTCTCTTACTAATTAAAGGACGAGATCATAGCATCGGGTCATGGAGCCAGGTAATCTGTTCGACGTGTTAAATCTCGTATAGCTTTGGGCATACAGAGATATTTATTTTGTGCCAGAGTGTATTTAGTGTTGTACCCTAACTCTGATGATGGATATGGAATGTTCCGGGTTCGAATCCTGTGGTAGGTGAGAGGAGAACAATGGAAACCTCTGCACCATACCTGATCGACCGAGAACTTGTTATTGAATGATTCGGCTCTTGTGAAGCGAATCTTATTGACGGCTGCTTGTGACTGACCGTAGCATTTATTAAGATACCGGCTATCCAACTCGACCTGTGTTTATGAATCTTGTGCCTTCATATGATGATATGGACCTATTGAGGCCAGTTATTAATATCCTAAGGTTAGGAATAAATGTTTAAGCTCGTCCAGAACTTAAATTGCATACCATTCAGTTTAAATCATATGGGATCATGTGGGTCATTGTGACCACACTATTGTATTTAGAATCTTGTTACTGCTTGGGGATAAAAGCCAGGAGTCAGAAAGCGAGGGATGGTGCATGTGCTGTGACCACTCCACTCCGCTCTATTGTATACGAGCCGCTCTGAGGGGCTGAGTTGTAAAACGAACCGTGAAAGTTAACGCTTAGAAAGGACAGATTTGAGACCCTGTTTGTATTGAAAGGAAACATTGTTATATTGTGTAATGAATTTAGGTGGTTTAAAAACACATTGGTAATCATAGAGCACCCTGATGATTTAAATTTTAGCAATCTTACGAATGGTCGGAAGATGCATTTTGTACTGACACTGACACGTATTTCTGAAGTTGGGCACTTGATGCCACAGGCTACGCTCGCAAGGGTAGCTTAATAATACCATCCGACACAGCGATAACGAAAGTTTTGGAATTGAAATCACAACGGCATGCAGTGGAACTATAAAAAGGGAACTTTAGGGGTACATTTACATAATTGTGGAGTTGCAAGTAGATTTGTAGTGCAACCCATGAATTGGCTAATGCATGCTAAAGCATTTTGGTGGGAAGAGAGATACAGAACTCAGAAGGCACTCATAATGTAAAGTAAAACACAGAAGGCACTCATAATGTAAAGTAAACTACAAAAGGCACTCATAATGTAAAGTAAGATGTGTTTTGAGAACATAATGTAAAGTAAGATGTGTTGTGGGAAATAATTATTTTTGTGAAATTAAAGAAGTCACACCAGGTGATGTACGATAAAAAGGTACAGTTTTTATGGAAGTTACATGCGCATCAGCGCACTTGAGAGTGAAATGTTGAAGTCAACCTAAGGGTAAAGGATTGAATAATTATGTGAATTTAATAGGATAATGTGTGAATAATCAGTGGATTGTGGGAGTAAATTTTGTTTGATTTTGTATTATGTTTGTTGGGATTGTGTCCTTATATTGTTTGAAGCCATGATTTAATGCTGAATTAAAGTCTTTAGAATAGAGTTGTGTTTTATCATTGTAGAGTTGATACCTTTTAGTCTCAAATCAAAATTATGCAACTGCTCAGTGGGAGAACGGTACACGCCGAGAACTGAAGCTAGCTGGAGGCAGGAGCATATTTGCCATGGAGATTACTCACATGGGTACAGTATATACAGTAGAACCCCTATTTAACGTTTTTCTAGTGACCGGTAATTTTTAACCTTAAATGGGGGTTTACCTTATATCGAGGTTTCGATAGGTTTCATCACTAACTGCAGCACACTCTCCACATAAAGTGCACTCTCGTTAATTCGCGGTAATTAATGCACGAACTTCCACGAATTATCCGCAGTTATTTTTGTTAAGCCTGGTAAAAACAACACTATTGGTTAAAATATTGAAATAGGCTTGAACACGCAAAATAATAATTATAACACTTGATTGTTGTTGTTTGAGTCTTCAGTCTTTTGACTGGTTTGATGCAGCTCTCCATGCCTCCCTGTCCTGAGCTAATCGTTTCATCTCTACATAGCTACCACACCCTACATCCGAGACAATCTGTTTAACATATTCTAACCTTGGTCTACCCCTACAGTTCTTGTCCTCGACCCTTCCTTCCATAACTAAGCTTGCTATTCCTGGGTGTCTTAGTATGTGTCCTACCAACCTATCTCTTCTCTTCATTAGCAGTCGCCAGAAACATCTCTCCTCTCCCACTCGCCTTAATACCTCTTCGTTTGTAACCCTATCTACCCATCTGATCTTCATCATTCTCCTGTAACACCACATTTCAAATGCTTCAATTCTCCTCTTTTCTGCTGCACCAATAGTCCAAGTTTCACTTCCATAGAGCGCCACGCTCCAGACAAAGGCTTTCAAAAATGACTTCCTAATACCTAAATCTATATTCGATGTCAACAGATTCCTTTTTTGTAGGAAGGCTTTCCTTGCCTGAGCCAACCTACTTTTTATATCCTCTTTGCTTCGTCCATCACTGGTTATTCTGCTTCCTAAGTAACAGAAGTCTCCAACTTCCTTCAGCTTTTCACCTGCCAATTTGATCTCCATAGAAGTTTCTGATTTATTTCGGCTGCATTCCAGTATTTTTGTTTTACATTTATTAATTTTCATCATGTATTCATTCTGTAAGACGGAGTCCATACCATTCAAAAACTGATTCAAATCCTCAAGCGTGTCAGCCAAGATGACGATGTCATCAGCAAATCTCAGAGTTGAAATTATTTCTCCTTGAATCTTCACTCCCACTTTAAATTTTTCTCCAATTTCCTTGATTGTAGTGTCTTATAAGACATGCTAGGCTAGAGGTAGGCCTATGTGGATTATGCCTACATTAATATTTAACAAAAAAAAAGTCAGTGCACTCTCGTTAATTCGCGGTAATTAATGCACGAACTTCGCGAATTATCGAAAACCGTGAATTATCCGCAGTTATTTTTGTTAAGCCTAGTAAAAACAAAACTGTTTCTTAGATCGTTTATTCTAATTTTCGATTGCACATTTCAAAAGAAAACATTATATGAGAACGAAAATTCATCTCGTTTTTCTATTAAGAGATAAGTATGACTAGAGACACTAGCTTGACTGTGGGAAATTTTCGGGATTTCCGTAGCATCTCTCCCGCACTCGATATCAACTGGATTTCCGTTTTCCTCACCAACAGTCAAATTCCGTGCTATTTCTTCTTTGCTTTTATGTCTTAAATCATAATCGTCTTTATCGACATCTAACTTGGCCATTCGAAATATCGTCGTTACAGAAGTCGGCAAGCGCTTCCGTTTGTACGAGCGTAGTAGCTGTGTTCTACTCCCATGACTTGTTGACTGCATCAAGAGCATCAAACAAACACGTTCTCGGTGTTGCGCAAGTTTGCGCCATCAGGCAATAATCGCTGTTTACAATACGCTGTCCACGCATCCATCCTTCACTATTAACAGATCAGCGACCTTGCAGTGTGGCTGTTGGCAAAGGGAGGGTAGGTTCCAAGTGAAGTGCATTCCTCTTGTATTGTTTGCGCTTCGAAGATAAGGAAATCTGTGCTATACCACTCGCGCAAACATGCTCTATGTTTCGAAGATTGCGCAAGTAGGCTTACTGATACATCGCAGAGAAACGCAGTTCAGTCGAATCTCAATCTCAATTATTTCGTCTTTACGTATTGCGTCACGTCAGAGCTCCGCCGCGTGAGTGTAAGCACCTGTAAGCACGCTTCCGCCGCGTTCGGCTAAGTTCGAGCTCACTCGTGCATGTAGCGTGGAATCTATATGGAAGATGATCGATCGTATCGATCGCTACGCGTCTGCGCTCTAAATTCTGCCTTGAATCATCCTTAACGAGCTTATGACGTCTTTTTCATAGGTTCTTAATGTCGCATAACTAAA
This sequence comes from Meconema thalassinum, assembly GCA_946902985.2. Classification (NCBI taxonomy): domain Eukaryota; kingdom Metazoa; phylum Arthropoda; class Insecta; order Orthoptera; family Tettigoniidae; genus Meconema; species Meconema thalassinum. The sequence goes on from OX336388.2 coordinate 2,045,299,295, forward strand.
GATGCGAGAAAATAGCATTTTGAAATTGATTTTGTAGCATTTTCATTTTTAAAAATAGCATTTTGGAGCATTTTGAAATTTAAAAATTAGCATTTTGTAGCATTTAAAAGTTCGTCACCAGGTAGGCCTACATTAAACAGGTTCAAAATAATATGCACGGAATTCAAACTTTTTTATTTTTATTTTTTATTTTTTTTTATTTTTTTAATGTATTAAAATTCTAATATCAGTATTACAGAAATGTAGAAACTTGACATCATACATTTTTCGGAAATGTGAGATCTCTGAAAATAAAGTCATCAGCCTGGCTAATTGGCAAGATTGAGTTCAAGTACTGTCGGTTGGTTGTATGACGTGAGACGAGGGTACCTAAGCTATGCTCAAAAGATCCAAAGGTCATGTTATGCAATCAACAATATCAGGTGTTGTGCAGCAACTCAAATATTGAGGGCCGGCGGAGAGTTGTATTAGTTCACTGGTACCAAGGTGCCAATTGTTAGAATAAAGCGAGCTGTGGTCAGGCAACAACAATGCTTGTCTTACGAAGTTTACTGTGTGGCAGGTGGAATGACGACAATACCGGGCTGTCCTGGACTCGATGGACGAATTGGTTCAAATTCTGAGGATGTCTATGAAATCCTTTTGTGTGGTTTTCCTACTAACTCCTTGCCAAGTTCCATTCATTTCTTTTAATAACTTATCTTATGAGGTAGGATTCAAGAAGTGCCATTTGACCATTAAACCACCGGCAAATAGAAATTCAATGCCCCTCATCCATGGCCCTCATTGAAAAGGAAATAATAATGTGAATCATACATTTACTTAACTTTGTGTAAATATCACACAATGGATAATTAACTAAATAATAAAATATATGTTTACTCCCTCATTATTTCCTGACCACACTCCGACTCTTGACTGACAATCTGTAAAACAGTATCCGAATTCACGGAGAAATCGCCGGACGACATGTAACATAACCTCTAACTCACACATGGTAGAGAATACTTTCATCATATTATACAACATTTCCCAAAGCAAAGAGAACGCCTAACAAACATTGTCTATTCATATCACGATACGTACTTGAGAGTTTACATTTTCATTTCAAATACAAGAAATGAGGGCCAGCGCGATATAAACCTATATAAGCATAACCTTATTGCTCTAATCTTTAAAAAGAATCGGCACAAACGATTGGAATATTCCTTTTATTAGCACAACCAAATGAAACTAGGAAATAATTTCTCCAAAATCATCGTTTTACTGGCGATAAACAGTGGATATTATGCGGCAATAATAATAGCCCAGCACCATTTTCTAATTGATTTTTACCGTAATCGAGTCTTTTCACGACAATCGATGTTCGTACATATCGATTATTACTCGTAAATATCGATTATATAGCCGATATTTTCATTGCTGGGAACTTGCAAATTTGAAAGTTGCGGCGCGAAAATGTAATAAAACATAATATTCAACATTAATCGGTAAATTCGGAACTTTTCGCATTTATCGCATTTATGGGAATAATTCGCGAGAACCCTTAGTTATCGCACTTTGTCGCACATTCAGTTTCTCAAATTTTGGGTGTACATAGTCATATTAGTTACCAGGTAGTTGAAAAAAGGAGAAAAAAAGGAAAATTCGCATTTATCGCAATTGCGATTTTCCCGTATCTCTACGCATAACCATAATGAATAGAAATAAATACTTGAGAATTTTAACATTTCCTAACGCTAAATGCGGGTTTTGCCGTAATGCGAATTACGTTAAATCGAATATAAAATTGCATTGCACTTATGGAATAATTTTCGGGACTTGAAATGTCTATATAATTTTCAAAAGAAAAATATGTATTGTCCGTTGAGCCATTATATATTTAAACACAAATTGACAGTGTTTCGCCCCGGTGTGCAATTGGGCTCTTCAGTTGGTTAAAGCACACCTCACCGAGACACTGTCTAGTACACATATATATTTAAACACATGGTGAGGTGTGCTTTAACCAACTGAAGAGCCCAATTGCACACCGGGGCGAAACACTGTCATTTTGTTGAGTTATGCCGGAACATTTAGCACAATTTGTGTTTAAACTGGAAATGTCTTCCGTTAAATGCGGGTTTACGATAAATCGAGGTCACCAAAATTGGGGTTATACTGTATAAGGCGAGGTTTACTGATTTCCTAACTTTCTCTCAATATTTAAATTCAACGGCAGTAGATTGGCAACAGGATGCCTGGGGGAGTTTAAACATAGCCCTATGCATTGCAATTCAAAGCGGAATTGAGACAAGAAAAATGACCTGGCAGTTGAATTAAATAATGGGGTTGTACCAGGAAACACTGCGTTACCGCATGTGTACTTATGACTATATTGATTATTCCATAGTGGCGCGAACTGACCATGAATGCTCTCGGAGGTGTGGTTGTCACATGGGAGCTGTGAAACAAAATAAGCTCGTGGAAACTGTCTCACAATTCATCGATTTTTGAAGCTACTTTTTTATCAGATTATGAAGTACTTTCTACATGTTACTATGTTGTAATTCTGCATGCTCACAATCTTCAACTTCGGAAGTGCTAACTAGTTGCTATGTATCAATTCTTCGAGCTCACGTTTTAGCTAGTCTTCACAACTACCAAGACTTGGAGGCTGGATTTAGACAGCTCCTTAACCCGGTCCCTGAGGCAATTATAATTGGCTACATGGATAATTCTTGCCAGGCGCGTCCACGTCGCGGGGGTGGGCAACGGTACTGTAATATGCCATGGAACTACAGTACCGGCTAAGTTCTGGTGAGGACCCAGTCCTATGGAGTATAACATAGGCCCGTGCACAGGGTTACGTGCGAAGACCTCAACGGAATCTGCAACAGAGAAGATGGACTTCGGAGTGGTGGAGATTGCGGAAGAGGCAACCCAGTACTCAGGGAATAGTATAAGTACAGCATCAATCGGCAGCGTCTGTTTCCCATGTTAGGGGCGGCTGCAAGGGCGTCTGTTTCCCATGTTAGGGGCGGCCTGTATAATAGCTGGCAGTAGCTTCATAAAATGCCTTTGGGAGTGGTGACCCCATCGTAATAGTAGCCTAAAATGGAAATGGCACTTCAAATGATTCGGAGAAGGTTAGGGCGTACCCTGCAGGCGACGCGCAGTTCTTTTGGTACTGGGGAACTGTGAGAAATGGGCGACCAGTAACCGAAATGAAAGTGGGAATCATGAATGTCATGACCCTGACAGGCAAGGTGGAGGAGGTGGTAGACTTCATGGAGAGGGAGAATGTTGGATTGATGGGGCTGAGTGAAGTGAAATGGAAAGGTAAAGGAAGGAAGAAATTGAGGAAAGGATATACATTATGATGGTGTGGTGGCCAAGAGGCAAAAAATGGCGTGGGACTGATAACTTCGAAACAACTGGAGGAGTATGTTGAAGTGGTCGAGTGTGTGAGTGACAGAATAATGAAAATTAGAATGAAGATGAAAATTGACGTGATGGACTTCATACAAGTGTATGCACCACAGACTGGAAACAGAGAAGAAGATATTGAAGTATTCCTGGAGGATGTAGAAAGTAATTTCAGATGTAGAAGTGGTGATCATGGGAGATATGAATGCACAAGTCGGAAACGAGAGACAAGGAAAGGAAGAAGTCATTGGACCATATGGATATGGGAAAAAGAACCGGGAAGGAGAGGAACTTGTAAACATTTGTGAAAGGAATGGACTGATAGTGGGTAATTCATGGTTTCGGAAGAAAAACAGCAGGAAAATTACGAGATATGGTTGGGGCGATAGAAGAACAAAATCAGTAATTGACTACTTTCTGGTGGAAAGGACTAATCGCAGAAAGCTGATAGATGTGACAGCTTTACCAGGAGAAGCATTTGATGGGGACCATAGAGCTGTGGAGGCAAAATTTAGATGGGAAAAATTGGGAAACCTAGAGATCAGAGAAAGTAAAATAAAAGTATGGAAATTGAAAGACAAAACTGTACAGGAAGATTTTCAGGAGAGATTGAAGCAACAAATCCCAGTTACTGAAGTGGAAAACATAGAAGAGGAATGGTCCCACTTTAAAAAGGCATTTGTTGGTGCAGCAGAGAGTGCTTGTGGTAGGACGTCAACAAGAGTGAAAGAGAATCTGACACCGTGGTGGAATGAGGAAGTGAGGAAAGCAGTGAAAGAAAAGAAGTCTGCATGGAAAGAATGGAACCGAGATCAAACAGAAGAAAGCAAAAGGAAGTATCACGACAGCAAACGGAGGTGTAAGAAAGTGGTAGGAGAAGAAAAGAAGAAAAGTTGGGAAGAATTTACACGAAGAATGGAAACAGATGTAAGTGGCAGTAAAAGGATGCTGTATGGGCTTCTAAGAAGTAAGAGGAAAGAAAGAGTTACCACAAAGCTGGTGAAAAAGGAAGATGGAGAGTTGTTAACACACCCAGAAGAGATTAAGGGACGATGGAAGGAGTATTTCGATAAGCTATTGAATGTGAGCAATTGTACTGGTGAGATGGAAGTGACACAACCTGACGACTCTATAACAGAAGATGATATAACAATGCTGGAGGTGGAATTAGCAGTACAGAAAATGAAGATGGGAAAAGCAACAGGGGTGGATGAAATCAGTGTAGAAATGATAAAGGCTGCTGGACCTGTTGGTATGCAATGGTTGTATCGACTGCTAAAGTGTGTGTGGAAACGGAAATGTGTACCAGAAGACTGGGAGAAAGGGCTAATAATACCAGTGTTTAAGAAGGGGGACAAGAAGGTGTGTGATAACTATAGAGGGATCACCCTCTTATCACAGATAGTAAAAATACTGGAAAGGATATTAGAAAGAAGAATGAGAAGAAAGGTGGAAGGAGAGTTGCAAGAGGAACAGTATGGCTTCAGGAGTGGAAGATCCACAGTGGACCCAATCTTTAGCTTGAGGCAGGTGATGGAAAAGAACTGGGAATATGGAGAGGATTTGATCATGACTTTCATAGATCTAGAAAAGGCATATGATAGTGTCCCCAGAGAGAAGGTATGGGAAACCATGGTTAAGAAGAGACTGGGAAGAGAAATGTTGGAAATGGTGCAAGCAATGTACAACAACTGTGTTAGCAGGGTACTGACCCCAGTTGGAAAGACAGATTGGTTTAGGAACAAGACTGGACTAAGACAGGGGAGTGTGCTGTCACCTCTCTTGTTCATAATGGTGATGGATGAAATTGTAAAGGAGACAAAGGAAGCATATGGACATAAAGAAATGAAGTTACTGTTATTTGCAGATGATATTGTGGTCTGGGGAAGGAACACCGAAGAAGTGCAAAAACAACTAGATGCACTGAACGAAAATATTCAGAAGTACGGCCTGAAAATCAGTACAGAGAAAAGCAAGACCATGGTGATGACAAGAGGGGAAAGACAAGGAAAGGGCACTGTGAAAATTGGAAGTCAGAGTTTGGAAATTGTGGACACGTTCAAATACCTAGGAAGTGAATTGATGCAAACTGGTAGGTTGGACATGGAGATTGGCAGAAGGGTACAGCAGAGCAATGCATTCTAACAAAGTGTAAGAAAACTTGTTTGGGATAAGGGAGTACCAAGGAAAAGCAAGGAGGTAATGTATAAAGTGTATTATGTTCCCTTATTAACTTATGCAGCTGATACTTGGACCCTGACAAGCAGGCAAGAGAGTAGAATCCAAGCCAGTGAAATGAAATTCCTAAGAAGTATGATAGGAAAGACAAGGAAAGACAGAGTGAGGAATGAAGATGTTAGGAAGGAAGTTGGGATGGCAAAACTAAATGAGAGAATTGAGAAGAATAAACTAAGGTGGTTTGGACATGTAAAGAAGATGGAGGAAAATAGAATACCAAGACAGATGCTGGAGGCGAAGTGCAAGGGTAAGAGAGCAAGAGGAAGACCTAGAACAAGGTGGATTGATTCAGTGAAGAACAGCGTAAGAAAAAGAAATCTGGACTGGGACAAGATCGTGGAAGAAGAATGGTGGAAGGAAAGAGGAAAGTGGAGAAGTACCATAAATACCCCGACCCGGCAGGAGCTGGATAAGGGGAAATGATGATGATGATGATGATGATGATGATGATGAACTACCAAGGGTGGTCAGTAAGTAAGAGCATGTGCTGTCTTAAGTGCATGTGATGTCAAGTATGTCAGTTGTCACTTCGTGTGAAGTAGTATCGTTGCAAAAAGATGGCATACGTTCCCTTATATGATACGCATTTGCACTTATTTGCTGCGAGAACTGAAAGCTCTTACAGCTTTTCTTCTCCCTATAGAGGTTACCAATAAGATGGCTTATTGGCTTTCATGACCAAGTAATAAAAACTTCTAGGTTTCTTAGATTTTTTTTCCGTGTCTTTTGCGGAATTTTGCCTGGGTATAACTAGAAGATTTGCTGAGTTTTAGTATTATTGCAGTTCCAGAAGAAACTCTATCAAATAAAAGTTAGGCACGTGTCATTGAGCTTAGCAGAACAGGAAATTCAGTAAAGTTCAGAGATAGACAGAATATCCTGGAATTAGTTCGGGTATTCTTAGATACTGGCGGTAATGGTTCATCACTGCTGGAATGAGGCTGTTCGAGATCAACATCAAGTTACATTAAGTCCAGTTACTACAAAGGGGAGATAATTATCAGTCAGGAAGTGTCACAGATCCTTGACCCAGCCAGTCATATCATTACAGAACGTAAAGCTAACAATCGCTGTAACAACAAACCCTCATTGAAGTGTAATTTGATAATAGAAAATCATCATCATCATCTTGTACAGTTTCCAGCCCCAGGCTGGGTCTGTTTGGAACATAAGCCTCGCCACTTAGTTCTTTCTTCCCACCACCTCTCCGCTGTCACTCTGGTCCAGTCCTCGCCTCTCTTCTTGACACATTCCTCCACTCCTTTCAGCCATCTATCTCTTGGTCTTCCCCTTGGTCGTTTCTTCTGCATCTGCCTCTCATGTATCCTCTTGGGAATCTTCTCCTCATCCATTCTCTTTAAGTGTCCATACCACCTCAGTCTTGATGTCTCAATCCTACCTTGCAAGGGCTCCTCTTTCACCATTTCCCTGACCTTTTCATTCCTCACCCTGTCTCTTCTTGTTACTCCGATCCTACTTCGCAGGAACTTCATTTCACCTGCCTGTATTCTGCTTATGTCTCTTTTCTTCATTGTCCACGTTTCTGAAGCATAGGTCAGTATCGGGATATAGTAGCTTCTGTATAACACTTCCTTGCTTTTTTGTGCGACATCTTTATTCCACACTAAGCTCCTAATGCTTCTCAGAAATGCTTCTGCCTGTCTGCCACGTTCCGTAATCTCTTTGTCATTTCTCCCATTTTCCTCCACTATACTTCCCAAGTACTTGAGACTTTCCACCTTCTTCAGCTGTCCACCTACAAGTGTTATCCCACTCATTGGTCTGTCCTTTTTCCTGGTCGTTAACAGGATCTCACATTTACTGATGTTGAACTTCCATCCGTACTCTCCCACTGTTTCTTCCCAAGCCTTCAGTTGCTCCTGAATTTCCTTCTCCTATCTTTCCTGCTATCCGTGTCATTACCTCGTCCATAACCACAATAAAGAGAAGGGGTGACAGCCCACTGCCCTGTTTCAGGCCACTCATTTGTCTGAACCAGTCTGTTCTTCCCCCTCCAACTTTCACACAACTCACACTTCCACAATACATCTCCTTCACTCTGCCTACAGTCTCTTTTTCCACTCCCATTTTCCATTGCTTTCCAAACCTTCTCCCTACAAACACTATCATAGGCCTTTTCGATGTCCAGGAAGGCCATCAGCAGATCCTCTCCAAATTCGTAGTGGTGTTCCTGGAGCTGTCTCACTGAAAATATGAGATCCACTGTTGATCTCCCAGGTCTGAATCCATACTGCTCCTCTCTCAATTTTCTCTCCACTTTGGCTCATATTCTACTTTTTAATATATTTTCATATATCTTGGCACAGTGAGGTATGAGTGTAACTCCCCTGTAATTTCTGCACTCCTTTCTGCTTCCTTTCTTAAATATTGGGACAATTAATCCTTTCTTCCAATCTTCTGGGGTCTTTTTCTCCTTCCATATCCCCCTCATCACACGGTACAGCCACTGTTTCCCAACCTCCCCTGCTGCCTTCACCATTTCTACACTCACTTCATCCACACCTGGTGCCCTTCCTCCTTTCATCTTGTCTATAGCCATTTCCAGTTCTCTCCAAGTCAGGTCCTTTTCCATTCCTGTGTTATCTTCTCCATCTTCAAATACATTGTCTTCCTCCCTATGACCATTTGGATTCAGAAAATCCTCAAAGTACTCTTTCCACACTGTCTTGAGTGTCTCTTTGTTGTGTACCTCATTTCCGTTTTTATCCATCATTACCACATCCTCTCGCAGACCTCTTCTCTTACTTTTGACCATCCCATAGAGTACTTTCTTATTTCCTCTGCTGTCTTCCTCCATCATCTCTGTCCACTTTACCATCCACTTCTTCCTCTCCTCTGCGACAATCTTGTTTGCTTCTTTCTTCTTTATCTTATAATCTTCCCTTGTCAGATCAGTTCTTTCCTGGAACCACACTCTGAAAGCCTTGTTCTTCCTTCCCACAGCTTCTTTTACTCTCTCATTCCACCATGGTGTCTCTTTACACCGCTTTCTGTTGCTTGTTCTTCCACTTACTGCCACTGCAGCTTCCACCATTGTGTTTTTGAATTGCTTCCATTCCATAATTGTTTTATTTATCATTCTTTTATTCAAGTACAGTAGGTAGTTATGATTACATGGTCCTTGTGCTATAGTTGGGTGGTCTGTATTAGTTTTGAAGTGTTATCTCTCAAGCGAGTAAATCGCCCGACAGCTCTCAGAGGAGATTCTCTGCTTGCAGTCTATTTTTACCGATTATTTGATGATAAGTTGCACTACAAACAAACCCGCTCTTCGCCACTATACAGTGAGTATCATAATGTACCTCTATGGGTGATACAAAGTAGTTTGCATTCTCTTGGCTCTCTGATAATAAGTATAGAAGGTAGCAATCTCAAGAGATTTCTAAAGAGGATCTTTTTACTCATTTTAAGACCTCAGACAGATCTCTAATTCTTTATTCTTTTTGACTCCCACTCGTGGTCCTATCAGTGTGTCCATCAGTAAGCACTTACCTTCATTTTTTTATGTGAGTGGGTAATTAATTTCTATTTCCCATCACCATCAGTTGGAAAGATGTCCTGTAGTGGATCTTTAAGGCTATGAAGACAGCTTTTTTTTGCCTATTTTCATTTAATGAAAAAATAGGCTTATGAGATCACCTTTTGCCCGTGTGTCTGTCTGTGCGTGTGTGTGTGTGTCCCTAATAACTTCTAAACAGCTGGAGCTATTTCAATGAAACTCGGTAAGGTCATAGCACCATTTCGGCCAACCCCAACCGTGCCCTTCAAATTGTATTACGTATCACCAACCCAACATGGCGGCTGTGCAAAATATTTCACCAGCATTAAATATCTCCGAAACTATTACCGATATCACCCTGAAATTTTGTACGGTGATCAAGGGAACTACTAGAAGTTTTCTTTATCAGACTTTCGTAAACCTGGTAACTACAAAACCAACATGGCGGCCAAGTGAAGTTGCGACTTTAAAATAGACGTTTCTCGCGATTTAACCAACCAAACGCAATGAAACTTGGTACAGTATATGTTTATACACATTGCAATGCACCGACATCTAATTTCATTCAATTGTTTGCATAACCTCAAGATGGCAGCTGTGCGAAATATTTCACCGGCATTCTATAGCTCCGAAACTATTACTGATATCACCCTGAAATTTTGTGCGGAGAGAAAAGGCACTGCTAGAAGTTCATCTGTGAGACTTTCAAAAACCTGTTAACTACAAAACGAACATGACGGCCAAGCGAAGTTTAAAGTTTAAAATAGACCTTTCTCGCAATGTAATCATCCAAACGCAATGAAACTTGGCACAGCGAATGTTTATACACATTGTAATGCACTGGCATGTAATTTAGTCAATTGTTTACATAACCTCAAAATGGCGGCTGTGCAAAATTTTAAAATTAAGTTTGTTTCTTGTGTCGTAATCATGCGATCGAAGTGAAAGTTTGAATAATGAACCTACGCAATAATTTTTCTCAATGGTACATAACTATTTGGCCTATACGTACAACAATCCAAAATGGCAACCATCCGAAATATTTAGACGGTTCTCAGTATCTACAAATCATTTACAGATTTTTTTAATGTTCATAGAGGCTATGAACATAAGTTCATCTATAGGACTTTCAATAACCTGGTGAGCACAGATCCAACATGGCGGCGACGTGAAGTATAAATATTTAAGTGGACGTTTCTCGCGATTTAACTATCCGAGTGCAGTGGAATTTTGTACAGTAAATGCTTATACAAATGTTAATCTATTGGCATCTAGTTTATTTCAATTGTTTTCATAACCACAAGATGGCAGCTGTGCGAAATTTTAAAATCTCGTTTTTACTTCATGTGTCCTAATCATGCAATTAGGGCCGGTAACCTAGATGTTAGGCCCCTTAAAACAACAATTATCATCATCATCATAATCATGTGATTGACGTTTGAATACCACACGTACACAATAATCTTCATGTAATAGTACATAAATAAAAATCCAACATGGCGACCATCTGAAATATTTAGACGGATCTCAATATCTACGAATCTATTACAACAATCAAACTGAAATTTTGTATGTTGATAGAGGCAATTGACATGAGTAGGATATATGAAAATAGGCTGTATAGTTCTTCACGGAACTACTTGTTTTTCATCCCTTGCAAGGGGTTAGCTAGTTAGTTAGTTGTTGTTTTAAGGGGCGGAACTACGAGGTCATCTGCCCCTCCCATGCAAGGGGGATTCCCCTCAAAAGTAGTAGTACAGCTTAGTTTAAATCTGGCTTAATTAACTGTTAGAACATAAACTCTGTTTCTGTATGTCGAAACATTTCATTTCCAGTAAATATCTAGGTTTAATAAGATCTTGTGATTTGTCCTTTCTAGATGCAGAAATCTCTAAGTAACTGTGAGAACGAGCGGCGAGTATTTTCCGAGCGTCTAGATTCTGCACAGCAAACTATTGCTGAGCTACGGCGTCACAATCAGCAGCTTGCAGATCAAGCTCAACGCATGCAAACAGAACTGTCTAACAATGAGGTGCAGCGGTCTGGCTTGGAGGCACAACTCCGTCTGGCAAGCTGGCCTGATAGCACTAGTCCAAGTATCGGGGCAGGACCAGACGAGGAACTGGTGAGGCAGTTACAAGCATCCCAGAAGGAACGCAGTGAACTCAGAGGGAAAGTGGAATCTCTTAGTGACAAAGTAAGTATACATGTTTGATTTGATAAGAAATTAAATATTTAAGGTGTGACATGCAGGATACGTTTTTCGTGACAATATTCAATTTTTTTTTAGCTTCGTCAGTTGGAAGCTGAGAAACGTAACCTTGAGAGGGCAGCCAAATCTAGTATGGGACGTAGTAAGAGTTATGAACGTCCTGAAAAGGGAGTGTGTCTATCAGAAAGTCCTACAATATCAGATGCCTTGTTGGAACAAGAAAATCGAGAATTGCGATTAAAGATCAGGCGTCTGGAATGTCAGTTGAAAGAGAAAGAAGCCGAACTTATCCGTTGTAGACAGCACCTAGTAGCAGATATCAAACCTGATAGGACAGGTGAAATAGAGAGGCTGAGAGCTGCACAACTGCAAGCGGAGAGGTTACTTGAAGCAAGAGAACAATCGCACCGACAGCAAGTGATGCGGCTTGAGAACCAGGTTAGTTAACACTTCTCATACATCATAGATGACTTTGGGGATGGCTCCAGGACCAAGGAGTGGATTTCTGTCGTCAGGGAATTGAAATACCGTATTTGCTCGCGTATATCTCGCCCCCGCATATATCTCGGATCCCATTTTTTTATTTGAAATTTCAGGGGGGAAAAAGTACTCGCATTCATTACTGACGCCGTCCTATAAATGACCATAATAACCTTGAGGTAGAAACACGTTCAATTTAGCGCGCCACAACAGTCGTCATTGTCCAGGAACTTACCCGAAGCGATACTAACAGGAAGAGCGAGCAACAACGGGTTGATCCGAACTTCGAAATGAGCCGATTAGAGATCGAGGCGCCGCGTGCAATCATACGGCGCAGCGTGAGTGTTAGCACGCTGTACATCGTTAGTCTTCGGCCGTGGTTGGCTAAATTCGCCGCCTTGAGACACGTTCGAATTAGCGATTAGTGCGCCACAACAGTTGCGCAAGTAGGCGTACTGTTACATCGCAGAGAAACGCAGTTCAGTCTTCTCGAATCTCAATGATTTCGTCTTTACGCATTGCGTCGCATCAGAGCTCGGCCGCGTGCAAGCATATGGCGCAGCGTGAGTTTTAGCACGCTGTACATCATTTGCCGCGTCTTCCGCCGCGGTTGGCTAAATTCGAGCTCGCTCGTGCATGTAGCGAGGAATCGATATGGAAGGTTATCGATCGCTAAGCGTCTGCGCTCTAAATTCCTTTTCTGCCATGAATCATCCTCAACAAGCATATGACGTCTTTTTCATAGTTTCTTAATGTCGCATAACCATAACGAATAGAAATAAATGGTGTCGACGGACATTGTTGTGAAGAGCTTCTTGAAGACTGGCATCGCAAATGCATTGGATGGAAGTCAGGATGAAGCAGTATGGGATGTTGACCAGAATGATGCACGCGAGAGTATCTCGGAGATTGGCAGCAGTGACGGCAGTGACAATGAATAGAGCGAGTACCGTATGCCAGTTGCCTTGTTTCAATAATGCAAATTTTGTGTTTTTTCGGGAATATGGTCATTTCCCACGTATATCTCGCACCGAAAAGTTTCACACATATTTTCGGTCAAAAAAGTGCGAGATATACGCGAGCAAATACAGTATTGGTAATATTCAGACCATTGTTTATAGAGACTGAGTGGTTATGACAAAATATCCCTTGGAGCCACCAGTGGACCATCACAGCCTTACAGCATGTAATGGTTGAAGGCTCATTAGGTTTCAGAGCTGGTTGTTTGATTTCTGACATCTATGTTTGATTGCTTTCATCCTGAGTTAGCAAAAGCACTTAAAATGCCTCCGTGGTGCCTTCTCATATTCACGAGGTGTGATAATGTAAATTGTTTCAATTTTGATTCTGTTTTACTTGCTCCAATAACACAGGTTATCAGACAAATTCTACACACACCCAAGTACACGGGGTTGAATGACCATGATGTCCAACCCCCTCAAATGAAATAACAGCAAACAACTGTTTTACATGCTGTGTTCATACCTTAATTTATGATCTTTAAATACATAATGAAGAATGGTGATGAGAAATCTAGGGAAGAAAACTGGAGGAAAATGGATCCAAGAAATCCAACAAGATCTCAAAGCAGTTGGACTTAAGATAACAGATGCCGAGGACAAAAATAAAATTAACACCATTCTTGAAACTCACAAATTTTCTGCAGAAATGACACATAGAAAGCCTATGGAGATTTCAGATGAGTTGAGAAAATCCCGATCTGAAAGAATGAAAAAGTACTGGAAAGAGCGCAAGAACCAAGCAGTACTACCTTCAAAGAAGTGATTGTGGAACGACTCAAGTGGTCCAATGTGACCAATCAAGATAATAATATAATAATAATAATGAAGAATTGCACTTAAATGCAGCTGCTTTAATAGACAAGACCAGCAGGTAGTGGAAGTTTTGCACTGGCCCTTCTCCACCCGTAATTTGGAAGGCTTGAGTCATAAAATATCTGTCTTGTAGCCAGAGATCAGTGAAGCATAGTATCACCCAATTATTATTATTATTATTATATACAGTGAAACCTGGGACCGTAAATACTGTCCGCTAAAGACGGGTGTCCACTATAGAGAGGGTTAGAGAATATGATTGCAATTTGGCACATGTACTTGTGCAGCATTTGTACTTACATGAAAACGTAGGGTTACGCGCTGTAAATCAGTCCAGTTTTGTCCGCATTTAAAATATTTTCCGGCGAATAGCCATCACTGATGGAAATCAATTTTTCTTCCCAGTTTGAAACATTATCCATATCAACAGTGGAGGATTCTCTGCAAATTGCTCTAAATTTTATATCGTGGCGCTTTCTGAAATTCTCGAGCCAGCCGTTCGAGGCTTTGAAATCTCCGATACCTAATTCTGCCGCGAAATCCAATGCTTTGACTTGTATCATTGGTCCGGACACAGGGACGTTCCGACTTCTTATTTTGCTGAACCATTCTATCATTGCCTTATCAAAAACAGCACCATTACCACTTTGAAACTGTCTAATTTGCAGCTCATTACCATTAAGACGCCATACCTTAATCTTCTTATTTTTTCACAATTTCTGCTGCCTGTGTCTTTCCATTCTTAAAAACTTCACATGGTTTCCGTACAACACATTTCCCACGTTTGTGATAATCTACTATGTCTACTTTCTCTTTTAAGGTTAAACTTTTCCGGGGAGCTATTTCAAATGCACTCACTTCCTACTGTAACGCACAGGTCCTACAATAGATTTAAGGCATTTCACGGTAAAACTGACCTGATAGTGAAAGTATGAATTCCCTTATCCCGTCCTTTTCAAGTTCAAGAGAACAATGAAAGCGATACTGTTAAGCCTAGGTTTATTTTTGGAGCAGTGCAGAAGATAGAGGATGGGAGGGTCAGCGCTAACTGGCTTCCAGAAAGCACAGGATCTGTCGAAAGTACTTTAACACAACAGAGTGTTCATACAAGACTAATAGACCTACAGAGATGCGATTTCTTTACAAAACAAGTGTCCGCTAATAGAGGTTGGATAATTTTTTTTAATGCGGCCGGGGTGTCTTGTCCGTAATAGCAAGTGTCCGCATAAGAGAGATTAATTACTATTATACTTAATAGGGGCTTGGTCATGGACCTAGAAAATCGTCTGTTATGAAGGGGTGTCCGCCTTAGAGTAGTGTCCGTTAAGAGAGGTTTCACTTTCATTTGTTGAGGCCATCTAGGACCACGTTAAAACTTGTTACACTTGACAATTTGCTTCGCTTTCCTCTGAGCCCAGAATTCCCTCATTCTCTGTGCGTGGGCCATCTAGCGCTCCACTGTCCAGGTGGTACCTTGTCTTCTTTTTGGTTTCGGTGTCTCATCTCACGTTAGCCCATTAGTCAGTATCGTTTTGCGGAAGAGATCTCTATTGAAGGCGTCATCGGGTTTTATATGCAGGATTTTGAGGTCGTCTCTGGTATTCATAATAATCTCTATAAATGGTGAGTTTAGCAGACAGCATCACCAGGATTTATATATGTTGTTACGTCGTTTGAGGGGCTTGGGACATCTTCGTCATCAGCCCCATCTAGTTGTGTGTGTAACTGTATTAGGATCAGGGACGAGGTGGGTGGGTGACCCAGGGCATTGTGGTTTTGGGATTGGAGTCATAAAAATGGAAAATCTGTTTAGTCAGCCTGTTTCCGTCCATTTGTTTGAGATGACCGTAATAATGTAGACTTCTTTGTTGGATTTTTTATAATGGATGCCATTCTTGTAATTTGATCCCATTATACCTCTAACGATTTTGTGCTCTTTTTTCTCCAGTTCTTTGAGGAGTCCTTTATTAGCATTTAGGGATAGGGTTTCAGCTGCATACATAACTACTGGCTTCAGAACAGTTTCATAATGATGTAGTTTAGTATTTTTGGACAGGCATTTTTTGTTGTAGATTGAGCGCGATGTTTGATAGGCTATTATTATTAACATTTTTATATTTGTTATTGCATATATCTTTGATGTAATTGTATTCTCATGTATAGTATGCACCCTTACCGACAGTAGTGGCTACGCTGGCTAACGCGCAGCATTAGGCCATGGGGCCAAGCTCTCTGCTGACTCGGTAGACGCGTGGGTTCGAGCCCCACCGTCGGCCGTCCTTGAAATGGTTTTCCGTGGTTTCCCATTTTCAACACCAGGCAAATGCTGGGACGGTACCTTCTGACAGGCCACGGCCGCTTCCTTCCATACCCTTGCCCAGTTTCATTCACCATCATTCATTTCATCTCTCATTAACTCCTCTCATGAGGTTGGCGTCAGGAAGGGCATCCGGCCGTAAAAACCATCGCCACAAAGTCTTCCATCGCATCTCATCCCCGACCCCGTTGGAAAACGGGAATAATAAGGGGTAGACATACTTACATACATACATACAGTATGCACCCTTATTTTGGGACTCTGAAGGGGAAGAAACACTCGGTATCTGAGAGTAAATAGTTTCATCTTTATGTAGAAGTGTCCTCACCTCAACAACACAGATGAATTCTAAAATTAATGAATATTTTATAGATACAATTGCTTCGGGAACAACTGAACCAGGAAGTGAAGCGGAGACAACTATACGTGTTACGCAGCTCAAGAGCGGGCCGTGAAATGCAGCACCTACGTCAGGCTTTAGGAGACTCTTTGCGTACAGTTTCACAAGATCCTTCACTGGATGCTCTCCTCTTGGAACATGAAACACGGAAGTTGGACTCGACACTGGCTTCGACCAGCAGTCTACCTCCCACTCTCCCCATGCCTTTATCCTACTCCTCCTCAGACATGACTCAACCAAAGTGAAGGATGATGTTGGAGGCACAGTGACATGCAAAGGAAAGTTGAACAAAGTGTATCTCACTATTAATTAAAATGCTTGGCCACCTTAATATATCACTGCCATATTATGATATGTGATATTATTTGTAAATATACATCAAAGTACTTACACATATTTTATCTGTGCAGACTAAAATTTGTGATAAAGAACACATGCAATACACTTGTAAGGTTTCTTGTTCACCATCCTATGAGGGATCGTGTTGAACAGTAAGAATACCTCGTGACCTAGTACTCGTACTTTCTTCTTGTCACTGTGCTCACAGATCACCACTAGTTGACCGGTACTTGTACGCAGAGGGCACCTTGAATGTTTGTTGTCTCACAAGTAGCGAAAGGTCTAGCATAGTGAAGTTCCTTCTTGCATAGGATCCAGGTATAAAACAACTTCTTAGAACTTGATTGTGGAGCAATCCAACCTGTATTGTAAAAGGAAAAGAAAGTTTCTAGTATTGTTGTAAGTTTGTTATGGTATTGGCATGATGAATGGTTGTCCATAGGAGAGAAGTTCAAATAACAGTGAATTGATACTGCCATTTCAAAAATTTGTAAACGATAGGTCATATACATTTTGGTAGATCTTTTTGTATCACCATATTATTATATCAGACCATCACGCTTTCCATCAATATTCATAATCACATTAAATATTTTGTAGAGAAATGGCGTTATGTGGCATTAGTGAACTTGATCTCAGTTTTCCTGCAGGGATTTATCAAGCAATATTTTATTTTTTGTGAAACTTTGAAATGTTTACTTTTTGTTAGGTTGTCTTGTTGTGAAGTCTGTGTATATACCGTATATGGGTTGTTATCCTGTTATGCATATTACTAAGTTATGTCATGTTGTATTGAAATGTTTTGCATTTTAAAGGAGATATTAAAAATCTCTTCCTTTTTCCGAACCACTTGCTGACCTCAACTGCCATGTACAGATGTGAGTTCCTTTAAAAAGTGATTTGCATGCTTGTTGTATATGGTTAATATATGTCTATATTGTAAATCATTTATTGCCTCGAAGGGCATTTTAAAAAACAAGAGAAATGAGCATTTCTGTCTAGTTGAAAATAATTTTTCTACATGATTAGAAATATAAGGAGAAACACCAATTTTCAGCCTCAGAGCATCATTAATTTCAGATTTTATATAGAGAGATAAATATATGTGCAATGGAGCTGTATGGTGGAGATTTAATCTGGTTGTGTTCAAAATCTTACAGGCCTGCAAGAACTAATTAAAGTGTATTCACATCATCATTATCAGAAAACAAATAAAATTAATGTGCTTTGTACAGTGTTTTAGCCTTCTTTGATAATGAGTTTACCCTGATAGTTTCACTGTTCCTTTCAGCAAACAAATGCCATCTACTGTTTGATCAAATTATGGGGCTGATGATCAAGCTGTTCCGAACCCCTTAACAAGTTATAGATGGACCGGTCATTTGTGGCCAGTCGTAAGCGCGTGAGAATTCTTCTTAAAGGCCGAGTAGAACACTGAGACCACTAAATATGCACATGCGCTGCCGAGGACACATTGCGCACTATATTTGCATTGATCTCAAAGGTATGAAGGCTCACTGTGTGTGGAGACACCATTGCACACGTAATATGTACCGGTCAAGAAGGAACCGCCCACCTATAACAACAGATCAGATTACATGAAGACCATTAATATTCTAATCAAAATTTTTGCACCTGTGTGGCTCAGTTAATAGATCGTAGTATGTTGATGGGAAGCCACAGATGTGTGCGTACTTGGTTTTTTCAGGTTTCTCCTCACACCTATTGTGAAAAGAAACTTGAAATAGCTCCTTGTATGAAGTTCTGTGCATTTATATAGACAATAAACTAGCACATTGAAGAGGTGTGTGCATCTCAATTCCTCTGCATGGATGTATCTTCAAAGAGACTGGGGTGGCGTCTAGTAGCTAAGTTCTGAACTAGGCCTAGTAGTCGTTGACGGTGGCGTTTGGCGGCAAAAGTAGGAACTATTTGAAAAATTCAAAGTTGCAGTCCTTACTTGAATTTAAAAAGTCCTCTCGGCACGCCGGAAGGCGGAGGTAGATTTCACCGGGCAAACTTGGGGATAGGCGAAAATAGGCAGAATAGGCAGGTTTTCGTAGAAGGATCAGACCTCATTCATTGCGAGAAGGTATTTTATAATTGGAGCTTAATTAACTTTGTTTTTCGTCATTTTATGCTTATTTTAAACATTTTATTGTCTTATGGGAACGGTAACCTTCTTGTCATTTGGGGTCCATTTTTATACTTGTGGTCACACTGTCCTTATGCAAGGTTTCGACACTGATGTGTAACTAAATAACGGTCTGTTACTTCTTCACGCAAAATTATATCTCCCGCAGAGATTTTGGTTGGTTCCTCAGTTTAGGGGCTGCGACAACGCGGTCATGTAACCCCGTTTACTTAGGAATGGCTGTATTAGTCTGTAATTCAGTTAAGGACTGCAGACGGTCAATTTCAAGCAGTAGTTCCTAATGTTACTACCAGGTACTACCGTCAACGACACCTAGCTGTGAACTTGGCTACTAGATGCCACCGCAACCAGCAACTCCCAACGAACGTTGGAACTTCCCCTCGAAAGGAAAGCATACTGAGGGATTTTTAGTGCTCTTAGAAAATCCGACGACTTCGGCCGGCTTTGAACTCGCGACCTTGGGCATAGACATTCAGCATGCTTGCTACCAGTTACGTCACCGAAGCCGCTCCACACTTAGTCAGATGGAATTCTGAATATGATCTCGTGCAAGTGCGTTATCTTGGCAACGTCTGATGGCTCATCCCTCATCAATTTAGTAGTGTTGCCATGGCAACCTCTGATAGCTCTTGGCATTTTCTTATAATTCCGAAATCATTTTTCTCATCCCTTGGCATAATGGTGGGTCATATCAAAAATTCTTTCAGACAAAATTTTAGGAAATTATTAGGGGAATATTGTCCATTTTATACGGTTTTGATATTGTGCCTATTAAGAGACATATGATTAATGTTTCCCGAAAAACCCACTTTTTCCCACCCCTTTGGTCAATGGTCGGTGCTATAAAAAACTCTTCAAACATAAATTTTTAGGCTTTATCCGACACATAGTATGAACGTTGAATGGATTCGATATTTCACATATTAAGAGAGTTATAGCAATATTTCACTTTTTCGAGAAAAAAAAAGCCCCCCTTTTCACCCCCTTCTACCGATTTAGCCCAGTAACGAACTCGACCGAGATTTTATAGGTATACATATTCGGTAAAAAGTGATTGGTGCAAAATTACGGCAGTTATCGTGTCCACAAGAAACTGATATATATATATAAATTATATATAAACTTTTGAACTGACGGTGGTTTTGGGGTCTGGGGGATGTGAAACGCGAAGATATGTAGAAATTTTCCGGAAGTCGAAACATGGTACCCATTGCAATAGTTAGCTTTCTAATGAAATCTACCTCTGGTTGGTTCCTCAGTTTAGGGGCTGCGACAATGCGGTCATCTAACCCCGTGTACTTTGGGTGAGTGTAGAATCTGTCTGATTAACGGTGTGAATTGTAATGGCTGTATTAGTCTGTAATTCAGGTAAGGACTGCAGACGGTCAATTTCAAGCAGTAGTTCCTAATGTTGCTACCAGGTACTACCGTCAATGTCACCTAGCTGTGAACTTGGCTACTAGATGCCACCCCAACCAGCAACTCGTAACGAACGTTGGAACTTCCCCTCCAAAGGAAAGCATACTGAGGGATTTTAGCGCTCTTTGAAAATCCGACGACTTCGGTCGGCTTTGAAACCGCGACCTTGGGCATAGACATTCTGCATGCTACCAGTTACGTCACCGAAGCCGCTTCCCACTTAGTCAGATGTCAAAGTCAACCCCTTGCACCATCCAGCCCATGACGGGCTAAGGCCGACCAAGCGACCGCTGCCCAGACATTTCGCCTGCAGATATTGGGGTGGCGCGTATTCGTGATCGGGGTGCTGTCTCACTGTCAGACAGCTACTCAATTGTCCTCACGAGGCTGAGTGCACCCCGTTCCAACCCTCACGTCAGTTTTAAAATCCCTGACGGAGCCGGGGATCGAACCCGGGGCCTCCGGGTGAGAGGCAGGCGCGCTACCCCAACACCACGGGGCCGGCTTAGTCAGATGGAAATACTGAATCTGATCTCGTGCAAGTGCGTTGTCATGGCAACGTCTGATGGCTCATCCCTCATCAATTTAGTAGTGTTGCCATGGCAACCTCTGATAGCTCTTGGCATTTTCTTATAATTCCGAAATAATTTTTCTCATCCCTTGGCGTAATGGTGGGTCATATCAAAAATTCTTTCAGACAAAAGTTTTAGGTAATTATTAGGGGAATATTGTCCATTTTGTACGGTTTTGATGTTGTGCCTATTAAGAGAGATATGATTAATGTTTCCCGAAAAACCCACTTTTTCCCACCCCTTTGGTCAATGGTTGGTGCTATAAAAAAACTCAATTTTTGGGCTTTATCCGACACATAGTATGAACGTTGAACGGATTCGATATTTCACATATTAAGAGAGTTATAGCAATATTTCACTTTTTCGAAAAAAGCCCCCCATTTTCACCCCCTTCGACCGATTTAGCCCAGTAACGATCTCGACCGAGATTTTATAGGTATACATATTCGTTAAAAAATTCAAAGTGATTGGTGCAAAATTACGGCAGTTATCGTGTCCACAAGAAACTGATATACATATATATATATACATACATAAATCTCTTATATAAAAACAAGTGTCCTGACTGACTGACTGACTGACTGACTCATCATCGGCCAGCCAAAACTATTAAAGCTAGAAACATGAAATTTTGGGAATATGTTCGTTGTAAGTCGAAAACGCCCACTAAGGAAGGGTTTTTGGATATTCAGTTTCTAAAGGGGTGTTAAGGGGGTACACCTGCATTTCATTGAATAACAATATCTCCAGATTGCTTTCATTGGGGGATTTGATACTCGGCATATAAACTCATCATTAAAAATAAGAAGATACGTGTCTGAGGGTTTTTCGATGTGGTGTATATTTTGAGGTGAAAGGGGTGAAAAGTGGGAGCTGAAGGTTTCCTAACCGAGCGTGTATCTCTTAAACGACATAGGCGAGGAGTTTGGACCTCAGCGGAAAAAAATCAGCATAAAAAATAACAAAATAGGTGTTTGACCGTTTTTTCATAAATCCAATATAAGGGGCCCATGGGGAGGGGTGAAAATATGGGGAGGGGGGAGGAAACGTAATATGTCTGAGTGTAAAGTTATACATGGCCTATGTTGTAGACAATAACACATTACATCTTTTTTGTCTCTTGCTATTTCATCATACGACGAATACTTAGGGAGTTATTAATGATTTTGTACTTTTTGGCCGGAATTTTCTAAGTCCCAGGAATGACATAAAAATTGATTCGAATGAAATTTCGAAAAATTGTTTTTTTAATACTTTTATTATATTTTTCACGTCTTTTAGGATCCGCAACCAACATGATATTTTGATGTTTTTTTTTCGTCCCATGCATCTTTGGTTTCAGGTGATTGAATTATTTTCCACTAGGACCGTTGCTTATCTCTTATATAAAAACAAGTAGTTCCGTGAAGAACTATACAGCCTATTTTCATATATCCTACTTATGTTAATTGCCACTATCAACATACACAATTTCAGTTTTATTGCTGTAATAGATTCGTAGATATTGAGAACCGACTAAATATTTCGGATGGTCGCCATGTTGGATTTTATATATGTAGGTCCTAGAGTTATGTACTGTTACATGCAGATTATTGTGAACGTGTAGTATTCAAACTTCAATCGCATAGTTAGGACACAAGAAAAAACAAGGAGATTTTAAAATTTTTCACAGCTGCCATCTTGAGGTTATCTAAACAATTGAAATAAATTAGATGCCAGTGGATGAACATTCGTATAAGGATTTACTGTACCAAGTTTCACTGCACGCGGATGGTTAAATTGCGAGAAACGTCCATGTGAATATTTATAATTCGCGTCACCGCCATGTTGGATTTGTGATCACCAGGTTATTTAAAGTCCTATAGGTGAACTTAAGTTCATAGCCCCTATGAACATTAAAAAATGCAGTTTGATTGCTAAAATAGATTCGTAGATATTCAGTATCGTCTAAATATTTCGGATGGTCGCCATGTTGGATTGTTAAATGTATAGGCCATAGAGTCATGTACCAATAAAGGAAAATTATTGCGTAGGTTCATTATTCAAACTTTCACTTCGATCGCATGACTACATCACAAGAAATAAAAACTTAATTTTAAAATTCGCACTGCCGCCATCTTGAGGTTATGTAAACAATTGAACTAAATTAGATATCAGTGGATTACAATGTGTATAAATATTTCCTGTACCAGGTTTCAGTGCGCTTGGAACATTAAATCGCGAGAAAGGTCTATTTAAAGTGTTCAAATTCGCTTGGCCGCCATGTTCGTTTTGTAGTTATCCGGTTATTGAAAGTCTTATAGATGGACTTCCAGTAGTGCCCTTTATCTCCGTACAAAATTTTAGGGAGATACCGCTAATAGTTTCAGAGATATAGAATGCCGGTGAAATATTTCGCACATCCGCCATCTTGTGATTATGTAAACAATTGAACGAAGTTAGACGTCGGTGCATTATAATGTATATAAACATATACTGTACCAAGTTTCATTGCGTTTGGTTGGTCAAATCACGTGAAACGTCTATTTAAAATTCGCAAATTCGCTTGGCCTCCATGTTGGTTTTGTAGTTACCAGGTTTTCAAAAGTCACATAAGTGAACTTATAGCAGTTCCATCTATCACCATAGAAAATGTCAGGGTAATATCGGTAATAGTTTCGGAGATATTGAATGCTGGTGAAATATTTCGCACAGCCACCATGTTGGATTGGTGAGTCGTAACAAAATTTGAAGGGCACGGTCTAGGTCGCCGGGAATAGTGCTATGAACTTTCCGAGTTTCATTGAAATCGCTCCAGCCGTTTAGATTTTATTAGGGGGGGACACACACACGAATCACACACACACGCACACACACACGGACAAAAGGTGATCTCATAAGCCTATTTTTTCAAAATTGAAAATAGGCTAACAAGTGTCCTGACTGACTGACTGACTGACTCATCATCGGCCAGCCAGAACTATTAAAGTTAGAAACATGAAATTTTGGGAATATGTTCGTTGTAAGTCGAAAACGCCCACTAAGGAAGGGTTTTTGGATATTCAGTTTCTAAAGGGGTGTTAAGGGGGTACACCTGCATTTCATTGAATAACAATATCTCCAGATTGCTTTCATTGGGGGATTTGATACTCGGCATATAAACTCATCATTAAAAATAAGAAGATACGTGTCTGAGGGTTTTTCGATGTGGTGTATATTTTGAGGTGAAAGGGGTGAAAAGTGGGGGTTGAAGGTTTCCTAACCGAGCGTGTATCTCTTAAACGACATAGGCGAGGAGTTTGGAACTCAGCGGAAAAAAATCAGCATAAAAAATAACAAAATAGGTGTTTGACCGTTTTTTCATAAATCCAATATAAGGGGCCCATGGGGAGGGGTGAAAATATGGGGAGGGGGGAGGAAACGTAATATGTCTGAGTGTAAAGTTATACATGGCCCATGTTGTTGACAATAACACATTACATCTTTTTTGTCTCTTGCTATTTCATCATACGACGAATACTTAGGGAGTTATTAATGATTTTGTACTTTTTGGCTGGAATTTTCTAAGTCCCAGGAATGACATAAAAATTGATTCGAATGAAATTTCGAAAAATAGTTTTTTTAATACTTTTATTATATTTTTCACGTCTTTTAGGGTCCGGAACCAACATGATATTTTGATGTTTTTTTCGTCCCATGCATTTTTGGTTTCAGGTGATTGAATTATTTTCCACTAGGACCGTTGCTTATCTCTTATATAAAAACAAGTGTCCTGACTGACTGACTGACTGACTGACTCATCATCGGCCAGCCAAAACTATTAAAGCTAGAAACATGAAATTTTGGGAATATGTTCGTTGTAAGTCGAAAACGCCCACTAAGGAAGGGTTTTTGGATATTCAGTTTCTAAAGGGGTGTTAAGGGGGTACACCTGCATTTCATTGAATAACAATATCTCCAGATTGCTTTCATTGGGGGATTTGATACTCGGCATATAAACTCATCATTAAAAATAAGAAGATACGTGTCTGAGGGTTTTTCGATGTGGTGTATATTTTGAGGTGAAAGGGGTGAAAAGTGGGGGTTGAAGGTTTCCTAACCGAGCGTGTATCTCTTAAACGACATAGGCGAGGAGTTTGTAACTCAGCGGAAAAAAATCAGCATAAAAAATAACAAAATAGGTGTTTGACCGTTTTTTCATAAATCCAATATAAGGGGCCCATGGGGAGGGGTGAAAATATGGGGAGGGGGGAGGAAACGTAATATGTCTGAGTGTAAAGTTATACATGGCCCATGTTGTAGACAATAACACATTACATCTTTTTTGTCTCTTGCTATTTCATCATACGACGAATACTTAGGGAGTTATTAATGATTTTGTACTTTTTGGCCGGAATTTTCTAAGTCCCAGGAATGGCATAAAAATTGATTCGAATGAAATTTCGAAAAATAGTTTTTTTTAATACTTTTATTATATTTTTCACGTCTTTTAGGGTCCGGAACCAATATGATATTTTGATGTTTTTTTTCGTCCCATGCATTTTTGGTTTCAGGTGATAGAATTATTTTCCACTAGCGCCGATGCTTATCTATTATATAAAACTAAGTGTCCTGACTGACTGACTCATCATCGCCCAGCCAGAACTATTAAAGCTAGAAACATGAAATTTTGGGAATATGTTCGTTGTAAGTCGAAAACGCCCACTAAGGAAGGGTTTTTGGATATTCAGTTTCTAAAGGGGTGTTAAGGGGGTACACCTGCATTTCATTGAATAACAATATGACACGACTATGACGCGAGCGAAGCCGCGGGTGCTATTTCATCATACGACGAATACTTAGGGAGTTATTAATGATTTTGTACTTTTTGGCCGGAATTTTCTAAGTCCCAGGAATGACATAAAAATTGATTCGAATGAAATTTCGAAAAATAGTTTTTTTTAATACTTTTATTATATTTTTCACGTCTTTTAGGGTCCGCAACCAACATGATATTTTGATGTTTTTTTTTCGTCCCATGCATCTTTGGTTTCAGGTGATTGAATTATTTTCCACTAGGACCGTTGCTTATCTCTTATATAAAAACAAGTATCCTGACTGACTGACTGACTGACTAATCATCGGCCAGCCAGAACTATTAAAGTTAGAAACATGAAATTTTGGGAATATGTTCGTTGTAAGTCGAAAACGCCCACTAAGGAAGGGTTTTTGGATATTCAGTTTCTAAAGGGGTGTTAAGGGGGTACACCTGCATTTCATTGAATAACAATATCTCCAGATTGCTTTCATTGGGGGATTTGATAGTCGGCATATAAACTCATCATTAAAAATAAGAAGATACGTGTCTGAGGGTTTTTCGATGTGGTGTATATTTTGAGGTGAAAGGGGTGAAAAGTGGGGGTTGAAGGTTTCCTAACCGAGCGTGTATCTCTTAAACGACATAGGCGAGGAGTTTGGACCTCAGCGGAAAAAATCATAATAAAAAATAACAAAATAGGTGTTTGACCGTTTTTTCATAAATCCAATATAAGGGGCCCATGGGGAGGGGTGAAAATATGGGGAGGGGGGAGGAAACGTAATATGTCTGAGTGTAAAGTTGTACATGGCCTATGTTGTAGACAATAACACATTACATCTTTTTTGTCTCTTGCTGTTTCATCATACGACGAATACTCAGGAAGTTATTAATGATTTTGTACTTTTTGGCCGGAATTTTCTAAGTCCCAGGAATGACATAAAAATTGATTCGAATGAAATTTCGAAAAATAGTTTTTTTTAATACTTTTATTATATTTTTCACGTCTTTTAGGGTCCGGAACCAATATGATATTTTGATGTTTTTTTTCGTCCCATGCATTTTTGGTTTCAGGTGATAGAATTATTTTCCACTAGCGCCGATGCTTATCTATTATATAAAACTAAGTGTCCTGACTGACTGACTGACTGACTCATCATCGCCCAGCCAGAACTATTAAAGCTAGAAACATGAAATTTTGGGAATATGTTCGTTGTAAGTCGAAAACGCCCACTAAGGAAGGGTTTTTGGATATTCAGTTTCTAAAGGGGTGTTAAGGGGGTACACCTGCATTTCATTGAATAACAATATGACACGACTATGACGCGAGCGAAGCCGCGGGTGCTATTTCATCATACGACGAATACTTAGGGAGTTATTAATGATTTTGTACTTTTTGGCCGGAATTTTCTAAGACCCAGGAATGACATAAAAATTGATTCGAATGAAATTTCGAAAAATAGTTTTTTTTAATACTTTTATTATATTTTTCACGTCTTTTAGGGTCCGCAACCAACATGATATTTTGATGTTTTTTTTTCGTCCCATGCATCTTTGGTTTCAGGTGATTGAATTATTTTCCACTAGGACCGTTGCTTATCTCTTATATAAAAACAAGTATCCTGACTGACTGACTGACTGACTCATCATCGGCCAGCCAAAACTATTAAAGCTAGAAACATGAAATTTTGGGAATATGTTCGTTGTAAGTCGAAAACGCCCACTAAGGAAGGGTTTTTGGATATTCAGTTTCTAAAGGGGTGTTAAGGGGGTACACCTGCATTTCATTGAATAACAATATCTCCAGATTGCTTTCATTGGGGGATTTGATACTCGGCATATAAACTCATCATTAAAAATAAGAAGATACGTGTCTGAGGGTTTTTCGATGTGGTGTATATTTTGAGGTGAAAGGGGTGAAAAGTGGGGGTTGAAGGTTTCCTAACCGAGCGTGTATCTCTTAAACGACATAGGCGAGGAGTTTGGAACTCAGCGGAAAAAAATCAGCATAAAAAATAACAAAATAGGTGTTTGACCGTTTTTTCATAAATCCAATATAAGGGGCCCATGGGGAGGGGTGAAAATATGGGGAGGGGGGAGGAAACGTAATATGTCTGAGTGTAAAGTTATACATGGCCCATGTTGTAGACAATAACACATTACATCTTTTTTGTCTCTTGCTGTTTCATCATACGACGAATACTCAGGAAGTTATTAATGATTTTGTACTTTTTGGCCGGAATTTTCTAAGTCCCAGGAATGACATAAAAATTGATTCGAATGAAATTTCGAAAAATAGTTTTTTTTAATACTTTTATTATATTTTTCACGTCTTTTAGGGTCCGGAACCAATATGATATTTTGATGTTTTTTTTCGTCCCATGCATTTTTGGTTTCAGGTGATAGAATTATTTTCCACTAGCGCCGATGCTTATCTATTATATAAAACTAAGTGTCCTGACTGACTGACTGACTGACTCATCATCGCCCAGCCAGAACTATTAAAGCTAGAAACATGAAATTTTGGGAATATGTTCGTTGTAAGTCGAAAACGCCCACTAAGGAAGGGTTTTTGGATATTCAGTTTCTAAAGGGGTGTTAAGGGGGTACACCTGCATTTCATTGAATAACAATATGACACGACTATGACGCGAGCGAAGCCGCGGGTGCTATTTCATCATACGACGAATACTTAGGGAGTTATTAATGATTTTGTACTTTTTGGCCGGAATTTTCTAAGACCCAGGAATGACATAAAAATTGATTCGAATGAAATTTCGAAAAATAGTTTTTTTTAATACTTTTATTATATTTTTCACGTCTTTTAGGGTCCGCAACCAACATGATATTTTGATGTTTTTTTTTCGTCCCATGCATCTTTGGTTTCAGGTGATTGAATTATTTTCCACTAGGACCGTTGCTTATCTCTTATATAAAAACAAGTATCCTGACTGACTGACTGACTGACTCATCATCGGCCAGCCAAAACTATTAAAGCTAGAAACATGAAATTTTGGGAATATGTTCGTTGTAAGTCGAAAACGCCCACTAAGGAAGGGTTTTTGGATATTCAGTTTCTAAAGGGGTGTTAAGGGGGTACACCTGCATTTCATTGAATAACAATATCTCCAGATTGCTTTCATTGGGGGATTTGATACTCGGCATATAAACTCATCATTAAAAATAAGAAGATACGTGTCTGAGGGTTTTTCGATGTGGTGTATATTTTGAGGTGAAAGGGGTGAAAAGTGGGGGTTGAAGGTTTCCTAACCGAGCGTGTATCTCTTAAACGACATAGGCGAGGAGTTTGGAACTCAGCGGAAAAAAATCAGCATAAAAAATAACAAAATAGGTGTTTGACCGTTTTTTCATAAATCCAATATAAGGGGCCCATGGGGAGGGGTGAAAATATGGGGAGGGGGGAGGAAACGTAATATGTCTGAGTGTAAAGTTATACATGGCCCATGTTGTAGACAATAACACATTACATCTTTTTTGTCTCTTGCTATTTCATCATACGACGAATACTTAGGGAGTTATTAATGATTTTGTACTTTTTGGCCGGAATTTTCTAAGTCCCAGGAATGGCATAAAAATTGATTCGAATGAAATTTCGAAAAATAGTTTTTTTTAATACTTTTATTATATTTTTCACGTCTTTTAGGGTCCGGAACCAATATGATATTTTGATGTTTTTTTTCGTCCCATGCATTTTTGGTTTCAGGTGATAGAATTATTTTCCACTAGCGCCGATGCTTATCTATTATATAAAACTAAGTGTCCTGACTGACTGACTCATCATCGCCCAGCCAGAACTATTAAAGCTAGAAACATGAAATTTTGGGAATATGTTCGTTGTAAGTCGAAAACGCCCACTAAGGAAGGGTTTTTGGATATTCAGTTTCTAAAGGGGTGTTAAGGGGGTACACCTGCATTTCATTGAATAACAATATGACACGACTATGACGCGAGCGAAGCCGCGGGTGCTATTTCATCATACGACGAATACTTAGGGAGTTATTAATGATTTTGTACTTTTTGGCCGGAATTTTCTAAGTCCCAGGAATGACATAAAAATTGATTCGAATGAAATTTCGAAAAATAGTTTTTTTTAATACTTTTATTATATTTTTCACGTCTTTTAGGGTCCGCAACCAACATGATATTTTGATGTTTTTTTTTCGTCCCATGCATCTTTGGTTTCAGGTGATTGAATTATTTTCCACTAGGACCGTTGCTTATCTCTTATATAAAAACAAGTATCCTGACTGACTGACTGACTGACTAATCATCGGCCAGCCAGAACTATTAAAGTTAGAAACATGAAATTTTGGGAATATGTTCGTTGTAAGTCGAAAACGCCCACTAAGGAAGGGTTTTTGGATATTCAGTTTCTAAAGGGGTGTTAAGGGGGTACACCTGCATTTCATTGAATAACAATATCTCCAGATTGCTTTCATTGGGGGATTTGATAGTCGGCATATAAACTCATCATTAAAAATAAGAAGATACGTGTCTGAGGGTTTTTCGATGTGGTGTATATTTTGAGGTGAAAGGGGTGAAAAGTGGGGGTTGAAGGTTTCCTAACCGAGCGTGTATCTCTTAAACGACATAGGCGAGGAGTTTGGACCTCAGCGGAAAAAATCATAATAAAAAATAACAAAATAGGTGTTTGACCGTTTTTTCATAAATCCAATATAAGGGGCCCATGGGGAGGGGTGAAAATATGGGGAGGGGGGAGGAAACGTAATATGTCTGAGTGTAAAGTTGTACATGGCCTATGTTGTAGACAATAACACATTACATCTTTTTTGTCTCTTGCTGTTTCATCATACGACGAATACTCAGGAAGTTATTAATGATTTTGTACTTTTTGGCCGGAATTTTCTAAGTCCCAGGAATGACATAAAAATTGATTCGAATGAAATTTCGAAAAATAGTTTTTTTTAATACTTTTATTATATTTTTCACGTCTTTTAGGGTCCGGAACCAATATGATATTTTGATGTTTTTTTTCGTCCCATGCATTTTTGGTTTCAGGTGATAGAATTATTTTCCACTAGCGCCGATGCTTATCTATTATATAAAACTAAGTGTCCTGACTGACTGACTGACTGACTCATCATCGCCCAGCCAGAACTATTAAAGCTAGAAACATGAAATTTTGGGAATATGTTCGTTGTAAGTCGAAAACGCCCACTAAGGAAGGGTTTTTGGATATTCAGTTTCTAAAGGGGTGTTAAGGGGGTACACCTGCATTTCATTGAATAACAATATGACACGACTATGACGCGAGCGAAGCCGCGGGTGCTATTTCATCATACGACGAATACTTAGGGAGTTATTAATGATTTTGTACTTTTTGGCCGGAATTTTCTAAGACCCAGGAATGACATAAAAATTGATTCGAATGAAATTTCGAAAAATAGTTTTTTTTAATACTTTTATTATATTTTTCACGTCTTTTAGGGTCCGCAACCAACATGATATTTTGATGTTTTTTTTTCGTCCCATGCATCTTTGGTTTCAGGTGATTGAATTATTTTCCACTAGGACCGTTGCTTATCTCTTATATAAAAACAAGTATCCTGACTGACTGACTGACTGACTCATCATCGGCCAGCCAAAACTATTAAAGCTAGAAACATGAAATTTTGGGAATATGTTCGTTGTAAGTCGAAAACGCCCACTAAGGAAGGGTTTTTGGATATTCAGTTTCTAAAGGGGTGTTAAGGGGGTACACCTGCATTTCATTGAATAACAATATCTCCAGATTGCTTTCATTGGGGGATTTGATACTCGGCATATAAACTCATCATTAAAAATAAGAAGATACGTGTCTGAGGGTTTTTCGATGTGGTGTATATTTTGAGGTGAAAGGGGTGAAAAGTGGGGGTTGAAGGTTTCCTAACCGAGCGTGTATCTCTTAAACGACATAGGCGAGGAGTTTGGAACTCAGCGGAAAAAAATCAGCATAAAAAATAACAAAATAGGTGTTTGACCGTTTTTTCATAAATCCAATATAAGGGGCCCATGGGGAGGGGTGAAAATATGGGGAGGGGGGAGGAAACGTAATATGTCTGAGTGTAAAGTTATACATGGCCCATGTTGTAGACAATAACACATTACATCTTTTTTGTCTCTTGCTATTTCATCATACGACGAATACTCAGGAAGTTATTAATGATTTTGTACTTTTTGGCCGGAATTTTCTAAGTCCCAGGAATGACATAAAAATTGATTCGAATGAAATTTCGAAAAATAGTTTTTTTTAATACTTTTATTATATTTTTCACGTCTTTTAGGGTCCGGAACCAATATGATATTTTGATGTTTTTTTTCGTCCCATGCATTTTTGGTTTCAGGTGATAGAATTATTTTCCACTAGCGCCGATGCTTATCTATTATATAAAACTAAGTGTCCTGACTGACTGACTGACTGACTCATCATCGCCCAGCCAGAACTATTAAAGCTAGAAACATGAAATTTTGGGAATATGTTCGTTGTAAGTCGAAAACGCCCACTAAGGAAGGGTTTTTGGATATTCAGTTTCTAAAGGGGTGTTAAGGGGGTACACCTGCATTTCATTGAATAACAATATGACACGACTATGACGCGAGCGAAGCCGCGGGTGCTATTTCATCATACGACGAATACTTAGGGAGTTATTAATGATTTTGTACTTTTTGGCCGGAATTTTCTAAGACCCAGGAATGACATAAAAATTGATTCGAATGAAATTTCGAAAAATAGTTTTTTTTAATACTTTTATTATATTTTTCACGTCTTTTAGGGTCCGCAACCAACATGATATTTTGATGTTTTTTTTTCGTCCCATGCATCTTTGGTTTCAGGTGATTGAATTATTTTCCACTAGGACCGTTGCTTATCTCTTATATAAAAACAAGTATCCTGACTGACTGACTGACTGACTCATCATCGGCCAGCCAAAACTATTAAAGCTAGAAACATGAAATTTTGGGAATATGTTCGTTGTAAGTCGAAAACGCCCACTAAGGAAGGGTTTTTGGATATTCAGTTTCTAAAGGGGTGTTAAGGGGGTACACCTGCATTTCATTGAATAACAATATCTCCAGATTGCTTTCATTGGGGGATTTGATACTCGGCATATAAACTCATCATTAAAAATAAGAAGATACGTGTCTGAGGGTTTTTCGATGTGGTGTATATTTTGAGGTGAAAGGGGTGAAAAGTGGGGGTTGAAGGTTTCCTAACCGAGCGTGTATCTCTTAAACGACATAGGCGAGGAGTTTGGAACTCAGCGGAAAAAAATCAGCATAAAAAATAACAAAATAGGTGTTTGACCGTTTTTTCATAAATCCAATATAAGGGGCCCATGGGGAGGGGTGAAAATATGGGGAGGGGGGAGGAAACGTAATATGTCTGAGTGTAAAGTTATACATGGCCCATGTTGTAGACAATAACACATTACATCTTTTTTGTCTCTTGCTATTTCATCATACGACGAATACTTAGGGAGTTATTAATGATTTTGTACTTTTTGGCCGGAATTTTCTAAGTCCCAGGAATGGCATAAAAATTGATTCGAATGAAATTTCGAAAAATAGTTTTTTTTAATACTTTTATTATATTTTTCACGTCTTTTAGGGTCCGGAACCAATATGATATTTTGATGTTTTTTTTCGTCCCATGCATTTTTGGTTTCAGGTGATAGAATTATTTTCCACTAGCGCCGATGCTTATCTATTATATAAAACTAAGTGTCCTGACTGACTGACTCATCATCGCCCAGCCAGAACTATTAAAGCTAGAAACATGAAATTTTGGGAATATGTTCGTTGTAAGTCGAAAACGCCCACTAAGGAAGGGTTTTTGGATATTCAGTTTCTAAAGGGGTGTTAAGGGGGTACACCTGCATTTCATTGAATAACAATATGACACGACTATGACGCGAGCGAAGCCGCGGGTGCTATTTCATCATACGACGAATACTTAGGGAGTTATTAATGATTTTGTACTTTTTGGCCGGAATTTTCTAAGTCCCAGGAATGACATAAAAATTGATTCGAATGAAATTTCGAAAAATAGTTTTTTTTAATACTTTTATTATATTTTTCACGTCTTTTAGGGTCCGCAACCAACATGATATTTTGATGTTTTTTTTTCGTCCCATGCATCTTTGGTTTCAGGTGATTGAATTATTTTCCACTAGGACCGTTGCTTATCTCTTATATAAAAACAAGTATCCTGACTGACTGACTGACTGACTAATCATCGGCCAGCCAGAACTATTAAAGTTAGAAACATGAAATTTTGGGAATATGTTCGTTGTAAGTCGAAAACGCCCACTAAGGAAGGGTTTTTGGATATTCAGTTTCTAAAGGGGTGTTAAGGGGGTACACCTGCATTTCATTGAATAACAATATCTCCAGATTGCTTTCATTGGGGGATTTGATAGTCGGCATATAAACTCATCATTAAAAATAAGAAGATACGTGTCTGAGGGTTTTTCGATGTGGTGTATATTTTGAGGTGAAAGGGGTGAAAAGTGGGGGTTGAAGGTTTCCTAACCGAGCGTGTATCTCTTAAACGACATAGGCGAGGAGTTTGGACCTCAGCGGAAAAAATCATAATAAAAAATAACAAAATAGGTGTTTGACCGTTTTTTCATAAATCCAATATAAGGGGCCCATGGGGAGGGGTGAAAATATGGGGAGGGGGGAGGAAACGTAATATGTCTGAGTGTAAAGTTGTACATGGCCTATGTTGTAGACAATAACACATTACATCTTTTTTGTCTCTTGCTGTTTCATCATACGACGAATACTCAGGAAGTTATTAATGATTTTGTACTTTTTGGCCGGAATTTTCTAAGTCCCAGGAATGACATAAAAATTGATTCGAATGAAATTTCGAAAAATAGTTTTTTTTAATACTTTTATTATATTTTTCACGTCTTTTAGGGTCCGGAACCAATATGATATTTTGATGTTTTTTTTCGTCCCATGCATTTTTGGTTTCAGGTGATAGAATTATTTTCCACTAGCGCCGATGCTTATCTATTATATAAAACTAAGTGTCCTGACTGACTGACTGACTGACTCATCATCGCCCAGCCAGAACTATTAAAGCTAGAAACATGAAATTTTGGGAATATGTTCGTTGTAAGTCGAAAACGCCCACTAAGGAAGGGTTTTTGGATATTCAGTTTCTAAAGGGGTGTTAAGGGGGTACACCTGCATTTCATTGAATAACAATATGACACGACTATGACGCGAGCGAAGCCGCGGGTGCTATTTCATCATACGACGAATACTTAGGGAGTTATTAATGATTTTGTACTTTTTGGCCGGAATTTTCTAAGACCCAGGAATGACATAAAAATTGATTCGAATGAAATTTCGAAAAATAGTTTTTTTTAATACTTTTATTATATTTTTCACGTCTTTTAGGGTCCGCAACCAACATGATATTTTGATGTTTTTTTTTCGTCCCATGCATCTTTGGTTTCAGGTGATTGAATTATTTTCCACTAGGACCGTTGCTTATCTCTTATATAAAAACAAGTATCCTGACTGACTGACTGACTGACTCATCATCGGCCAGCCAAAACTATTAAAGCTAGAAACATGAAATTTTGGGAATATGTTCGTTGTAAGTCGAAAACGCCCACTAAGGAAGGGTTTTTGGATATTCAGTTTCTAAAGGGGTGTTAAGGGGGTACACCTGCATTTCATTGAATAACAATATCTCCAGATTGCTTTCATTGGGGGATTTGATACTCGGCATATAAACTCATCATTAAAAATAAGAAGATACGTGTCTGAGGGTTTTTCGATGTGGTGTATATTTTGAGGTGAAAGGGGTGAAAAGTGGGGGTTGAAGGTTTCCTAACCGAGCGTGTATCTCTTAAACGACATAGGCGAGGAGTTTGGAACTCAGCGGAAAAAAATCAGCATAAAAAATAACAAAATAGGTGTTTGACCGTTTTTTCATAAATCCAATATAAGGGGCCCATGGGGAGGGGTGAAAATATGGGGAGGGGGGAGGAAACGTAATATGTCTGAGTGTAAAGTTATACATGGCCCATGTTGTAGACAATAACACATTACATCTTTTTTGTCTCTTGCTATTTCATCATACGACGAATACTTAGGGAGTTATTAATGATTTTGTACTTTTTGGCCGGAATTTTCTAAGTCCCAGGAATGGCATAAAAATTGATTCGAATGAAATTTCGAAAAATAGTTTTTTTTAATACTTTTATTATATTTTTCACGTCTTTTAGGGTCCGGAACCAATATGATATTTTGATGTTTTTTTTCGTCCCATGCATTTTTGGTTTCAGGTGATAGAATTATTTTCCACTAGCGCCGATGCTTATCTATTATATAAAACTAAGTGTCCTGACTGACTGACTCATCATCGCCCAGCCAGAACTATTAAAGCTAGAAACATGAAATTTTGGGAATATGTTCGTTGTAAGTCGAAAACGCCCACTAAGGAAGGGTTTTTGGATATTCAGTTTCTAAAGGGGTGTTAAGGGGGTACACCTGCATTTCATTGAATAACAATATGACACGACTATGACGCGAGCGAAGCCGCGGGTGCTATTTCATCATACGACGAATACTTAGGGAGTTATTAATGATTTTGTACTTTTTGGCCGGAATTTTCTAAGTCCCAGGAATGACATAAAAATTGATTCGAATGAAATTTCGAAAAATAGTTTTTTTTAATACTTTTATTATATTTTTCACGTCTTTTAGGGTCCGCAACCAACATGATATTTTGATGTTTTTTTTTCGTCCCATGCATCTTTGGTTTCAGGTGATTGAATTATTTTCCACTAGGACCGTTGCTTATCTCTTATATAAAAACAAGTATCCTGACTGACTGACTGACTGACTAATCATCGGCCAGCCAGAACTATTAAAGTTAGAAACATGAAATTTTGGGAATATGTTCGTTGTAAGTCGAAAACGCCCACTAAGGAAGGGTTTTTGGATATTCAGTTTCTAAAGGGGTGTTAAGGGGGTACACCTGCATTTCATTGAATAACAATATCTCCAGATTGCTTTCATTGGGGGATTTGATAGTCGGCATATAAACTCATCATTAAAAATAAGAAGATACGTGTCTGAGGGTTTTTCGATGTGGTGTATATTTTGAGGTGAAAGGGGTGAAAAGTGGGGGTTGAAGGTTTCCTAACCGAGCGTGTATCTCTTAAACGACATAGGCGAGGAGTTTGGACCTCAGCGGAAAAAATCATAATAAAAAATAACAAAATAGGTGTTTGACCGTTTTTTCATAAATCCAATATAAGGGGCCCATGGGGAGGGGTGAAAATATGGGGAGGGGGGAGGAAACGTAATATGTCTGAGTGTAAAGTTGTACATGGCCTATGTTGTAGACAATAACACATTACATCTTTTTTGTCTCTTGCTGTTTCATCATACGACGAATACTCAGGAAGTTATTAATGATTTTGTACTTTTTGGCCGGAATTTTCTAAGTCCCAGGAATGACATAAAAATTGATTCGAATGAAATTTCGAAAAATAGTTTTTTTTAATACTTTTATTATATTTTTCACGTCTTTTAGGGTCCGGAACCAATATGATATTTTGATGTTTTTTTTCGTCCCATGCATTTTTGGTTTCAGGTGATAGAATTATTTTCCACTAGCGCCGATGCTTATCTATTATATAAAACTAAGTGTCCTGACTGACTGACTGACTGACTCATCATCGCCCAGCCAGAACTATTAAAGCTAGAAACATGAAATTTTGGGAATATGTTCGTTGTAAGTCGAAAACGCCCACTAAGGAAGGGTTTTTGGATATTCAGTTTCTAAAGGGGTGTTAAGGGGGTACACCTGCATTTCATTGAATAACAATATGACACGACTATGACGCGAGCGAAGCCGCGGGTGCTATTTCATCATACGACGAATACTTAGGGAGTTATTAATGATTTTGTACTTTTTGGCCGGAATTTTCTAAGACCCAGGAATGACATAAAAATTGATTCGAATGAAATTTCGAAAAATAGTTTTTTTTAATACTTTTATTATATTTTTCACGTCTTTTAGGGTCCGCAACCAACATGATATTTTGATGTTTTTTTTTCGTCCCATGCATCTTTGGTTTCAGGTGATTGAATTATTTTCCACTAGGACCGTTGCTTATCTCTTATATAAAAACAAGTATCCTGACTGACTGACTGACTGACTCATCATCGGCCAGCCAAAACTATTAAAGCTAGAAACATGAAATTTTGGGAATATGTTCGTTGTAAGTCGAAAACGCCCACTAAGGAAGGGTTTTTGGATATTCAGTTTCTAAAGGGGTGTTAAGGGGGTACACCTGCATTTCATTGAATAACAATATCTCCAGATTGCTTTCATTGGGGGATTTGATACTCGGCATATAAACTCATCATTAAAAATAAGAAGATACGTGTCTGAGGGTTTTTCGATGTGGTGTATATTTTGAGGTGAAAGGGGTGAAAAGTGGGGGTTGAAGGTTTCCTAACCGAGCGTGTATCTCTTAAACGACATAGGCGAGGAGTTTGGAACTCAGCGGAAAAAAATCAGCATAAAAAATAACAAAATAGGTGTTTGACCGTTTTTTCATAAATCCAATATAAGGGGCCCATGGGGAGGGGTGAAAATATGGGGAGGGGGGAGGAAACGTAATATGTCTGAGTGTAAAGTTATACATGGCCCATGTTGTAGACAATAACACATTACATCTTTTTTGTCTCTTGCTATTTCATCATACGACGAATACTTAGGGAGTTATTAATGATTTTGTACTTTTTGGCCGGAATTTTCTAAGTCCCAGGAATGGCATAAAAATTGATTCGAATGAAATTTCGAAAAATAGTTTTTTTTAATACTTTTATTATATTTTTCACGTCTTTTAGGGTCCGGAACCAATATGATATTTTGATGTTTTTTTTCGTCCCATGCATTTTTGGTTTCAGGTGATAGAATTATTTTCCACTAGCGCCGATGCTTATCTATTATATAAAACTAAGTGTCCTGACTGACTGACTCATCATCGCCCAGCCAGAACTATTAAAGCTAGAAACATGAAATTTTGGGAATATGTTCGTTGTAAGTCGAAAACGCCCACTAAGGAAGGGTTTTTGGATATTCAGTTTCTAAAGGGGTGTTAAGGGGGTACACCTGCATTTCATTGAATAACAATATGACACGACTATGACGCGAGCGAAGCCGCGGGTGCTATTTCATCATACGACGAATACTTAGGGAGTTATTAATGATTTTGTACTTTTTGGCCGGAATTTTCTAAGTCCCAGGAATGACATAAAAATTGATTCGAATGAAATTTCGAAAAATAGTTTTTTTTAATACTTTTATTATATTTTTCACGTCTTTTAGGGTCCGCAACCAACATGATATTTTGATGTTTTTTTTTCGTCCCATGCATCTTTGGTTTCAGGTGATTGAATTATTTTCCACTAGGACCGTTGCTTATCTCTTATATAAAAACAAGTATCCTGACTGACTGACTGACTGACTAATCATCGGCCAGCCAGAACTATTAAAGTTAGAAACATGAAATTTTGGGAATATGTTCGTTGTAAGTCGAAAACGCCCACTAAGGAAGGGTTTTTGGATATTCAGTTTCTAAAGGGGTGTTAAGGGGGTACACCTGCATTTCATTGAATAACAATATCTCCAGATTGCTTTCATTGGGGGATTTGATAGTCGGCATATAAACTCATCATTAAAAATAAGAAGATACGTGTCTGAGGGTTTTTCGATGTGGTGTATATTTTGAGGTGAAAGGGGTGAAAAGTGGGGGTTGAAGGTTTCCTAACCGAGCGTGTATCTCTTAAACGACATAGGCGAGGAGTTTGGACCTCAGCGGAAAAAATCATAATAAAAAATAACAAAATAGGTGTTTGACCGTTTTTTCATAAATCCAATATAAGGGGCCCATGGGGAGGGGTGAAAATATGGGGAGGGGGGAGGAAACGTAATATGTCTGAGTGTAAAGTTGTACATGGCCTATGTTGTAGACAATAACACATTACATCTTTTTTGTCTCTTGCTGTTTCATCATACGACGAATACTCAGGAAGTTATTAATGATTTTGTACTTTTTGGCCGGAATTTTCTAAGTCCCAGGAATGACATAAAAATTGATTCGAATGAAATTTCGAAAAATAGTTTTTTTTAATACTTTTATTATATTTTTCACGTCTTTTAGGGTCCGGAACCAATATGATATTTTGATGTTTTTTTTCGTCCCATGCATTTTTGGTTTCAGGTGATAGAATTATTTTCCACTAGCGCCGATGCTTATCTATTATATAAAACTAAGTGTCCTGACTGACTGACTGACTGACTCATCATCGCCCAGCCAGAACTATTAAAGCTAGAAACATGAAATTTTGGGAATATGTTCGTTGTAAGTCGAAAACGCCCACTAAGGAAGGGTTTTTGGATATTCAGTTTCTAAAGGGGTGTTAAGGGGGTACACCTGCATTTCATTGAATAACAATATGACACGACTATGACGCGAGCGAAGCCGCGGGTGCTATTTCATCATACGACGAATACTTAGGGAGTTATTAATGATTTTGTACTTTTTGGCCGGAATTTTCTAAGACCCAGGAATGACATAAAAATTGATTCGAATGAAATTTCGAAAAATAGTTTTTTTTAATACTTTTATTATATTTTTCACGTCTTTTAGGGTCCGCAACCAACATGATATTTTGATGTTTTTTTTTCGTCCCATGCATCTTTGGTTTCAGGTG
Source organism: Meconema thalassinum (assembly GCA_946902985.2). Lineage (NCBI taxonomy): Eukaryota > Metazoa > Arthropoda > Insecta > Orthoptera > Tettigoniidae > Meconema > Meconema thalassinum. Next base: position 2,045,339,745 of record OX336388.2, read on the forward strand.
ATTGAATTATTTTCCACTAGGACCGTTGCTTATCTCTTATATAAAAACAAGTATCCTGACTGACTGACTGACTGACTCATCATCGGCCAGCCAAAACTATTAAAGCTAGAAACATGAAATTTTGGGAATATGTTCGTTGTAAGTCGAAAACGCCCACTAAGGAAGGGTTTTTGGATATTCAGTTTCTAAAGGGGTGTTAAGGGGGTACACCTGCATTTCATTGAATAACAATATCTCCAGATTGCTTTCATTGGGGGATTTGATACTCGGCATATAAACTCATCATTAAAAATAAGAAGATACGTGTCTGAGGGTTTTTCGATGTGGTGTATATTTTGAGGTGAAAGGGGTGAAAAGTGGGGGTTGAAGGTTTCCTAACCGAGCGTGTATCTCTTAAACGACATAGGCGAGGAGTTTGGAACTCAGCGGAAAAAAATCAGCATAAAAAATAACAAAATAGGTGTTTGACCGTTTTTTCATAAATCCAATATAAGGGGCCCATGGGGAGGGGTGAAAATATGGGGAGGGGGGAGGAAACGTAATATGTCTGAGTGTAAAGTTATACATGGCCCATGTTGTAGACAATAACACATTACATCTTTTTTGTCTCTTGCTATTTCATCATACGACGAATACTTAGGGAGTTATTAATGATTTTGTACTTTTTGGCCGGAATTTTCTAAGTCCCAGGAATGGCATAAAAATTGATTCGAATGAAATTTCGAAAAATAGTTTTTTTTAATACTTTTATTATATTTTTCACGTCTTTTAGGGTCCGGAACCAATATGATATTTTGATGTTTTTTTTCGTCCCATGCATTTTTGGTTTCAGGTGATAGAATTATTTTCCACTAGCGCCGATGCTTATCTATTATATAAAACTAAGTGTCCTGACTGACTGACTCATCATCGCCCAGCCAGAACTATTAAAGCTAGAAACATGAAATTTTGGGAATATGTTCGTTGTAAGTCGAAAACGCCCACTAAGGAAGGGTTTTTGGATATTCAGTTTCTAAAGGGGTGTTAAGGGGGTACACCTGCATTTCATTGAATAACAATATGACACGACTATGACGCGAGCGAAGCCGCGGGTGCTATTTCATCATACGACGAATACTTAGGGAGTTATTAATGATTTTGTACTTTTTGGCCGGAATTTTCTAAGTCCCAGGAATGACATAAAAATTGATTCGAATGAAATTTCGAAAAATAGTTTTTTTTAATACTTTTATTATATTTTTCACGTCTTTTAGGGTCCGCAACCAACATGATATTTTGATGTTTTTTTTTCGTCCCATGCATCTTTGGTTTCAGGTGATTGAATTATTTTCCACTAGGACCGTTGCTTATCTCTTATATAAAAACAAGTATCCTGACTGACTGACTGACTGACTAATCATCGGCCAGCCAGAACTATTAAAGTTAGAAACATGAAATTTTGGGAATATGTTCGTTGTAAGTCGAAAACGCCCACTAAGGAAGGGTTTTTGGATATTCAGTTTCTAAAGGGGTGTTAAGGGGGTACACCTGCATTTCATTGAATAACAATATCTCCAGATTGCTTTCATTGGGGGATTTGATAGTCGGCATATAAACTCATCATTAAAAATAAGAAGATACGTGTCTGAGGGTTTTTCGATGTGGTGTATATTTTGAGGTGAAAGGGGTGAAAAGTGGGGGTTGAAGGTTTCCTAACCGAGCGTGTATCTCTTAAACGACATAGGCGAGGAGTTTGGACCTCAGCGGAAAAAATCATAATAAAAAATAACAAAATAGGTGTTTGACCGTTTTTTCATAAATCCAATATAAGGGGCCCATGGGGAGGGGTGAAAATATGGGGAGGGGGGAGGAAACGTAATATGTCTGAGTGTAAAGTTGTACATGGCCTATGTTGTAGACAATAACACATTACATCTTTTTTGTCTCTTGCTGTTTCATCATACGACGAATACTCAGGAAGTTATTAATGATTTTGTACTTTTTGGCCGGAATTTTCTAAGTCCCAGGAATGACATAAAAATTGATTCGAATGAAATTTCGAAAAATAGTTTTTTTTTAATACTTTTATTATATTTTTCACGTCTTTTAGGGTCCGGAACCAATATGATATTTTGATGTTTTTTTTCGTCCCATGCATTTTTGGTTTCAGGTGATAGAATTATTTTCCACTAGCGCCGATGCTTATCTATTATATAAAACTAAGTGTCCTGACTGACTGACTGACTGACTCATCATCGCCCAGCCAGAACTATTAAAGCTAGAAACATGAAATTTTGGGAATATGTTCGTTGTAAGTCGAAAACGCCCACTAAGGAAGGGTTTTTGGATATTCAGTTTCTAAAGGGGTGTTAAGGGGGTACACCTGCATTTCATTGAATAACAATATGACACGACTATGACGCGAGCGAAGCCGCGGGTGCTATTTCATCATACGACGAATACTTAGGGAGTTATTAATGATTTTGTACTTTTTGGCCGGAATTTTCTAAGACCCAGGAATGACATAAAAATTGATTCGAATGAAATTTCGAAAAATAGTTTTTTTTAATACTTTTATTATATTTTTCACGTCTTTTAGGGTCCGCAACCAACATGATATTTTGATGTTTTTTTTTCGTCCCATGCATCTTTGGTTTCAGGTGATTGAATTATTTTCCACTAGGACCGTTGCTTATCTCTTATATAAAAACAAGTATCCTGACTGACTGACTGACTGACTCATCATCGGCCAGCCAAAACTATTAAAGCTAGAAACATGAAATTTTGGGAATATGTTCGTTGTAAGTCGAAAACGCCCACTAAGGAAGGGTTTTTGGATATTCAGTTTCTAAAGGGGTGTTAAGGGGGTACACCTGCATTTCATTGAATAACAATATCTCCAGATTGCTTTCATTGGGGGATTTGATACTCGGCATATAAACTCATCATTAAAAATAAGAAGATACGTGTCTGAGGGTTTTTCGATGTGGTGTATATTTTGAGGTGAAAGGGGTGAAAAGTGGGGGTTGAAGGTTTCCTAACCGAGCGTGTATCTCTTAAACGACATAGGCGAGGAGTTTGGAACTCAGCGGAAAAAAATCAGCATAAAAAATAACAAAATAGGTGTTTGACCGTTTTTTCATAAATCCAATATAAGGGGCCCATGGGGAGGGGTGAAAATATGGGGAGGGGGGAGGAAACGTAATATGTCTGAGTGTAAAGTTATACATGGCCCATGTTGTAGACAATAACACATTACATCTTTTTTGTCTCTTGCTATTTCATCATACGACGAATACTTAGGGAGTTATTAATGATTTTGTACTTTTTGGCCGGAATTTTCTAAGTCCCAGGAATGGCATAAAAATTGATTCGAATGAAATTTCGAAAAATAGTTTTTTTTAATACTTTTATTATATTTTTCACGTCTTTTAGGGTCCGGAACCAATATGATATTTTGATGTTTTTTTTCGTCCCATGCATTTTTGGTTTCAGGTGATAGAATTATTTTCCACTAGCGCCGATGCTTATCTATTATATAAAACTAAGTGTCCTGACTGACTGACTCATCATCGCCCAGCCAGAACTATTAAAGCTAGAAACATGAAATTTTGGGAATATGTTCGTTGTAAGTCGAAAACGCCCACTAAGGAAGGGTTTTTGGATATTCAGTTTCTAAAGGGGTGTTAAGGGGGTACACCTGCATTTCATTGAATAACAATATGACACGACTATGACGCGAGCGAAGCCGCGGGTGCTATTTCATCATACGACGAATACTTAGGGAGTTATTAATGATTTTGTACTTTTTGGCCGGAATTTTCTAAGTCCCAGGAATGACATAAAAATTGATTCGAATGAAATTTCGAAAAATAGTTTTTTTTAATACTTTTATTATATTTTTCACGTCTTTTAGGGTCCGCAACCAACATGATATTTTGATGTTTTTTTTTCGTCCCATGCATCTTTGGTTTCAGGTGATTGAATTATTTTCCACTAGGACCGTTGCTTATCTCTTATATAAAAACAAGTATCCTGACTGACTGACTGACTGACTAATCATCGGCCAGCCAGAACTATTAAAGTTAGAAACATGAAATTTTGGGAATATGTTCGTTGTAAGTCGAAAACGCCCACTAAGGAAGGGTTTTTGGATATTCAGTTTCTAAAGGGGTGTTAAGGGGGTACACCTGCATTTCATTGAATAACAATATCTCCAGATTGCTTTCATTGGGGGATTTGATAGTCGGCATATAAACTCATCATTAAAAATAAGAAGATACGTGTCTGAGGGTTTTTCGATGTGGTGTATATTTTGAGGTGAAAGGGGTGAAAAGTGGGGGTTGAAGGTTTCCTAACCGAGCGTGTATCTCTTAAACGACATAGGCGAGGAGTTTGGACCTCAGCGGAAAAAATCATAATAAAAAATAACAAAATAGGTGTTTGACCGTTTTTTCATAAATCCAATATAAGGGGCCCATGGGGAGGGGTGAAAATATGGGGAGGGGGGAGGAAACGTAATATGTCTGAGTGTAAAGTTGTACATGGCCTATGTTGTAGACAATAACACATTACATCTTTTTTGTCTCTTGCTATTTCATCATACGACGAATACTTAGGAAGTTATTAATGATTTTGTACTTTTTGGCCGGAATTTTCTAAGTCCCAGGAATGACATAAAAATTGATTCGAATGAAATTTCGAAAAATAGTTTTTTTAATACTTTTATTATATTTTTCACGTCTTTTAGGGTCCGGAACCAACATGATATTTTGATGTTTTTTTCGTCCCATGCATTTTTGGTTTCAGGTGATTGAATTATTTTCCACTAGGACCGTTGCTTATCTCTTATATAAAAACAAGTGTCCTGACTGACTGACTGACTCATCATCGGCCAGCCAAAAGTATTAAAGCTAGAAACATGAAATTTTGGGAATATGTTCGTTGTAAGTCGAAAACGCCCACTAAGGAAGGGTTTTTGGATATTCAGTTTCTAAAGGGGTGTTAAGGGGGTACACCTGCATTTCATTGAATAACAATATCTCCAGATTGCTTTCATTGGGGGATTTGATACTCGGCATATAAACTCATCATTAAAAATAAGAAGATACGTGTCTGAGGGTTTTTCGATGTGGTGTATATTTTGAGGTGAAGGGGGTGAAAAGTGGGGGTTGAAGGTTTCCTAACCGAGCGTGTATCTGTTAAACGACATAGGCAAGGAGTTTGGAACTCAGCGGAAAAAAAATCAGCATAAAAAATAACAAAATAGGTGTTTGACCGTTTTTTCATAAATCCAATATAAGGGGCCCATGGGGAGGGGTGAAAATATGGGGAGGGGGGAGGAAACGTAATATGTCTGAGTGTAAAGTTATACATGGCCCATGTTGTAGACAATAACACATTACATCTTTTTTGTCTCTTGCTATTTCATCATACGACGAATACTTAGGGAGTTATTAATGATTTTGTACTTTTTGGCCGGAATTTTCTAAGTCCCAGGAATGACATAAAAATTGATTCGAATGAAATTTCGAAAAATAGTTTTTTTAATACTTTTATTATATTTTTCACGTCTTTTAGGGTCCGGAACCAACATGATATTTTGATGTTTTTTTCGTCCCATGTATTTTTGGTTTCAGGTGATATAATTATTTTCCACTAGCGCCGATGCTTATCTATTATATAAAACTAAGTGTCCTGACTGACTGACTGACTCATCATCGCCCAGCCAGAACTATTAAAGCTAGAAACATGAAATTTTGGGAATATGTTCGTTGTAAGTCGAAAACGCCCACTAAGGAAGGGTTTTTGGATATTCAGTTTCTAAAGGGGTGTTAAGGGGGTACACCTGCATTTCATTGAATAACAATATGACACGACTATGACGCGAGCAAAGCCGCGGGTACCTGCTAGTTATATATAAACTTTTGAACTGATGGTGGTTTTGGGGTCTGGGGAATGTGAAACGCGAAGATATGTCGAAATTTTCCGGAAGTCGAAACTTGGGACCCATTGCAATAGTTAGCTTTCTAATGAAATCTACCTAAAAGTCCTCTCGGCACGCCGGAAGGAGGAGGTAGATTTCACCGGCCAAACTTGGGGATAGGCGAAAATAGGCAGAATATGCAGGTTTTCATAGAAGGATCAGACCTCATTTACTACGAGAAAGTATTTTATAATTGGAGCTTAATTAACTTTGTTTTTCGTCATTTTATGCTTATTTTAAACATTTTATTGTCTTATGGGGACGGTAACCTTCTTGTCATTTGGGGTCCATTTTTAGCCTACTTTCGATTTTTGCAAAAAATGAAAGTAGACTTATGAGATCAACACAGGGCGAAAAAAGTGTGTCTGTATGTGTGTGTGTATGTGTGTGTGTGTGTGTGTGTGTGTGTGTATGTGTGTGTGAGTCTCTGTGTGTTTGTGTGTGTGTGTGTGTACTCTGGATGTCTGTCCCCCCCCCCCTATCAATTCGAACACGGTCAATGCGAATTGAACGAAATTTGGTACAAAGGTAGCACTAGCAAAGGACACCTCAGTGTCATGTTTTATATCACCGCCATCTTGACGGAAACGTAATGGCGGCCACACAAATGTTCAAAGCTTAAATCAAATTACGACTAACCTAATCATCCGATCTCTACCAAATTTTGCAACAACATACCTTTATGGGGGGAGCATCTTTTGACCAAACCAATAGGCCATCAGCGTAATAGTTTGCGGATGGCGGCCATCTTTGTGTGAAAATCGATTCCCCCTATTAATTCGAACACGGTGCAACCGAATGGAACGAATTTTGGTACAGAGGTAGTACTAACAAAACGCACCTCAGTGTCATGTTTTATATCGCCGCCATCTTGACGGAAACGTAATGGCGGCCACACAAATGTTCAAAGCTTAAATCAAATTACTACTAACCTAATCATCCGATCTCTACCAAATTTTGCAACAACATACCTTTATGGGGGGAGCATCCTTTGACCAAATTAATAGGTCATCAGCATAATAGTTTGCGGATGGCGGCCATCTTTGTGTGAAAATCGACTCCCCCTATTAATTCGAACACGGTGCAACCGAATGGAACGAAATTTGGTACAGAGGTAGTACTAACAAAAGGCTCCTCAGTGTCATGTTTTATATCGCCGCCATCTTGACGGAAACGTAATGGCGGCCACACAAATGTTCAAAGCTTAAATCAAATTACGATTAACCTAATCATCCGATCTCTACCAAATTTTGCAACAACATACCTTTATAGAGGAAGCATCCTTTGACCAAATGAATAGGTCATTAGCCTAATAGTTTGCGGATGGCGGCCATCTTTGTGTGAAAATCAATTCCCCCTATTGATTCAAACACGGTGAAACCGATTGGAACGAAATTTGGTACAGAGGTAGCACTAGCAAAGGGCATCTCAGTTTCATGTTTTATATCGCCGCCATATTGACAGAAACGTAATGGCGGCCACACAAATGTTCAAAGCTTAAGTTAAATTACGACTAACACAACCATCCGATCTCTACCAAACTTTGCAACAACATACCTTTAAGGAGGGAGCATTCTTTGACCAATCTAATAGGTTATTAGCCTAATAGTTTGCGGATGGCGGCCATCTTTATGTCAAAATTGATTCCCCCTATTAATTCGAACACGGTGGAACCGAATGGAACGAAATTTGGTACAGAGGTAGCACTAACAAAGGGAACCTCAGTGTGATGTTTTATATCGCCTCCATCTTGAGTGAAACGTAATGGCGGCCACACGAATGTTCAAAGCTTAAATCAAATTACGATTAACCTAATCATCCGATCTCTACCAAATTTTGCAACTACATACCTTTATGGAGGGAGCATCCTTTGACCAATCTAATAGGTCATTCGCCTAATAGTTTGCGGATGGCGGCCATCTTTGTGTCAGAATCGATTCCCCCTATTAATTCAAACACGGTGAAACCGAGTGGAACGAAATTTGGTACAGAGATAGCACTAGTAAAGAGCATCTCCGTGTCATGATTAATATCGCCGCTATATTGACAGAAACGTAATGGCGGCCACACAAATGTTTAATGCTTAAATCAAATTACGACTAACATAACCATCCGATCTCTACCAAACTTTGCAACAACATATCTTTATGGAGGGAGCATCCTTTGACCAATCTATTAGGTCATTAGACTAATAGTTTGCGGATGGCGGCCATCTTTATGTCAAAATTGATTCCCCTATTAATTCGAACACGGTGGAACCGAATGAACGAAATTTGGTACAGAGGTAGCACTAGCAAAGGGCACCTCAGTGTCATGTTTTATATCGCCGCCATCTTGACGGAAACGTAATGGCGGCCACACAAATGTTCAAAGCTTAAATCAAATTACGATTAGCCTAATCATCCGATCTCTAGCAAATTTAGCAACAACATACCTTTATGGAGGGAGCATCCTTTGACCAAACTAATAGGTCATTAGCCTAATATTTTGCGGATGGCGGCCATATTTGTGTGAAAATCGATTCCCCTTATCAATTCGAACACGGTAAAACCGAATGGAACGAAATTTGGTACAGAGGTAGCACTAGCAAAGGCCACCTCAGTGTCATGTTTTATATCACCGCTATCTTGACGGAAACGTAATCGCGGCCACCCAAATGTTAAAAGCTAAAATGTAATTACGACCAACCTAATAATCTAGTCTCTTCCAAATTTTGCAACACCATATCTTTATGTGGGAAACATATTCTGACCAAACTGCAAGAACATCCGCCCAATAGTTTGCAGATGGTGGCCAAGTATGTGTGCAAATCGATTCCCCCTATCAATTCAAACACGGTGAAACCGAATTGAACGAAATTTGGTACAGAGGTAGCACTAGCAAAGGGCACCTCATATTCATGTTTAATATCCCTATAGCACGTTGTATTTCAACAAGCTACTACAACCAACATTCAATCATACTCCTTGAAAAGGACAAAGAGTTATAACAATACCCATGCATTTAGGAGAAAGTAGGCTATATGTTCTTTACTGCACATCTTGTTATACTTGTGGTCACACAGTCCTTATGCAAGGTTTCGACACTGATGTATAACTATCTAACTGTCTGTTACTTCTTCACGCAAAATGTTTATCTCCCGCAGAGATTTTGGTTGGTTCCTCAGTTTAGGGGCTGCGACAACGCGGTCATGTAACCCGGTTTACTTTGGGTGAGTGTAGAATCTGTCTGTTAAACGGTGTGAATTGTGATGGCTGTATTAGTCTGTAATTCAGGTAAGGATTGCAGACGGTCAATTTCAAGCAGTAGTTCCTAATGTTGCTACCAAATACTACCATCAACAACACCTAGCTGTTAACTAGGCTACTAGATGCCACCGCAACCAGCTACTCGCAACGAACGTTGGAACTTCCCCTCCAAAGGAAAGCATACTGAGGGATTTTTAGCACTCTTAGAAAATCCAACGACTTCGGTCGGCTTTGAACCCGCGACCTTGGGATAGAAGTTCAGCATGCTACCAGTTACGTCACCGAAGCCGCTTCACACTTAGTCAGATGGAACACTGAATGTGATCTCGTGCAAGTGCGTTGTCATAGCAACGTCTGATGGCTCATCCCTCATCAATTTAGTAGTGTTGTCATGGCAACCTCTGATGGCTCTTGGCATTTTCTTATAATTCCGAAATCATTTTTCTCATCCCTTGGCGTAATGGGGGTCATATCAAAAATTCTTTCAGACAAAAGTTATAGGTAATTAATAGGGGAATATTGTCCATTTTGTACGGTTTTTGATATTGTGCCTGTTAAGAGAGATATGATTAATGTTTCCCAAAGTAACCACTTTTTCCCACCCCTTTGGTCAATGGTTGGTGCTATCAAAAAACTTTTCAAACATACATTTTTGGGCCTTATCCGACACATAGTATGAACTTTGAATGGATTCGATATTTCAAATATTAAGAGAGTTATAGCAATATTTCACTTTTTTGAAGAAAAAAAGCCCCCCATTTTCACCCCCGTCGTCCGATTGTGCCCATTCACGAACTCGACCGAGATTTTACAGGGATACATATTATGTAAAAATTTCAAAGTGATTAGTGCAAAATTGCGGTAGTTATCGTGTCCACAAGAAAGTGATATATAGATACATAGGTTGGTTTTTTAGTTTTGGCACCTTAGTTATAACTGGATTAATAACTCACTTATATGGTTCCAAGTTTCACAGGCCTTCGATGTAGTTCCCACCGTTGCGTACAACGTGTTCCCAGCGATGCGGAAGTCGTTGGATCCCGTTGGCACTGCCCAAACTATTGATGGTACGAAGAGAGCGCTCGGCAGCCAGCTCCCCGCTCATTGTCATCTTCATCTTCGGGATGAGATCATAATCGCAGGGACTGATGTCGGGAGAATATGGGGGGTGATAGAGGACCTCCCAGCCCCAGCGATCCAGCAATGCCGACACAACGCCTGCTGTGTGTGCCCTAGCATTGTCATGCAGAACGATGGGCGGTGTAACCATCTGGTGGCGCCGTTTCCTTCTCAGAGCTCCTCGGAGATGGTCGTGCAGAAATGAACAATAGTATGCCGTATTAACGGTTTGCCCTCGGGGAACAGTGTGGCAGCGCTTCCGTACCATTGAAGATGTTAAGCAGGCTGCCGAGCGCTCTCTTCGTACCATAATAGATTGGGCAGTGCCAATGGGATCCAACGACTTCCCCATCGCTGGGAACACTTTGTGCGCAACGGTGGGGACTACATCGAGGGCCTGTGCAACTTGGAACCATCTAAGTGAGTTATTAAACCAGTTATAACTAAGGTGCCAAAACTAAAAAACCAACCCATGTATATATAGATATATACATAAATTATATAAACTTTTGAACTGACGGTGGTTTTGGGGTGTAGGGGATGTGAAACGCGAAGATATGTCAAAATTTTCCGGAAGTCGAAACATGGTACCCATTGCAATTTTTAGCTTTCTAATGAAATCTACCTAAAACAGATACACACACTAATACAGCCATCACAATTAACACCGGTTATCAGACTCATTCTACACACACCCAAAGTACACAGCCCCTAAACTGAGGAACCAACCAACCTATCTTGAAAGAGTGTTACAGTCTAAGTTATGATGGGCATGAGTATTGCAAAATATATTTCACTTATCAAAACATAATGTTCCTGATACTGTTCCATGTTTTTGAAAGTTCTTGTGTTACTTTCTTCTGTGAGGGGCATATTCAAGGCAAATTTGGGAGGCCTGTCCAAAAGGAAACAGAACTTTCATACAATTTCATTGTACACTGTTATGCCTCCAGTGTTCATTCTGCAAGTCTCTTGAGAACAAACTAGACACTTCCATGATACCCTATTCACAATATTACAGCCTCTTCTGAATCCATACCTCCCACCCCAAAATAGTTGAAACTGAATTCAATCGTTCCCTACACATTCCCAAACTTGCTAATCATCTCAGGGTGCTTGAAAGTGAGTGAGCCATGTCAGTAGATTTATTGCCATGTAAAAGATCCTCTTCAGGACTAAATTCTTGCACCCCAGCATCCCTTAGCCACGGAAGTTTAGTTTTGTGTCCACAGAAATTATTGATATTTTAAATGGCAGATTACAACACATACAGTAGCTAACAGCCCCATACAATATAAAAGTTTTCAAGATGCATAATTAAGAAAGAGAAAGAAATACCTGCTCACCTGCTCAGACCTAAATTAAGGAGGGGATACTATTGTAGGTTGTTAAAATAAACCCCAACCAGTGGTGTTATTTGGCTGATTCAGCCAAACCAGTCATAAATTTATTTGTAGGTTCAGCAAACCATCATCATCATCATCATGAACTGGCTCCAGTTTCCCGGGTACGGTGAATGAGCGCTCACCATTTAGTTCTCTCCAAGAATGTATCCCCTTCCACGACTTGCTGCAAATCCAGACCTCAGATTGTTCTACTTGAACAAGATGGCGTATCTCATCATTTTTTATTTTTATTAAACCAGTAGGTTTAATTCAACGTGTGATATGTGTTATTACCAGAATTTACTATGATCCACTTCACGTTAATTCATAATGGCAATATATTTATTTATCAGTGGAAAAGGGATGGGTAGGGTGCGTCTTGACCTACCCTCCGCAATTTAAGGGATTTCGACAGATAGAAAAAGTATAGGAGTGACATGAGGATAAGGGAAACTTATGTTATAGACCACAGTTGGAAATTACTTTTGGTTTATTCTCCTTGGGACAAATTATAATTAAAAATTGCAACAATACTAAAAAGAGCTAATAAGGAGTAAACCAATAAGAATGATGAAGTTCAACTTCAAGAAACAAAACCTCTTAATGACTGGCAGAGGTAAAAATGATTCACAATAAACAATTAAGATTTCCAACAGTTTTGAGGGTCTGACTAGCAGAAGCCCTAGATAATTTAAAAAAGTTCATAAAATTGACATTTAAGAGTTCGTAGATGTTTGACAACTTATCCTGATTGGCGGTTGTTCTTATTTCATTGGTCCATGAAAGTGGCAAGGAGGCGGCCGTGACTTTCACAAAAAGCCCCTGTTAGGCCATCCAATATCTCAATGATCCTCCAGTGTAGGCAGATTAGAGTTCTCACAGGAACTCAGTAGTCATTCAGTGAGGCGGCAGTGGCCATCCGCAGTGGTAATTTTGCCTCGACCACAAAGCAGGCCAAGAATCCCAGGTAGGGATTCTAGATGATGTTTAAGGAAGAACATCCTCCTCGAGTTGAGGAGACTGGTAGAATCTTGAAGTGACGTCTAAAAAACTCAAGTCAAGTTTAGGACCGTGGCCCACCAGAGTCCCAGGCGGGATCCCTGTACAATCCAGCAGATTCAGAATGACGACTTCAGGAGTGCGACCTCAGGAGTGACCATCCGGGAAGGATCGCTCGAAATATATATTCAAAATGATGTCACAAGATGATACGTCACCAAGACAGGGAGGGAGAATCAACCAGCCAATCACCGGCCAGACACGGAGAACGCCCAGTTGACCCACAGTGGAGATGAACCATTCCGGATTCAAACTTTGGAAAGTGCGGAAGTGCACTAAAACACTCCGAGCAGATGTTAAGTACATTGAACAAAATAAGTAATTAAATAGACATGACATGTTTCATATATGTAACCGTGCTCCCACTGCATGAAAGAAAACAAACAACAGGATAATGGGGCAGTCAAAAATAAATAGTATTTCACACCCGAAGGGAAATACACATAAACACAAACATAGCTATTCACAAAAGCGAACTATCAGTATTTATTTAATGTATGACATTGTAATGTTTTTCACTTTGCTCCACGTTGAGCGTACAAGTGTAATGTTTTCTATTGCCCTCACTTTTGCGTGACAAATGTACTGTTTTCTACTAAGATATGTTGTTTTAATGGGCGCCAAGACCTCAACGCTATGTTGAAATCTAAATTTGTAATTGACAACACCTAGCTCTGGTAGAACACCTTCAAGAATCTTTACTCTCAGATCGTGGATCATTGGATCATTAACCCAACAAACAATTGTATCAGGAGAAGGAATTGGTCTATATCTAATGCTACCTATTGAAAACAATGATTGCATGGTTAAAAGAAATGTATTTATTGTATAAAAAACAAGTATAGCAAAATTAATAATAATAATAATATGTTTGAATTTAAATTGGAGCGTTGCGATTTAAATATTACCGCTAGAAAATTACGTGAAAACGGAGTCGGATAAATTACTGATTTTACTCTTATTCCCAAGCTATGAATTTACTGAATCACTGAATATGAAACTAAGAAAGACGAGAGATTGCGTAGTTATGTGTCATTCGCGCTTACCACTGGAAATTGCCGTAGCATTTCCCTCGTACTGGATGTTGAAGTGAGCTTCCCATAGCCTCCTGGACGTCGTCATCTTCTTCGTTGTTGATGATATATTTGTAGATATGAAGATTTATGGTCCGAACATCGGAACCAACACGTACAACCACAACGGTTAAGTTTCACAAAGATAGTCGCTAACTCCACTGAACATCGGAGCCACTCACTCGTGCAACCATACTGGTTAAATTTTATAACGATAGTCGCTAACTCCACTGAACATCGGAGCCACTCACTCGTGCAACCATACTGGTTAAATTTTATAACGATAGTCACTAACTCCACTGAACATCGGAGCCACTCACTCGTGCAACCATACTGGTTAAATTTTATAACGATAGTCCTCGTTTCCACGGCGTGCCAACCATATATGCACCCGCCGCATCCCCACTCTTCAGCCGACTTCTTCCCGCTCGCTCACCACTGATTGGCTGACCCCTCACGCGCTACTCCCCTCTTCTGGCTCATTACACACTCGGCGGGAGGGTGAAGTTGATTGCCGTTCCATACATCCGCCTTTTCTTGACGATGCGACCCAGCCTTGCGTCATACTACTTGACAAGCATAAGCCTGTATCTGAATTCCCAGTGAGTCATGTCTCTCAATATACCCTAACTGACGAAACTCCGTAAAATTCCGTAATCATATAATTTTCTACGCTAATGTTGATCGTAATAATTTGCTTGATAGTGTTTTCTAAGACATAGAAAACCTATCTGTATGCTTATAATTTTATAAAATGCTCCGAAAAATACCTTAATAACAATTATAATAAATTATTAATAATAATAAATTAACATGAAAAATTATCTTGGCTGAACAATTTGCCGCGTAAATAAATATAGAATGGCTTCCTACTGACTTATGCCAGGGGCATGAAAACCCCTCGAAAAACACGTTACATATTCGCCTCGGATCATCGGATGATTTACCGTGTTGACGGTCCATTATCCGATTATCCCAGACACGTTAATAATCCCCATTCAAAAAACATATTACATAAATGAAATCACCCTAAATTACATATATATACACTCATAATTTTTCTTCACGCACTTTGCGTCAAAGTTTGTTGTCACTATGGATTGCACTTTGCAACCAGTCCAATGTTTTTCATATAGAATAGTGTTCCACGGATATTTCCGCCTCTCAAATTTCTCTATGTTGGAAAAATAGACATAATTACTGTGTGAGCACTATGTATATGAGATGTCACATCACACGCATCAAGGTGTTCTGATATATGTATATCTCCCTAGAACTTCCTAATTTCACTGGAGGTTCCTTCCTTATTGTGAAATTAATCCCACTTATCACTGAGTACACGATCACACTATTGTGGCAGCGCCTCGTGACCATAATACTTAATCTCTCTTTAAAGTAGATTAAATTAATATTGACTTCTGAAAAAAAAAACAGTAAGTGCGCATTACATATAACACCAAATATTTCTGTGCCGTAATCGCCCTGTCTTCTTAAGTTCCCGTAGACCATATTCTACTTAATACTAGTTCTCAACACAGACCAGTTCTCCTCACACAAATAATACCATTGTACAAATTACCTAAATTACACACTTACAAATCTTACATGGCGAGGCCGTAAACAGAAATCACGTGTGCTGTTATGTATGAGTTTCATGAAGGACTGTCTCGCCTTCTGATGGCCCATCTTTTATCTCGTGGACGCCTTAAGCTAACAAGCCCTATAAAAGCGCTCCCCCATCTCTTGGAGATAAATGGGACTCCACCAGCCCTACCAAATTCTGGCCTCGGTGTATCGAGACATTTTAGTGCTCAAGAGCATCCGACAATCCCGTCATATTTCCCTGTACCTTAAAAACTCTCATTTACTTACATACTACCCCCCTGTGTGACTTCTGATACGCCTGCCTGGAAGACCATCTCCTCCCACGCACCAAATACCACACTTACTCATTTGATAGGCTGGCTTGCCAGCTAAACACACTCACTTTATGACACATATTTTCGTAGACTATGTATATTATACGTCCCGTATAATCTGTTTCCCTTACTATCCTCCAGCACATATGCTGTTTTGCCAATACGTTTGGAAACTATAAATGTTACTGCGTCACCTGCTTCCAACCTTGCCAGTGGCTCCCTTAAATGAACGTCATCACGCTGCTCCACTAACATATTTCTCAGTGTCTGTAACGATGCCCTGTTGCTACTGTCCACACATGCTAACCCTACTTTCCTCTGGTGTCACACCTCTACTTGACACTCTATGACCTAAAAATGTCACTTCTGACTGACAGAATGACGACTTAGACAGCTTCAAAGTGAACCCTGCCTGATCTAACTTCTGAAAAACTATATCTAAATGACGTAGATGCTCCTCAAAACTGCGTGAACTAATTACCATATCATCAATGTAAATGGTTACAAACTCTCCTGTGTCATCCCCTAATGCGATGTTTAAAGCTCTAATTAAAGCTGCTGAACTACTCTTTAACCCATAAGGTGTTCTACAAAATTGATAAAGATTATATTTATGACTAAAAGCTGTAAATGGTCTATCTTCGTACATAAGTGGCACCTGCCAAAAACTGGAACTCAAATCTACACAAGTGAAATACTTCTTCCCCTCAAATGTTTGCATTAATTCCTCTATTGACATAGATTTCAGCTGATCTGAACTAATTCTACTGTTAACCAAACGAGCGTCTAAACAAATACGAACCGTGCCGTCGGTCTTGGGTACCGTGATCAAAGAATTAACATATGGACTGTTAGAGTGCTCAATAATCCCATCTTCAAGCATCTGATTAATTTGTGCCTCAACTGCACTCTGATAAGCGAAAGGTACAGGATATCTATGTCCTGTGAATACTGACCTATCAATAACGTTCAATGAATGTGTATAGCAATTGGCCATACCAATGCGATCCTCAAAAACTCTCCTATTACACAATAACACATCATAGAGCCGAACACATTGTTCCACCTCTATATTTCCCTGAAATGCAGCATCACGTAACGAGTGCTCTAGACTTCCGTTCGTAATCACACTGCCCACTAAACATGGAGAACCCCGCTCTACGGCTGGCGATATCTCATTTAAAGTACAAATCACACCTACAATACTACTTCTCTGAATTTGGTCATTGAACGCTACTTCTACTTCAGAATCTCCCCATTTAAATTTCAAACTCCCTACATCATAACATAAGTTACCAGACACTCTACTTAGCCACTCTGAACCCAAGATAACACTGAATACTAAATTTGGAATTACAAGACAAATCTGCTTTTCTATATGATTATTAATTTTAATGTCTACTAAAACTTGCTTAGAAATTACTTTAGACCTCTTTCCAACAGCTGTGATAACAATAGTGCTTTTAATTGGCATCTCCTCAAAATGTACTCCAGTTCCTTTCATTTTATCATAAAATGCACTACTTATGCAACTCTTCATACAACCCCTATCAATTAAAACATCTGTGTACGCCTCGGACACGTTAAATTTAACTATGGGGCTCTTACTAGCCACTTCCTGAATAATGCCTTCATCATTTAGTTCACGTAATAATTCATTTCTTACATTTAGGTCATAGGGTTCCTGTATAAGTGTATGGACAGGGCATGTTACAGACTGAGATTCTGACCTTACTTCGCAGCCTGGTTCGCGTTTAAAGCATTGCTACCGCTTGGTGTAGTACTACTGACTACTGCACTGGTCTGGTTGTTCTGGGTTGTATTAACGGTATCTCTCTGTCCGTTATTACCATTGGGCTGATTCCCTCCTTGACCCCTGTTCTGGTTATAATTATTATTATTATTATACCGCCCTTGGTTACCCCTATAATCGTTATTTCGGCCTTGATTTCCCCTGAAATCATTATTTCTACCTTGGTAGTTCGTACCATACCCATTTCCTCTGTACTGGTTATGCTGATTATTATTATTACTATTTTGGTACCCCCTATTTTGAACGCTGGCCCCTTCGCCACTGTTCCCTTGAACTTCCTGGTTCCTATTCTCATTAGGCCTGTTATTATTGTTACCCTGGTTCCTACCGAAATTCTCCTCGTAACCGCCTCTTCCCAGAGCATCGAATTTACTCAATAAATTCTCCACTTGTGAGATAGATTTAACATTTTGGATACAGGCAGCTTCTTTGATTCTGTATGGAAAATGTCTTAGTAATAGCCTGACTACATCACTCTCCTCCTTCAAACCATCCAGATATTTGCACGTTAATACCTGTCCTAAAAGGTACTCGGTCATAGTGTAGTTGCCTCTCGGGTTATATTTCCCACACACAATTCCCTCACGATGCTGAGACTGAATGACCTCATTCCAAAATTTCTCACAAAATTTAACTTTGAAATCTGTAATATTCTCAAAATTGTCTCTGTAGACAGCAAACCAGTTTATTATCTCCCCTACAAACGCTTGCTCTAAAATTTCAACTACCTGGCACCACTCAACACTACCATCTTCCAACCTCTCCCCGAATTTATTTTCTATAGTATTCATGAACTCCATTGGACAACCCTGCCGATTACTAAATTTGCCTAGTTCAATTTCCCTGTGTGTGCTATTCACATAAACTGGCCTACTCTGGCTATTTTCCTGCCTAATTCTAGCTTTCAACTTCTGTTCTAATTCAGCAATTTTCTCCTCAGCTTTTCTTTCGATATTAGTTACAGTTAACCTAATGCTCCCTTCCGATGCTTCAACTTTACCACTTAACTGAGCTTGTTTCTCACTAATCTCATTAATGCTTTCCTTATTCCTCTCCCTTAAAGTATTAACTTCAGTGATTATTTCTGCATGTACTTTATCAATTCTTCCCCCCAGCTGTTCTTTAACTTCTTTTGTTGCTACCTGAATCTTATCAATTTCTCCCCCCAATTGCTTTTTGACCTGCTGTGTTTCAAGTTGCACTAGTTCTTTTAAATTTTCAGCCTGTGTACTGATTCTAATTTCCAACTCCTCCTGTAGTTTTCCTAACTTTCTGTCTACATCTGCTACAATTTCTTTAGCCTTCTCTTCCATCACCCCTCTGATTTCTCCTCTTATCTGCTCAAATTTCTTATCTAATTTTAGATTGTTCTCTTCAAATTTCTCATTTAATTTATTGCTCACTTCCTTACTGCTCTGTTCCAATTTAGCATTTAAACTATCACTCAGCTCCCTATTACTCTCTTTATTTTCCCTACTATTTTGTTCTAATTTAGCGTTATTTTGTTCGAGTTTAGCATTGTTTTGTTCAAGTTTAGCGTTTAAAGTTTCAGTACTCTCTTTATTTTCCCTACTATTTTGTTCAAGTTTAGCGTTTAAAGCATCAGTACTAATTTTGTTTTGTTGCATAAATTGGAGAAGCAAACTCTCTAACCCTGCTTGACTGTTTTGATTACCCCCCTCAGTATCGGGATTTACCTCCGACATCACTGTACTGCTTTCATTTCCAAGACTAGCCATACTGCTCGTATCTTCACTATCCAACTGGTGACCACTACGCAACTTCATCTCTTCCTCAACACTACCCATGCTGATACACACCGATAAATGAAAAAAACCCAAAATACAGGCACAGAAATATATACCCTTCTCCTTCCACAAATGTTATTAGGTTTTCATCCCCACGCTGAGCGCCAAATGTAATGTTTTTCACTTTGCTCCACGTTGAGCGTACAAGTGTAATGTTTTCTATTGCCCTCACTTTTGCGTGACAAATGTACTGTTTTCTACTAAGATATGTTGTTTTAATGGGCGCCAAGACCTCAACGCTATGTTGAAATCTAAATTTGTATTTGACCACACCTAGCTCTGGTAGAACACCTTCAAGAATCTTTACTCTCAGATCGTGGATCATTGGATCATTAACCCAACAAACAATTGTATCAGGAGAAGGAATTGGTCTATATCTAATGCTACCTATTGAAAACAATGATTGCATGGTTAAAAGAAATGTATTTATTGTATAAAAAACAAGTATAGCAAAATTAATAATAATAATAATATGTTTGAATTTAAATTGGAGCGTTGCGATTTAAATATTACCGCTAGAAAATTACGTGAAAACGGAGTCGGATAAATTACTGATTTTACTCTTATTCCCAAGCTATGAATTTACTGAATCACTGAAGATGAAACTAAGAAAGACGAGAGATTGCGTAGTTATGTGCCATTCGCGCTTACCACTGGAAATTGCCGTAGCATTTCCCTCGTACTGGATGTTGAAGTGAGCTTCCCATAGCCTCCTGGACGTCGTCATCTTCTTCGTTGTTGATGATATATTTGTAGATATGAAGATTTATGGTCCGAACATCGGAACCAACACGTACAACCACAACGGTTAAGTTTCACAAAGATAGTCGCTAACTCCACAGAACATCGGAGCCACTCACTCGTGCAACCATACTGGTTAAATTTTATAACGATAGTCGCTAACTCCACTGAACATCGGAGCCACTCACTCGTGCAACCATACTGGTTAAATTTTATAACGATAGTCGCTAACTCCACTGAACATCGGAGCCACTCACTCGTACAACCATACTGGTTAAATTTTATAACGATAGCCCTCGTTTCCACGGCGTGCCAACCATATATGCACCCGCCGCATCCCCACTCTTCAGCCGACTTCTTCCCGCTCGCTCACCACTGATTGGCTGACCCCTCACGCGCTACTCCCCTCTTCTGGCTCATTACACACTCGGCGGGAGGGTGAAGTTGATTGCCGTTCCATACATCCGCCTTTTCTTGACGATGCGACCCAGCCTTGCGTCATACTACTTGACAAGCATAAGCCTGTATCTGAATTCCCAGTGAGTCATGTCTCTCAATATACCCTAACTGACGAAACTCCGTAAAATTCCGTAATCATATAATTTTCTACGCTAATGTTGATCGTAATAATTTGCTTGATAGTGTTTTCTAAGACATAGAAAACCTATCTGTATGCTTATAATTTTATAAAATGCTCCGAAAAATACCTTAATAACAATTATAATAAATTATTAATAATAATAAATTAACATGAAAAATTCTCTTGGCTGAACAATTTGCCGCGTAAATAAATATGGAATGGCTTCCTACTGACTTATGCCAGTGGCATGAAAACCCCTCGAAAAACACGTTACAACATGATCAAAAGTAATTTTTTAATTAAGGTCTGGTTTTTAATCCAAACAAAAGTAAAGATGCTGTAAAAAAGAACACACTTTACAAATAAATTATTTTTCTACATATGGTAGTTGCAGTTTATGCCACAGTTTTTGGCCGGTCAGGCCCGGTTGCTCAGTCATACAGAGGACAGTCGGTGAGCCTCAGGCATGTGCAATCGGTATGCGGGTTGTCAGTTATTACCCAATTAGCAAAATCCAAATGTCGTTTTGGCAATTTTCATATACGTTTTTCATAAAACAACTTCTTTTGTAGGTTAATTTGTGGAATGAAAAAATTATCCTGTTATTTATTTATCGTGTCAGAAGTACAAAGTAAACATAGAAAAATGAAACAATAGAAATATTAAACACTGTTTGACCAATAATTTGCCACGACGAGTGCATTTGAAGTTGCTCCCATTAAGTCTTTTTTGGTGCAAGTGTCTGGAGAAGGACACAGTAGAAGATGATCATTGGTCTGCTCAGTACCACACTCGCAGTAAACTGATTCCACAGGAAGGCCCCATTTCTGCTGGTTAGTCTTGCATCTCGTGGTACTGGAGCATAGCCGATTAAGAGCCTTCCATGTTGTCCACTTTTCTGAATGTCCAGGGGGAAGCTCTTCCTTTGGGACCATCCATTCTCTTAAATATTGGCATTTTCCCCACCACATTGAGATTCTTGCTTGCTGTGATGTTCCTTTAAGAGCTTCAGTGGTTTTCAAGAAGCTCTTTCTTGATTTCAGCCTAGGATGTGCTGGCTGACAAGCATACAATGGGTGAGTTTCCATAGTCATAGCCTTGCTTTTCTCATATCTAGCAGCAACCTCGCGTCGGATATTATCCTGTTACAAGGGGGGGAGTGGGACTAATTTTTATGGCATTTTTGCGAGCATATTTTATGGACGGCCCCAATATACTAGGGCATTCGATAAGTAATGACAACACTGTTGTTAATCAGTGAATGATCCTAGTGGTGGCCGTTGTAATCTTGTAGTATATTGTTGAGCGGTCTTTGTTGTATAAATCTGCAATATTGAAAGGCTTGAAATAGCTGATATTTGTGAATACGTTAACTGTTTCTCACATTCAATAATGCCGCCCTAAAGAGATGTTCAGTAGATATGAACAAAGGTGCTTCTTAAAGATCCAAGTTGCAAGAGGACAAAATGCAACTCAGTGCTTTAGAGCATTGCAAGAAGCTTGCAGGAGAGAAGTCCTACCTTATCGAACTATTGCAAGATGGGTGGAAGCCTTCCATCAAGGAAGAGAGGAATGTCTACACAGAGAATGTGCTGGTAGACCTGTTACTGCAACTGACGATCTCCATGTACAGACTGTAAGGGCATTATTGGGAAAAGACAGGTGCTGGACATGTGTGGAGATTTCCAAGGAACTTGCAGGATCGTCTGTCCATCACGTTTTCAGAAAAAAGCTGAAAATGCGAAAAGTTTGTACCCACTGGGTTCCACACACTCTAACCGAAATTGGAAAGAGACAGCAAGAATGCATTTGGAGCGATATGAACATGAAGGTGAGGCCTTTCTTCGTCACGTTATCACAATGGATGAGACATGGGTATGTTCGAATGGCGACATACATAATCACCACACCCAAAGAGATGTTGTGCATTGCAGGATCCTTTGAATCTAATGATTATTGTGTACAAGAGTTTAGTGCTTTTCAGTCGGTCAACACGAATGTACCCAAAAGAGATGGGTTATGCCCTAATCCTGAAATAAATTACATGAGATTAATAAAACACTAGGATGACCAGTTTCGATCGTCAAGCGATCATCATCATATCCATTACACTTAGGCTATAAAATCTATGTTTGAAATACATGTGAAAATATTTACAATATGTACAATTATTTAACTGTCAGTGTATGCTAAATGCAGTATATGTGATGTTAGGTGAAATGCTAAATGGTGATAGCTATCCGGAGTTTGTACTTTGGAGAGATTATATGGTTGTAAAAATCAACTATGGTTGAACTATAAAATTATAGGCTAACTACTTATCTGATTGTCTTCCTTACTACAGCTACTCGCAGTTTTCGTGCTCACTGTAACTCACGGTGCGGTCGACTGCGGTGGTTATCTTAACGACTGGTTTTTTCCTGCCTTCTCCCCCCTGCCCATACGTGCTGTGCAGAGTCATAGCGATGTGTTTATGTGAGGTGTTGCAAACCTAGATAAGATGTATGTTATTGAATGAGGTGGGTCTACAACTATTAAAGACCGTGGATTAGCCCTCGCCACGCGTGGACCATAAGCCATTCGAACTAAGCGTTGACGGTCTTATGAGGACGTCCCGGCACCTTTAATACTGCCGCGAATATGGGCCTTGGTTTATTGCAGAAGAAAAGTACATCGACACCTGATCCAGATAACATTTACCTATTAAAAAAAACCTAATTTCCCCCCATTTTTTATCTAGCTTGGCTGTGTCGCTAAATTGTGTCTTGTTTCCGACAGGGTGTGTTTTTAGTAGCGTGAAGAGGGGTTTGCTCTCCATGAACGTGTGTTCATTTAGATTCTTGGGATTGTTTCGTTTGGCTAGGTGTATCTCGATTGCTTCCTTTATGTCAAGAGCTCTGCCTTTCGATTCGTGATAGATTATTTTAAGGTCCGACTCTATGTTGGTAAAGCTGTGCCCCGCGTCACACATATGTTCGCACACGGCTGAATGTGTTCCGTATCTTATCGCATTCCTATGTTCATTATAACGTGTGTCTACTCGTCTTCCACTCTGCCCGATGTAATTAGCTTGACAACCGGTGTCTTGGCACGTTATAGAATATACCCCTGACCTTGAATACGGGTCACGTTTATTTAGATTACTATTTAGGAGGTGCCTAGCGGTTGTGTTTTTCGTTGTGAAAGCTATCTTTATGCCTTGCTTTTTGAATAGGTTAGTGATTTTATACGTATTCGCATTCACATAGTTGAAACGCGCAAATTTTTTCTCATTACTGTCCGGTTTGGGAATCGTTTTATCTTTATTTTTATGTTTGGCTATAATTTGGTTTATTTTGCTTGGCGGGAAGTTGTTTTCCTTTGCTATTTGCTTAATAGTTCTTATTTCCTTATTATAGTTGTCTTTTGACATGGGTATGTTTAAAGCCCTGTGCACCATTGAATTGAAACCCGCTAGTTTGTGCGTACTGGGGTGATTAGACTGATTTTCGATTGCATGCGAGGTTTGTGTTGCTTTCCAGAATATGGAATATGAAAGGTCGTTGTCTTTACGTTCAATAGTTATATCGGGATAATTTATTTTTCGGTCTATTTCGGATTCCTTAGTGAATTTGATAGAGTGGTGTAGGCTATTAATGGATTGGAGAATTGTTTCTTCGCTTGTTAGTTCAGTATCGTAGATGCAAATTACATCATTTACGTATCTTTTCCATATTACTATTCCCTCTGTTGAAGTCTTTTCTAAGAACGCATTTTCTAGTGCAATGATGAAGATGTCAGCGATTAACCCACTTAGTGGCGATCCCATCGCTAGGCCTTCTCTCTGTGTGTACATTTTATTGTCGAATTGAAACACGTTTTGGGTGAGAACGACCCTCACTAATCTCACAATCTCTTCAGTTTCTTTTACTGAATTGTTGGATTTTAAGTTGTTTTCGATAGTGTTGATTGCTTCAAAAATCGGAATATTGGTGTACATGTTAGTTACATCGAAGGATACTAGCCTGAAGCTAGGTTTCATTTGTAGGGTGTTCAATGCTGTTACTAGCTCTGTTGTGTTCTTTACAGAGTTGTTTTTGTCGTTGGAAAGACGGCATTTTAAGATTTTTAGTAACTCTTTGCTGATTTTGTAATTAGGGGCATTCCTACAATTGACTATTGGTCTCATTGGGCATTCCTTTTTGTGTATATTTGGTTGTCCCCTCAATGACGGTATTTTCGGGTTCATGTTTATTAGTTTTGATTTTTCGGCTTTGGTCAGTATGTATTCTGTTTCTTTTAGCGCACTTTTTATTTGTTTTTGGAATTTGTTGGTGGGGTCTTTTGTTAATTCCTTGATTTCGTTGTTGTTTAGGAATTCGACTGTTTTTTCAATGTATTCTGTTTTGTTCAAAATTACTGTAGTGTTTCCCTTATCTGCTTTTGTGATGATTAAGTCATGTTCTTTTATTTTTTGTTTCAATGACTTTATTTCTTTGAGTTGTTTGTTGTTTTGAATGTTATTGCTATCGCCCTCTCGTTTGAGGATTTTTTTGGCTTCGTTGGTGGCGAGATTTTTTTAAATAGGTAAATGTTATCTGGATCAGGTGTACGATGTACTTTTCTTCTGCAATAAACCAAGGCCCATATTCGCGGCAGTATTAAAGGTGCCGGGACGTCCTCATAAGACCGTCAACGCTTAGTTCGAATGGCTTATGGTCCACGCGTGGCGAGGGCTAATCCACGGTCTTTAATAGTTGTAGACCCACCTCATTCAATAACATACATCTTATCTAGGTTGGCAACACCTCATATAAACACATCGCTATGACTCCGCACAGCACGTATGGGCAGGGGGGAGAAGGCAGGGAATAACCAGTCGTTAAGATAACCACCGCAGTCGACCGCACCGTGAGTTACAGTGAGCACGAAAACTGCGAGTAGCTGTAGTAAGGAAGACAATCAGATAAGTAGTTAGCCTATAATTTTATAGTTCAACCATAGTTGATTTTTACAACCATATAATCTCTCCAAAGTACAAACTCCGGATAGCTATCACCATTTAGCATTTCATCTAATATCATATATACTGCATTTAGCATACACTGACAGTTAAATAATTGTACATTTTGTAAATATTTTCACCTGTATTTCAAACATAGATTTTATAGCCTAAGTGTAATGGATATGATGATGATCGCTTGACGATCGAAACTGGTCATCCTAGTGTTTTATTAATCTCATGTAATTTATTTCAGGATTAGGGCATAACCCATCTCTTTTGGGTACATTCGTGTTGACCGACTGAAAAGCACTAAACTCTTGTTTACTAAGGCAACACTGAAAATATGGCTTCAAACACCATAATGATTATTGTGTGTTATGATTATGAAGGCATAATCTTGGTACATACTGTACCTCATGGTATAAAAGTAAATGCAGACTAGGCCTACTAGACCAGTGTGTCCCAAACATTATTTTGCGTGTACCACTTTAAAAGAGATGAGAATCTCTCGCGTACCACCTAATGGTTGGGAGATATAGTAACTATAACCCCCACCACCACCACCACGTAGCAGATCAAAAGATGGATTGTAAGTTGTGTTTGTTAGAGTTTAATGTTTAAATAATAAAAAAGTCCTCTCGGCATGCCGGAAGGCGAAGGTAGATTTCATCGGGCAAACTTGGGGATAGGCGAAAATAGGCAGAATATGCACGTTTTCATAGAAGGATCAGACCTCATTTATTGCGAGAAAGTATTATATAATTGGAGCTTAATTAACTTTGTTTTTCGTCATTTTATGCATATTTTAAACATTGTATCGTCTTATGGGGACGGCACCCTTCTTGTCATTTGGGGTACATTTTTGTACTTGTGGTCACACTGTCCTTATGCAAGGTTTCGACACTGATGTGTAACTATCTAACGGTCTGTTACTTTTTCACGCAAAATTATATCTCCCGCAGAGATTTCGGTTGGTTCCTCAGTTTAGGGGCTGCGACAACGTGGTCATGTAACCCCGTGTACTTTGGGTGAGTGTAGAATCTGTCTGATAAACGGTGTGAATTGTAATGGCTGTATTAGTCTTAATTCAGGTAAGGACTGCAGACGGTCAATTTCAAGCAGTAGTTCCTAATGGTGCTACCAGGTACTACCGTCAACGACACCTAGCTGTGAACTTGGCTACTAGATGCCACCGCAACCAGCAACTCGCAACGAACGTTGGAACTTCCCCTCCAAAGGAAAGCATACTGAGGGATTTTTAGCGCTCTTAGAAAATCCGACGACTTCGGCCGGCTTTGAAGCCGCGAACTTGGGCATAGAAGTTCAGCTTACTACCAGTTACGTCACCGAGGCCACTTCTCACTTAGATGGAAAACTGATCTAGTGCAAGTGCGTCGTCATGGCAACGTCTGATGGCTCATCCCTCATTAATTTAGTAGTGTTGTCATGGCAACCTCTGATAGCTCTTGGCATTTTCTTATGATTCCGAAATCATTTTTCTCATCCCTTGGCGTAATGGTGGGTCATATCAAAAATTCTTTCAGACAAAAGTTTTAGCTAATTATTAGGGGAATACTGTCCATTTTGTACGGTTTTGATATTGTGCCTATTAAGAGAGATATGATTAATGTTTCCCGAAAAACCCACTTTTTCCCACCCCTTTGGTCAATGGTTGGTGCTATCAAAAAACTCTTCAAACATGAATTTTTGGGCCTTACTCGACACATAGTATGAACTTTGAATGGATTCGATATTTCAAATATTAAGAGAGTTATAGCGATATTTCACTTTTTCGAAGAAAATAAAGCCCCCCATTTTCACCCCCGTCGACCGATTGTGCCCATTAACGAACTCGACCGAGATTTTGTAGGGATACATATTATGTAAAAAATTCAAATTGATTGGTGCAAAATTGCGGTAGTTATCGTGTCCACAAGAAAGTGATATATGTATATATATACATAAATTATATATAAACTTTTAAACTGACGGTGGTTTTGGGATCTACGGGATGTGAAACGTGAAGATATGTCGAAATTTTCCGGAAGTCGAAACATGGTACCCATTGCAATAGTTAGCTTTCTAATGAAATCTACCTAAAATGAATGTGATCTCGTCAATGGCGTTGTCTTGGCAACCTCTGATAGATCATCCCTTATCAATGTAAAAGCGTTGTTATGGTAACCTCTGATGGCACTTGGCATTTTTTAAAATTCCGAAATCATTTTTCTCATCCCTTGGCGTAATGGTGGGTCATATCAAAAATTCTTTCAGACAAAAGTTTTAGGTAATTATTAGGGGAATATTTTCCATTTTGTACGGTTTTGATATTGTGCCTATTAAGAGAGATATGATTAATGTTTCCCGAAAAACCCAATTTTTTCCACCCCTTTGGTCAATGGTTGGTGCTATCAAAAAACTTATTTGACATAAATTTTTGGCACTTATCCGACACATATTATGAACTTTGAATTTATTCGATATTTCACGTATTAAGAGAGTTATAGCGAAATTTCACTTTTTCGAAAAAAAAGCCCCCCATTTTCACCCCCTTCGACCGATTTTACCCATTAACGAACTCGACCGAGATTTTATAGGGATACATATTATGTAAAAAATTCAAAGTGATTGGTGCAAAATTACGGCAGTTATCGTGTCCACAAGAAACTGATATATATATAGATACATACATATATACATAAATTATATATAAACTTTTGAACTGACGGTGGTTTTGGGGTCTGGGGGATGTGAAACGCGAAGATTGTCGAAATTTTCCGGAAGTCGAAACATGGTACCCATTGCAATAGTTAGCTTTCTAATGAAATCTACCTAAAAGTGTGTCCAGTTGTTTTATTATTTATTACAATAAGTATTCAATTCAAACATTCAGAAATGGCACTGTACAAATAATATTAATAAAAGAACTCTTAATAATTAAACATAAAAACCAAAGTTCAACTAACAACTTCAATGTGAAGGGTGAGCTTGAAGATTAGAAGCCAACTTAGGAATGTCTGGTTTAAGATTGCTGAGTCACAAACGAAGATCGTTTTGCACTGTAAGGAGCCTATTCCGGTATTTATTCTTGAGATAAACAAGTAAAGAAAATGCAGTCTTACATAAGTACGAAGTAGTGAAAAGCAGTAAAAATCTAACTACTTTGTCAGCTATGTCTGCATCGTCTGCACGCCTCTCAACCCAAAAGTTCACAAGAGCAAGTTTTGAAAAAGTTTGTCTTAGTTCTGAATCACAATTCAATTCATAAAACTGCACCTTATCTTTGGCCTTTAAGTCCTCCGGCAACATATCAATTATAGTTAGTTGCCATTTTGTAGCCACATCAGTGAGGAATTTGTTTACAAGGTGGAACTGGGAAGTACTCGAACATGCACCAAATTCACCTAACATAAGCCCTTGTGATTACGACTTATTCTCAAAGATCAAAGAAACTGTATGAGGCGTTCGATTTCAATCAAGAGGTCACATCCAGAGAGCTGTAGATCGATCAGTGAGAGTAATAACCAGAAATGGTGCTGAAGATGGAGTGAGGCATCTTCCAAGGATTTGGCAATGTATTGTCGACATGGCAGGAGACTATAAATGAAGTTCGTAATGTCAAAATTAACCAAATAATAATAGCAGTGTTGCCATTACTTATCGAATGCACTAGTATATTATGCCACAATTCGAGGAAAAACTCCGTCAAACTCCTTGATTGACATAACATTTCTTGTCAATACGGACCTAATGGATTCCATTATGGAGTCGAATAAAGCTGAGATGCGCTAGTATATATCATCAATTTCCGTTTTCCAGCTTGGGCGGGGTCGGAGCAAATATGACACCCCTCCACTTTACTCTGTGTGTCCATCATCCTTCCTCAACCACCGAACTCCACTCCAGGTTCCGTTGTCTCACACAGTCCTTCACCACATCCATCCACCGTACTCTAGGTCTTCCCTTAGACCCCCTTCACACGAAGTGACTTGTGACGCGCGACTCAGGTTGCGCTACACCCTCATTCAATGGTCTTATATGACGATATGCACACGGAGCCGCGCTACTCGCCGAGTCGCGCGCTACCGTCGACCATGCGCGACTCGTGAGCGTCTTGATGAGTCGCGCGACAGCAGTCAGTCAACGGAATTGATACAGTCCAGTCAGACGTGGAGACCAGTCGTACTTATTTTTATTTATTCGTATCAGAAGCAATACATCATGTAAAATTAGCATAGATAACTTTTTTAAAATAAAAACACACTAAAGGTACTTTCAAAATAACAATTAAATTACATCGCACCAAAATTTGGCAAGATCTCGTCCATTTGGTGTGGCCTGAACTACATCCTGCATAGTGCAAATGAGAGGGCAGGAGTTGCAATGGAGAAGGTGCGCCATGGTTTGTTCTTCTCCACAGGCGCAAAAGGTTGACTCATCGGAAAGGCCCCACTTCTTCATATTGGTCTTAGATCGACCGACCCCAGACCGCAGCCTATTCAGACTCTTCCATGTAGGCCACGACTCTTCATAACCGGCAGGAAGAGTTTCAGATGGAACCATCCATCCGTTGAGATTATTGTTTCTGGATCTCCAGGAAGTTAGCCTTGATGATTGAGGTGAATCCGACAGGCGCTCAGTAGAGTGTAGGAAACTTCGCCTAGATTTCAATCGTTGTTGAGCAGGTTGATAATTATGTAGAGGATGTGTCTGGGAAACTTCTACTTTAGATTTTTCATGTTTGGCAGCTACTTCACGTCTAATATCTGGGGGAGCAATGCCAGCCAAGCAATATAACTTGTCACAAGGTGTAGATCTTAGGCAACCAGTTATAAGCCGACAAGTTTCATTTAAAGCAATATCTACCTGTTTGGCATGACATGATCTATACCAAACAGGGCATGCATATTCTGCTGCAGAGTAGCTCAGTGCTAAAGCAGTAGTTCTCATTGTTAGAGCTTGCATTCCCCAGTTGGTACCACATAACTTGCGAAGAATGGAATTTCGCGTAGATACTTTGTGCTTCGTGTTACCACAATGTTGTTCATACGTGAGTGCACGATCCAGAGTTACCCCTAGATATTTAGGTGTAGAGCAATGATCCAAAAGAGCACCCTCCCAGAAAATCTTCAGTTTTCTTCTTGCCTGCATATTCTTTAAGTGAAAAGCGCAAACTTGCGTCTTTGAGGTGTTAGGCTTTAGATGGTTTTCTCTGTAGTATGGACTCAGTTCATCTAAGGCTGCCATTAATCTCCGTTCAACACTCTCAAACTGATCACCCTGGGTGAGAATAGCTCGATCATCTGCATAGATGAAGCTTTTAGTTCCTTCTGGCAAGGGTTGATCATTCGTGTAAATATTAAATAATATTGGAGACAAAACACTACCTTGAGGTAGGCCATTCCGGAGATTCTTCCAACGACTATGTCGCCCTTGGAAATCTACAAAGAATCTTCGATTTTCAAGAAGACATCGAAGAAATTCAGTCAGCTTGTTGTCCTTGGTCATCTTATGAAGTTTACTCAACAGAATTTGGTGGTTAACTGTGTCATAGGCCGCAGTTAGGTCGATGAAGACTGCCCCAGTTATTTTTCGATTTTCAAAACCATCTTCAATATATTGGGTCAAATGGAGTATTTGTGATGTACAATTCTTCCCTCTTCTAAAACCAGCTTGCTCGGGGATCAAAAGTGGTTCAACTATTTTTGCAAGCCTTACCAGAACCATTCGTTCTAAGATCTTGAATAAATGACAGAGCAAGGATATTGGTCTGTAATTTTTAGGATCATGGGGATCTTTTCCTGGTTTGAGGAATGCTATAACTCTAGATTTCCTCCAGATTTTGGGTATTCTGCAGGTTCGAATGCAATTGTTAAATAGATTGAGTACCCATTCTCTAGTAACAGGTCCAAAGTTCTTGATTTGTTGAATACAGATTTCATCTACACCAGGAGCCTTTCCATTTTTGCTGATATTTATAACGTCATTTAGTTCTGCCATGGTAAAGGGATTAGAAAGTATACTGGTCTCTGGTCTGAGTTTTGGCCTAGTATCCACTTTTGTTCTAGAACTGGAGTTTATAGACTTGCCATTTTGGATGAGTTGGTGAGCAATTTGGTTTGCAGATACGTTATAAAGAGAAGATGATTTATTAGGATCATTACTGAGACGCCTGAGTAGCCTCCAGGCCTTATGGCTGCTCCTATCCATGTTAACTTCTTCCATCAATTTTAACCACTGTTCTCGTTTAGACTCTGAAATAGCAGAGATAAGTTGTTTTCCGCTTGCAATAGTTTCAGCACTAAAAGGATCCCTTTCATACAAATTGAAGTAGTTTGTCAGTAAGGCAGATGTTTCCTGGGAAAGACCTTGTATGTAATTAGTTCTGCATCCTCTTGGAATGGCTTCTTTAGAACACGATCTAATGGCATCAATAAATTGATCATATGCCTCTGGTATGGGACTGATTGTACTCATCTTTGTATCTAAAGAGGAAGTAAAACATTCCCAGTTTGCCTTTTTGAAATTGTATCTTCTCTTAAAATAAACACTCTGTGGCCTGACGGCTGCTACTATCTGGCACATTATTGGACGATGTTGTTAGTTAGGAATAGGAAGGCAAACAGATTTAATACACTGATGGGCAATCTGATCACTCACAAAAATAAGGTCTGGATTATATCCACGTTTCCACCTTCTACTGTTGAAGGATGAAGGAAGTTTGTTATCATGAATGAGGGACAGTTGGTGTGATTCCGCCCAATGCATAACAGCTTCTCCATTCTCATCATCATGTGGATAACCCCATATAATGCTGTGGCTGTTGAAATCACCCACGAAGATGGACACTTTCTCCAAATTCAGATTATCAGGTTGTCTGAATGAAAAGCTTACCTTTGGGGGTTTATAAATGGAAAAAATGATTGAGTTACTCAATTCTATTGCAATAATTTCTATGTCATTGTCAGCTGTGATGGAGGTTGCAAGAATCCTGATATCTGGTTTAGTGAAGATGGCACTTCCATATTGGCCATGAGGACGTTCGACTGCCAATCTCATTCCAGGGATATTAGGACGTCGTTGATTAACATCCCTATGAGTTTCTTGTATACATAAAACATCACAATTATGTTTTAGGCATAATTCACGTAAAAGATCTTTACAAGAAGACAGTCCTTCAATGTTAATAGAAATAATTGTTAAATTGGGCTCTGATAAGAGCCTTTCCCTACTAGAATAAATCATTTCAGATAGAACTTTAATGATGCTTCTGGAATGCTGACGTTCAGTTCAGTAACGGAAATTCAGTTCCGACTACCTATGCAGGGGCACCACGGGCAGGAATCAGCTTCAGGAATCAGTCGTACTACCTAACCATGATGGATTCTATTGAAATGGACACAGAAAAATTTATTTTGGAAGTAGAGAAGCGTCCTGCGATATGGGACATGGGTACCGACATGTATGGAGACCGGGACATGAAGAGACAGGCCTGGGAGGAGCTAGTGACGCTATTCATGGAGAAGGAGGAAGCAACAACAGCAGAAAAGAATGAGTTTGGTAAGTAAAGTGTTTATTTATTATTATACAACGTCTTCTCTGCTAAGATAATAATTTGGACATATTTTGCCAAAGTAGGTCTATGTACTTTCAATGCTTGTTTATTGCATCATATTGCCATTCAAGTTCACCTTCTTTGCTTATAAAATAATTAGCAACATTATCTCGCACTGTCAATGCTTGGCGATTTCCTCTACTGGCGTTATCTCTATCGATCATCTCAAAATCTGGTGTCACTATAGCATCTTCAAATTTGTAACCATCTCTTATTCTAACGAAATTATGCAAGATACAACACGCTTGGACTATATTGACTGCAAAATCTATATTGACGTTGAGTGGACGATGAAGAATTCGCCATTTATTTGCGAGTATCCCAAAGGTACATTCAATGTAGCGGCGAGCTCTAGATAATCGGTAGTTAAAAATTCTCTTCACTTCTGTTAGATGTTTTCCACCGTACGGTCTCATTACATTTTCAGACATGGCAAATGCTTCATCCCCAACAAAGAGAAATGGTACTGCCACATTGGCTGTTTCTGATATTTTTGTTGGAGCAGGAATGCCCAAGGTATTATCTGTCATTCGTCTGTAGAATGGTGTCTGCTTGAAAATGGACGAATCGCTTGACTTTCCATATGACCCAATATCTACGTAAGTAAATAAATAATTGGCATCACATACTGCTAGTAGTACAATTGAAAAATATTTCTTATAATTGAAGTAAAGTGAACCACTGTCTCTTGGTTTTATCACTCTGATGTGCTTGCCATCGATTGCTCCGATGCAGTGAGGAAAGTTTGCTTTGCGTTCAAATACATTTGCAATTTTCAACCAGCTCTCTTCCGTGGGTTTCGGTACACACTTTTCCTTCATAGTTTCCCATATTGCAATACAAACGTCTCGTATAATGTAGCCTATAGTAAATCTTCCCAAAGAAAAAGTATAGTGCAGGTCTGCAATGCTGCAACCAGTTGCCAAATACCTAAAACAATGTATAATATTTAATTTGAATCTATATGCCAATACCTACAAAATGTGTGGAATATTGCCAAAAAATAGTATTTTATTACTTTGCTTAGTTTATAAAAAAATGAAACAGATATTTTGCTAAGGTTAAATTACTTAGGTCTAATTGTATCATTATATTTTATTTTCTAGGTCGGAATCTAATGATAAGATGGAAGAGTTTACCGGACTGCTATTCACGAGAAGTGAAAAAGCAAAAAAAAATCTAAAACGGGATCTGGGTCTAAAAATCGACCTGTCTATGTGTACTACAAGCAACTTTCGTTTTTGCAAACGGTTGTCACACCAAAGGAAACTTCCAATTCTCTGGAAGACACAGAGAAAGCAACATCACCACCACCAAGTCCAGTGCCTCAGCGATCAACTTCTTCGACATCCAAAAAGAGGAGAAATGAAGGTACCTCCGTCGAATTAAAAATATTAAATGCTTTAGACAAGAGTGTAGAGTACAGGCAATAACGTGACAGAGCAACAGAGAATGATAGCGATAAGATGTTTCTGTTATCACTATTGGATCCCCTCAAACAAATACCAACATATGCTAGATTTGGAGTAAAGAGAAAATTAATGGATGTTGTCGAATCTGAACTTCGGATGTATAACCCACCCCCTGCTCCTCAGCTTCGTCGTGGAATGAACTATGGCTATGAACCGACAAGCCAACCAACAGTATCTATGCCTATACAGAAACAATATGAGCAAGTCGATAATTGGCAAGTGAATATGTATCAACCTCAACCCAGCACTTCAATGATCGGTCTGGATTCGCATGCACCATCGCCTTACTCGACATCCTCAGTATTGAGTAACGAATCTGACGTAAGTCTAGATCTATTTCAACCTTGAACAGAGAACAATAATTTGAAACAGAGTTGTACATGAAATAAAAATGCTTCCCTGTAGATTGTACGTACCCTCCCCATTCATCTGTATGTAATAATGTAATCTAAGGTAACGATGTAATGCACTCTGTACGTAG
Source organism: Meconema thalassinum (assembly GCA_946902985.2). Classification (NCBI taxonomy): domain Eukaryota; kingdom Metazoa; phylum Arthropoda; class Insecta; order Orthoptera; family Tettigoniidae; genus Meconema; species Meconema thalassinum. The sequence goes on from OX336388.2 coordinate 2,045,375,007, forward strand.
TAATAATAACTTAGTAATAATAACAAATGGCAACTTGGTATATTTTTGTGAGAAAAAAATATTATGTTATTAAATTTATCTCATGTCTTGTTTTGCCCATACCATATCACTTCATTAAATAAATATTTTCACGTTTGCATCAAGTTTTTTGATTTGTTATAATAGAAGGTCTTACTAATAATAAAAATAATGTGTACTTACCTAAGAGTAATGACTAACTTTTCTTCCGGGGGAATAGCCGGTCTCATGACGGTGTTTTCACGCGTCAACCTTTCTTTGAGAATTTCATGCAGTTCATGGAATGATGTGATGGACATCCTGCAGTAATTAAAGAATTCTACTGCATCTGCTCTCAGCCGAGGAAACATTGTATAAAATAAACTCGTTGATGTTCGCTCTTGTATAATAGGATGGATCCAGAACCTTCTCTTCCTTTTCTTCTTTTTCTGCAAAATGCACAGATACGCTATCGCAGCTACGTCTTCCACTTCCAACATACTGACTTCAACTACGAAAGAAGGAGAAGTCGCGAGTCAAGTAGCTTACAAGAGGAGTCGCGCGACAGCTCAGTCGCGTCAAAAGTCGCCACGTGTGTTCGGGGCCTTAGTAGAGTATAATCTCTACTAAAGCGGCTTCGGTGGCGTAGTTGGTAACTTGCTGAGTTTCTATGCCCAAGATAGCGGGTTCAGACCCGGCCGAAGCCGTCGGATTTTTTAAGAGCGTTAAAAATCCCTCAGTATGCCTTCCTTCGGAGGGGAAGTAAAGCCGGTGGTCCCATGTCATAGATTTATGACATGTTAAAGAACCTTCCACTAATTACACCTGTGTGAAGCTAAATTGTATAGGTTAAGAATGTAAACAACACTCTTAGGATCCAACGTTCGTTGCCAAGAGCCGACTGCGGTGGCGTCTAGTAGCTAAGTTCTGAACTAGGCCTAGTAGTCGTTGACGGTGGCGTTTGGCGGCAAAAGTAGGAACTATTTAAAAAAAATCAAAGTTGCAGTCCTTACTTGAATTAAAAAACAGATACGCACACTAATACAGCCATCACAATTAACACCGGTTAGTAGTGTGGTAAGGGGGGAGCTGCGACACTTCTTTTTGAACCCTCCTCGTATCGGCCCCGAACTTGATATCTCGCTAACCAAACATGGGATTAGAACATACAGGGTGTCCTAGCACTCGTAGTGACGCCCCCTACTTTCCTATAGCCTCTTTATTTGTTTAAAAGACCAAAACTAAAAGGTCATTCGCGAGTAGTGGGGTAGTGTTGGTTTTCTCAAGTCGCGCTCGTGCTTGAATATGTATGCCTATGTTGGGAAGGGTTAGGTGGTGGGGGAGGAGTAGGGTCGAGTGAGGGGTCGTTTAGATGGTATTTTTTCCGCTCTAGGTGATGGTGAGGTTATTTTTTTAAATGGATGGAATTTGGAAAGGCCATTTGGGGTAAACGTGTGTTTTTTGACATTATGGCGATGAATGTTTTTGTTTGTACGCCTGCGCACTTGGGGATTTTGTAAAAGAGCGGGCTTTTTAAATGATGATTTATAAATGAGTGTTTTTTAATATGTATTGAAATAAACCCCAAAAAACTAATAGGTCATCGGCTTTTTTACTATCTCGCTAACCAATAATCGGATTTAAACCTATGAGGTGTCGTAGGACTCGTGGTGAACTGTCCTTTTCTATGGACGGGGTATATCCACCCCAAAATAAAAACTACCCTTACCCGGGGGGTGAAATAGTATTTTTTTAAAGTGCGCACACGGACGGCTTTTGTCAAAAGGACCTAACTATACGTTTGTTAATATTTTCTGAACCCCTGATGGGATTTTGCCATAGGCAGTATCCTAACCCTGGGGGTGACGCCCCGTTTTTGAATGTATGATTCGTTTTTGTCGAAAGGGCCTAACTACACTTTTGTTCATATCTCGCGAACCAATCATGCTAGGGACTTGTATGAAGGGTCCTAGCACTTGGGGTGACGTCCCCCTTTGCGGGGTGAAACTACCCCCCAAAATTGAAAAATCCATATCTTGGAAACGAAGATCCCTAAAATTAGGTGTGATAGCTTAAAAATAGGGGATGATTAGGGCTTTTACCTCGATTGGTCATTTCACCCCTAAATCAGTAAATAGTCATGTTATGGGGAAAAACGTGTTAAACACCTAAAAATGATATATGAACCTAAGATCTTTTGTTTTTAATGAAAATAGCAGGGGGTGGAAACAACCCCCCTAATTGAAAAATCCATATCTAGGAAACGAAGAAGCCTAAAATTAGGTGTGATAGCTTAAAAAATAGGGGATGATTAGGGCTTTTACCTCGATTGATCATTTCACCCCTAAAACAGTAAATAGTCATGTTATGGGGAAAAACGTGTTAAACACCTAAAAATGATAAATGAACCTAAGATCTTTTGTTTTTGATGAAAAATAGCAGGGGGTGAAAACAACCCCCCAAATTGAAAAATCCATATCTCGGAAACGAAGAAGCCTAAAATTAGGTGTGATAGCTTAAAAAAAATAGGCCATGACATGCGCTTTTACCAGGATAGATCATTTCACCCCTAAAACAGTAAATAGTCATGTTATGAGGAAAAAATGTGTTATACACCTAAAAGCATAAGCGTTTTGTGAAACCATGCTTTAATGGACATGTGTATGGAGGATGATGGTTATTATTATTACTAGGTAATTATGGATTAATGTGCGGATAGATAACTAACCAGTGGGGAGCGTGATGGCGCAGGTGCTTAGCTGCTCGTCTTTACCCGGACGGCTGGGGTTCAAATCCCGGTGACAGCGGGGGTTGGAATTTTCACCTGAAAAATCACGTGGCGTCAGGAAGGGCATTCGGCCTTAAATCTCCGGCCAAAACCAAAATGAGCCTGGTTGGCTCCGGCGACTCAAAATAATAGGGAAAAGCCGAAGAAAGAAAGGTAACTCACCAGTAATAGTAAACATTGGTTAGAGGTGTTGAACAAGTCAGGATGGCCAACCCTTTGCCATGGTTCACGAATGGACCCCAAAAAAGTTTTACCTGTCAAGACTCAGTATACCCTGTTGCAGCCTTTAGAAAAAAAAATCGAACCGGGGCCTCTGTGGTGACAGTGGACTTATATTCATGATGCTTTTTAAACAAACATACGCTTGCATACTACCGCTGGCTTGAATCTGCACAGAGACACTGGCTTTGGTTTGTCTAGTGTGCCTTGGTGATAACAGCACAGCGATCTTGTCAGCAAGTTTCATATTACTCGTCTGCTTGATAGAGGACGTGCTCTGCACATGACTAGATCGTTGTTAGGTTTGACAAAGGCTTAGTGAAGCTTATTGCAACCTTGAAATGAATGTCATGGTATAGTCGGGGTTGGAAGCCCTTAGGGTTGACAACCAAGTAGGTTAACCACTACACGGTGAGATGGTCAAATAATAATGTAACAAAACATATAGAAACGTTTTCTATAGTTTAACGAATTGCCATACAATGAGAGGTGTAGGTAATGGAAATTGAATCCTTAGCTGATGATTATACTACTTGTAATCTATAGCCATGCGCATGTATAAGCTATCATGTTAGAAAGAGAATTGTATGGCTTGTTTTAAACGGAGAATAATTGTGTTTACTGTGAAACACAAATCTGAATTTAAAATGTCCTCTCGGCACGGCGGAAGGCGGAGGTAGATTTCACCGGACAAACTTGGGGATAGGCGAAAATAGGCAGAATATGCAGGTTTTCATAGAAGGATCAGACCTCATTTATTGCGAGAAGGTATTTTATAATTGGAGCATAATTAACTTTGTTTTTCGTCATTTTATGCTTATTTTAAACATTTTATTGTCTTATGTGGAACGGTAACCTTTTTGTCATTTGAGGTCCATTTTTATACATGTGGTCACACTGTCCTTATGCAAGGTTTCGACACTGATGTGTAACTATGTAACGGTCTGTTACTTCTTTACGCAAAATTATATCTCCCGCAGAGATTTTGGTTGGTTCCTCAGTTTAGGGGCTGCGACAACGCGGTCATGTAACCCCGTGTACTTATGGATGGCTGTATTAGTCTGTAATTCAGGTAAGGACTGCAGACGGTCAATTTCAAGCACTAGTTCCTAATGTTGCTACCACCCCTCCAAAGGAAAGCATACTGAGGGATTTTTAGCGCTCTTAGAAAATCCGACGACTTCGGCCGGCTTTGAACTCGCAACCTTGGACATAGACATTCAGCATGCTTGCTACCAGTTACGTCACCGAAGCCGCTTCACACTTAGTCAGATGGAATTCTGATTATGATCTCGTGCTAATTCGTTATCTTGGCAACGTCTGATGGCTCATCCCTCATCAATTTAGTAGTGTTGCCATGGCAACCACTGATAGCTCTTGGCATTTTCTTATAATTCCGAAATCATTTTTCTCATCCCTTGGCATATTGGTGGGTCATATCAAAAATTCTTTCAGACAAAAGTTTTAGGTAATTATTAGGGGAATATTGTCCATTTCGTACGGTTTTGATATTGTGCCTATTAAGAGAGATATGATTAATGTTTCCCGAAAAACCCACTTTTTCCCACTCCTTTGGTCAATGGTTGGTGCTATAAAAAAACTCTTCAAACATAAATTTTTGGGCTTCATCCGACACATAGTATGAACGTTGAACGGATTCGATATTTCACATATTAAGAGAGTTATAGCAATATTTTACTTTTTCTAACAAAAGACCCCCATTTTCACCCCCTTCGACCGATTTAGCCCAGTAACGAACTCGACCGAGATTTTATAGGTATACATATTCGGTAAAAAATTCAAAGTGATTGATGTAAAATTACGTCAGTTATCGTGTCCACAAGAAACTGATATATATATATATCAGTTTCTTGTGGACACGATAACTGATATATATATATATACATATACATACATAAATTATATATAAACTTTTGAACTGACGGTGGTTTTGGGGTCTGGGGGATGTGAAACGCGAAGATATGTAGAAATTTTCCGGAAGTCGAAACATGGTACCCATTGCAATAGTTAGCTTTCTAATGAAATCTACCTCTGGTTGGTTCCTCAGTTTAGGGGCTGCGACAACGCGGTCATCTAACCCCGTGTACTTTGGGTGAGTGTAGAATCTGTCTGATTAACGGTGTGAATTGTAATGGCTGTATTAGTCTGTAATTCAGGTAAGGACTGCAGACGGTCAATTTCAAGCAGTAGTTCTTAATGTTGCTACCAGGTACTACCGTCAATGTCACCTAGCTGTGAACTTGGCTACTAGATGCCACCCCAACCAGCAACTCGTAACGAACGTTGGAACTTCCCCTCCAAAGGAAAGCATACTGAGGGATTTTAGCGCTCTTTGAAAATCCGACGACTTCGGTCGGCTTTGAAACCGCGACCTTGGGCATAGACATTCTGCATGCTACCAGTTACGTCACCGAAGCCGCTTCCCACTTAGTCAGATGTCAAAGTCAACCCCTTGCACCATCCAGCCCATGACGGGCTAAGGCCGACCAAGCGACCGCTGCCCAGACATTTCGCCTGCAGATATTGGGGTGGCGCGTGTGGTCCCCTCGGCCGTTAATCTTGGTATTCGTGATCGGGGTGCTGTCTCACTGTCAGACAGCTACTCAATTGTCCTCACGAGGCTGAGTGCACCCCGTTCCAACCCTCACGTCAGTTATAAAATCCCTGACTGAGCCGGGGATCGAACCCGGGGGCCTCCGGGTGAGAAGCAGGCGCGCTACCCCAACACCACGGGGCCGGCTCAGTCAGATGGAAATACTGAATCTGATCTCGTGCAAGTGCGTTGTCATGGCAACGTCAGATGTCTCATCCCTCATCAATTTAGTAGTGTTGCCATGGCAACCTCTGATAGCTCTTGGCATTTTCTTATAATTCCGAAATCATTTTTCTCATCCCTTGGCGTAATGGCGGGTCATATCAAAAATTCTTTCAGACAAACGTTTTAGGTAATTATTAGGGGAATATTGTCCATTTCGTACGGTTTTGATATTGTGCCTATTAAGAGAGATATGATTAATGTTTCCCGAAAAACCCACTTTTTCCCACCCCTTTGGTCAATGGTTGGTGCTATAAAAAAAACTCTTCAAACATAAATGTAATATATGCTATTTGCTAATAAGATTTGACACTGGAATTATTTTACAAGTAGTTATTTTAATGACCAACAGAGTTTAATGTTAACAAGGCATAGTTCTATTTGAAATTTTGAATAACATGTTGCATGTTATACATCATATGCAACTACTGTAAGGCTTGTGATTTATTTAATGCCTTTAACCCTATATTAAACACTCAGTTTGCAATACTGATAACTGCAATGTTACTGAAAAAAATTGAAACAAAACAAAAATCAGCATTGAAAAACCAAAAAGTGGTTTAGCATATATATAGTGGGGAAAAGAAAGGTTTTGTAAACACTAATGTCCAACAAGACTAATTAAATCAGTAACTGTCAGGGTGGCCGAGTGGTTAAGGCGTTTGACTTAAGATCAAATTTCCAAATATATAAGGAAGCAAGGGTTCGAATCCCTTCCCTGACATAACTATTGCTTGAACATGCAAGAAAACAAGAAATATACACAAACTATGTTTATCAATTTAATCAATTTTTTATTATTTTTTTACAAGAGATAGACACACAGAATACAGCTCTTTTGGTTTATCATTTCTTTTAAACATAACACTTGTTGAAAATTATTTTTTAGGGGATGGGGGTGTTGCTACGTTGACCCATCACACAATAATAGCAGCTTTACGAAGTTCATTTTCTATATTTAATAGCTCTTTCTCATAACCAATATGACCAACCTGTTTACAGGCACGCAAGAGCTGTAGACGTTCGACTAATATATTAGGATCGTTCCATTTGCTATTTATTATGAATGGTTTCAGAATCTCGGGAAGCAGTTCATCATTATCACCATCATTATGATTATCATCCTCATTATTATAATCATTTTCATAATGATGATCATTATCATCGTTATCATTACCATGATAATTTCCAACTGTGTCCACAGTCTGTTCAATGGTTTGACCTTTTGATAGTGTTGAAAGCTTCTTTTTAGATGTGCTAGAATGCTTTAACATTGTTATGTTATTATTACCACTATTACCTTTCCCCACTAACTTTTTGATGGGGTATATTGTCTCTGATAGGGTTGAGGGCTTTTGAGATGTGGGTGCGTGTCTGAACATGGGTTTCACAGGAGGTGTTAAAGGTTTCTCATTAAACAACTCGCTAACAGCATGAGTGCGTTGTAGTTTATTAAACTTGAGGTTAATATTATCTTCAGCAGCACTATCTTTCTCTTGGACTTGGTTTCTTGCTTTGGTTTGGGTATTCCTCACATTTAGACTAGCGTGATTATTAAGTTTACATTCATGATTGTTTGAAGAAAGTACGTCCAATTCTTTTGTTTTAAGCATTCCTCGACACTGTTTCGATCGTTGCTTTGAACAGCGCTAAATAACAGTTCCATTTTTATTGCTTCGTTTCACAATATATGAATATCCTTTATAGAATGCATAAGGCTTACCATACCTAGTCACTTTTTTTTTTTTTTTTTAGCGTATGGCTTTTAGTGCCGGGAGTGTCCGAGGACATGTTCGGCTCGCCAGTTTTTGTAGCTGCTTCGAGACGGACACCCAATGGGTGAGCTACAAGTACCGTTGGGGAGGAAGTTGGAAGGTAGGGTCGAGGAGTTGGAAGGTAGCGGCTGTGGCCTATAGTTAAGGACCAACCCCGGCATTTGCCTGGAAGGAAGATGGGAAACCACAGAAGACCATCTTCAAGGTTGCCGGCGGGGGGATTCGAACCTCCTCGCCTCCCGGATGTGAGCGACTGCCAACAGTCATGCCGCAACGACCTCGGCTAACTCACCCGGTACCTAGTCACTGATACTTCTATATCAACTGTTAAGCACAAACTAATCTCTAGTAAAGACAACTTGGTAATAACAACAATAGTTTGATGTGGGAGCATATATACATGCATAAAGTGGGAGCAAAGGTGGGGGGTAAAAAGTGGGAGCTAAACTGGCAGCAAATGTGGGAGAAAAAAATAACTGTGAGCAAAACGTGGGAGCAAATATGGGATCAAATGTGGGAGCAAAGCAAATATAAAAAGTGGGAGCAAATATGCTAACAAATATGTCAACAAGTATACCAGCAAAAGTAAATACACAAGTCAAGATAGATTAAAGTGCAAAGAAAATATGCAAGCAAATATGAGAGCAAAAATTGTGTTTTTCTAAAACAACTAGACATAACCAACTTAGTCATAACCTAACCTAACCCAACCTAACCTAACCTAACCTAACCAAACCTAACCTAACCTAACCTCACCTAACCTAACCTCACCTCACCTAACCTAACCTCACCTAACCTCACCTCACCTAACCTCACCTCACCTAACTTCACCTAACCTAACTTCACCTAACCTAACTTGACTGAACTTTTCCTAACCTAACCCATCATAACTTCAACTAACCTAACTTTACCTAATCTAACTTCACCTAACCTAACTTTCAACTCTCAGATCAAAATTAAATTCTAGGCATAGTTGAGTTGGAACCCAAGACTTCAGGGATAACACACAAGTATACTAGCCACTACACCGCAAAATGGGCAAATTATCATGCAACACAACATAAAGTAAAAGTTTCCAGTAGTGTAACTCATTGGCTGTCAACCATAGTTTGGGAATTCAAACCCAAGACCTCAGAACTTTTGTTTTGAACATTGTCAGAAATATTATTCCATTTACATTTTGCTGCTGCTTATATTTATAAGAGTTGGCATTAATATGGGAAACAAAGAAAGTGGGAGCAAATGTGGGAGCCAATATGGGAGCCAATATGGGAGCAAATATGGGAGCCAATATGGCGGCAAAAGTGGGAGCAAATATGGGAGAAAATGTGGGAGCCAATATGGGAGTCAATATGGAGGCAAATATGGGAGCAAATGTGTGAGCTAATCATCTCACCTCGGATATCGCCAGTGAGTAATCATATCCACCGCTAGGTAGCGGAAACATACTTTGTGTGTTGTATGTAACTATCTTACAAAGTTTGACTGCATGCAAAACGTCCTTGTGTAAGCTGTGCATATAATTTTCATATACAATTAAGACTAAGTGTTCAGAACTAACATGTTTAGCCTTGTCTAGGGTATATAGAGGATCCTTAGCAAGAAAGACTGACTAACCCAGGAGTGTAAAGCCTTGCCATATGCAGTAAGCATCTGTTGGCAGAAATGGTTCCTAATAATAACGGACTTAATGAATATGAAACGTGTTTTGAGTGTCGTCTTAAATCCTTACACGTATCACAACGTATAAAATAGGATTCTACTCTTGCGCTACGTATTGTGATATTTATGTACTCAGCCAGAAACCTTCCCTGGAGTGTACACAACATCTCACCCAAGTTTCATCGCAATCGGATGAATGGTATCTGAACGTATACGGGACGTTGTCGAAACGCTTCGCGTGTAGTCACTCATTTGTTGAAACTAAACGTGCGCTTCGTATTGTAAAATGTATTTACTTAGCCAGAAACCGTTCCTGGAGTGTACACAACATCTCACCCAAGTTACATCGCTATCTGATGAATGGTATATGACCTTATACGGGACTTTGTTGAAACGCTTCGCGTGTCATCGCTCATTTGTTGAATCTATTGGTGCGCTACCTATTGTAAAATGTATTTACTTAGCCAGAAACCGTTCCTGGAGTGTACACAACATCTCACCCAAGTTACATCGCTATCTGATGAATGGTATATGACCTTATACGGGACTTTGTTGAAACGCTTCGCACGTCGTCCCTCATTTGTTGAATCTACTTGTGCGCTGCATATTGTATAGTGGATTTACTACGCCAGAAACCTTCCATGACGTGTACACAACATCTCACCCAAGTTTCATAGATATCGGACGAATGGTATATGAATGCATACGGGACTTGGTTGAAACGCTTCGCGTGTCGTCGCTCATTTGTTGATTCTACTCGTGCTCTACCTATTTTTAAAGGGATTTACTAAGCCAGAAACCTTCCCTGGAGTGCACACAAAATCTCAGCCTAGTTTCATCGCTATCGGACGAATGGTATATGAACGCATGCGTGACTTTGTTGAAATGCTTCGCGCGTCGTAGCTCATTTGTTGAATCTACTCGTGCGCTGCCTCTTGTAAAGTGGATTTACTAAACCAGAAAATTTCCCTGATGTGTACACAACATTTTAAGCAAGTTTCATAGCTATCGGACGAATGGTATATGAATGCATACGGGACTTTTTTGAAACGCTTTGCGTGTCGTCGCTCATTTGTTGAATCTACTCGTGCGCTATCTACTGTGAAATGTATTCACTAATTTTGAAACCTTCACGTAAGTGTACACAACATCTCACCCAAGTTTCATCGCTATCGGACGATTGGTATATGAACACATACGGGACTTCGTTGAAACGCTTCGCGCATCGTCGCTCATTTGTTGAATCTACGCGTGCTCTACCTATTGTAAAATGGATTTACTAAGTCAGAAACCTTCCTTGGATTGTACTCAACATCTCACCCAAGTTTCATCGCAATCGGATGAATGGTATATGAACGCATAGGAGACATACACACCCACAGACAGACAGACAGATAAACTATCACGTAAAATTGATTTATATATATATAGATTTATTTTATTTAAGCGAAAATTACCCTACAGGAGAGCGATTAAACTTGGATCACATGATGTCATTTGGAGGCGTGTCTCCTCCGCTCCTCCCAAAATCTCTTCATTCTCGCGGAATGTTCCCGCTTCCTCTCATCCGTCCACTATTTTCCAGGTTGTCGTAATGATCTTGGTTCGAACTTAACATTCGCGATTTTCGTCTGGCACTCAGTTCGGTCTTCGAAATTTTGTATACTGATAATTTGTAAGTCTCTTTGTACCTCTTTAAGCCTTTCTGTGCCGCATTTGCTCTGTGTTATGATACTGAGTAGTTTCTTGGGCAATCTGGAGGTGGCCATCCTGTGGATGTGACTCCTTCCATTCCAAGGTCGCAGGGGCTCACAACTTCCTAAGTGTAGCAGCTCTCTCCGTACCACACTACTCCTTTCCAAATTCCATCCATTTTAAAAAATAACCTCACCATCACCTAGAGCGGAAAAAATACCATCTAAACGACCCCTCACTCGACCCTACTCCTCCCCCACCACCTAACCCTTTCCCAACATAGGCATACATATTCAAGCACGAGCACGACTTGAGAAAACCAACACTACCCCACTACTCGCGAATGACCTTTTAGTTTTGGTCTTTTAATCAAATAAAGAGGCTATAGGAAAGTAGGGGGCGTCACTACAAGTGCTAGGACACCCTGTATGTTCTAATCCCATGTTTTGTTAGCGAGATATCAAGTTCGGGGCCGATACGAGGAGGGTTCAAAAAGAAGTGTCGCAGCTCCCCCCCCCCCCTTACCACACTACTCCGGTTATCAGACACATTCTACACACACCCAAAGTATACGGGGCTAATTGACCGCGTTGTCGCTGCCCCTAAACTGAGGAACCAACCAATCTCTACTTAGTATAAAACAAAGTCCCCGATTCTTGGATGTCACGGGTAATCCTGAGAACCACTGGATGGATTTTGATGTGGTTTTCACCATTCTGTAAAGGATATCTCAAGGAAGGTTTCTGTAGAAAATTATTTATTTATGATCAAAGGAAGTCAAGCAGTAACGATTCCAGTGGAAAAAGTCGAAAACAAACCTGGCGTACATGCGCTGTTTAAGCTTACGCTGGGCAAACCGTTAAAAATATCAATATACTATGAGTGTAAGAATTGTTCAGCATGAAAAGTTCTACACAAATGTCCGTGAGAGCATATCTCTATCTTCAATATATCGCCCACTATAAGAGTTTTTACGTTTTCATTTCTTCCAACAATCTCCATTCAATTACTGAGGCGACGGTTTCGTAGCTAGCTAGGAGCGAGCCTACCACCCCAGATACAGCCAGCAACAAACTGTCGAGTCGTGTTAGGTTAAGACTTCAGAGAAGAGTGGTTGTGTTTGGAGTTTCCCTGGAAGTGCAACTCTGCTTTTCTTCATTTCGCCTGTGAACTTTTCGTTCCGCAAAATACACAGTCAAGTTAAGATTGGACAGAAGGGGGATTTGTGTTTCATGCACCTCGCCATTCTTAAATTACGTCTGACAATAATTCGTTGCACATGCATGTCATTGATGATTTTTAATAGTCCATTCAGTGATTTTAACGCAACATGCCGAGACGTAAAACGGATATAGGTCGTAGTTCATTGACATCGAAAAAAAAGCGCTTATCACGTAATGCGTTCATAACTGTTCCCGGGCGAAGCCGGCGCGGGTTGCTAGTACACTACAGTATACAGCAGGGCCATCCACACAGAGCTCCGGCCGCGGTTTAAGCCGGTGCTCCGAGCGCTTTGGTGGAAGGTTTCAGTAGTTTCAGTAGAGAATGGTTGAACGGCGCGGTCTGCCCGCCGCGTCGAAGTGAGGAATGTTTGGCTCAACGTACATTTGTGAGCATTTCTTTTCGGTCGTGCAACGATGCGCAACTGTTTACTAATAGCTGTATCCAGAAATATTGTACCCAATTTGGAGAAGATTGTTTCCCCCAAAACTAAAAACTCGTAAAAACGACGGAGCAAAAGCCACTCAAGGTCTGTAATATCTGTTCATATTGGTAAAATATTGTTGGATTTTCCTCTCTAATATGTTCATATTTCAGTTTGGAATAAATCACAATATTCTTTACTTAACACTTGCGTTCGTTTCCTGCACATTCCATACATCGGAGTACCATTCGATTTGTATATACGGTATATTTTTATGGCAAAAGAGACCTATCAGTATGATGTCAACAAACCCACAAAAGCCGTCGGCCGCACGACTGTACGTACGCCTACGTATCTACTGTCGACCAAAGTATTATGTGTACTCGAGTTTGAAGGTTGTTTGTGACGTAACCAATAGACATATATAAAATCCAATAACATCATCATTTTCGTCGTTCTATTTTACGTGAGCTCATGTAGGTTTGAAATTTTTAGTTTATATTTTAATATTTTTTATCGCAGTTGGAACACAAAAAGTGCCCGTTTTTAAGCGTGTTTCAACGATGCGTCACATTTAAGAATTATTATCTCACAAACCCGTCATCAGATCGAATCCAAATTTTAACACAATATATATTGGAATGTTGTATAACTGGTTTATTAATTTCCAAATTTTGCGTGTCCAAGAAACAAAGTTGTTATCATTTGTGTAAGGTAACGTTTTCTCGGCTTGGGGTGGTTGGAATATGTAGTTCTTGGTCGCGTTGTAATTCTTATACATCAAAACGTTATACTGTATGACTTTAAAATACGTAAATTAATTCACTTATTTTATATTGGTTTATATTTGAACGGGGAAATACGACCTCGCCTCGCTCGGCAGCAGGGACCCGGAACAGAACTGAAATGCGTTACGTAACGCTGTGTTCCACGTTACGTTACGTATGCCATACCGCGGCCCCGAGCTGGCTTGCGGTATCGTTCCGGAACTGTAACTGGAACTCAGTACGAGCATGTGGAACGTTACAGCGCTGGAACGGTACAGTCGGAACTCGACTCCCAACTGTACCGAGCATCAAGGTACGTGTTAGCGGAACGTTACGTATGGAACGGTACATGACTGGAACGATTCCTCAGCGTTACCAGTTGGAAAGTTACTCTGCGTACCGTTCTTGGTTATCGAAATAGAGTAACGTTTCCACCAGTACCCGGTTACACTGTGTACCGTTCCAGGTTATACCAACCAGCCTCCCGGTATCTATGCGTAACGTTCCAGGTTCTCATGTTCCAACGGAAAGTGGAACGGTACAGAGCCTGTAACAGTACAGCAGCATTTCCCAAAATGTATGTAGGCCTACAGACTATTACAAGACTGTTACCGGAACTACTGTCCATTATCTATTAACACCATTATGGCTATTACACCGAATTTTTACGTAGACTATTACGGCTATTACACAGTCTATTTAGTTACCACGGCAATTGTAACACTGCGTTTATTACACTGTTACGCTGGTTGTTACAAACTGTCACATAATAGCCTAATTACACAACAACTACATCAATTACATACCTGTTATCTAATCTAGGGGCATTTCTTTCATGATATCGAAATACTCTATCTAGCCTAAGGAAATTTTTCAGTATCTACTGTCCTACCTAGGACCCTGATGAAAAGATCCTTTTTTCTGCGTCAACAACTATCCCAGTTTGTACGATGCCATATGCAATTCCAGGCAAATTATTTATTCAAACATAGGATAATTACTTCTTGAAATATCAATAAAAATAAAAATAAAAATACTGATTTCAGTCTGAGTGCGTGCCGCATCAGACAGGGCAAGGCACGTTGCTCGTTTCGATCGCGGTCATACTGTAGCCTACGTTAGAAATATGTTTCCTGAAAACAATACGATGGATCCCATTGATTCGAAATATTTATTGTTGCTCCATATAGAGGTTTGGAACATAGGTTATTGTTCATCGGTCCATGTAGTTGAGGTTTTTATGGAATTTGTCTGATAGGTCTAAACTTTGTAATTGTGATGTCTGTAGTAACGTGTGTATTTGTAATGATGGCATGGCTTGGGAAGGAGTAGGCCGTGGCCTTGACTTAGGAACTATCCACGCATTTTCCTGGAGTAGAAGTGGGAAACCACGGAAAACCAATCTAAGATGGCTTAAATGGGAATCCAACTCACCTTCTCGCAGTGTTGCCATATAAGGCAGAGTGTAACCTACACAGCAAACTTTAGCTCCTTTGTGACCAATAATAGTATTTCTTTTCTAAATTAAACCTCCCGTTCTTGCTTTTCGTTTACTTGTTAGCCTATTTTCATTTAGTAGTGATAGAAGCCATTTTTCAGTGATGCTTAATTCTAATAATGAAGGCTATTCAGTCGTGTTGACCGACTGAAAAGCTTCCTTTATTATTTACATTTATGAAAGATAGACCTATGACATCACATATAGTCCGTGTGTGTGTACGTATGTGTGTGTTTGCATGTGTCCGTCGCCTCGCTCCCCTCCCTAATAAAATCTAAACTGCTGGAGCGATTTCAACGAAACTCGGTATGGTCATAGTACTATTTTGTCCAACTCCGACTGTGCATTTCAAATTTTATTACATCTCACCAATCCAACATGGCAACTGTGCGAAATATTTCACCGGCATTCCATATCTCCGAAACTATTACAGATATCATCCTGACGTTTTGTATGAAGGAAAAAAGCACTAATAGAAGTGTAACGATGGGACTCTCAAAAACCTCTTTACAAAACGAACATGGCTATACCATACCAAATCATTTTAATATACAGTAATCAATATTTTATTAACACAACTCAACATCGCATCCAAAGACATTCCAAAGACACTAAACTCAAAGATAACAAAATCAAAACTATGTAAATCAAAACACTGTCTATTTTCTAAATCAAAACACTGTCTATTTTCTACAGGAAATAGATTGCTCGAAAGCGCTTTAGTTCACTTTCTCCACATTCTCCCACCTTGCAAAAGGTAGTTTTGCAACACACACTCATAAACTGAAGTAAACATTCTAAAATTATAGTTGAACATTGAGCTCAGGAATGTGAACCACTACAAGTCTAGTTTCTTGAGTTGCCTGACAGTTCTACCACAACGAGTTTTGAATTCACTCTCCTTTTCAGTTCCTGAGTTACTGCAGGGAATATCTTCATTAAGGACCGGCTCACTTAGTCGGTGTTGTGAAGTGTTGATAGAATCACGTTTGTTAAGACAGTTTATCTCTAACGAATAAAGTCGCTGTACTGGACGAAGTAGAATGCCAGTTGCTGTCTTAATTTTAACCAGACGAGTCACATTGTCTCTTCCTGGTAACAGCTCCACCACTCTCCCTAAGGGCCAGTTGATACGTTTCTTGTTGTCGCTCTCCACCAGTACTATGTCTCCTACTTGTATGGATCCCTGTTGCTTTTTGCTCCGTGATCGGAGGAATCCCAGGTATTCTTTGTTGAAGCGATTTCTCAGGCTCTCCCGAACAGCTTGTAGATAACGCCATCTGTCGTTTAAACTGCTGGTTTGAATTTGGTCTAAGTCGGTTACATCATTACCCTCTAGGCTCTGTAGGAACATGGAGGGTCTGAGTGGCTTGAGTTCATCTTCTTCAGAAAGATGAAAGATTGTTCATCAGGTTCTCACAATCGCACAGAAGAGTACACATTTCCTCATAATTTAGGCAAGCTTTACCCAAATTACGGCGAAGCAAATCCTTTAGAATCTTAATCAACCTTTCCCAGAATCCTCCCCACCAGGCTGCAGTGGGAGGGTTCAGCTTCCATTTAATCTTCAGAAGGCTGCACGTCCTCTCTATTTCAGTCCAATCCAATTGCTCCATGGTTCTGCGAAGTCCGGTGAAATTCGTCCCATTGTCCGAATACATGGTATTCACTCTTCCTCTTCTTGCCGCAAATCGGCGTAGTGCTTGGATATACGCTACTGTACTAAGTGAAGTGATCAATTCCAGATGTACAGCCCGATAAACTGCACAAGTGAATATCACAATCCATCCCTTTTCTCCTCCTCGTAGAAACACAGGGCCGGCCAAGTCTGTGCCCGTGATCTGGAAAACACTCGATGCCTTGATTCGATCCTGTCGCAACGGAGGAAAAGGTACCTCAAAACCCTTAGCAGAGTTACGACGACAGATCACGCATTTCCGAACAACTGCTGCCACCGCCCTTCTTCCTCTAATTATCCAAACCCTTTGGCGCAACAAAACAAGCAGTGTGTGCGTCCCAGCATGGTTATGGAATCGATGAAATTGTTCAATCATTCTTTCAACCATCACATGTTTTGATGGAAGTAAAACTGGATAGGTATACTCAGGAGTGTCGTCAGAATCAACGACTCTTGACTTCATGTGTAGAATTCCTTCATCGTCTGTGAACACCTCCAGATTCTTCAATTGTTCTTTTCTCTCTTCTTCATCAAGCGTTTCCTTCTGGATAAGGAAGTACAGTTTCTTCTCTGCATTGAGAAACTCTTCGCTATCAATTTCCGTTGATACGTGGTCTCTACGATTCCTTTGTTTCAATCTCAAAATCCAAGCAATGGTCCTAACAATTTTGATGTATCCAGAGAATCGTGAACTTAATTGCAGTAAAATAGTTTCCACAACAGTGTTCTTAGCAGCTACAACTGTTTTCCTCCTTTCCCTGTTGACTTCTTCCAACAATGGTTCAGGACGATTAAATACGCATTCTTCTTCTTTACATTTAAGCCAAGACGGACCCTCCCACCATCTGGATCTCCAAAGTTGTGTTGGTGAACACCCTCTAGACAGGAGATCTGCTGGATTGAGGCTGCCCGGTATGTGTCTCCATGAACTAGCCTTACTGTACTCATGAATTTCCTTTACCCGATTCTCTACGAACACCGACCAAAGCCCTTTATTAGCAATCCAAGCCAAGACTACTGTTGAATAGGACCAAAACACTGTGTGTATGTCATTCCGGTGTAGGCATCGAAGGCTCAACCGAGACATTCTAACTCCAAGGAGCGCTCCCATCAGTTCAAAGCGGGGTAGTGTCAGTTCTTTGAGAGGCGCCACTCTAGATTTAGCCATCAGAAGACTCAGTTTGATCTTACCTTCTTCTTCCGTTCTCAGAAATATGCAACAACCAAACGCTCTTTTGCTAGCGTCCACAAATACATGCAAAGTGCTGTTGTCATTCAGGAAAATCCTTCTAGGTATCCGACAGTCATGTAGGTATTGCAACTGCTGAGTCCATCGACAGAATTCCTCACAAATGTCTCCTGGTGAAACCTCATCCCATCCTATACTTTTCTGCCATGTCTTCTGCAGAATGAGCTTGGAATTCAGAGTTACTGGGGCTGAAAATCCAATCGGATCAAATATTTTTTGCACGCTGGATAGTACCACTCTTCGGGTTACTAAACCGGTAGTCGGGCTGAAGTTACATCCAAGTTCATCTACGTCGCAATACCAACGAAGTCCTAAGACATTCTCAGTTTTACCAACACCACAATCAAAGGAATTCACCCATCCCCTCAAATTGAAACCTGCGGATAACATCAATTCTTGTGCCTTTAAAATAAAGGGACCAATTTCTTCCTTTGAAGCGACTCCAGTAAGACAGTTGTCCACATAAAATGCAGGTTTCATTTTTGTAGCTACTTCCTTCAAATGAGTTGGGGGCTCTTCCAGAAGGTTGTTCAGTACAGAAACCAATAGAAAAGGACTGTAACAAACACCAAAGACCACCCGGCAATGTCGAAAAGTGGTAATCTTATAATTATCCCACCAGAGAAAACGGAGCATATCCCTGTCTTCAGGATCAATTATAATCTGCAGGAATGCCTTCTCTATATCAGCTATTAGACCTATAGGATGGGTTCGAAAATTGGTCAGCACTGATGGAATAAGGTCGATGAGGTTGGGTCCGGGCTCGAGGCAATCATTCAAGGAATGACCATTTCTGTCTTTGTTGGAAGCATCGAACACCGGCCTTATCTTTGTAGTGCCACCATCTTTCAGCACAGCTCTATGAGGCAAATAATGTGTAGGTCCATCCAAAAGCTCGTTTTCAACACCTTCGATAATCCCTTTGTTTACCCATTCCTGTAACACCTCATCATAATCCTGAAATTTCTGCATCACTAGTAACTTTCTTGAAGTGTTCAATAATCGTTTCTGAGAAATTTCACGATTCGTTTCCAGAGAAGTACAACCATCAATCCAGGGTAGTTTGACAATGTAGCGCCCAGATTCCTCTTCTCTCTTCACAGTCCTATCGAAGAACATCTGAACTTCTTGTTCCCTTTCTTCCTTTTTTATCTGTTCGCCAGGATCTTTTATACCCAAAGTCTCAATTTCCCACAAATCCGCCACTCTTGTTGATCGAGTTAAAGTAAGTAGAGTGTAAGACGAGGCAGTAGTTGAAGTGATCTCAGAAGAGCCTTAAGTGTCCACCCTAAACAAGTTCTCACAGCTACTAGACTCTTGTTTACATGTAGAAAGTCTGGCGTGATTATCTGAGCCCACACGTCAGCTCCTAACAATACCTGAATGTCGGTACTGTTGCCACCATTATCTTGGCCAACATCACTAAGTTCAACTCCCTTGTCCCTCAGTAAATTAAACAAGTCAGCATCAACTAGGGGAGCACCTCCACAGATACTATCAGAGCCTAACACTGCAACCTCACAACTGTTTTCCTCGTTCATACCCAGCAAAGTTATTTGATAGGACTCGAAACAAACAGGTGCTGTTTTCCTACCTCCAAATAATTCTTGACTTAGTGTTACCTTTCCAGTTTGTTCCAACTCTAATTTCTTAGCACAAGACTTCTTTATGTAGCTTCTCTGCGATCCACTGTCACACAGAACTCTTACTCTGTGCGTGGATCCACCAACAACTACTCTAGGAACTAAAGTCTGCAGATAGGTCACATGTCCTTTATTACTACCTGCCATCATGCTAACTGTTTTTGGAACCGAATTACCTTTTGGTTCATCTGAGTCTGTTTTCGCACACATCAAAGCGTAATGTTTCCCCTTGCAAAATGGGCACTTCACAAACATCTTACACTTAACACTGACATGTTGTGACTGTTCCGGTCACAATGTTCCCAAACCCTTATTTGGTTGACTGCAAGAGAAGTCAGGTTAGGGTAATTTGTTCATACCATTTCTTTTCTTGTTCATCATCATCATTTAGGTTGTAGAATTTCATTTTATTTAGTGTATATATATCTTGTGTATCTCGGGGACTCAGTCAGGAATATTTCATTTAATTTGTATGGGAGATGTCAGTATACAAGACAGCGGATTGTGTAGGTAAGCTACAAGATGTTGCAACAGCAGGAAACTCTAGGCCAAATTTAGATTGGGCCGAGAATAACTTCCCTTGTCTTGAAGAAAGCTTTGTGTAAATTGTGTAAGGTTCTGACGTCAGAGAAGAGTTTCGCGCCACGAGTTGTAAGAAATATACATGGGTTCGAGATTATTGGTGTATTTTGTATGGGTTGGAGGGTATCATGACCCTGGCGGAGAAAGACGAAAACATGTGTTTACAAGATGAGAGGTGGGATTTTCGTGTATAGCGGGGCTTCACTTCTATTGTAGCGTCTGATTGGAAAGGTCGCGTTCTCGTAATTTGGCGTAGGCCTATTTGGAGAAACAGTTTTGTTGAAAGCATGGCTTGTGAATGTACTCGAAACGGCTACATATCACAACGATGTTATCTCTGTTAGCACAATTCAAGTTGGGTACGGAAGCACATTCATTTCTCTCGCAGAGATGTGGCTATGTAAACCAGTAAACATCTCTAACCTCAAACCACGTGTGGAAAATCTTAGAAATGCTGGGGAGAACTGATCTATCGAGCATGTCTCGTAGATTATCTGCTAGATCGTCGATGAGTGAGTAACAAACATCTTTATATTCCAACATTCATTTTGGGTCACATGTTTTCGTCATTGCCGAGGAGAGAAGATAGTAAACCATAGTCTGTTCGACGAGAGTCCCCGCCATATGTTTAAAGTTGATATTAATACACATATTTTGAAGGTTATAATTAGTTTTCTTTATAGGGAATTACACCTAATAGTTGAACGCCCAAATGATACCAGTTAGGTTGACCAAATGTGTGTCCAACACTCCACGACCCTGCCATTTAAATTGTGTGGTATATGATGAAGTACTTCCGATCAAAAATAGGAGGATGATTTTGGGAAGTTTTAAATCAGTCGCCCAAGAAGGGCTGGTAAAAAGTTACAATGTCCCGGTCGTAGACACCTAAAACAAGCTCCCCTTTTCTTTAACGTTACTTGGCGTTCTTCTTGAGAATAATCAATAGCTACAGCACAGTCTTGAGAAAGATGTGAGGTTCTGCCACAGAATATACAAGCCGTATCTTTGTTATTTCTGTTTCCCTTACTAACTGAAACATCCTCTATTGAAATTAAAGAAGCCGCTGAAGGTATGTCCCTATTCTTAGTCTTGGTCCTATCATCTTGCTTAACTCGATCCGTCCTCTCGTTAACTTCAAAAGAACTATGTCTTAGCTTAAGCCGTTCTTCACCTTCTACCTCAGTCTTTAAGAAGGCTAACAATTCACTCAAGCAACAGTCAGGTTCCTTGGTAGACGTTTCTTTTGATACACGATACCTGTCCCAAGTTCTAAACATAACCTCTGGCAAGGCACTCTCTACTAGTAGAAATAACATTGCAGCATATTTCTCCTTTGTTACGCCCAAGGAATCAAGTGCTCTCAACTGTCCCTCCAGACTGTCATACAGTTGGGCTATGAATCTTAAACTATCCTTCTTTAACACCAAGGATAAAAGTTCCCTAACAAAGTACTCAATGAGCAACTCATCCTTCCCATACCTAGACTTCAACAATTCTATAGCCTTTTTGTAGTTTTCCTTTGAAGGAGGAAAGTTTTCTACCAACTACTGAGCACACGAACCAGGTTCCATACACTGAATCAAATAAACAAATTTATCTTCATCTTTAAGCCTGCTATCTTCATGTATTTTAGTAAATTGCGCCCAAAACCCTATCCAGCACTTCACGTTTCCGTCAATTTTTTTCAGTTCTAGTTTTGGTAGTCTTAGTAGTCTCTGATTAGAAGTACGTGAACAGTTACTCGTATTAGCTTCAGAAACGGCTTGATCTCCAACTTGTAAGGCCTGCACCTTTTCCCTAACCTTAAAATATTTCAAGTCGTACTGACTGCAATTGTTGATCTCTGTTTCAAGCACGATGTCTTCAAGGTCTTCCTTTAGCAGCAGCTCATTGTAAACTTCATCATCCAGACGTTTTAACTTCTCGTAGCGTTCCACAAGTGAAGCATATCTGCTACGAATCTCCACGTGGTCACCATCAGCAAGCGCCAACAGTTCTTCAAGCTTGTTTACCTCACGTGTAAATACGCCGCGTAATACTCGACGATCGGTCATCGTTGTTCTGTTTTATTTGATGTTGAGATTTCCAGTAGTCCTGTCACGGTCGCCAGTTATATGCCGTACCAAATCATTTTAATATACAGTAATCAATATTTTATTAACACAACTCAACATCGCATCCAAAGACATTCCAAAGACACTACACTCAAAGATAACAAAATCAAAACTATGTAAATCAAAACACTGTATATTTTCTAAATCAAAACACTGTCTATTTTCTACAGGAAGTAGATTGCTCGAAAGAGCTTTAGTTCACTTTCTCCACAATGGCGGCCAAGCGAAGTTGTTGTATTTAAATAGCCTTTTCTCGCATTTAAACCAACCGAGCGCTGTCACACATGGTACAGCAAATGGTATACACCTTGTAATGCACTGACATCCTATTCAGCTCAGTTGTTTACATAACGTCAAGATGGCGGCTGTGCGAAATTTTAAAATTAAGGTTTAATTTCTTGTGGCCTAATCATGCGATCGAAACCAACGATTGAACAATGAACCTACGCAATAATCATCTAATAGTACATAGCTCTATGGCCTACAAAGTATATAAAAATCCAATATGGTGGCCATCGGAAATATTTAGACGATTCTCAATGTCAACTAATCTGTGACAGCAATCAAACTTAATTGTTTTTTTAACCACGAAATGGCGCCAGCGTCAAATTTTAAAATCTCGCTTTTAGCCTATTTCTATTTATGAAAAAATAGGCTTATGGGATAACCTTTCATCCGTGTGTGTACGTCCGTGTGTGTGCCCCCCCCCCCCCCCACTAATAAAATCTAAGTGGCTGGATAGATTTCAATTAAATTCGGTAAGGTCATAGTACTATTCTGGCCGACCCCAACCGTGCCCCACAAATTTTATTACGTTTCAAAAATCCAACATGGCGGCTGTGCGAAATATTTCACTGGCATTCTATATCTCCGAATCTCAGAAGACTTCTGTTACTTAGGAAGCAAAATAACCAGTAATGGACGGAGGAAAGAGGATATAAAAAGTAGGTTGGATCAGGCAAGAAAAGCGTTTCTACAGAAACGAAATCTGTTGGCATCGAGCGTGGGCTCTATGGAAGTGAAAATTGGACTATTGGCGCAGCAGAAAAGAGGAGATTAGAAGCGTTTGAAATGTGGTGTTACAGGAAAATGATGAAGATCAGATGGGTAGATAGGGTTACAAACGAAGAGGTATTAAGACGAGAGGGAGAGGAGAGATGTTTCTGGCGACTGCTAATGAAGAGAAGAGATAGGTTGGTAGGAAACTTACTAAGACACCCAGGAATAGCAAACTTAGTTATGGAAGGAAGGGTCGAGGACAAGAACTGTACGGGTAGACCGAGATTAGAATATGTTAGTTTGCCTCGAATGTAGGGTGTGGTAGCTATGTAGAGATGAAACGATTAGCTCAGGACAGGGAGGCATGGAGAGCGGGATAAAACCAGTCAAAAGACTGAAGACTCAAACAACAACATCAGCCGATATGAATGAATTGATAAATATCAAAGACACAAGATAAATGTATAGCGTAACACTAAAAAGTCCCTTGGTATTAAACCATATATGGTGCACCATAAAGAAGGATGGAAAATTGAACGCCTAAATCAACATACCGTAACATGTTGTGTGAAAATATGATAAAATAATCATTTGCAACAAATTTCAAACACATATTAAAACTCTAAAAATGCCTGATTTTCCAACAGACCATTGCCAGTGGAATAACGTGGCTAGTATTAAGGGACTTTTTTCAAGAAACATTGTGTGTCTGTGTGTGTATATGTGTGCTCCCTCCTTTCAATTGAAACACGAAATTTTGTCCAGAGGTAGCACTAGGAAAGGGAACCTCAGTGTCATGTTTATTTTGCCGCCATCTTTACCAAATCTCAATTGTGGCTACTCAATTGGTCAAAACTTAACATTAATTAACGACTAAACTAATCATCAGGGACCCGGAACAGAACTGAAATGCGTTACGTACCGCTGTGTATGCCATACCGCGGCCCCGAGCTGGCATGCGGTATCGTTCCGTAACTGTAACTTGGAACTCGGTACGAGCAAGTGGAACGTTACAGCCCTGGAACGGTACAGTCGGAACTAGACTGCCAACTGTACCGAACATCAAGTTACGTGTTAGCGGAACGTTACGTATGGAACGGTACAGTCGGAACTCGCCTCCTAACTGTACCGAGCATCAAGGTACGTGTTAGCGGAACTTTAGCTCCTTTGTGACCAATAATAGTATTTCTCTTCTAAATTAAACCTCCCGTTCTTGCTTTTCGTTTACTTGTTAGCCTATTTTCATTTAGTATTGATAGAAGCCATTTTTCAGTGATGCTTAATTCTAATAATGAAGGCTATTCAGTTGTGTTGACCGACTGGAAAGCTTCCTTTATTATTCACATTTATGAAAGATAGGCCTATGACATCACATAGAGTCCGTGTGTGTGTTTGCATGTGACCGTCGCCTCGCTCCCCTCCCTAATAAAATCTAAACTGCTGGAGCGATTTCAACGAAACTCGGTAAGGTCATAGTACTATTTTGTCCAACCCGGTCTGTGCTCTTCAAATTTTATTACATCTCACCAATCCAACTTGGCAATTGCGCGAAATATTTCACCGGCATTCCAAATCTCCGAAACTATTACAGATATCACCCTGACGTTTTGTATGGTGGAAAAAAGCACTAATATAATTGTAACTAGGGGACTCTCAAAAACCTCTTTACAAAACGAACATGGCGGCCAAGCGAAGTTGTTGTATTTAAATAGACTTTTCTCGCATTTAAACCAACCGAGCGCCGTCACACATGGTACAGCAAATGGTATACACCTTGTAATACACTGACATCCTATTCAGCTCAATTGTTTACATAACTTCAAGAGGTCGGCTGTGATGAATTTTAAAATTAAGGTTTAATTTCTTGTGTCCTAATCATGCGATCGAAACCAACGTTTGAACAATGAACCTACGCAATTATCATCATCCAATAGTGCATAGCTCTATGGCCTACCATGTATATAAAAATCCAATATGGTGACCATCCGAAATATTTAGACAATTCTCAATGTCAACTAATCTGTGACAGCAATCAAACTTAATTGTTTTCTTAACCACGAGATGGAGCCTGTGTCAAATTTTAAAATCTCGTTTTTTGCCTATTTCTATTTATGAAAAAATAGGCTTATGAGATCACCTTTTGTCCGTGTGTGTCCGTGTGTGTGCCCCCACGCCCCACTAATAAAATCTAAGTGGCTGGATGGATTTCAATTAAATTCGGTAAGGTCATAGTACTATTCTGGCCGACCCCGACCGTGCCCTACAAATTTTATTACGTTCTAATAATCCTACATGGCGGTTGTGCGATATATTTCACTGGCATTCTATATCTCCGAATCTCAGAAGACTTCTGTTACTTAGGAAGCAAAATAACAAGTGATTGATGGAGGAAAGAGGATATAAGAATTAGGTTGGCTCAGGCAAGGAAGGCATTTCTACATAAACGGAATCTGTTGACATGGAGCGTGGCACTCTGTGGAAGTGAAAATTGGACTATTGATGCTGCAGAAGAGAGGAGATTTGAAGCGTTTGAAATGTGGTGTTACAGGAGAATGATGAAGATCAGATGGGAAGAGAGGGTTACAAACGAAGAGCTATTAAGGCGAGTGGGAGAGGAGAGATGTTTCTGGCGACTGCTAATGAAGAGAAGAGATAGGTTGGTAGGACACATACTAAGACACCCAGGAATAGCAAACTTAGTTATGGAAGGAAGGTCGAGGACAAGAACTGTAGGGGTAGACCGAGATTAGAATATGTTAAACAGTTTACCTCGAATGTGGGGTGTGGTAGCTGTGTGGAGATGAAACGCTTAGCTCAGGACAGGGAGGCATGGAGAACGGGATAAAACCAGTCAAAAGACTGAAGACTCAAACAACAACATCAGCCGATATGAATGAATTGATAAATATCAAAGACACAAGATAAATGTATAGCGTAACACTAAAAAGTCCCTTGGTATTAAACCATACATGGTGCACCATAAAGAAGGATTGAAAATTGAACGCCTAAATCAACATACCGCAACTTGATGTATGAAAATATGATAAAATAAGCATCTGCAACAAATTTAAAACACATATTAAAACCCTAACAAGAAGTTCCGTGACGAACTAAAGAGCCTACTTTTCCTAAAATTAAGTTTCATACCAATGATTAAACTAGTGTATATGAACCTATCTAGAATAATGACGAAATTAAGTTGTTGATATCGAAATGTCTAATTAGTTCGAAATATACCTGGTATAATGTAGTCTAATAGAGCAGTACTGTTGGCAGCCCTGGCGACTTAATATATACATCTTCGTTCCATCTCTTAAGGTACAGAATACACAATTTGGTTGAATTCCAATGAACTTTACATGCAGTTAGACTCTGGATTTATCAGCACGCGTAAAAGCATGTTTGGCAACAATGTCATGCGTGTGCTGGTCAGAAATGATCTGAAATATTATGATATCTTGTTGTGCCAATTATGGATGAGATCCATTTTTAGTATACAAGTTACATGTTTTTTAAAATTGAACCTATCTGCAGGCATAGAATCATGTTGGTAGCACTGTCTTATATTGATTACTCCAAATTTATATAGAATGCCAGGTGCTATATGTGTGCAAATTATGGAGCTGTTGGCTTGCATATTTTCTGATTTATTGATATTAGGGAAAAAATATATAGACAGCATTTATTAACAGTTGGCAGCCCTGATTTCTCTTAAGAATAAGCATAGTCATGTCTGTTATGGTACACATAGCACATGCGAAATTTGGTTGAAATCCAACTGATAGTATAGGTGTTACATGTATTTAAAATTTGGTGCTATCAGCAGGCTTAGAATCATGTTGGTAGAACTGACTATATAAGTTACTCCAAATTAATCTAAAATTTAAGGTACTAAACGTGTGCATAGTTTAAAGCTGTCGGCTTGCATACTTTCTGATATTTTGGTATTTGGATAAAAAATAGAGAGAGCAATTATTAACAGTTGGCAGCCCTGGTGGTTCTTAAGAATACGCTCAGCTATATCTGTTTATGTCCAAATATTACATACAAAATTTGGTTGAAATCCAATTGATAGTGCAGAAGTTATATGCATTTGAAAACTTGACCTATCAGAAAGCTTAAAATTATTTTGGCAACATTGTCACGCATGGCCTCCTGGAAATTAAACAGAAATAGCATTATCTACTTGTGTGCCAATTTTGGAATAGCTCCCATGGATACCTTGCAAAAGGCGTTTATTTCAGCAGTTGGTAGCACTGACATCATTTTCAAATATGGGCTTGAGATATTCCGGTATTCATCTTTACTCATACTAAAAAATGGTTTCGATTGCTGAAGCCGTTTATGAGTTGATAGGGGGGGGGGGGGTAGCCAGACAGAAACACATTTTCCCGGATCGATCTCATAAGTCTACTTTTTCCTCATTTTTGCAAAATGTCAAAAGTAGACTAAAAATGCCTGATTTTCTTACAGATCACTGCCAGTAGAAGAACGTGGCTAGTATTAAGGGACTTTTTTTTCAAGAAACATTGTGTATCTGTGTGTGTATATGTCGGCTCCCCCCTATCAATTGAAACACGACATTTTGTACAGAAGTAGCACTAGAAAAGGGCACCTCAGTGTCATGTTTATTTTGCCGCCATCTTTACCAAATCTCAATTGTAGCTACTCAATTGGACAAAACTTAACATTAATAAACGACTAAACTAATCATCAGGGACACGGAACAGAACTGAAATGCGTTACGTACCGCTTATGTTCCACTTTACGTAACGTACGCCATACCGCGGCCCCGAGCTGGCTTGCGGTATCGTTCCGGAACTGTAACTTGGAACTCAGAACGAGCGTGTGGAACGTTACAGCCCTGGAACATTACAGTCGGAACTCGACTCCCAACTGTACCGAGCATCAAGGTACGTGTAAGCGGAACTTTAGCTCATTTGTGACCAATAATAGTATTTCTTTTCTAAATTAAACCTCCCGTTCCTGCTTTTCGTTTACTAGTTGGCCTATTGTCATTTAGTATTGATAGAAGCCATTTTTCAGTGATGCTTAATTCTAATAATGAAGGCTATTCAGTCGTGTTGACCGACTGGAAAGCTTCCTTTATTATTTATGATAGATAGGCCAATGACATCACATAGAGTCCGTGTGTGTGTTCGTATGTGTGTGTTTGCATGTGACCGTCGCCTCGCTCCTCCCCCTAATAAAATCTAAACTGCTGGAGTGATTTCAACGAAAATCGGTAAGGTCATAGTACTATTTTGTCCAACCCCGACTGCGCTCTTCAAATTTTATTACATCTCACCAATCCAACTTGGCAATTGCGCGAAATATTTCACCGGCATTCCAAATCTCCGAAACTATTACAAATATCACCCTGACGTTTTGTATGGTGGAAAAAAAGCACTAATAGAAGTGTAACGATGGGACTCTCAAAAACCTCTTTACAAAACGAACATGGCGGTCAAGCGAAGTTGTTGTATTTAAATAGACTTTTCTCGAATTTAAACCATCCGAGTGCCGTCACACATGGTACATCAAATGGCATGCACCTTGTAATGCACTGACATCCTATTCAGCTCAATTGTTTACATTTTAAAATTAAGGTTTAATTTCTTGTGTCCTAATCATGCGATCGAAACCAACGTTTGAACAATGAACTTACGCAATTATCATCATCTAATAGTACATAGCTCTATGGCCTACAAAGTATATACAAATCCAATATGTTGACCATCCGAAATATTCAGACGATTCTCAATGTCAACTAATCTGTGACAGCAATCAAACTTAATTGTTTTTTTAACCACGAGATGGCGCCAGTGTCAAATTTTAAAATCTCGCTTTTAGCCTATTTCTATTTATGAAAAAAATAGGCTTATGGTTCACCTTTTGTCCGTGTGTGTGCGTCCGTGTGTGAGCCCCCACGCCCCACTAATAAAATCTAAGTGGCTGGATAGATTTCAATTAAATTCGGTAAGGTCATAGTACTATTCTGGCCGACCCCGACCGTGCCCTACACATTTTATTACGTTTCAACAATCCAACGTGGCGGCTGTACGAAATATTTCACTGTCATTCTATATCTCCGAATCTATTACTCATATCAACCTGAAATTTTGTACGGTGATAAAAGGCACTAATACAAAATCGTTCAAGGGACTTTCAGAAACCTGTTAACTACAAAACGAACATGGCGACCATGCGAATTTGAAACATTTAAATAGACTTTTCTGGCGGGTTAAAAATCCGAACGCAGTGAAACTTGGTACAGCAATTCTTTATACACTTTGCAATGCACTCACATATATTTTTGTCAAATTGTTTATATAACCTCAAGATGGCAGCTGTGCAAATTTTTAAAATTAAGTTTTAATTTTTTGTGTCGCAATCATGCGATCGAAATCAACGTTTGAATAATGAACCTACGCAATAATAGTCATCTAATAGTACATAACTCTATGGCCTACATATGTTACAATCCAACATGGCGAGCATCCAAAATATTTAGACGGATCACAAAATCTGATAATCTGACAGCAGTCAAACTGACATTTTGTGTGTTGATAGAGGCTATAAACATAAGTTCACCTATGGAACTTTCATAACCTGGTGATCACAAATCCAACCTGCCGGCGACGCGAAATGCGAATATTGAAAAGGATGAGCACAGTGAAACTTGGTATGGTATATGCTTATACAAATTTTAATCCACTGGCATCTAATTTATTTCATTTTTTTTTTCAGAACCAGAAGATGGAGGCTGTGCAAAATTTTAAAATCTCGTTTTTACCATTTCTTGTGTCCTAATCATGCAATTGAAGTTTGAATAATACTCTTACACAATAATCTTCATGTAATAGTACATAACTCTAAGGCCTACGTATATAACAATCCAACATGTCGACTATCCGATATATTTAGACGGTTCTCAATATCTACGAATCTATTACAGCAATCAAACTGAATTTTGTATGTTGATAGAGGCAATTAACATAAGCAGGATAAATGAAACTGGGCTACACATTTCTTCACGGAAATAATTGTTATTTCTTGTGTCCTAATTACGCGATTGAAGTTTGAATAATATATTTACGCAATAATCTTCATGTTCTTATATTATATTTTTAAGCGTATGGCTTTTAGTGCCGGGAGTGTCCGAGTACATGTTCGGCTCGCTCAAGTTTTCAGCTACTTCTATGCGGACACCCTTGGGGTGAGCTACAAGTACCGTCCCGGGTGGTGGTTGTCTGGCGAGGAAAGTGTGAATGTAAGGATGAGGAATTGGAAGGTAGAGGCTGTGGCCTATAGTTGGGGACTAACCCCGGCATTTGCCTGGAAGGAAGATAGGAAACTACAGAAAACCATCTTCAAGGTTGCCGGTGGAGGATGTCGAGCCTCCTCGCCTACCGGATGTGAGCGACTGCCTGCAGTCACGCCGTAACGAGCACGGCTAACTCAACCGGTATCTTCAGGTAATAGTAGTCTACAAAACTCTATGGCCTACATACCGAACGGTCCACTGGCCCCTTGCGATCCAGTTTTATGCATTCTGTCACATGTACTACAATTCTGAAAGACATAGGTCCCTCTCCCTAAACCGGGGTAATATAACGAGATGTGTGTTTACGGGCTGGAAGACAGCAGGAATCGTGAGCGCCACTATTAATTCAGTATGGGTACCTCGAATGAACCCGTTAAACGAGCCGAGATATGCAGAACACACACTTGAAAACAAGAGGTGCACGCACACACCAAGAGCAGGTATTGTATAGACCGGGAGGTGCGCGCTGCAGGTCAAATGTCGCAGTAGCTCACATGGCAAGCGCGCGATTGGAGTTGCCTGGCAAGTGGCAAGGTTATATACTTAATCGTTTTCACAGACTGATTAGTTTGTTTTTTTCGTTATCTTTTTACCCTCCTGGGTTGGTTTTTCCCACGGACTAAGCGAAGGACGGTGTCCTGCAACTTGAGGCTCTGAATCAGGGGATACAACTGGGGAGTGTGACTAGCAATTCGCCCAGGCGGCCTCACCTGCGAAGTGAACAGGGGACTGATGAGGGGATGGGAAGAGTGAGAGGGATAGGCAAGGAAGAGGGAAGGAGGTGGTCGTGGCCTTTGGTTAGGTACTGTACCTTTCCAGCATTTGCCCAAAGACGAAGTGGGAAACCACGGAAAACCACTCAAAGATGGCTGAGGTGGGAATCGAACCCACTCTACTCTTCTCCCCGAGGCTGAGTAGACCCCGTTTCAGCCCTCATACCACTTGTCAAATTTCTTGTTAGAGCCGGGTATCGAACCTCAGACCTACGGGGTGGCATTTATGCACGCTGACCACTACACCACGGAGGCGACACGATTTGTTTATTTGGCTCTGTAAAAGACCATGTCACTGCGGAGGCCCGGGTTCAAATCTCGGCTCTGCCACGAAATTTTGTTCCTGGTCTGAGGCCTGGAACGGGGTTCACCCAACCTCGTGGGGCACACAGACTTAGTAGAGGCAGGTTCGCTTCCTGCCTCAGCCATCCTAGAAGTGGTTTTCCGTGGTTTCCCACGTCTCCCCCAGGCGATTGCTGGGATGGTTCCTTTCGACAGGACCACGGCATCTTTCTTCCCACTCCCTTCGCTGCCCTTTCCTTCATTAGACCCAAGTTCGTGGTCACTTAGGCGATTGGCTTGTCACCATCCCCAGTTGTATCTGCTGTCAAGGTGAGTTCAGCTCCGAGGCACTGTCCTGGAATTCGACGGTAGAGGACTGATCCCTCGCAAAGTCCGAGGGTAAAGCCGAGCTTGGAGGGTAAGCGATCAAATAAAAAGAAAAAGAAAAGAAGACCGTGTGTATCGTTGCATAAGCTAAGGTGCTGGATTGGACAAGGATGAGGAGGTGATTGTCTCTGGCTAGGGCACAGGCAACCAGTTAGCTACGTCGTACATGTTCCAAGCTTCGTAGACCACAGTTAGGGTAAAGTGTGCCCCATTGGAACGAAAACAACATGCGATGGCAAGTCAGTATGTAGCTGCGCGAACTCGCTCCTTCGACGTAATTCACAACACGAAGCGTATTCACTGCCTCGAGAGGTATTCCAGCGAAGAGCATATGAATATGATCAGGCGCGGATCTAGAGTTTGGCTTTGGGGGGGGGGGGGGTCAGAGAATCGAAATAGTTAAGCAAAATGGTATCACTAAAAACGCAATCACAAAATAACCAAACGTACAAAACCAGACCAATTTTTGTGCAAGCTACATGGATAGAAATTTGATGCGTTTAGCGCACCTACAATATTCGTACAAATTGCAACGGCGTGTTTTGCGACTTTTACATCGAGCTTCGAGAAAAATACCAAAGTACGTTGCAGTTTCAGCAAGTCGAGTTGGTACCGACAAAGGGAGAAAGTCACAGCTTAAATTGCCAACCAAGCTTGCAGTTTGGACGTCGGAAAAAATTTTTGGTGCGAAAAAAGCCCCAAATTCCTATTCGTGCATTGCTGCACATTCATCGTGACATCACTATAGACATCGATTCAGTAATCACAAAGTTTGCTAAACAAAATAGACGAGTTGATTTTGTTACATAAATACTCGTTTTTATATAACAGGTATGAAGTAGTAAATAAGTACAGTTGTAACAGAACATAATAATTGCAAAAAAGAAATTTTCAGTATTGAATAAAATGAAAAAAAAAACTGTTTTTCAGTTAAAATTCGTTAAGTTTCATTTGTCTGGTTATTGTGTTTTGTTTTTTTGCGTTTGTAAAAAATGTGTTCTCCGTTTGGGGGGGGGGGGGGTGTCATGACCCCCGTGACTCCCCCCCCCCCCCTCCCCCATGAATCCGCGCCTGAATATGTTATATTAATGGAGGAGCTCGACAGAATGCATACCAGGCGCATCGCCTGTACCAAGAACTCTATCCGGATAGACAACGACCGACAGGCATGGTATTTCGGAGTGTGGAAAGATGCCTGGGAGATACTGGATCCCTGGGAAAAACACGGCCTGTTTGAGATCATCGCGTGACGTCTGCTCACAATGAAGAGGTTGTGTTTGACGATATCCGGCGTCACCCTCATACTACCACATGGGCCATTGCACTGGAGACGAACATCAGCCGAGTGTCTGTTATGGCGGATAATGCACACCCACTGGTCTCACCCGTACCATCTGCACTTACACCTGGAGATACATGGTCATGATTTTGAAGCACGGGTGGCGTTCTGTGGAAACTGATCCGGCTTTTCTAGCGACCATCTTATTTACGGACGAAGCACGATTCCACAACAATGGAACCGTTTATCGTCATAATATGCATTACTGGAGTGTGGGTAATCCCCATTGGGTGCGACAGACATCCTTTTAGGTACACCCCCGTGTGGGTTGCGGGTTAGAATACACACACGGTATGCTCTGCTTGTCGTAGGAGGACAGTAATAGGGCCGACAAGACAGACTGACATGACTGACTTTGATTTTGAAGACTCCCTGTTGATGGGAAGAGAAAATTCATCTCCGGTATCCCCTGACTGTAAAAGGTCTTTTCCGACTTCCGGTCCCATTTTTGGTTTGATCCTTAGAAATAAACGTCATGCTGCCTGCGGAAGGGCCACCAACTTGGCCATCTGGCCAGAAAGCCTGGACGGTATTCCCCATCCCGTCAGGTGGGTGCGCCATGTACCCTTGCAGTGGTATCCGCCTCACAACGGAGGTCCCTGCACGGCCGAATAATTTCGCCAAACATATCACTGTGCATGCCGAGGGGGAAGTGCCTATTCAAGGCACTGGGACCCCGGGCAATACCTGCTATGCCAGGTAGGTATTGCCTTGGCTGGGTGGCGCCCATAGTGATGGCCCTCGTTCGGAGTAGGTTGTATTCGGGGAGGGTGATTTCGGGATGACGCGAAAGAGGCCCAATAAATCATCAGAGGGTGTCCCCCTTAAATAGCCGTCTCTTGAGTGTCGGATCAGGGATAAAACTTTCAATGCACGTTTCCCTGTTGACAAGTCACATCGCTACCTGGTAGCTACCAGGACAGACGGGGATTATTTCAAAGTGGTGAAATCAATGATCTTTTCCGAGGAATTCGAGGGGAAATTTGGAGATCTAAACGGGATTTCCAAGCTCCGGAACGGACAACTCCTACTGCATACAATTAGCCGACAGCAAACCGAAACGTTGCTGGAATGCACGCATTTCAGCGAAATTCCCGTTAAGGTCTCAAAACACGAAACGCTGAATGAGGTCCGTGGAGTTATTTTCCATCGTAAATTCATTTTGAATAGCGATGCGGAATTGTTGCGGAATCTGGGGAAGATAGGCGTCACCAAGATTGGGCGCATCACCCGAAAGATTGGAGAGAACAGCGTCGATACCGGCGCTTTTATTCTCCATTTTGAGGGTGATGTTTTACCTAAGCAGATGTAGGTCACATCGAACCACTGCGATGTTCGACCGTACATCCCTCCACCTATGTGATGTTATCAATGCCAGAAATTCGGGCATGTTTCAGCCAGGTGCACTGCCAAGGCCGTGTGTAGAGAGTGTGACAAGGGGACACATGAGGGTGAGAGGTATACGCCTTCCCCGATTTGTCCTATACCAGACCCAAAACAACTGTGAACATGGGCTCGCCCATTAGCGTGCGTCCAGCGGAGCGCTGTTGCCACAGTGAGACTGGCAGAGATGACACAGCTCTACGCTCGCAGTATACACACGACCTTCCCCCAGAACACAAGGCGCTCCGAATGCAAGCTCATGTACGAGCTGGGGGACCTGATCCTACGAATATCTATCCTCACAACGGATTGCACACAATGTGATATGAGGCAGATATAAGATGCCACACAAATGTTATTCGTGAAAGTGACCACCAGCGACCAGCATTCTTGGCTGTCGCACAGGAGGTTCAGGTTCGATTGCCGGCTCTGCCAAGCTATTTAATTTTAGTCTGAGGGCTAGAACAGGGTTCGCTCAATCTCGTGAGGCAAAGCTGGGAAGATGTAGGTAAAATTCCTACCTCAGTCATCCTGAAAGTGGTTTCTCATTTATACTCCGGGCAAATGCCGGGATGGTTCCTAACTTAAGGACACGGCCGCCTCCTTCCAAATCCTCACCAGAATAATAATAATACACACACTCTAATACAGACACCACAGTAACCCAGATTTTCAGACAAGTACACGGGGCTAAAGTACCAATATGTCCAAGCCCCTCAAATGAAACAACAATTACAACGTTATTATATCACATGACGTAATCTACACCCCAAGCCATTCTGAGTAACATTGCTTGGTAGCCCTTTATAAGGTAATAGAAACAGAGAATACAATTTTTGGGATCAGTTTTTGTTTATTGGAGACCACCTTGTGGTGTACTGGCTAGCACATTGCTGTCCATTCTTGGCTGTCACTGCGGAGTCCCGGGTACGACTCCCAACAAATGTAATTCTGGTCTGGGGGCTGGAACACGGTACACTCAGCCTCGTGACGCAAACCTAGGAATATGTGGGTTGGATTCCTACCTTAGCCATCCTGGAAGTGGTTCTTCTGTGGATTCGCACTTCTACTCCAGGCAAATGCCGGGATGGTACCTAACGTAAGGCCACGGCCGCTTCCTACGCAAATCCTTCCTCAATTACAAATATACACACTAGTAGAGACATCACAGTGTCAAAGGTTATCAGATAAATTCCACACACACCCAACTACACGGGGCTACATGACCACGATGTCACAAAGCCTCTACAACAATAATAATCAACAAAAACAACAACAACTACTCTTGCTGTCACCCATGATGTCCAGATTCGATTCACGGATCAATCAAGACATTTAGTTCTGGTCTTAGGGTTAGAACCGGGTACTCTATGCCTCGTGAGGTAAGACTGTGAAGGGGTGAGTTTTATTCGACTCAATTTTAAAAAAGAAAACATATTTGCCGACAACACAACAACACAGGTTATCAGATTTTGTGTTTTCACGTACTTCTGTATTCGAAAGATTCTTTAAAAGGCCGTATACCCTGAAAAATATTGTTCTTGCCTCGCTGTTCGACTGCCACTCGGCTTGCTACGGAACATTGTTATGAGTTCAAAACTTCAGCTCACAGCACTAACTTCTATAAGCTCCACTACTGTTATCTTCCCCAGCGAAACTAAATATTTCAACACCTAACCATTCTTCGCTCTAATTATCCCTTCAGTTCAAGAGCAGATGATATCTCCCGAACGGCTGGTCGTATCGTCATGGGGTTAGCACAGTCAGCTTCAGAATGTTTAGCTCTGTAACATAGGTTCATCTAAATAATTGGATAATCAATGATTTTCGTGCGCGGAGAGAAATAGTGATTACGTACGGCACAGCGAGCCCAGATTGCGTAGTTAACTAGGCAACGCCGCGCTATGCAATTGGCTGGCGCGGGTGAGCGCGTGAATCTGGCTCCTCCCTCATGTTCACAGTTATTTTGGGCCTGGTATAACTGCCAAGGAAGCCACTCTCCACGATCGAAGCAGTGCCCTGAGTTCTGTAAAGAAGCCACAATCCAAGAAATCAGAACATTGCATCGGCTTTCATATCACGATGCTCGCAAGAGGTACCATGATATGGATGCCCCCGAATTTCGGGTGACGTATGTGGCGGCAGCGACGCCCTCATTCACCCCTGCTGTCACAGTTCCCAGTGTAGTACCCTCGACGTCCGGTAATTCAGCAGATTTGAAATCACCCCTCGCTGTACCAGCGAAAATTGTCTGCCCGAAGGTGGTCCCACAACCTTCTTCGGGCAAGGAAAAGAAGGCGACAGTTATACCATCCAAACCGGCGAAATCGGAGAAGTCCTCTTCTTCTTCGAACCAGTCGGCTAACATGTCTTCCTCAGTTAACAGGGGAAAGAAGAGTTTGCCGACCAGGGCTGGTCCTTCTTCCAGTCCACCCAATATGACAAAAGTAGTATTGGAGATGAGAGAGAAGGTTCGTCGCCGTCTCTCTCGCCCTCCTCCTGACGGAGTGGCTACTGTCTCTGCTGGCCTTCCCGCTCCCACGACCATCAAGGGAGGGAAGCCGGCTGAAGCCAAACTCGTCCGTATGGAGGAACTCCCCTACAAATAGGAAAATACATCAGCGGTGGAGAGAGGAACGGTTCAGCGCCGTTTCTCTTCCTCTCCTAGAGACAGGGCTGCTCAGGTATCTGCTGGCCATTCCACTCCCACCACCACCAGTGGAGCGGTGTCAGCAGGAGCGGTCATGTTTTGTAAGGAACTGGCGTCTGTGGGGAAGCGACCATCTACTTCCCCAAATAGACGTCAGCGCCGATCAAGAAAGAAATCTCTTCGGGACATGTCGGGGACAGACACCCAGTCTTCGGACCGGGAGAAAGTCCCTCGACACCGCTCTCGATCTTCCCCAAGAGCGAGACTCGTGAAGTCCGACGAGGACCGCGCGCCATCCAGGGGACTGCCCACTCCATTTTCTTCGTCTTCGGACCGAGATGTGGAGATTGAGGTGAGCTCTCCTGCCCCATCATATCCAACTAGAGATGAGGAATGGTGGCAAACGGTCAAGCGTAAGTAGAAGACCCACTTCTACTTACAAGGGAACTGTAATAGCTATTCTGGTCATCTCAATGAGTTACGTCAATTAATATCTTCGTTTTCGGCAACCATTGACTGTCTTCAGGAATCCAGGTTTCGTCCTGGACGTGAGACAATAATGCGTTACTTCAACCTCTTCTCTGAAGACCCGGTGGATGGAGCTGTGGCCGTCGGTGGCGTCTGCATTCTCGTCCACTCTAGCCTCTTTAGTGAAGAGGTGCCGTTGCGTACTCAGCTAGAGGCAATTGCAGTTCGTACTTCGTCGCCAGTAATGGCAACAGTATGTAACGTGTACATTCCACCTGATTCTCAACTGGATTGAAACCAGCTGGTGGATCCTGTCTCTCAGCCCCCCCCCCCCCCCTCCTTTTCTCTTTCTGGGATATGTTAATGCCCACAACACCATCTAGGGCTCCGCTACCACTAGTGATGGAGGGAGAGATTTTGAGAGAATGATCAGGTGGCTGGAGCTGTATTTCTTAAACACAGGGGAACCTACGCACTTCTCTATTGCACACGGCACTTATTCAAATGTCGATATCACCTTGTGCTGTCGTGCGCTGGTTCCCCTGATACAGTGGGGTGTACACGACGACCTTTGTATTAGTGACCATTTCCCGATTATCGTTACTCTTCCGAACCAGAGAGCCATCGAATTACCAAGTCGATGGCTTCTCCGTCGGGCTGATTGGACAACTTTCACAGCACGTGCTGATTTTGCCGAAGATACCTTTGAGAGTGTCTATGATCATACCATTCACATAACGCATGGTATTTCGGCTGCTGCTGAGGAAACAATACCTTCCTCATCCGGCAACTCCCACCGGAAACTTGCCCCTTGGTGGACAGCCGAGATTGCAGCAGCCTTTAAAGATCGTCGACGTGCTTTCAAATGCTATCGGAGGCAAAACACTATGGACAACATTATCACCTTCAAAAGGATGCGTGCTAGAGCCCGATATCTCATTCGGGAGAGCAATAAAACGACGTGGGAAGAGTATGTGTTGATTATGACGACACATACTCCTTCATCTCAAGTGTGGACTAAGCTTCGTCGGATCTCCGGACTCCCGATATCATTGATGGCACACGGAGTCTCCATCATCGGAGACATCATCAGGGACCAACTCGCCATTGCCAACCGTATTGGATCACACTTCAATGATGTATCCTGTTCTGGGAGTTACGATCCTACGTTTCTGACTCTGAAGCGGGAGGCGGAGGCTCACCCCTTGTCCTTTGCCACTGCTGCTTTGGAGTCCTACAATGTACCATTCTCTGAAAGGGAACTGCGCAGTGCGCTTTCACTGTGTAGGGATACGTCTCCCGGACCAGATAACATACAGAATCAAATGTTA
The DNA here is from genome assembly GCA_946902985.2 of Meconema thalassinum. Lineage (NCBI taxonomy): Eukaryota > Metazoa > Arthropoda > Insecta > Orthoptera > Tettigoniidae > Meconema > Meconema thalassinum. The sequence continues at coordinate 2,045,414,097 of OX336388.2, forward strand.
AAACATCTGTGCGAATCCAGTATAAAGCAATTGTTGGTCCTCTTCAATCGTATATGGATTGATGGGCAGTTTCCATCTCAATGGCGAGAGTGGATCATGATACCGGTTCCCAAGGCTGGAAAGGATCCCAAACTTGTCAGCAGCTACAGGCCTCTCAAATGCCCTATGTAAGCTGCGAGAGAAGATGGTGAACCATCGACTGGTGTGGTTCCTGGAAGAGAGAGGCTTACTGTCAGGGTACCAGTCTAGATTTCGCTCCCATATGTCCACCACCGTCTATCTGGTGCGACTTGTGAGCGCCATACAGGAGGCATTTCTCCGAATTACCTACGACACCATATGGCGCTACGAGATCCTTTCCACCCTTCATGAGTGGGGACTCCGTGGTAATCTACCGACTTTCATTACGAATTTCATGTAGTCCGACTCTTCCGTGTAAGGGTCGGTAGAACATATCGCAATATTATACCCAAGAAAACGAAGTTCCTCAGGGTTCTGTTCTGTCACCTTGTTCGAGGTTGTCATATCTTTTGGCCAAAGATGCTACATTAAGATTGTTATTTTTTTCTCTATTATCTTTTGTCCACTGTTGTAAAATTAACTGTCATGGCATCCAGAAGTGTCAATAAATGGTTGTTTTGAATTGATATATTTTCCTTAAATATAAAAGAAAGAATCTGCGATACGCCGGTGAGCGTAAAAGTAAAATAAGTGGCGACCAGTGATTGGATAAATATATCAATATATTTTAATTATGGAGACAACCCAACGTGAACTGGATCGATCGATAAAGCTACCTAAGGTAACACGGGTGGCGTTTTCGAGGCAGTTGAATAACCTCAAAGGTGAAATTGATGACGTCCAATTGACAGCTCATGAAAAGCGAAGGAAAGTTCAGGTTTCCCTTTCTTTACTTCGGAAGAAAAATGATGAGCTCCTGCAGCTGGATGGTAAGGTCGTAAGTCTAAAACTTGACGTCGGCCAAGAGGACTTGGACGACGAATGTAGACTTGCCGATGACTATCAACGTCAATTTCTTGATATAGAGGTGAGTGTTGAATATATTCTACCTTCAGGAGGCATCGCTCAAGACAACAGTGATTGTAGCAGTGTAGATCTTGTGAGTAAGAGAAAATTCAAACTACCTAAATTAGAACTAAGGAAATTTGATGGCGATGTAAAACAGTGGATACAGTTCAGGGGCCAGTTTGAAAAGATAGACAAGGATCCGGATATTGCACCGGAAGATAAGTTTCAATACTTAATGCAAGCTACAGTGAAAGGGTCTCGTGCTCGAGAAATTACTAAAAGTTTTCCACCTATTGGGGAAAATTATACGAAGGCAGTAGAATGTTTAAAGAGCAGGTTCGGTAGAGATGATCTGTTGGTTGAAGTTTACGTAAGAGAGTTGTTATCTTTAGTTCTTAAGAAATCTTCCACTCCCGGTGATGGCAATTCAATGTGTAGCCTTTATGACAACTTGGAATCGCACATACGGTCACTTGAAACCTTAGGTGTTACAACAGATAAGTGTGCATCTATGTTGTATCCTTTAGTAGAGTCATGTTTGCCTGAGGAGTTTCTTAGGGCCTGGCAAAGAAGTTCCAATTTTGCACACACACGTGATTCGAAAGATAGGTTAGACAATCTCATGCTATTCATGAAAAGGGAAGTGGAAGCCGAGGAACGGATCAGTTTAGCGATTTCCGGTTTTGGAATCAAAGATAATAACAGGAGTAGAGACCAACCCAAATTTCAGAGCACATTGCTACTGCAGCTGACTTGTTAAACACTAACCCAGTTGAGGAGAGGAGAGGGTGCTGTATTTTTTGTGGAGGTCAACATGATGCCCTTAATTGCTTTAAAGCACACTAATTAGGTCTATCTGAGAAACAGAAGGTCCTAAAGGACAAGGGTGGGTGTTTTAAGTGCTTTAAGAAGGGACTCTGTGTCAATAAATGTAAAGCCGTAGTATGGTGCATTATTTTTAGTAAGAGCCACCAAGTTCTGATGTGCCCTGATTTACCTCAGAATAAACAAAATATATCCCATAATAATGTCGAACACAGGCAATCCGGGGGGAAGAATGAACAAAAGACAAATTCGCTGAGTAATATTTCTAAATATCCTAAAGTTATTTTGCAAACTTTGGTTATAAAGATGAAAGGTATTGGCTCTTCCTTCTCTGTTAGAGCCTTAATTGACTCAGGATCCCAAAGATCCTATGTTAAGAAAGACATTGTTAAAAGATTAGGTTACACTCCAGTCAGAACTGAAACAATTAAACATGACCTTTTTGGGGGAGTGAAAACGAGTGTTAATGAACATTCATGTTACAAAGTAGAAATTGAAAGCCTGGATGGAAAATATCAATGTAATTTTGAAGTATTGGATCAGGTTTTAATATGTAATGGCATCCCTTCGGTCAAGAAAGGACCTTGGTTGAATGAACTTGAGGAAGGGAATATCAGCCTAACAGATATTGGGGATGAGTCTAGGCCTGTGGACTTGCTGATTGGAGCGGATGTAGCGGACAAACTTCAGACAGGAAATATTAAAAGTTCTATCTTCTGGTTTGGTTGCTGTGGAAACAAATTTAGGCTGGACTTTGATGGGGAAAGTTCCACAACAATCTTCTGTTAACTTTGCAGAAGAAGTTACAGCTCTGTTTGTTAATGAGATCAACGATCGCTGGAGCCTAGATACCATTGGAATCTCAGACTCAGCTGTTAAAATGTCCAAAAATGAAAGACAGCTTCAAATTAGAGATGATTTTCTAAGAGGTATTACTGTAAATGATGAGAGACGTTACGAAGTTTCATTGCTATGGAAAGAAGATAGCTTGGCTCTTCCTAGTAACAGGGAGCTAGCACTCAAAAGGTTAGAATCTACCACTAGAAAGCTTCAGTCTCAAAATCTTCTCATTTCATACGATGCAGTTCTAGCTGAGTGGGAAGAACTGGGAATTATTGAAGAAGTACCAGTCAAAGAAGTAGGGAATTATGGACACTACCTACCACATCGAACTGTTATTAAGGAGAATAGCACCACCAGAGTTCGTCCTGTATTTGACGTGTCAGCAAGAGGTAGAAATGCTCCTTCTCTCAATCATTGTTTAGAGTGTGGACCCAATCTGATTGAACTGATTCCTTCCCTGTTACTAAAATTTCGGGAAGGGAGATTTGGGGTGACAGCTGATGTAGAAATGGATTTTCTACAAATAAGTGTTCGTCAAGAAGACAGAGATTTTCTTAGGTTCTTCTGGTGTGATCCAAATGACTGAAAGAATATAAAGATATTTCGGCATCGGAGGGTGGTATTTGGATTAAAATGTAGCACTTTCCTTTTAGGAGCAGTTCTTGATTACCATTTGGACAAGGCAATGGAAGATTGTCAATATAGTAAAGGTCAGATATCAAGACTTAAACAGAGCCTTTATGTGGACAATGTTGTAACCAGTGTTGATACTGAATCAGAACTGAAAGAATTCATTAATGAAGCACGTGATATAATGCAGGAAGGAAAGTTCGACCTCAAAGGTTGGCAGGCCAACAATGATGCTTTCATTCTTGTAGGACGGACAGCGGTGCTAGGTTTACGATGGGATTTGGAAACTGACAATTTATTGTTAAACTTGGAATGGTTACAGAACCATGAATTGGGAGTGATCACGAAAAGATCCATTCTGTCAGTTGCACAAAAGATATTTGATCCGATTGGCATAGTTAGTCCAGTACTTCTAGTTCCTAAATTGTTATTACAAAAGATATGGCTAAGTGGTATATCTTGAGATGAAGAGGTTACTACTGATATTAAGGACCAATTTGTAACCTGGTATTTAAGCCTTTTTCTCCTGAAAGAGATGAGAATTCCACGCTGGTTTCATTATTCCAAGAACCACAGGGATGTCAGTCTACATATTTTGTGTGATGCTAGTGCACAGGCCTACGCTGCAGTAGTCTTCATACGACTACAAATTGACGGTGAGAGTAAGGTACACCTTCTTGCAGCCAGTGCAAGAGTAGCCCCATTAAACACAGTCATCATTCCCCGACTGGAACTAATTGCTGCAACAGTGGGAGCTAGATTAGGTAATTCAGTGCTAGAAGGACTAAACTACCAAGATGTCAAGTTGAATTTCTAGACTGATTCGACAACGGTTTTAGCATGGATTCTATAGGAAGAAACATGGACTGTGTTTGTCAACAACCGTGTTAAAGAAATCCATCGGTTGACTTTACCAGAAATGTGGAGATATGTTCCTGGCCATTTGAATCCTGCAGATCTTCCTTCAAGAGTTGTCTGGCAGAAAAATTGTTAGCACTTCAATGGTGGGAGGGGCCAGAGTTTTTACGAAAGGACCGGCCAGAGTGGCCTGGTGAATTTCCACCTGCAGAGGCAGAGCTGATTTTGCAAGAAAAGAGAAAATCAACTCAAATAATGAGTTACTTTGTAGATACTTCATGTAGCACCCCAAAACATGTAAATAATGATTCGTGCAGGTACCACGATTTTAATTGGTATTACTTATATTTTTCAAGCTATGGAAAAATAATTCGGTTGGTTGCTTGGATAAAGAGGTTTATCCAAAATACGCGAAGACCAAACCTTACAAGAGCTCGTGGAGAATTATCATGTGAGGAGATAATGTCAGCAGAAAAAATAGTCGCAAGATTGGTACAGGAAGAGCCTTTCTCTTCAAAAAATGACAAAAGTCTCATTAGCCTAAATGTGTTTAGGGATGAGAAGGGATGTCAAGAGTAACCACTAAAAGTGATAGAGCTGTACACCACAGAGATTAGATTTATGATTATTGTATTTTGAGGTAATTATAGTTATTTATGTATGGTTGAGTTGTTCTTCCACCAACTCAAGGTGGGAGTGTGTCATATCTTTTGGCCAAAGATGCTACATTAAGATTGTCATTTTTAGCCTATTTTCAATTTTGAAAAAAAAAAAAAAAGGCTTATGAGATCACCTTTTGTCCGTGTCCGTGTGTGTGTGTGTGATTCGTGTGTGTGTGTCCCCCTAATAAAATCTAAACGGCAGGAGCGATTTCAATGAAACTCGGAAAGTTCATAGCACTATTCCCGGCGACCTCGACCGTGCCCTTCAAATTTTTTTACGACTCACCAATCCAACATGGCGGCTGTGCGAAATATTTCACCAGCATTCAATATCTCCGAAACTATTACCGATATTACCCTGACATTTTCTATGGTGATAGAGGGAACTACTATAAGTTCACTTATGTAACTTTTGAAAACCTGGTAACTACTAAACCAACATGGAGGCCGAGCGAATTTGCGACTTTTAAATAGACATTTCTCGCGATTTGACCAACCAAACGCAATGAAACTTGGTACAGTATATATTTATATACATTGTAATGCATCAACATCTAACTTCGTTCAATTGTTTACATAATCACAAGATGGCGGATGTGCGAAATATTTCACCGGCATTCTATATCTCTGAAACTATTAGCGGTATCTCCCTAAAATTTTGTACGGAGATAAAGGGCACTACTGGAAGTCCACCTATAAGACATTCAAAAACCGGTTAACTACAAAACGAACATGGCGGCCAAGCGAATTTGAAAATTTTAAATAGACCTTTCTCGCGATTTAATGTTCCAAGCGCACTGAAACCGGGTACAGGAAATATTTATACGCATTGTAATCCACTGGTATCTAATTTAGTTCAATTATTTACATAACCTCAAGATGGCGGCAGTGCGAATTTTAAAATTAAGCTTTTATTTCTTGTGATGTAGTCATGCGATCGAAGTGAAAGTTTGAATAATGAACCTACGCAATAATTTTCCTTTAATGGTACATGACTCTATGGCCTATACATTTAACAATCCAACATGGCGACCATCCGAAATATTTAGACGATACTGAATATCTACGAATCTATTTTAGAAATCAAACTGCATTTTTTAATGTTCATAGGGGCTATGAACTTAAGTTCACCTATAGGACTTTAAATAACCTGGTGATCAGAAATCCAACATGGCGGTGACGCGAATTATAAATATTCACATGGACGTTTCTCGCAATTTAACCATCCTCGTGCAGTGAAACTTGGTACAGTAAATCCTTATACGAATGTTAATCCACTGGCATCTAATTTACTTCAATTGTTTCCATAACCTCAAGATGGCAGCTGTGAAAAATTTTAAAATCTCCTTGTTTTTTCTTGTGTCCTAATTATGCGATTGAAGTTTGAATACTACACGTTCACAATAATCTGCATGTAACAGTACATAACTCTAGGACCTACATATATACAATCCAACATGGCGACCATCCGAAATATTTAGTCGGTTCTTAATATCTACGAATCTATTACAGCAATCAAACAGAAATTGTGTATGTTGATTGTGGCAATTAACATAAGTAGGATATATGAAAATAGGCTGTATAGTTCTTCACGGAACTACTTGTTTCTTTATTATCTTTTTTCCACTGTTGTAAAATTAACTGTCATAGCATCCAGAAGTGTCAATAAATGGTTGTTTTGAATTGATATGTTTTTCTTAAATATAAAAGAAGAAAGAATCTGCGATACGCCGATGAGCGTAAAAGTAAAAGAGGTTGCCATAAACGGCATTGTTACCGCCACCGGGCCCACGATAGTTCCATCGCTGTATGTAGCCGATTTAGCTCTGCTTTACAGCTCTGGAAGTATGTCAATCGTGGAACGGCAATTGCAGATAGCTATTAACCGGGTCGACAGGTGGGCTCACGACCGGTTTTCATCAGCGGCTCCGAAGGCTACACTTACACCCTGAACTACATCTCAGGTATGCTGCGTTGCCGTTGGTTGACACTTATCGCTTCTTGGGGCTCCATTTTGACAGCAAATTAACGTGGCAGCCCCATATACGGGAACTAAGAACGACGTGTCTCAGGAAACTGAACATGCTCAAGTTTCTTAGTAGCACTACGTGGGGGGCTGACGGAGCGGTGCTGCTACGGTTCTACCAAGCCCTCGTCGTGTCCCGGCTAGACTATGGTTCTGCGGCTTACGGTTCAGAAAGACCGGCAACCTTGAAAATGCTGGACAGAATCCACCATAGTGGCGTTAGGCTGGCTACTGGTGCCATCCGGACCAGCCCGATACCCAGCCAACTCGTCGAATCGGGTGTTCCACCTCTAAATTATCGACGCCATCTTATGCTTTTGGCATATACTACTAATGTGCGTCAGTACCCAATACGACGAGAGGTACGCCAGCCAGCCTCGAACCACTCGGCCTGTTGGTATTAGACTCGATAGCTCGTGTACTGAAATAGGAGTGGCTGTGGGCCCTAGCCTACTTTTCACATTTTGCAAAAATGAGGAAAAAGTAGACTTATGAGATCGATCCGGGAAAATGTGTGTCTGTCTGTCTGTCTGGCTGTGTGTGTGTCTCCCCCTATCAACTCCTAAACGGCTGCAGCAATCAAAACCAAATTTAGTATGAGCAAAGATGTGCACCGGAATATCTCACGTCCATATTTGAAAATAATGTCAGTGCTACCAACTGCTGAAAAACGCACTAGAAATTTGAGCTCCATGTTGGATATCTTGCAAGGTATGCATGGGAGCTATTCCAAAATTGGCACACATGTAGATAATACTATTTCAGTTTAATATCCATGAGGCCATACTTGACAATGTTGCCAACATAATTTTAAGCCTTCTGATAGGTCCAATGTTTAAATGCATATAACTTCTACACTATCAATGGGATTTCAACCAAATTTTGTATGTAAAATGTGTACGTAAACAGATATGACTGAGCGTATTCTTAAGAGCCACCAAGGCTGCCAACTGTTAATAATTGCTCTCTCTATTTTTGTTTACCAAATACCAATATATCAGAAAGTATGCAAGCCGACAGCTTTAAACTATGCACACGTATATTCCGACATTTTAGATTAATTTGGAGTAACTTATATACATCAGTTCTACCAACATGATTATAAGCCTGCTGGTAGTACCAATTTTTAAATACATGTAACTTCTATACTATCAGTTGGATTTCAACCAAATTTCGTATGCGCTATGTGTAACATAACAGATATGACTATAAGTATCGTTAAGAGCAATCAGGGCTGCCAACTGTTAATAAATGCTGTCTATATTTTTTTACCCTAATATCAATATATCAGAAAGTATGCAAGCCAACAGCTCTATACTTTGCACACGTATAGCACCTGACTTTCTAGATTAATTTAGAGTAATTAATATAAGTCAGTGCTGCCAACATGATTCTATGCCTGCTGATAGTTCCAATTTTAAAATACATGTAACTTCTATACTAACAAATGGATTTCATCCAAAATTGGCACAACAAGATATCATAAAATTTCAGATTATTTCTGACCAGCACACGCATGGTATTGTTGGCAACATGCTTTTACACGTGCTGATCGATCCAGTGTCTAACTGCATGTGACGTCCATTGGACTTCAAGCAAATGTTGTATTCTGTACCTTAAGAGATGGAAATAAGAATATATTCAGTCACCAGGGCTGCCAACTGTAGTGCGTTATTAGGCTACATTACACCAGGTATGTTTTGAACTAATTAGATATTTCGATATTACCAACTTAATTTCGTCATTATTCTAGATAGGTTCATTTACTGTAGAATAATCATTGGCATGAAAAGTAGGCTGTATAGTTCTTCACGGAACTTCTTGTCTTACTTACGAAACCACCCAACCATCTTCTTCTTTCCTGGCGTTTATCCCAGTACAGAGTCCGCTGCTCTACCACTCAACCATCAGAATATAATAAATAGGGGCCGGATTTTGGTGGTTTTTAAAATTGTCATTTTAGGTTTCCAAAAACATAAAATTGTTCTTTTTAGGTTTTTATTAGGTAGAATGGGTTTTTACAATAGGTTCTTATGTTTAAAGGGCAGCGAAAGTTGACATACATTACATAAGGCTTAAAATTAATACCTCATTGTTAGTAGACAATCTGATTGCAACGAGAGAGTAAATATTTTACATAATGATGCGTAATCAAATTATCACCGATAACTTTACACTTTTAGGGATTGCAATAAAGCCAAGGATGTCAGAGATGATTTTCACACTCTATATCGTTCAAATAATGTTGATTCTTTACTATATTAGATTCTTGGGAATAATAAGAGATTTATTCACTCTTTCCTCTCGGTAAATAACCAAACAATAATATATAAGCTGGAAAGTGCTGAAAATATTTCATTTTTCCATTAGGTAGGATTGCTTTCAATCGACTGGAGCTAGGAATAAACATTATCTTCACATTTAATTTCAAGGATTATGGACGAAATTTGAAATATACTACAATAAATGGTACAAAACTGCAATTAGTTATTTTTAGGTACTCGCGTATTATTTAGTTTATTATGTAGTACGGAATTTCAGTGTGATTCGTAAAAGTATTTAGAAGTATGGGAAAAATAGATAAGAACCTAAGAATCCGGTTCCTAATAATAGGCTAACTGCGCCCCGATAGTATAAGGTAGTTTCTCTGTTGCTGGATAGCGAATTTTTGTACAAACTCAATTGTCTAGAATAATGAAAAATATAATAATAATAGTATACTAATAATAATCATTATTGACTAATAATTATGAAAATAATAACATAACTGTCTAATGAAGATAATAATAATAACAATAGTCTAATAATAAGTATTTCGCTGTACTCTTGGAGTGACGATGTGGGTAGTCATAATATAGCCTTATTCTGAAAGCAGAGACATAAAATGATTGTCAATGATATGTAAGCCAACCAAAATTTGATTAAACTAGAGAATCGTCTGTACTCCCCTCTCCAACTCCAGGCAGCTTGAAATGTATAAATTGTATATGTGGTCTCAAACCTCATGTCTCTGTGATAATCAACGTTGAAGTACAAACAAACACTACGGTGTTCCCGCAACTTAGATCTACTTAGTTATATACGGAAAATGTGCCACGGAACCGCTTGATAGCACTGTGCTTTGCCCATTGCCCTACCTCACAAATCGTGTACGGTATCCCAAAGAAATTTTGATCAACCGATCACAACGAGGGGACGGAGTTGCGCAGCTTCTTTTGGGGTACAGGATCTCTACATTAGCTGAAACAGAAGGCTGGCGTGCTGTGAGGTGAGCGGGAAAATGGGATTGAGTGAGTAAATGCATGCACGTCGTCCCAATAAAAATAACAGCTACATCGCACGCCTTCTGCTTGACCTTGAGACGTCATAATGCAGCCTTGTAACAATACAATCCCGTTAAATTTGTAACGTTCCGTTCCGTCTGTTTGTTCCGTTAATATAAGTAGAATGTTCCGAACTGTAACGTATCGGATATTCCTCTGTTCATTTCGGTACGGGACAACGTAACGTTCCACTCGTCTCCAATACGCTGTACCGGTACAGGCTCGGCTAACATTCCACTGTTCCAGATACCGGGTACGGTTTCAGAATCAGTTCCGTTCCAGGACGGTAACGTTACGCTTGGAACAGACAGCGGTAACGTTACAACTTGGAAATAACCTTGGAGATAACGGAATTTCTCCGTTCCACATAGACAAGAGTTCCGTTCCGCGTTACGTTCTGTTCCGGGTCCCTGCACTCGACTACGGCTTGCTGCCGACTGACCTGCTGAGCGCGTGAATGCACAGATGGCGCGCTACTCCCCCCACTACCCGCACTGTGACCAATCGGAGGTTAGTTTCTGAATTGTCCTCGTAAATTTGTAAATATGTACAGTTGTAATAGAAATAATAATTGCAATAAAGATATTTTCAGTAATGAATAAAATGAAAAAAAAAAAAAAACCACCGTTTTTCAGTTAAAATTCGTTAAATTTTAATTGTCTTGTTATTGCGTCTTCGTTTTTTGAGTTTGCAAAAAAAATTTGGTCTCCGTTTGGAGGGGTCATGACCCCCGTGATCCTCCCTTGAATCCGCGCCTGGGTTAGACCAAGGTTAGAATACGTTCAGCAGATTGTCTCTGACGTAAGGTGTGGTACCGGTAGCTATGTAGATGTGAAATTAGCTCAGGACAGGGAGGTATGGAGGGTTGCATCAAACCAGTCAAAAGACTGAAGACTCAAACAACAACCATATTGTATAATACACCACACTCGGCTGCGTGGCGCACCAGTGAGACTTTCGCCTGCTGTGCCCAAGGTTGCGTGATCGGTAGGTTTAAATGAGAGAGATCCGTCTCTAATAAAGCCGTAGTAGTTAAAAGGGATGTTAAATTCATATCATTATTAATCCATCTTATCCATTGTCAATCTCTTGTTCTTTTTTTTTCTTTCTGTATTACGGACTCATGAACGAGATGAACTAAGTTATACGGCGTGTTGATTTTAAGGCCGGATGTAAATATCCCGACATGAGTTTGTCGCATTTAAACGGACATCGGACTGAGACCGGACCGAACTCGTAATCACGAAGACCAATACTTAGCCGAATGTGCCACTCAGCACAACATGAAAACGTTTTGTCTGGAACCTGATCTTCCAAATTTCCCAAATCGACCACTTTCGCAAAATATTGAGAGTAGGAATTAGTATCTTGAAATAGCTTCAGTACTGTACGTGTGTTAAGGCGCAAGCACAAGGGCATGGGACCAGTCTATCTCCGTTCTCGGAAGACGAGTGTGTTCGATCCCCACCATCAGTCGTCCTTGAATTGTTTTGAATTCTCTTTTTGAACTACAGGTACGACGGTACGCTTCCTTAATGGAAGCTACCGAGGTATGAGTGATGTTGAGTAGGCTCATGGCTTTCAGGGCACAGCCAGTACCTGTGGCTGCTGTGAAAGATTCTACTCAAAAGGGTCAGTGCTGTTGTTCTGACTCAGTGAGGAAAGCAATGACAAACTACTTCACTCCTCACCTTGCCTAGTACGCCTCATTATAGTACTGCTTGGGTTTATGCGGACATCTACTCACATAATTTGCGGTGGTACTTTTCGAGGATTCGACCAGCCTCCGGGTTGACTACCTAACAGAACCAATAATTTCTTTTTAAAATAGTTTAATATATTTATTACAAGCTGTACCCGGCATGCGTTGCAATGTCAATCAAAGAAAGTGTTGGCATTATAATTTGGTTTCTTGAAGTGCTTTTGTATACACAATGTTTTCTTCAATTTCCGTTAACTGCCTCTAAGCTATCGTAAAATGGATTTACTAATTTTGAAACATTTGTGGGAGAGTGCGCAACAACTCACCAAAGTTTCATCGCAATCGGATGAATGGTATATGAACGCAGATGGAACTTTGCTGAAACACTTCACGCGTCGTCATTCATGCGCTCGTGCGCTATCTATTGTAAAATGGATTTACTAAGTCGAAAACCTTCCCTGGCGTATACACAACAAATCATCAAAGTTTCATCGCAATCGGATGAATGGCATATGAACGCTTACGGGATTTTGTTTAAACGATTCGCGCGCCGTCACAGATTTGTTGAATCAACTCGCGCGCTACCAATTGTACAATGGATCTACTAAGTCATAAACCTTCCCTGCAGAGTGCACAACAACTCACCCTAGTTTCATCACAATCGGATGAATGGTATATGAACGCAGATGGAACTTTTTTGAAACAGTTTGTGCGCCGTCACTCATTTGTTGAAACTACTCGTACGCAACCCATTATACAATGGACTTACTAAATTAGAAACGTTCCCTGCAGTGTGAACAAAAACTCACCCAAGTTTCATCGCAATTGGATGAATAGTAGGCCTATATGAACGCATACGGGACTTTGTTGAAGCGATTCGCGTGCCTTCGCTCATTAGTTGAATCTACTTGTGCGCTACCTATTGTGCAATGGATTTTCTAAGTCAAAAACCTTCCCTGGACTGTGCACCACATCTCAGCCAAGTTTCATCGCTATCGGACGAATGGTAGGCCTATATGAACGCGTATGGTACTTTGTTGAAACGCTTCGCGCGTCGTCGCTCATTTGTTGAATCTACTCGTGCGCTACCTATTGTAAAGTATATTTGCTAAGCCAGAATCCTTCCTTAGAGTGTACTCAATATCTCACCCAAGCTTCATCGCTATCGGACGTATGGTTTATGAACGCATACGTGACTTTGTTGAAACGCTTCGCGCGTCGTAGCTCATTTGTTGAATCTACACGTGCGCTGCCTATTGTAAAGTGGATTTACTCAGCCAGAAACCTTCCCAAAAGTGTACACAACATCTAACCCAAGTTTCATAGCTATCGGACGAATGGTATATGAATGTATACGGGACTTTCTTGAAACGTTTTGCGTGTCGTCACTCATTTGTTGAATCTACTCATGCGCTATCTACTGCGAAATATATTTACTCACCCAAGTTTCATTGCTATTGGACGAATGGAGTATGAAAACATACGGGACTTTGTTGAAACGGTGTGCGCGTCATCGCTCATTTGTTGAAACTACTCGTGCGCTACCTATTGTAAAGTGGATATACTAAGCCAGAATCCTTCCTTAGAGTGTACTCAATGTCTCACCCAAGTTCCATTGCTATCGGACGAATTGTATATGACCTTATACGGGACTTTGTTGAAACGATTCGCGTGCCATCACTCACTTGTGTAATCTACTCGTGCGCGGCCTATTGTAAAGTAGATTTACTAAGCCAGACATCCTCTCTGGAGTGTACACAACATCTCACCCTAGTTTCATCGCTATCGGACGAATGGTATATGAACGCATACGTGGCTTTGTTGAAACGCTTCGCGCGTCGTAGCTCATTTGTTGAATCTACTCGCGCGCTGCCTATTGTAAGGTGGATTTACTAAGCCAGAAACCTTCCCTGAAGTGTACACAACATCTAACCCAAGTTTCATAGCTATCGGACGAATGGTATATGAATGCATACGGGACTTTCTTGAAACGCTTTGCGTGTCGTCACTCATTTGTTGAATCTACACGTGCGCTATCTACTGTGAAATGTATTTACTAAGTTAGAAACCTTCCCTGGAGTGGAAACAACATCTCACCCAAGTTTCATCGCAATCGGATGAAAGGTTTACGAACAAATACGGGACTGTGTCGAAATGCTTCGCGCGTCGTTGCTCTTTTGTTGAATCTACTCGTGCGCTGCCTATTGTAAAATGGATTTACTAAGCCAGAAATCTTCATTGGAGAGTAATCAACATCTCACCCAAGTTTCAGCGCAATCGGATGGGTGGTGTATGAACGCATAGGAGACATACACACCCACACACCCACATACATACTATCAAGTAACATTGATTTGTATATATATAGATAGATATACTGTATAACAGGTGAATCAGGTGCCCCTAATAATATTGTTTTATGCAGCTCAACTAGCGTTGTTATCAGGAAGGTCGATATTTCTCTGCTGCAACCCGTATGGTACTAATGCACTGCAAGCATATCCTGCAAAGGATACTGAACACTATTAGTTAACCCTCGATGTGACTAAAGACTATTAGCAGGAAAAATAATAGTGTTCAGTCAAGACCAACTACAATCCTCAGACCTTAATGTAGAAAAAACATGGCGGCGATGGTTGCCCTACCTATAGCTAAGATCATGTCATCGGGCTTGTCACAGTTCGTGTAAATTATTATTTTATACTCACCTAAGAGCATAAAATATATCACAAGACGTGACTAGGTTCCAAAGAAATATGCATCAATAATTTAGACTTAACTGAATTAATTTATCAATATAGTGCTGGCCTCGAATTATAGGTTTCGTCGTCTTCGCCCAAGGGACAGCTACAATAGTCTCACTGTTTCTGTGGTTGAATAAGAAGCTTTTTTGGCGAGTTATCACGATTTGTATTTAAGTTCAGTAATTTAGAATAATATTATTAGCAATAAATCAAACAGATTCTGAAGTAGGAGACAAGAAAGTACCCGGTTACTGAAGTGCTGTCCCAGCACATGCAGAGTATTTGTGTACACAATCGGAATGAGAATAGTTGCCTAAAATAATCGAACCAACGCCATAGAGATACAATTCAATTAAGACCTCTCGTGGAATTGCCTAAAATCTCGGGTAAAACATCACACCGAGTTAGTTGATTGAAATATGCAAAGAAGTCGTCGTGTGGATATCAGAACATAATTATGCAGAATACTACACACAAGGGACACGATAATATGTTACCATCTAACCTATTAAACATTCGCTGTTACCGTTTGGAATAGTTGCACGCTGGAAATAGTTGATTTAGTAAAGTACTATAGGTTGGAAAGCACCATCTCCCTCTTACGGAATTATCGCGGCACACCATCTCGCAATATAATTACATAATTGGCAAGGTACTCACAACACTTTATTACACACATCATAATAAGAAATAACTTGCAAGCTGTAAGAATCACAAAAGTATGAATAATGACGGATCACAATGAGTTCACTGTTTGGCACAGGGGGAACATCTTCCTTACCCAATAAAATAGAAGTTCACTGTATTATTTGGCGTGTATACAAGGCAGTGTAGAACATCTGCCAGACTGGTAATGATTTACGGAGGCACATATTGCACATATTCAAGATAACATCAACGGATTGGTCTAGTCGTACATGCTCATTGCGTTTTCCCTTTACGTACTTAAGTTCGACACTACTGACGTGTAATAAGCTATTATTATATTGTCACTAACTAGCAAATCATTGCGGTGTATATTCTTGAGACACTTCTATTATGCTTTAGTCTTAGGTACCGGTACTTCAACATCCGAAGTAAATGACACAATGCCATCGGTTGACTTGACAATCATCACACAAACGAACCAGTCCATATTAAGCGTATTATCACATATTTACATACGATTGCAGTACATTAACGCGAACTGGACTTTAGAGACACGCAGAAGACACTAAAAATTACAGATGAGCGACAGTTTATCCCAACTTGCATCAAACGTAGCTAATCGAAGCTAAATAGTGTATCCCAGCAACGAATGTAAACAAACAATATGCCGGGGCTTCCGCATACGCCATTTTCACACTTTCGAGACCTGCATTAAGGTCTGAGTATTGTAGTTGGTCTTGGTTCAGTATAGCTTGCTGTGCATTAGTATCGATCTTCCTGATAACACGCTTTCGTTGGGCTGCATAAAACAATATTATTAGGGGCAGCTGATTCACCTGGTATTCCAGTCATTGCGCTCTGAGAGCGCGGCCGCGCACGGGGAGCATAGGGCAGTCAGTCTAGCGCTCATTCCTCTACCACCACTACACTGTGGCAGCGAAGAGACGGGCGATGTTCGGATTACGTTGACTACTGTCGACCAAAGTATTATGTGCACTCGAGTTTGAAGGTTGTTTGTGAAGTAACCAATAGACCTACATAAATTCCAATAACATCATCATTTTCGTCGTTCTATTTTACGTTATTTCATGTAGGTTTGGAATTTTTAATTTATATTTTAATATTTTTTATCGCAGTTGGAACACAAAATGTGCCCGTTTTTAAGCGTGTTTCAACCATGCGTCACATTTATGAAATATTATCTCAAAACCCCGTCATCAGATCGAATGCAAATTTTAACACAATATACATTAGAATGTTGTATAACTGGTTTATTAATTTCAAAATTCTGTGTGTCCAAGAAACAAAGTTGTTATCATTTTTGTAAGGTAACTTTTTCTCGGCTCGGGGTGGTTGGAAAATATAGCTCTTGGTCGCGTTGTAATCCTTATACATCAAGAAGTTATGCTATATGACTGTGAAATACGTAAATTAATTCACTTATTTTATATCGGTTTGTATTTGTTCGTGGAAATAAGGCATGATTCACCAGCCAGCCGCTCAGGGGTAAGCTGTACAGCGTTGCTGAGATGAAGCCCATTACTGCCGAGCAGGGACCCGGAACAGAACGTAACGCGGAACGGAACTCTTGTCTATGTGGAACGGAGAAATTCCGTTATCTCCAAGGTTATTTCCAAGTTGTAACGTTACCGCTGTCTGTTCCAAGCGTAACGTTACCGTCCTGGAACGGAACTGATTCTGAAACCGTACCCGGTATCTGGAACAGTGGAATGTTAGCCGAGCCTGTACCGGTACAGCGTATTGGAGACGAGTGGAACGTTACGTTGTCCCGTACCGAAATGAACAGAGGAATATCCGATACGTTACAGTTCGGAACATTCTACTTATATTAACGGAACAAACAGACGGAACGGAACGTTACAAATTTAACGGGATTGTATTGTTACAAGGCTGCATTATGACGTCTCAAGGTCAAGCAGAAGGCGTGCGATGTAGCTGTTATTTTTATTGGGACGACGTGCATGCATTTACTCACTCAATCCCATTTTCCCGCTCACCTCACAGCACGCCAGCCTTCTGTTTCAGCTAATGTAGAGATCCTGTACCCCAAAAGAAGCTGCGCAACTCCGTCCCCTCGTTGTGATCGGTTGATCAAAATTTCTTTGGGATACCGTACACGATTTGTGAGGTAGGGCAATGGGCAAAGCACAGTGCTATCAAGCGGTTCCGTGGCACATTTTCCGTATATAACTAAGTAGATCTAAGTTGCGGGAACACCGTAGTGTTTGTTTGTACTTCAACGTTGATTATCACAGAGACATGAGGTTTGAGACCACATATACAATTTATACATTTCAAGCTGCCTGGAGTTGGAGAGGGGAGTACAGACGATTCTCTAGTTTAATCAAATTTTGGTTGGCTTACATATCATTGACAATCATTTTATGTCTCTGCTTTCAGAATAAGGCTATATTATGACTACCCACATCGTCACTCCAAGAGTACAGCGAAATACTTATTATTAGACTATTGTTATTATTATTATCTTCATTAGACAGTTATGTTATTATTTTCATAATTATTAGTCAATAATGATTATTATTAGTATACTATTATTATTATATTTTTCATTATTCTAGACAATTGAGTTTGTACAAAAATTCGCTATCCAGCAACAGAGAAACTACCTTATACTATCGGGGCGCAGTTAGCCTATTATTAGGAACCGGATTCTTAGGTTCTTATCTATTTTTCCCATACTTCTAAATACTTTTACGAATCACACTGAAATTCCGTACTACATAATAAACTAAATAATACGCGAGTACCTAAAAATAACTAATTGCAGTTTTGTACCATTTATTGTAGTATATTTCAAATTTCGTCCATAATCCTTGAAATTAAATGTGAAGATAATGTTTATTCCTAGCTCCAGTCGATTGAAAGCAATCCTACCTAATGGAAAAATGAAATATTTTCAGCACTTTCCAGCTTATATATTATTGTTTGGTTATTTACCGAGAGGAAAGAGTGAATAAATCTCTTATTATTCCCAAGAATCTAATATAGTAAAGAATCAACATTATTTGAACGATATAGAGTGTGAAAATCATCTCTGACATCCTTGGCTTTATTGCAATCCCTAAAAGTGTAAAGTTATCGGTGATAATTTGATTACGCATCATTATGTAAAATATTTACTCTCTCGTTGCAATCAGATTGTCTACTAACAATGAGGTATTAATTTTAAGCCTTATGTAATGTATGTCAACTTTCGCTGCCCTTTAAACATAAGAACCTATTGTAAAAACCCATTCTACCTAATAAAAACCTAAAAAGAACAATTTTATGTTTTTGGAAACCTAAAATGACAATTTTAAAAACCACCAAAATCCGGCCCCTATTTATTATATTCTGATGGTTGAGTGGTAGAGCAGCGGACTCTGTACTGGGATAAACGCCAGGAAAGAAGAAGATGGTTGGGTGGTTTCGTAAGTAAGACAAGAAGTTCCGTGAAGAACTATACAGCCTACTTTTCATGCCAATGATTATTCTACAGTAAATGAACCTATCTAGAATAATGACGAAATTAAGTTGGTAATATCGAAATATCTAATTAGTTCAAAACATACCTGGTGTAATGTAGCCTAATAACGCACTACAGTTGGCAGCCCTGGTGACTGAATATATTCTTATTTCCATCTCTTAAGGTACAGAATACAACATTTGCTTGAAGTCCAATGGACGTCACATGCAGTTAGACACTGGATCGATCAGCACGTGTAAAAGCATGTTGCCAACAATACCATGCGTGTGCTGGTCAGAAATAATCTGAAATTTTATGATATCTTGTTGTGCCAATTTTGGATGAAATCCATTTGTTAGTATAGAAGTTACATGTATTTTAAAATTGGAACTATCAGCAGGCATAGAATCATGTTGGCAGCACTGACTTATATTAATTACTCTAAATTAATCTAGAAAGTCAGGTGCTATACGTGTGCAAAGTATAGAGCTGTTGGCTTGCATACTTTCTGATATATTGATATTAGGGTAAAAAAATATAGACAGCATTTATTAACAGTTGGCAGCCCTGATTGCTCTTAACGATACTTATAGTCATATCTGTTATGTTACACATAGCGCATACGAAATTTGGTTGAAATCCAACTGATAGTATAGAAGTTACATGTATTTAAAAATTGGTACTACCAGCAGGCTTATAATCATGTTGGTAGAACTGATGTATATAAGTTACTCCAAATTAATCTAAAATGTCGGAATATACGTGTGCATAGTTTAAAGCTGTCGGCTTGCATACTTTCTGATATATTGGTATTTGGTAAACAAAAATAGAGAGAGCAATTATTAACAGTTGGCAGCCTTGGTGGCTCTTAAGAATACGCTCAGTCATATCTGTTTACGTACACATTTTACATACAAAATTTGGTTGAAATCCCATTGATAGTGTAGAAGTTATATGCATTTAAACATTGGACCTATCAGAAGGCTTAAAATTATGTTGGCAACATTGTCAAGTATGGCCTCATGGATATTAAACTGAAATAGTATTATCTACATGTGTGCCAATTTTGGAATAGCTCCCATGCATACCTTGCAAGATATCCAACATGGAGCTCAAATTTCTAGTGCGTTTTTCAGCAGTTGGTAGCACTGACATTATTTTCAAATATGGACGTGAGATATTCCGGTGCACATCTTTGCTCATACTAAATTTGGTTTTGATTGCTGCAGCCGTTTAGGAGTTGATAGGGGGAGACACACACACAGCCAGACAGACAGACAGACACACATTTTCCCGGATCGATCTCATAAGTCTACTTTTTCCTCATTTTTGCAAAATGTGAAAAGTAGGCTAGGGCCCACAGCCACTCCTATTTCAGTACACGAGCTATCGAGTCTAATACCAACAGGCCGAGTGGTTCGAGGCTGGCTGGCGTACCTCTCGTCGTATTGGGTACTGACGCACATTAGTAGTATATGCCAAAAGCATAAGATGGCGTCGATAATTTAGAGGTGGAACACCCGATTCGACGAGTTGGCTGGGTATCGGGCTGGTCCGGATGGCACCAGTAGCCAGCCTAACGCCACTATGGTGGATTCTGTCCAGCATTTTCAAGGTTGCCGGTCTTTCTGAACCGTAAGCCGCAGAACCATAGTCTAGCCGGGACACGACGAGGGCTTGGTAGAACCGTAGCAGCACCGCTCCGTCAGCCCCCCACGTAGTGCTACTAAGAAACTTGAGCATGTTCAGTTTCCTGAGACACGTCGTTCTTAGTTCCCGTATATGGGGCTGCCACGTTAATTTGCTGTCAAAATGGAGCCCCAAGAAGCGATAAGTGTCAACCAACGGCAACGCAGCATACCTGAGATGTAGTTCAGGGTGTAAGTGTAGCCTTCGGAGCCGCTGATGAAAACCGGTCGTGAGCCCACCTGTCGACCCGGTTAATAGCTATCTGCAATTGCCGTTCCACGATTGACATACTTCCAGAGCTGTAAAGCAGAGCTAAATCGGCTACATACAGCGATGGAACTATCGTGGGCCCGGTGGCGGTAACAATGCCGTTTATGGCAACCTCTTTTACTTTTACGCTCATCGGCGTATCGCAGATTCTTTCTTCTTTTATATTTAAGAAAAACATATCAATTCAAAACAACCATTTATTGACACTTCTGGATGCTATGACAGTTAATTTTACAACAGTGGAAAAAAGATAATAAAGAAACAAGTAGTTCCGTGAAGAACTATACAGCCTATTTTCATATATCCTACTTATGTTAATTGCCACAATCAACATACACAATTTCTGTTTGATTGCTGTAATAGATTCGTAGATATTAAGAACCGACTAAATATTTCGGATGGTCGCCATGTTGGATTGTATATATGTAGGTCCTAGAGTTATGTACTGTTACATGCAGATTATTGTGAACGTGTAGTATTCAAACTTCAATCGCATAATTAGGACACAAGAAAAAACAAGGAGATTTTAAAATTTTTCACAGCTGCCATCTTGAGGTTATGGAAACAATTGAAGTAAATTAGATGCCAGTGGATTAACATTCGTATAAGGATTTACTGTACCAAGTTTCACTGCACGAGGATGGTTAAATTGCGAGAAACGTCCATGTGAATATTTATAATTCGCGTCACCGCCATGTTGGATTTCTGATCACCAGGTTATTTAAAGTCCTATAGGTGAACTTAAGTTCATAGCCCCTATGAACATTAAAAAATGCAGTTTGATTTCTAAAATAGATTCGTAGATATTCAGTATCGTCTAAATATTTCGGATGGTCGCCATGTTGGATTGTTAAATGTATAGGCCATAGAGTCATGTACCATTAAAGGAAAATTATTGCGTAGGTTCATTATTCAAACTTTCACTTCGATCGCATGACTACATCACAAGAAATAAAAGCTTAATTTTAAAATTCGCACTGCCGCCATCTTGAGGTTATGTAAATAATTGAACTAAATTAGATACCAGTGGATTACAATGCGTATAAATATTTCCTGTACCCGGTTTCAGTGCGCTTGGAACATTAAATCGCGAGAAAGGTCTATTTAAAATTTTCAAATTCGCTTGGCCGCCATGTTCGTTTTGTAGTTAACCGGTTTTTGAATGTCTTATAGGTGGACTTCCAGTAGTGCCCTTTATCTCCGTACAAAATTTTAGGGAGATACCGCTAATAGTTTCAGAGATATAGAATGCCGGTGAAATATTTCGCACATCCGCCATCTTGTGATTATGTAAACAATTGAACGAAGTTAGATGTTGATGCATTACAATGTATATAAATATATACTGTACCAAGTTTCATTGCGTTTGGTTGGTCAAATCGCGAGAAATGTCTATTTAAAAGTCGCAAATTCGCTCGGCCTCCATGTTGGTTTAGTAGTTACCAGGTTTTCAAAAGTTACATAAGTGAACTTATAGTAGTTCCCTCTATCACCATAGAAAATGTCAGGGTAATATCGGTAATAGTTTCGGAGATATTGAATGCTGGTGAAATATTTCGCACAGCCGCCATGTTGGATTGGTGAGTCGTAAAAAAATTTGAAGGGCACGGTCGAGGTCGCCGGGAATAGTGCTATGAACTTTCCGAGTTTCATTGAAATCGCTCCTGCCGTTTAGATTTTATTAGGGGGACACACACACACGAATCACACACACACACACGGACACGGACAAAAGGTGATCTCATAAGCCTTTTTTTTTTTTTTTTCAAAATTGAAAATAGGCTAAAAATGACAATCTTAATGTAGCATCTTTGGCCAAAAGATATGACACACTCCCACCTTGAGTTGGTGGAAGAACAACTCAACCATACATAAATAACTATAATTACCTCAAAATACAATAATCATAAATCTAATCTCTGTGGTGTACAGCTCTATCACTTTTAGTGGTTACTCTTGACATCCCTTCTCATCCCTAAACACATTTAGGCTAATGAGACTTTTGTCATTTTTTGAAGAGAAAGGCTCTTCCTGTACCAATCTTGCGACTATTTTTTCTGCTGACATTATCTCCTCACATGATAATTCTCCACGAGCTCTTGTAAGGTTTGGTCTTCGCGTATTTTGGATAAACCTCTTTATCCAAGCAACCAACCGAATTATTTTTCCATAGCTTGAAAAATATAAGTAATACCAATTAAAATCGTGGTACCTGCACGAATCATTATTTACATGTTTTGGGGTGCTACATGAAGTATCTACAAAGTAACTCATTATTTGAGTTGATTTTCTCTTTTCTTGCAAAATCAGCTCTGCCTCTGCAGGTGGAAATTCACCAGGCCACTCTGGCCGGTCCTTTCGTAAAAACTCTGGCCCCTCCCACCATTGAAGTGCTAACAATTTTTCTGCCAGACAACTCTTGAAGGAAGATCTGCAGGATTCAAATGGCCAGGAACATATCTCCACATTTCTGGTAAAGTCAACCGATGGATTTCTTTAACACGGTTGTTGACAAACACAGTCCATGTTTCTTCCTATAGAATCCATGCTAAAACCGTTGTCGAATCAGTCTAGAAATTCAACTTGACATCTTGGTAGTTTAGTCCTTCTAGCACTGAATTACCTAATCTAGCTCCCACTGTTGCAGCAATTAGTTCCAGTCGGGGAATGATGACTGTGTTTAATGGGGCTACTCTTGCACTGGCTGCAAGAAGGTGTACCTTACTCTCACCGTCAATTTGTAGTCGTATGAAGACTACTGCAGCGTAGGCCTGTGCACTAGCATCACACAAAATATGTAGACTGACATCCCTGTGGTTCTTGGAATAATGAAACCAGCGTGGAATTCTCATCTCTTTCAGGAGAAAAAGGCTTAAATACCAGGTTACAAATTGGTCCTTAATATCAGTAGTAACCTCTTCATCTCAAGATATACCACTTAGCCATATCTTTTGTAATAACAATTTAGGAACTAGAAGTACTGGACTAACTATGCCAATCGGATCAAATATCTTTTGTGCAACTGACAGAATGGATCTTTTCGTGATCACTCCCAATTCATGGTTCTGTAACCATTCCAAGTTTAACAATAAATTGTCAGTTTCCAAATCCCATCGTAAACCTAGCACCGCTGTCCGTCCTACAAGAATGAAAGCATCATTGTTGGCCTGCCAACCTTTGAGGTCGAACTTTCCTTCCTGCATTATATCACGTGCTTCATTAATGAATTCTTTCAGTTCTGATTCAGTATCAACACTGGTTACAACATTGTCCACATAAAGGCTCTGTTTAAGTCTTGATATCTGACCTTTACTATATTGACAATCTTCCATTGCCTTGTCCAAATGGTAATCAAGAACTGCTCCTAAAAGGAAAGTGCTACATTTTAATCCAAATACCACCCTCCGATGCCGAAATATCTTTATATTCTTTCAGTCATTTGGATCACACCAGAAGAACCTAAGAAAATCTCTGTCTTCTTGACGAACACTTATTTGTAGAAAATCCATTTCTACATCAGCTGTCACCCCAAATCTCCCTTCCCGAAATTTTAGTAACAGGGAAGGAATCAGTTCAATCAGATTGGGTCCACACTCTAAACAATGATTGAGAGAAGGAGCATTTCTACCTCTTGCTGACACGTCAAATACAGGACGAACTCTGGTGGTGCTATTCTCCTTAATAACAGTTCGATGTGGTAGGTAGTGTCCATAATTCCCTACTTCTTTGACTGGTACTTCTTCAATAATTCCCAGTTCTTCCCACTCAGCTAGAACTGCATCGTATGAAATGAGAAGATTTTGAGACTGAAGCTTTCTAGTGGTAGATTCTAACCTTTTGAGTGCTAGCTCCCTGTTACTAGGAAGAGCCAAGCTATCTTCTTTCCATAGCAATGAAACTTCGTAACGTCTCTCATCATTTACAGTAATACCTCTTAGAAAATCATCTCTAATTTGAAGCTGTCTTTCATTTTTGGACATTTTAACAGCTGAGTCTGAGATTCCAATGGTATCTAGGCTCCAGCGATCGTTGATCTCATTAACAAACAGAGCTGTAACTTCTTCTGCAAAGTTAACAGAAGATTGTTGTGGAACTTTCCCCATCAAAGTCCAGCCTAAATTTGTTTCCACAGCAACCAAACCAGAAGATAGAACTTTTAATATTTCCTGTCTGAAGTTTGTCCGCTACATCCGCTCCAATCAGCAAGTCCACAGGCCTAGACTCATCCCCAATATCTGTTAGGCTGATATTCCCTTCCTCAAGTTCATTCAACCAAGGTCCTTTCTTGACCGAAGGGATGCCATTACATATTAAAACCTGATCCAATACTTCAAAATTACATTGATATTTTCCATCCAGGCTTTCAATTTCTACTTTGTAACATGAATGTTCATTAACACTCGTTTTCACTCCCCCAAAAAGGTCATGTTTAATTGTTTCAGTTCTGACTGGAGTGTAACCTAATCTTTTAACAATGTCTTTCTTAACATAGGATCTTTGGGATCCTGAGTCAATTAAGGCTCTAACAGAGAAGGAAGAGCCAATACCTTTCATCTTTATAACCAAAGTTTGCAAAATAACTTTAGGATATTTAGAAATATTACTCAGCGAATTTGTCTTTTGTTCATTCTTCCCCCCGGATTGCCTGTGTTCGACATTATTATGGGATATATTTTGTTTATTCTGAGGTAAATCAGGGCACATCAGAACTTGGTGGCTCTTACTAAAAATAATGCACCATACTACGGCTTTACATTTATTGACACAGAGTCCCTTCTTAAAGCACTTAAAACACCCACCCTTGTCCTTTAGGACCTTCTGTTTCTCAGATAGACCTAATTAGTGTGCTTTAAAGCAATTAAGGGCATCATGTTGACCTCCACAAAAAATACAGCACCCTCTCCTCTCCTCAACTGGGTTAGTGTTTAACAAGTCAGCTGCAGTAGCAATGTGCTCTGAAATTTGGGTTGGTCTCTACTCCTGTTATTATCTTTGATTCCAAAACCGGAAATCGCTAAACTGATCCGTTCCTCGGCTTCCACTTCCCTTTTCATGAATAGCATGAGATTGTCTAACCTATCTTTCGAATCACGTGTGTGTGCAAAATTGGAACTTCTTTGCCAGGCCCTAAGAAACTCCTCAGGCAAACATGACTCTACTAAAGGATACAACATAGATGCACACTTATCTGTTGTAACACCTAAGGTTTCAAGTGACCGTATGTGCGATTCCAAGTTGTCATAAAGGCTACACATTGAATTGCCATCACCGGGAGTGGAAGATTTCTTAAGAACTAAAGATAACAACTCTCTTACGTAAACTTCAACCAACAGATCATCTCTACCGAACCTGCTCTTTAAACATTCTACTGCCTTCGTATAATTTTCCCCAATAGGTGGAAAACTTTTAGTAATTTCTCGAGCACGAGACCCTTTCACTGTAGCTTGCATTAAGTATTGAAACTTATCTTCCGGTGCAATATCCGGATCCTTGTCTATCTTTTCAAACTGGCCCCTGAACTGTATCCACTGTTTTACATCGCCATCAAATTTCCTTAGTTCTAATTTAGGTAGTTTGAATTTTCTCTTACTCACAAGATCTACACTGCTACAATCACTGTTGTCTTGAGCGATGCCTCCTGAAGGTAGAATATATTCAACACTCACCTCTATATCAAGAAATTGACGTTGATAGTCATCGGCAAGTCTACATTCGTCGTCCAAGTCCTCTTGGCCGACGTCAAGTTTTAGACTTACGACCTTACCATCCAGCTGCAGGAGCTCATCATTTTTCTTCCGAAGTAAAGAAAGGGAAACCTGAACTTTCCTTCGCTTTTCATGAGCTGTCAATTGGACGTCATCAATTTCACCTTTGAGGTTATTCAACTGCCTCGAAAACGCCACCCGTGTTACCTTAGGTAGCTTTATCGATCGATCCAGTTCACGTTGGGTTGTCTCCATAATTAAAATATATTGATATATTTATCCAATCACTGGTCGCCACTTATTTTACTTTTACGCTCACCGGCGTATCGCAGATTCTTTCTTTTATATTTAAGGAAAATATATCAATTCAAAACAACCATTTATTGACACTTCTGGATGCCATGACAGTTAATTTTACAACAGTGGACAAAAGATAATAGAGAAAAAAATAACAATCTTAATGTAGCATCTTTGGCCAAAAGATATGACAACCTCGAACAAGGTGACAGAACAGAACCCTGAGGAACTTCGTTTTCTTGGGTATAATATTGCGATATGTTCTACCGACCCTTACACGGAAGAGTCGGACTACATGAAATTCGTAATGAAAGTCGGTAGATTACCACGGAGTCCCCACTCATGAAGGGTGGAAAGGATCTCGTAGCGCCATATGGTGTCGTAGGTAATTCGGAGAAATGCCTCCTGTATGGCGCTCACAAGTCGCACCAGATAGACGGTGGTGGACATATGGGAGCGAAATCTAGACTGGTACCCTGACAGTAAGCCTCTCTCTTCCAGGAACCACACCAGTCGATGGTTCACCATCTTCTCTCGCAGCTTACATAGGGCATTTGAGAGGCCTGTAGCTGCTGACAAGTTTGGGATCCTTTCCAGCCTTGGGAACCGGTATCATGATCCACTCTCGCCATTGAGATGGAAACTGCCCATCAATCCATATACGATTGAAGAGGACCAACAATTGCTTTATACTGGATTCGCACAGATGTTTTAACATTTGATTCTGTATGTTATCTGGTCCGGGAGACGTATCCCTACACAGTGAAAGCGCACTGCGCAGTTCCCTTTCAGAGAATGGTACATTGTAGGACTCCAAAGCAGCAGTGGCAAAGGACAAGGGGTGAGCCTCCGCCTCCCGCTTCAGAGTCAGAAACGTAGGATCGTAACTCCCAGAACAGGATACATCATTGAAGTGTGATCCAATACGGTTGGCAATGGCGAGTTGGTCCCTGATGATGTCTCCGATGATGGAGACTCCGTGTGCCATCAATGATATCGGGAGTCCGGAGATCCGACGAAGCTTAGTCCACACTTGAGATGAAGGAGTATGTGTCGTCATAATCAACACATACTCTTCCCACGTCGTTTTATTGCTCTCCCGAATGAGATATCGGGCTCTAGCACGCATCCTTTTGAAGGTGATAATGTTGTCCATAGTGTTTTGCCTCCGATAGCATTTGAAAGCACGTCGACGATCTTTAAAGGCTGCTGCAATCTCGGCTGTCCACCAAGGGGCAAGTTTCCGGTGGGAGTTGCCGGATGAGGAAGGTATTGTTTCCTCAGCAGCAGCCGAAATACCATGCGTTATGTGAATGGTATGATCATAGACACTCTCAAAGGTATCTTCGGCAAAATCAGCACGTGCTGTGAAAGTTGTCCAATCAGCCCGACGGAGAAGCCATCGACTTGGTAATTCGATGGCTCTCTGGTTCGGAAGAGTAACGATAATCGGGAAATGGTCACTAATACAAAGGTCGTCGTGTACACCCCACTGTATCAGGGGAACCAGCGCACGACAGCACAAGGTGATATCGACATTTGAATAAGTGCCGTGTGCAATAGAGAAGTGCGTAGGTTCCCCTGTGTTTAACAAATACAGCTCCAGCCACCTGATCATTCTCTCAAAATCTCTCCCTCCATCACTAGTGGTAGCGGTGCCCTAGATGGTGTTGTGGGCATTAACATATCCCAGAAAGAGAAAAGGAGGGGGGGGGGGGCTGAGAGACAGGATCCACCAGCTGGTTTCAATCCAGTTGAGAATCAGGTGGAATGTACACGTTACATACTGTTGCCATTACTGGCGACGAAGTACGAACTGCAATTGCCTCTAGCTGAGTACGCAACGGCACCTCTTCACTAAAGAGGCTAGAGTGGACGAGAATGCAGACGCCACCGACGGCCACAGCTCCATCCACCGGGTCTTCAGAGAAGAGGTTGAAGTAACGCATTATTGTCTCACGTCCAGGACGAAACCTGGATTCCTGAAGACAGTCAATGGTTGCCGAAAACGAAGATATTAATTGACGTAACTCATTGAGATGACCAGAATAGCTATTACAGTTCCCTTGTAAGTAGAAGTGGGTCTTCTACTTACGCTTGACCGTTTGCCACCATTCCTCATCTCTAGTTGGATATGATGGGGCAGGAGAGCTCACCTCAATCTCCACATCTCGGTCCGAAGACGAAGAAAATGGAGTGGGCAGTCCCCTGGATGGCGCGCGGTCCTCGTCGGACTTCACGAGTCTCGCTCTTGGGGAAGATCGAGAGCGGTGTCGAGGGACTTTCTCCCGGTCCGAAGACTGGGTGTCTGTCCCCGACATGTCCCGAAGAGATTTCTTTCTTGATCGGCGCTGACGTCTATTTGGGGAAGTAGATGGTCGCTTCCCCACAGACGCCAGTTCCTTACAAAACATGACCGCTCCTGCTGACACCGCTCCACTGGTGGTGGTGGGAGTGGAATGGCCAGCAGATACCTGAGCAGCCCTGTCTCTAGGAGAGGAAGAGAAACGGCGCTGAACCGTTCCTCTCTCCACCGCTGATGTATTTTCCTATTTGTAGGGGAGTTCCTCCATACGGACGAGTTTGGCTTCAGCCGGCTTCCCTCCCTTGATGGTCGTGGGAGCGGGAAGGCCAGCAGAGACAGTAGCCACTCCGTCAGGAGGAGGGCGAGAGAGACGGCGACGAACCTTCTCTCTCATCTCCAATACTACTTTTGTCATATTGGGTGGACTGGAAGAAGGACCAGCCCTGGTCGGCAAACTCTTCTTTCCCCTGTTAACTGAGGAAGACATGTTAGCCGACTGGTTCGAAGAAGAAGAGGACTTCTCCGATTTCGCCGGTTTGGATGGTATAACTGTCGCCTTCTTTTCCTTGCCCGAAGAAGGTTGTGGGACCACCTTCGGGCAGACAATTTTCGCTGGTACAGCGAGGGGTGATTTCAAATCTGCTGAATTACCGGACGTCGAGGGTACTACACTGGGAACTGTGACAGCAGGGGTGAATGAGGGCGTCGCTGCCGCCACATACGTCACCCGAAATTCGGGGGCATCCATATCATGGTACCTCTTGCGAGCATCGTGATATGAAAGCCGATGCAATGTTCTGATTTCTTGGATTGTGGCTTCTTTACAGAACTCAGGGCACTGCTTCGATCGTGGAGAGTGGCTTCCTTGGCAGTTATACCAGGCCCAAAATAACTGTGAACATGAGGGAGGAGCCAGATTCACGCGCTCACCCGCGCCAGCCAATTGCATAGCGCGGCGTTGCCTAGTTAACTACGCAATCTGGGCTCGCTGTGCCGTACGTAATCACTATTTCTCTCCGCGCACGAAAATCATTGATTATCCAATTATTTAGATGAACCTATGTTACAGAGCTAAACATTCTGAAGCTGACTGTGCTAACCCCATGACGATACGACCAGCCGTTCGGGAGATATCATCTGCTCTTGAACTGAAGGGATAATTAGAGCGAAGAATGGTTAGGTGTTGAAATATTTAGTTTCGCTGGGGAAGATAACAGTAGTGGAGCTTATAGAAGTTAGTGCTGTGAGCTGAAGTTTTGAACTCATAACAATGTTCCGTAGCAAGCCGAGTGGCAGTCGAACAGCGAGGCAAGAACAATATTTTTCAGGGTATACGGCCTTTTAAAGAATCTTTCGAATACAGAAGTACGTGAAAACACAAAATCTGATAACCTGTGTTGTTGTGTTGTCGGCAAATATGTTTTCTTTTTTAAAATTGAGTCGAATAAAACTCACCCCTTCACAGTCTTACCTCACGAGGCATAGAGTACCCGGTTCTAACCCTAAGACCAGAACTAAATGTCTTGATTGATCCGTGAATCGAATCTGGACATCATGGGTGACAGCAAGAGTAGTTGTTGTTGTTTTTGTTGATTATTATTGTTGTAGAGGCTTTGTGACATCGTGGTCATGTAGCCCCGTGTAGTTGGGTGTGTGTGGAATTTATCTGATAACCTTTGACACTGTGATGTCTCTACTAGTGTGTATATTTGTAATTGAGGAAGGATTTGCGTAGGAAGCGGCCGTGGCCTTACGTTAGGTACCATCCCGGCATTTGCCTGGAGTAGAAGTGCGAATCCACAGAAGAACCACTTCCAGGATGGCTAAGGTAGGAATCCAACCCACATATTCCTAGGTTTGCGTCACGAGGCTGAGTGTACCGTGTTCCAGCCCCCAGACCAGAATTACATTTGTTGGGAGTCGTACCCGGGACTCCGCAGTGACAGCCAAGAATGGACAGCAATGTGCTAGCCAGTACACCACAAGGTGGTCTCCAATAAACAAAAACTGATCCCAAAAATTGTATTCTCTGTTTCTATTACCTTATAAAGGGCTACCAAGCAATGTTACTCAGAATGGCTTGGGGTGTAGATTACGTCATGTGATATAATAACGTTGTAATTGTTGTTTCATTTGAGGGGCTTGGACATATTGGTACTTTAGCCCCGTGTACTTGTCTGAAAATCTGGGTTACTGTGGTGTCTGTATTAGAGTGTGTGTATTATTATTATTCTGGTGAGGATTTGGAAGGAGGCGGCCGTGTCCTTAAGTTAGGAACCATCCCGGCATTTGCCCGGAGTATAAATGAGAAACCACTTTCAGGATGACTGAGGTAGGAATTTTACCTACATCTTCCCAGCTTTGCCTCACGAGATTGAGCGAACCCTGTTCTAGCCCTCAGACTAAAATTAAATAGCTTGGCAGAGCCGGCAATCGAACCTGAACCTCCTGTGCGACAGCCAAGAATGCTGGTCGCTGGTGGTCACTTTCACGAATAACATTTGTGTGGCATCTTATATCTGCCTCATATCACATTGTGTGCAATCCGTTGTGAGGATAGATATTCGTAGGATCAGGTCCCCCAGCTCGTACATGAGCTTGCATTCGGAGCGCCTTGTGTTCTGGGGGAAGGTCGTGTGTATACTGCGAGCGTAGAGCTGTGTCATCTCTGCCAGTCTCACTGTGGCAACAGCGCTCCGCTGGACGCACGCTAATGGGCGAGCCCATGTTCACAGTTGTTTTGGGTCTGGTATAGGACAAATCGGGGAAGGCGTATACCTCTCACCCTCATGTGTCCCCTTGTCACACTCTCTACACACGGCCTTGGCAGTGCACCTGGCTGAAACATGCCCGAATTTCTGGCATTGATAACATCACATAGGTGGAGGGATGTACGGTCGAACATCGCAGTGGTTCGATGTGACCTACATCTGCTTAGGTAAAACATCACCCTCAAAATGGAGAATAAAAGCGCCGGTATCGACGCTGTTCTCTCCAATCTTTCGGGTGATGCGCCCAATCTTGGTGACGCCTATCTTCCCCAGATTCCGCAACAATTCCGCATCGCTATTCAAAATGAATTTACGATGGAAAATAACTCCACGGACCTCATTCAGCGTTTCGTGTTTTGAGACCTTAACGGGAATTTCGCTGAAATGCGTGCATTCCAGCAACGTTTCGGTTTGCTGTCGGCTAATTGTATGCAGTAGGAGTTGTCCGTTCCGGAGCTTGGAAATCCCGTTTAGATCTCCAAATTTCCCCTCGAATTCCTCGGAAAAGATCATTGATTTCACCACTTTGAAATAATCCCCGTCTGTCCTGGTAGCTACCAGGTAGCGATGTGACTTGTCAACAGGGAAACGTGCATTGAAAGTTTTATCCCTGATCCGACACTCAAGAGACGGCTATTTAAGGGGGACACCCTCTGATGATTTATTGGGCCTCTTTCGCGTCATCCCGAAATCACCCTCCCCGAATACAACCTACTCCGAACGAGGGCCATCACTATGGGCGCCACCCAGCCAAGGCAATACCTACCTGGCATAGCAGGTATTGCCCGGGGTCCCAGTGCCTTGAATAGGCACTTCCCCCTCGGCATGCACAGTGATATGTTTGGCGAAATTATTCGGCCGTGCAGGGACCTCCGTTGTGAGGCGGATACCACTGCAAGGGTACATGGCGCACCCACCTGACGGGATGGGGAATACCGTCCAGGCTTTCTGGCCAGATGGCCAAGTTGGTGGCCCTTCCGCAGGCAGCATGACGTTTATTTCTAAGGATCAAACCAAAAATGGGACCGGAAGTCGGAAAAGACCTTTTACAGTCAGGGGATACCGGAGATGAATTTTCTCTTCCCATCAACAGGGAGTCTTCAAAATCAAAGTCAGTCATGTCAGTCTGTCTTGTCGGCCCTATTACTGTCCTCCTACGACAAGCAGAGCATACCGTGTGTGTATTCTAACCCGCAACCCACACGGGGGTGTACCTAAAAGGATGTCTGTCGCACCCAATGGGGATTACCCACACTCCAGTAATGCATATTATGACGATAAACGGTTCCATTGTTGTGGAATCGTGCTTCGTCCGTAAATAAGATGGTCGCTAGAAAAGCCGGATCAGTTTCCACAGAACGCCACCCGTGCTTCAAAATCATGACCATGTATCTCCAGGTGTAAGTGCAGATGGTACGGGTGAGACCAGTGGGTGTGCATTATCCGCCATAACAGACACTCGGCTGATGTTCGTCTCCAGTGCAATGGCCCATGTGGTAGTATGAGGGTGACGCCGGATATCGTCAAACACAACCTCTTCATTGTGAGCAGACGTCACGCGATGATCTCAAACAGGCCGTGTTTTTCCCAGGGATCCAGTATCTCCCAGGCATCTTTCCACACTCCGAAATACCATGCCTGTCGGTCGTTGTCTATCCGGATAGAGTTCTTGGTACAGGCGATGCGCCTGGTATGCATTCTGTCGAGCTCCTCCATTAATATAACATATTCAGGCGCGGATTCATGGGGGAGGGGGGGGGGGGAGTCACGGGGGTCATGACACCCCCCCCCCCCCCCAAACGGAGAACACATTTTTTACAAACGCAAAAAAACAAAACACAATAACCAGACAAATGAAACTTAACGAATTTTAACTGAAAAACAGTTTTTTTTTTCATTTTATTCAATACTGAAAATTTCTTTTTTGCAATTATTATGTTCTGTTACAACTGTACTTATTTACTACTTCATACCTGTTATATAAAAACGAGTATTTATGTAACAAAATCAACTCGTCTATTTTGTTTAGCAAACTTTGTGATTACTGAATCGATGTCTATAGTGATGTCACGATGAATGTGCAGCAATGCACGAATAGGAATTTGGGGCTTTTTTCGCACCAAAAATTTTTTCCGACGTCCAAACTGCAAGCTTGGTTGGCAATTTAAGCTGTGACTTTCTCCCTTTGTCGGTACCAACTCGACTTGCTGAAACTGCAACGTACTTTGGTATTTTTCTCGAAGCTCGATGTAAAAGTCGCAAAACACGCCGTTGCAATTTGTACGAATATTGTAGGTGCGCTAAACGCATCAAATTTCTATCCATGTAGCTTGCACAAAAATTGGTCTGGTTTTGTACGTTTGGTTATTTTGTGATTGCGTTTTTAGTGATACCATTTTGCTTAACTATTTCGATTCTCTGACCCCCCCCCCCCCCCCCCAAAGCCAAACTCTAGATCCGCGCCTGATCATATTCATATGCTCTTCGCTGGAATACCTCTCGAGGCAGTGAATACGCTTCGTGTTGTGAATTACGTCGAAGGAGCGAGTTCGCGCAGCTACATACTGACTTGCCATCGCATGTTGTTTTCGTTCCAATGGGGCACACTTTACCCTAACTGTGGTCTACGAAGCTTGGAACATGTACGACGTAGCTAACTGGTTGCCTGTGCCCTAGCCAGAGACAATCACCTCCTCATCCTTGTCCAATCCAGCACCTTAGCTTATGCAACGATACACACGGTCTTCTTTTCTTTTTCTTTTTATTTGATCGCTTACCCTCCAAGCTCGGCTTTACCCTCGGACTTTGCGAGGGATCAGTCCTCTACCGTCGAATTCCAGGACAGTGCCTCGGAGCTGAACTCACCTTGACAGCAGATACAACTGGGGATGGTGACAAGCCAATCGCCTAAGTGACCACGAACTTGGGTCTAATGAAGGAAAGGGCAGCGAAGGGAGTGGGAAGAAAGATGCCGTGGTCCTGTCGAAAGGAACCATCCCAGCAATCGCCTGGGGGAGACGTGGGAAACCACGGAAAACCACTTCTAGGATGGCTGAGGCAGGAAGCGAACCTGCCTCTACTAAGTCTGTGTGCCCCACGAGGTTGGGTGAACCCCGTTCCAGGCCTCAGACCAGGAACAAA
This sequence comes from Meconema thalassinum, assembly GCA_946902985.2. Taxonomy (NCBI): domain Eukaryota; kingdom Metazoa; phylum Arthropoda; class Insecta; order Orthoptera; family Tettigoniidae; genus Meconema; species Meconema thalassinum. The sequence goes on from OX336388.2 coordinate 2,045,449,052, forward strand.
ATTTCGTGGCAGAGCCGAGATTTGAACCCGGGCCTCCGCAGTGACATGGTCTTTTACAGAGCCAAATAAACAAATCGTGTCGCCTCCGTGGTGTAGTGGTCAGCGTGCATAAATGCCACCCCGTAGGTCTGAGGTTCGATACCCGGCTCTAACAAGAAATTTGACAAGTGGTATGAGGGCTGAAACGGGGTCTACTCAGCCTCGGGGAGAAGAGTAGAGTGGGTTCGATTCCCACCTCAGCCATCTTTGAGTGGTTTTCCGTGGTTTCCCACTTCGTCTTTGGGCAAATGCTGGAAAGGTACAGTACCTAACCAAAGGCCACGACCACCTCCTTCCCTCTTCCTTGCCTATCCCTCTCACTCTTCCCATCCCCTCATCAGTCCCCTGTTCACTTCGCAGGTGAGGCCGCCTGGGCGAATTGCTAGTCACACTCCCCAGTTGTATCCCCTGATTCAGAGCCTCAAGTTGCAGGACACCGTCCTTCGCTTAGTCCGTGGGAAAAACCAACCCAGGAGGGTAAAAAGATAACGAAAAAAAACAAACTATTCAGTCTGTGAAAACGATTAAGTATATAACCTTGCCACTTGCCAGGCAACTCCAATCGCGCGCTTGCCATGTGAGCTACTGCGACATTTGACCTGCAGCGCGCACCTCCCGGTCTATACAATACCTGCTCTTGGTGTGTGCGTGCACCTCTTGTTTTCAAGTGTGTGTTCTGCATATCTCGGCTCGTTTAACGGGTTCATTCGAGGTACCCATACTGAATTAATAGTGGCGCTCACGATTCCTGCTGTCTTCCAGCCCGTAAACACACATCTCGTTATATTACCCCGGTTTAGGGAGAGGGACCTATGTCTTTCAGAATTGTAGTACATGTGACAGAATGCATAAAACTGGATCGCAAGGGGCCAGTGGACCGTTCGGTATGTAGGCCATAGAGTTTTGTAGACTACTATTACCTGAAGATACCGGTTGAGTTAGCCGTGCTCGTTACGGCGTGACTGCAGGCAGTCGCTCACATCCGGTAGGCGAGGAGGCTCGAAATCCTCCACCGGCAACCTTGAAGATGGTTTTCTGTAGTTTCCTATCTTCCTTCCAGGCAAATGCCGGGGTTAGTCCCCAACTATAGGCCACAGCCTCTACCTTCCAATTCCTCATCCTTACATTCACACTTTCCTCGCCAGACAACCACCACCCGGGACGGTACTTGTAGCTCACCCCAAGGGTGTCCGCATAGAAGTAGCTGAAAACTTGAGCGAGCCGAACATGTACTCGGACACTCCCGGCACTAAAAGCCATACGCTTAAAAATATAATATAAGAACATGAAGATTATTGCGTAAATATATTATTCAAACTTCAATCGCGTAATTAGGACACAAGAAATAACAATTATTTCCGTGAAGAAATGTGTAGCCCAGTTTCATTTATCCTGCTTATGTTAATTGCCTCTATCAACATACAAAATTCAGTTTGATTGCTGTAATAGATTCGTAGATATTGAGAACCGTCTAAATATATCGGATAGTCGACATGTTGGATTGTTATATACGTAGGCCTTAGAGTTATGTACTATTACATGAAGATTATTGTGTAAGAGTATTATTCAAACTTCAATTGCATGATTAGGACACAAGAAATGGTAAAAACGAGATTTTAAAATTTTGCACAGCCTCCATCTTCTGGTTCTGAAAAAAAAAATGAAATAAATTAGATGCCAGTGGATTAAAATTTGTATAAGCATATACCATACCAAGTTTCACTGTGCTCATCCTTTTCAATATTCGCATTTCGCGTCGCCGGCAGGTTGGATTTGTGATCACCAGGTTATGAAAGTTCCATAGGTGAACTTATGTTTATAGCCTCTATCAACACACAAAATGTCAGTTTGACTGCTGTCAGATTATCAGATTTTGTGATCCGTCTAAATATTTTGGATGCTCGCCATGTTGGATTGTAACATATGTAGGCCATAGAGTTATGTACTATTAGATGACTATTATTGCGTAGGTTCATTATTCAAACGTTGATTTCGATCGCATGATTGCGACACAAAAAATTAAAACTTAATTTTAAAAATTTGCACAGCTGCCATCTTGAGGTTATATAAACAATTTGACAAAAATATATGTGAGTGCATTGCAAAGTGTATAAAGAATTGCTGTACCAAGTTTCACTGCGTTCGGATTTTTAACCCGCCAGAAAAGTCTATTTAAATGTTTCAAATTCGCATGGTCGCCATGTTCGTTTTGTAGTTAACAGGTTTCTGAAAGTCCCTTGAACGATTTTGTATTAGTGCCTTTTATCACCGTACAAAATTTCAGGTTGATATGAGTAATAGATTCGGAGATATAGAATGACAGTGAAATATTTCGTACAGCCGCCACGTTGGATTGTTGAAACGTAATAAAATGTGTAGGGCACGGTCGGGGTCGGCCAGAATAGTACTATGACCTTACCGAATTTAATTGAAATCTATCCAGCCACTTAGATTTTATTAGTGGGGCGTGGGGGCTCACACACGGACGCACACACACGGACAAAAGGTGAACCATAAGCCTATTTTTTTCATAAATAGAAATAGGCTAAAAGCGAGATTTTAAAATTTGACACTGGCGCCATCTCGTGGTTAAAAAAACAATTAAGTTTGATTGCTGTCACAGATTAGTTGACATTGAGAATCGTCTGAATATTTCGGATGGTCAACATATTGGATTTGTATATACTTTGTAGGCCATAGAGCTATGTACTATTAGATGATGATAATTGCGTAAGTTCATTGTTCAAACGTTGGTTTCGATCGCATGATTAGGACACAAGAAATTAAACCTTAATTTTAAAATGTAAACAATTGAGCTGAATAGGATGTCAGTGCATTACAAGGTGCATGCCATTTGATGTACCATGTGTGACGGCACTCGGATGGTTTAAATTCGAGAAAAGTCTATTTAAATACAACAACTTCGCTTGACCGCCATGTTCGTTTTGTAAAGAGGTTTTTGAGAGTCCCATCGTTACACTTCTATTAGTGCTTTTTTT